>OU343115.1:32840000-34090000 GCA_910594885.2 Bibio marci | reverse complement strand
AAAAAAAAAATATATAAAATAAAATAATAAATTAAATTTAAAAGGAAATGAAGCAAATGAAAGTTTGTTTTTTTTTTTTTTTGTTTTTTTTTTTAATTAAAATAATCTAAATAAGTCAAATTAAAAAATTTAAAAAATACAATTATTTATATTATCCTATCACACATTTTATTTAATTTAACTTTTTCTGTTAACTGTATTTTAAAAAAACCATATATTTTTTAATTTGTTGTTGGAACGTTTGAAGTTTAATCATTAATTGTGTCTTGAATTTTTTTTCCTTTTGCTGGGATAAAAAAAACCACAAATAAATTATTATTTTTTAATTATAATTTCATAAATTTGTTGAATATTGTATGTATTTTATTTATATATTGCAATATTTTAATTCGATTGGAAAAAAAATAAAAAAACATACAAGAAAATATTTATTTAAAAATATATAAATTTAAAAAAAAAAATGAAATTATATTTTTATTTAATGAAAGAATTTAAAACATAGAAAATTAAATATAAATAATTACTCAGTTCGCTGTGATTTGAGTAATTAAAATATATGAATATATTGTTTAAAAATAGAGGAAGGAATTAAATAAAATATTAAATGAGATTTTTTTTTTTTATATATAAATTTTAATAATTATTGTAATTAATTATATTGCTCTTTTGATTGGCATTAAAATAAAAAAAGAGGACGTCGTTGTCGGTGACGGCACGTACAACATCGAGACCGCGGCGGCAATAAACAAAAAACAAAAAAAACCGATAGGATTTTATGAAATTTTTAAAATAACAAAAAACATGTATTGTATATAATATTGTTTATATATAATTATGTAAATAATTAAATAAAATACATAAATAGTAAATATTTGTTTTGTTTTGTGTGTGTGTGTGTGTGTGTGTGTGTGTAATAATTAAAGTGCAGGACGGATTCCATATATTTTCAAAAATACGCCTCAATGTGTGGTGGTTTTTCCTCCACTTGACCAAAAAATCATTAGCCAAGTATAGTGGAATACCCCATATTTATTCATGTATTACTATCTAATTATATTATAATTGTGATATACCTACACGGTATAAAAAGATTCGAGAGAAGATTTTACGTGTTGAACAAAACAAGTTCATTGAAAATAAAAGATAATTCGTATACCATATTTAAGGTGTGTTTCAATTTATTAATAACTAAGTCCTGGTGATAATCTGATATGTGTCGTAAGTAGTATTGCTTGTACGCAGTGTAAAGTGACAATACTTCGCTATTGTAGTAGTTGAATCCACCTTTCATATCGTTTAAAGAAGATGGGAATGGACTAAAATATATCGTATTGGATACCACATGAATTGACGGAAAGACAACAAGAAAATCGAAGACAATGTGTGAAATTTTGCATCAAAGACATTCAATTTTACATCGAATTGTGACTGGTGATGAAAATTGGATCCATTATGATAATCCAAAACGTCTGAAAGCATGGGTGAAGACAGGTGAACCAGATCCATCGACACCAAAACTCAATATTCATGGTTCCAAGGTTATGCTGTGTGTCTGGTGAGACTAGCTTGGTGTAGTGCACTATGAGCTGCTTAAACCGGGACAAACCATCACTGCTGAATGTTACCGAGAGCAATTAATCCAATTGAGCCTAGCATTACATTAAAAACCACCAGAATATACCAACAGACATGACCGTGTGATTCTGCAGCATTATCATGTTAGACCACACGTTGGAAGACCGGTCAAAGAAACGGTAGAAGCACTTGGTTATGAAAAAATGGCTGGATTCATGGATTGCTTCAAAACGTAAGAAGTTCTTCTATGAGGGAATCCATAATTTACCACAAAGACGGTCAAAAGTTGAAGCTTCGGATGGCAAATACTTTGAATAAAATATAATGTACCGTTACTTTCAAATAAATGTGTTTTTCTTACCAAAATATCCCCAAAGTTATATACCCTATATAAATCCAAATAGAAATAGTTTGAGTTATAAAACTAAGTTACCGCAATGAAACCTGTTAGAGTGAGCAACGTGGTTACTTAGAAAATAAAATTTAAAAATTGAAAATTAATTAAAATCAGTATGAATTTACATGCGAAAATGATTGAAGTGAACGGTTAATTCATACATATGTTATTATTGTTTGTAATCATCATGTTGACAAATATTTTAAAAATAATAATAATAATAATCATGAATATAATATAATGTATAATCGCAATAATATCAATAATATATAATATTAATAATTGACTGACACGAGAAAGTGTGAAATCTTAGACTGAAAGAAAAAATAGTAAGAAATTGGGAATAAGGATTAAGGAAGCACTCTGACACGCTGCGCTGAAAATATAAATTATAATATAATACATATATTTAAAATATATAAAATAAAATAAAATGTACTAAATCATTAAGATTAATATTACAATATATAGAGAGATATGTTCAATGCAATACTGGATGTCTCTCAACACTATTTGAATTGACTGTAGGATGATATACATATAAAATAAGTGTATATGTGCCCCAAGAAGTGCAAAAAATTTGCATTATTTAAAGTTAAATTTTATTCACTATAGCGATTGAGAATTGAAAATTGGTTATTGGTTAGCAACGGTTCTTAATGATGGAAAACATTCAATATGTTACCCTATGCATAAGTCCAATTAATTTTCAATTTCATAGAGATGTGTGAAGGTATCATAATTCATATATTGTAACTCAGAACTGAATTCTTGTGCGGAATCAAATAAATAATTATTTTTAATGTATATAGTGAAAAATACTGTAAATTATTTGTATTAATATTTAATATTATAATTATATACAATAGATAGAAACAGAGAGTATGTGTATTAGTGTGACAACCAAAATTTCCGTGTATAATGAAGGATACTTGTTATTATCTCATAGTTGGTTTTGATCTGAATATGATTATTAGGATGGAAAATATTCAATATGTTAACCAATGTATAAACACCCAATAATTACAACATCGCATATTCTATGTACATTTAATTTGAAATTCATAGAAACGTGTGAAGTTATCAATTGCATCAATTGTAGCTCTGAACTGAATTCTTATGGAATCAAATTTATAATTATCTTTAATGTATAGTAAAAAACTGTTTAGGCCACTGTTTTGTATACGTATCGAAATTGTGTCGCACAAGTTTAGCGAATAAAAGGCCTGCAAAATTAATATTTGAGAAATTAATAAAAACTACGATTTTACATTCAATAAAAATATTTCAAACATCTTGCAATTTACGAATATAATTTAGTTTTCTCTAAAATTGCAATTTAAACTGTTATACTCGTCAAAAACAGTTAACTGGTTGTATTTAACGCTATCTTACAACCTCCTTGGCTGAAGATAAAAAAAACTGTAACTCTCTTCCGGGAGCTCTGCTATTACTGTAGCAACGCCTATCCATTTCGTCTACTAGTGGATTGAAATGGATCACAATATAAAATATATTATATATAGATTAAGTTAAGTTAAGTGATTAAATACGGAGGCTTCGAAAAACTTGAAACAGAGCTAATCATGTGATTATACGATAAATTTTAATTAATTTTCAGTCAAATTATGTAGAGCTTATCTATGCGAACTTAAAAAAAAAATTATTACTGCAGTGGTGGTTATTCACGCATGGAATAAGTGTATCTGCACGGTGACTAATATTTTATGAAATCTTTGAATCAATGTGCTCGCATGAAATATAAATATTCTAACCACTGTATTATTATTAAAAAATAACTAGATTACCCGCTTTTTAATCTTTAACGCATTTTTCAACTTTACCACATTTGTTAAAATAAGCGTTAAAATAATTGTAATTTTTCTAGTTATTGGATATCCACATTTCACTTATTTCATTATTATACTTTTACTATACTAATCATAAAGTATTTATTATCCTTAACAGATAAAACCGTTTGTCCTCCATATTTTCTATTAGATATTTGTTTTTTACATGATCATTTTGATGTTGTATAAGGTACAGCATAATATTGATACAATATTTGGTAGCTTTTACTGCAATCCCCGGTATTCTCAAGCTATTTAAGATTATAATTGTATTTATCCACGACTATACTATTCCTATTAATAATTAATATATACTCGCAGTATGATCCACTTTATCTCACACTATTCACTAAATTACAAAATTCCACTTTGACTGCACAATGATTACTGAATCATTTCTTTTTTTTTGTGTGTTGTGTGTTCTTATAAACATATAAACTTACTTACTTAATTACACCATGGCATTAAAAGTCAAGCCCGGGTTTAGCCTTCTCCAACCTGACCCATCTGCAGCTAACGTCTACCAACCCAGAATTTTAAGGATCTTAATATCACAATTCTTATTAACATTATAATTTATTTTATAACATCACACACTATTCTTGAAAATGGTTTGAAAAATAGTGAATTTCAAATTCGTAATCGCACATTATGAGCGGTTAATCACTTATAACAAAAAAAAAACAATGCAATTAAGGAAATGCTTATCTTTCGATAATTACAGACCAACTGCTGAATTGTTATGTACTTCCATGCAAAGTACAATAATTTTAATAACTTGACTAACATCATAATGCCATACATAAACATGTCTTGTATAAGAAATTAGATTCAAACGAAAAACTACAATTTCCTGCTGATTACATATACTCGTCTGAGACAAATTCTAGAAATTGGACTAAATTCTGTATCGGTTTTTTAAATATATAATTCAGTATATAATATTTTCATATAAAAGATGATACAACTTCTCGACAATTATATGAAATACTGAATATTTCACTTTCTTAAAAATGTTGGAAATACTGAATATCCAAGTTCTTCTATGTTCATAGAAAATATATTCTCAAAATACTAGTGACTATACATATTTCATATACGCTCCTGCGTTTCAACTTAATGCTATATGTTCTTATACTGGCTTCAAATTATAGAAAATTGTATCATACTGAATTTTTTGATAAATTATTGCAATTGATAGTTTTTATACAAAAATTACAATGAGATGACTAAAAGATAATACAAAAAGAACAAAAATTACAATTTATACAAAAATAAAAGTGTGTAGTTTTTAAATATGTATCCAAATTTTACAAAATATTAAACACACACATACGAGAAAGCACACAATTATTACCATATAGAGAAGCAGATTTAAAAAGAGGCTTAGCTTTGGTTACCAACTAGTTACTAGAATCTGTGTAATCTATTAGCAAGAAGTTATTAATTAAGAACATTAAATTAAGTTAACAACAAATAGATGTTAAATAAGAATGGTATTAATAAAGGTTATAATCAAAAAAGGGTTATAAAAATTAAAACTAGCAGATCTTCCACACTATCATTATTTTAGTTTTGCTATATGTATCCGCGCAATGTGTGATGTATTAAAAAATAATAAATATATAATGTATATTTGCTAATGCAAGGCAGGCATGCAAGAATCAATTGTCACCGTTATTTAGTATTAATTAATAACATAGTCCGAAATAATAAATAACAATTATTTTGTTTTCTTTTTTATTTTTTAGTAAATATAATTAAAAAAAACTACAAAAGGCACAACATCAATAATATATATATATATATATTTGTTTATATAAATAATTTATAGTTATTAACTAAATATATTAAAAATTTATAAATTCCTATTTTTAGTCACAGATCTATATCAATATAATAAAATTTCTGGATAAAATGTTAAAAAATTTACCGTAGTTTTTAATAAAATTTTTTTACAAAATCTTCGATAGCTTTATGTTACGGTCGACTTCAATGATCAAATACAAACATCATACCGAATATGAGTGTAATTCTGTATATGTAAATATGTTTTAATTATTAACTTATTATTTATATTATTTAAAATTGTTTTTATCTATCTATTAACAGATGGACACAATACGCTATCATCAATATCAGTTATTGTATTTGCCATTTCTATTAATGTATTATTATATTGGCCATTTCTTGAAATTTGTTCAGGTCCTTTTAATGCATTTGTTTTAATAAAATCTACAATAATATCTGTATCGATAAATGACATTTCTAAACTTTTACCCCATGCAACTATTGCATAAGGACGATTTGGTGTTAAACGTTCCGATGATGTTATAATATGACGATACAGGCAATTTTTTATAATTTTTTTTAATCTAATTAACTGCAAATGAAAAATTTTTATATAGATAAAATAGTAAATTCTATACATACATAAATAAATACACATAATTTTTATACTATACTTGATGTAAATTAGCACAAGGATGATATAATAATACTATAGCACCATGTTCTAAATTGTGTATCCATCGTTGTGGTGGAACATAAATATATTCACCATAAACTGGCCAAATAGGACGATGGGTACCACTGTAAAAATACAACAACAAACGAAATATCAATACAATTACTTATATAATATATGATAATAAAAAATATATATAAATTAAATTACAATGTTGGTATTCGATCTTCATATTCAATTGATTCATTCATACATTTATGAAGTGCCTATAAAATAATAGAAAAAAAAAACCAATAAAATTTTTAAAATTTATTAATTAATTATTACAAATATAATATTACACTATATTCTGGTGGTATTATATACTCTTTCAACAAAGGCTGTATGGTAGCATTTGGTTTAAAATAAGATTTCGATTCTCTGCACATGTGTAAAAAATACTGATGTGTTGCATTTTTATAATCATAATCAATTGCAAGATTATTCTACAGAAAAATATCAATATAATGTAATATTATTAAATTAAATTTATAATAATAATCTACTATAGTTTAATAAAAAGTATAGCATATATTGTTTTATACTTGGCCATCATCACAATGAATATTTATTACACCCATCATTTGTTGGTTTGGATTAACTAGCTTTGAATCAATTTCTCCTGGCGCAACTGGAAACCATTTTCCTTTCCATTTGTCTGGATCAACTACGTTATCATATACACTTTTATTAATGAAAATGGTAATTTATATATTTCAGATAATATAATTAAGAATTTTTCAGGTAATTTTTCATTTGTCGTTGGTGGTTATTTATTTATATGTTGTATATACATATACTTATTTGGAATTAGATTGGATAATAGGAAATGAAGAATAAATATACTAATAATAACAAAATAATCCCACATGTAGGTATAATAACAAAATGAATGAAAACGGCATATTATTATTACCAGAATTAGGACACAAATCAATATAATTGAATTCATTAAAATATATTCCTTTACATATTTTAGTTACACATTAGGTTTATCTCGTGTAATCTTATTTGAAGAAATTAATAATTTCACAATTAACTTTATTTGACATTGAATTTTTTTGCAAACCCATACAATTAGAAATGTAACTGCTGTAAAAGTTAATCAATTGGCTGTGTGAAGCAATTTAATTGTTCAACATCCTTGAAACTATATACACCTATACTTTCCAAATTCTTTCATTTATACAAATACATAATAATTACATAATTCTTGATAACTTGATAAATACATAAATGTATGTATACATATTTTCGTAGCAACTATGTATTCTAGTTTCTAGTCCTAGTTTAGATTCTATAAATTAATAAATTCTACTATACATATGGAATAAAAATATATGGCTAATTAGAATTACCATATGGAAAAATTAATAATTAAATTGATTTTAAAATTTAGGACACTCACTTGCATTTATATCTGATATACATAAAATTAATAAAATTAAATTTTTCATCGTTTTCTTCTATTTTTTTTTTTTTTTTTTATTAATTTTACAATATTATTATTAACACATTTTTTAATTATACAACGTCAAAACAAATTATTTGTTTGTTTATTTATTTATCACATCATCACATCATTTATTGGAAAAACCAGGAAAAACATGGAAAAACACAATTTCTATCAAATTTTATTTATTGACTTATTGATTGATAATGCAGTTTTAAAACTGTCAAAGTCAAAGTGTCAAAAAATCTATACAGGATGGTTGTCCTTTTGGGAAATATTTATATATGCAACTCGTGGTGGTTCCTCATTCATTTGTGCATTCAGCATTATTAAAGGTAATCGAAAAGGTAAAAAGTAATAATAAAGTAAAAAACTAAAAATCGAAAAAAATTATAGAAGACGTATGAGAGATATTTTGGATAGAGTTAAAGTCAATTAAAAGGAAAATAAATAAAAAATATAAATAACAGAAGTATAGTGATTTAATTTAGTTTAAAATAAAGTAAAAAAATAATAAGATTTAGCTATAAAGTTATTTGGTAAGAAATTTAACCAACATCACCACAAACAACAAAGCATACTCGTGTTATTCAGAAATAAACAAATCCCATGTAAGTGCTTGAATATAATTATTTTAATTAATATATTATAATATAAATATATATTTGTCAGTTCAAAATTCCCATTGCAGGTATATAAATCCAAGGTTCAATATGCCATGCTCCCAATTAACTACGGTAGTTTTATTATACTGCACCAGTATAATAAAATTAGTAACATCTCAAGAAATCTGTATCTTTTCTTACCGAACAACCAAAAAAATATGCTATATACAATACATCCACCTACACTGCTTACCTAATAGCTATCTATATACAAAATACAATACATAACCACATTCATCCATTTTATTATTTTGTACAAAAATTACTCTTGTTGGTCATCATTAAAATATAATAATTTCGATTAAATAAAAAAATATTTAAATTCAATTAAATAATAATAAAATATAATTTTACTAATCTTATAAATACTATATTATTTTGTAATCATTATTAGCATGCTATCAGAGGAATGGAAAAATTGGGAAGAAAATATTACAGGAACAATGCAAAAACCTGAAAATTTTTGGAATGCTGTAAAATTACATATCACAAACCCTCATTTAATAAATAGAAATTTAGCGGGTTCATTACAATTATATAGATTTAAATTTTTTAGTGATGATATTTTATTAAATAGTAAAAATATCATTGATTATATGCTTGTAAATAATTATCAAGATAAATTTGATGTCGATGATTTTAAAAATAAATTTGATGTTGATGTGTTCATTCAAGAAGAAAGTCAATTTGAAAGAAATTTCAATGATCAGCTAGAAACTGATGTTAGCCAAAATATTAATTTACTTTTAATAAATAAATTAATGCCAAGAAATCTTAAATATAAATTATCATATTTTGAATTTATAATTATAAATATTACAGAGAAATTATTAATAGTGCATAGTTTTGAGGCTACAAATTATTGTCAATTGTATTCGATAAAATGTGTTGATAATAATTTATCTATATTTAGCCCAAAAGAACAAATAGTAAACAATAATAAATGGTTAACATTTGTTTTGTATCCGAAATTAATAAAATGGATGGAAAATAATTTGAATGAACAAAATGTAAATAATAATAATAATTCTATAATAACAAAATCGTTAACATTGGTAAACCTTGAAAAATACAATGATTTATATAATGAATTAAAAGATAAATATGGTATCTCAATGGTTAAGGTAAATACATTTTTCTAATAATATATAGTAATGTAATGGATGTGCATGTTTTATATTTGTATGCAATTACTTTTTTTTTTACTAGCTTTGGCCAGAAAAAACTGACGCTAGAAAATTTGTTTATGAAGATATTGCTATTGCCACATATTTAATTTTGTTATGGACACAAGAAAGAATTGATAAAAAATTAAATAAATTACAAACATTTGTTGATCTTGGTTGTGGCAATGGATTACTAGTTTATTTATTATTATCTGAAGGATATAATGGTTATGGCATTGATTTAAGAAAGCGTCTTATTTGGGATTCTTATCCTGAAACAACAATACTCAAGGTAAATTGTTACTTATTGGTATTATATAAAATCCAATAAAACAAAATAAAATGTTGTATTTTAGGTTGAAGCAATAACACCTTCCAATCAATATTTATATCCTGATATCGATTGGATTATTGGTAATCATTCCGACGAATTATCACCATGGATTCCAATTATTGCAGCACGTAGTTCATATTATGCACGGTATTTTTTATTACCTTGTTGTGCCTATGACTTTAATGGATTAAAATATCAACGACGTAATTGCAAACTTAGTCAATATATGGATTTCTTAAAATATACGGAAGAAATTTCTACAATTTGCGGATTTAATACAATTATTGATCGCTTAAAAATACCAAGTACAAAACGTGTTTGTTTAATTGGTATGCAAAGAACATATCCGCCGGACGAATACAATGAATATAGCCATAAAATTCAGAATTTTATTAATTCAAGATCCAATTCATTTATAGAAAATTCTAAAAATATAACAGATTTGTGGAATAACGATTTTAAGCCAAGAGATAGTATTGAAAGAGTACAAAATTGTACACAAATTAATAAAGAAATAGAAAAAGACATAATTAAATTAGTGTTTGAACAACTAATAAGTAAGAAACGTTTTTCACTTGATGAAACACTTGATAATCGCAATTGGAATATTGGTGGTTGCATCGCATTATCGCAAATTATTGAAAAAATTCCAAAAGAGAAATTACAAAACTTAAAATCCGAATGTGGGGGTTTACAAACACTACTAAAAAATAATCATCAAATTTTTCAAGTTGACAAAGGTACAGTACAATTAAGAATTCCACAAAAATATTTTTTTAAAATAAGAAAAGCAATATTAAATGTGAAATTTTGTAACAAGAAACCAATATTTAAAGAAAAACCATGTTGGTTTCTTCAGAATCATCCCGATGGATGTCCATATACGGCTTACAATTGTAGTTTTAAACATAAATAATTCGATAGCATTAGCAAGGAATATTTTATATTTTTGTAAAATCTTTTTTTTATTATTAATAAGTATAGAATAATATTAATTTACACAGTAAATGTTAAAATGCTAAAATATAATTAAGGTTTTTTCGCTGCCGATTTCTTTTCTCTAGCTCTTTTACCTTCTAATAAGCCCGATCGTTCTTCTTCCGATAATTGTGTTAATATGTTGGTTACAACACCAGTACCTAACGTTAAACTACCATCTCTAAGTGTAAACCTTTGTCCTGGTTCTATAACCATTGGACGAATCAATTTTAGATTTAATCTGTTACAAACAAAATGTTACTGTTAATCTATTTGAAATGCTTATAAATTAAATTTATAAAATTACTTTGAATCTTCACCAGGCATTATCATTTCCTTATCTGGAATTATAACTTGTGCTGCACAATCCCATGTTCTTGAAAACATTTGTAATTGAAAAAAACTCATAAAAGGTTTACTTCGTCCACCTTCTTCTTTACTAAGAATATATACTTGTGCATCAACCTAACAAAATTATAATAATATAAATTAGATGATATCATGTTAATGAATAAATTTAAATGATTACATTATCATGAGCTTTGACTGATCCAGGTTTACACATAACCATGCCACGTTTAACTTCATCACGTTTAATACCACGAACTAAAGCACCAAGTTGATCACCAGCTTGAGCTTCATCTAAAATTTGATGAAACATTTCTACTCCGGTTACAGTTGATTTAATTACCTAAAAATGTAATATATCGAACAGTTTTTGAAATATAAAGTTATAAGAAATAATTGTTTATACTTTATTATATCCAACAAATTCACAATCTGAACCTCGTTTAACAACGCCACGTTCTAAACGTCCTGTTACAACTGTACCACGTCCTGGAATACTATAAACATTTTCAACGGGTAATAAAAATGGTTTATCAAGTTCCCGAACCGGTGTCGGTATATATTGGTCAACTTCCGCTAATAATTTTAAAACTGAATCAGCACCAATTTCCGGTGATTTACCATCAAGTGCACATAATGCTGAACCTTTAACAACTGGTACATTATCACCATCAAATCCCATTTCACTCATTAATTCACGTATTTCCATTTCAACTAAATCAACCATTTCTTGATCGGCGGCATCAATTTTATTTATGAATACAACAATATGATTAACACCAATTTGTTTAGCAAGTAATAAATGTTCTCGTGTTTGGGGCATCGCACCATCGGTGGCTGCAACAACTAAAATTGCACCATCCATTTGTGCAGCACCAGTTATCATATTCTTTAGAAACAAGAATGGTAAAATTTAAATAATATTAAATCGATAAAATATAACGTAAAATATATGTATTTTATATAATTAATAATAATACTTTGATATAATCAGCATGGCCCGGACAATCAGTATGTCCATAATGTCGATTTTCAGTTTGATATTCAATATGTGCAACATTTATTGTAATACCACGAGCTTTTTCTTCTGGGGCATTATCAATATCAGCATATGCTTTTTTCTCCGCCAATTGTTTATCGGACAATACTTTTGTAATAGCTGCTGTTAATGTTGTTTTTCCATGATCAACATGCCCAATTGTACCTACATTACAATGTGGTTTATCACGTTGGAATATTTTTTTCTCTGTTGCGTAAAATCTGTTGGTAAAGATTGAAGTTGTTGATGGATATAAGATACTTGCAGATAAATTTGATGTTAAATAGCGTATATGTGAAGTGTTTGCATTAAATAACATATGTTTTAACAATTTACGATGCACTAAAAGAATAATTACATTTTAATTAATTTTTATATAAAAATTAAATATTGTATAACCTACAAAACTGATGCAACTTTTCGGCTTACAAAAAAGTTTTTATACAATATTGCATTTTTTATTGAATTCATACAAACCTGGATTTAAAATAGCACGAACAGTTATGTAAGATGACATTTTTTAAAGGATTTATCCAGAATCCAATAAATAAATTTTATTAATTAAAGAAAATACTATTATCTTAAAAATTATAAAATAAATGGAAAAAAAACTACAGGCCCATTCACAATATGAAATTGTCACTCACTCGTGCAGAAAGCCAAAATTGAAATGAGAGATAGATCGGAAAAATGATTGAGATGAGCCGTTTTAGCCGCAACACAGAGTGTATCTGAATAATCGTATTCTCTATTTTGATTGGAATTAAAAAAATTTACGGAAACATTATTAAATAAAAAACCTTATATTTAAAAATAAAAATAATCATTTAATTTACCATTTTATATTTTAGTTTAGTACATTGAAATTATAAAAATTTGTCTGTTAACACTAGTGCTGAAAATTATGTATGTATATGGAAAACCATCAACATTTTTATTGAGTACATAACTTTTTAATGTGGAAATAATAAAAACACAGTTTGAATTTATAAATTTCAAATAAAAATTATAATTTAAATTGTTATATAAAAAAAAAAAAAAGATATTCTTTTCGCTTTGGTAACTATTACAAATAAGTATATATTCGAAAATATTACTTAAATTAATAATTTAACACAAAAAAGAAGAAAAAATTAAACCTATGTATTTAATTCGTATAGTTTTTACCAAAGCATTATTGTAAAATATATTTAGTTTTGTTTATGTGGGTTTGTGTGTATAATTGTCTACAAATCTTCATCATCTTCTGGTAATGCTGTCGATTGCGCTTCTTGTAAATCTTTTTCAATTTGAATTTGCCATTCTTTGTCCATTTTAACTTCTGGTGGCAATAATGCAGGCATAGCAACAAATTCAAGATTTGGATCACCAACTAATTTACGTGCCAACCACAAGAAAGGTTTTTCAAAGTTATAATTTGATTTTGCCGAAATATCATAATACTAAAAGTAAAAAAAAAGAAATAAAAAAAAAAAAACAAATAATTATCGATAATTATCAATGCAACAATTACGACAATAATATAGAAAACATATATTTTTACGTACTTGCAAATTTTTCTTTCTGTGAAATACAATACTTTTTGCTTTCACTTTACGATCTTTAATATCAACTTTGTTGCCACATAATACAATTGGAATATTTTCACAAACACGTACTAAATCTCGATGCCAATTTGGCACATTTTTATATGTTACTCTTGATGTTACATCAAACATAACAATGGCACATTGCCCTTGAATATAATAGCCATCACGTAAACCACCAAATTTTTCTTGACCGGCTGTATCCCATACATTAAATCGTATGGGACCTCTGTTTGTATGGAATACCAAAGGATGTACTTCAACACCTAATGTAGCTACATACTTTTTTTCAAATTCACCGGTCATATGACGTTTCACAAATGTGGTCTTTCCCGTACCACCATCGCCAACAAGAACACATTTAAATGTTGGAATATCTGTGTCTGACATATTACGATATCTGTAACAATTTATAATTTCATTTTATTTACGCTTTGTACATCAATTAATATTTATACAAATTAGGTTTTAAATAATTAAAAAACTATGACTAAAATATAAAATCATAATAATCAACAAATAAATGTGTTGGTAAAGTGTGAATGTGTGAGTATGAATCTGAGTCGGAGTTCTTTAAAAGTGACATCATTCGCTGTTTAGAAAGCCGCAAAATTGATATTTCAAATGAAAAATGAATGAAAAGGAGTCAGTTTTTTTTTTTTTTTTAGAAAATAAAATATTTTTAAATTTAGTTTATTTGTGATTATATCAAATTATGATTTTAGCTAAACTTAAGCTGCTAATTGTAACGTTTTAAAGAGAGAAAAAAAAAATCAAAGCACGCAAAGCCGTAGCTTCGCTGGATTGTATATCTTTGTAATTTTTTGATCCAACCCTTTTCCATTTCATTTTTGAACATTATAATAATAAATTGAACTAAATGTTTTTTAGAAAAAAAAAAAAAAAAGATTTATATAAAAACAAATATATGAAACTAAACACATCCAAAGAACCTATGAAAATATGAATTAAGAAAATTTCTTTACAAAAATGCACAGTAAATGGCGCTATCTTTAGCTCACGGGATTTTCGATATTGCACCATTGTAAAACACAAATTTTATACATATTTTATATTATAATTTCACAAAATTTATATATTTTTAAAATTATTATTAAATTATCTTTTAAAATACCTTATATTTTTTCACTTTTATTAAAAGATGAACAGAAAATTATAAGATATAACTCGAATACAATCTCTGTCGTTTTGGTCAAGTATGGCGTTCACACAATCTTTTGATGTTTGTTGCTGTATAAAAAAAAATAAAGTGTGGGTTGTCAAATGCGTCATCGTTGAACGTGATGTTTTGTGGCGATCATTACAAAGCCATCTAGCTGTGAAAAATGCAACGAATTATTTTCTGTGAAAGCGTTCAAATCCACTGCATTTCGGCGAAATAAAAACAAACCGCAAGTATAAAATTTATTTAAAAATTAATTTTATTACATTTTATATTATTTAAATTGATAGATAAAATATTTTACAATATAAATACACTTTAAAACATGATTTATTAAGATAAATATTAATAGAATAAAATAAATATACAAACATTATAAGGATATTTGAGAGTGTGCGCATATAAGTAAACTATAGAACCACTGCAGAACGTCGCGGAGTGAACATATCGATTTTTTATGCTTTAGTTTATATTTGGTCCACTAGTCGAAGCAGTGGTATTTTTTTCGCCGTTGTTGCGTTTAATCGAGTGGTCGGATTTTTTTTGTGTGTGATTTTTTTTTATTTTAAGAATTAAAAATTGTTTGTTTGTTACATATTTAAGTGATATTAATTAAATTAAATACATGTGAATGGTGAACGATAATAAATTAAAACTTATAAATAATAAAATTGTGTAAGCTGTGATTTATTAGTGCATTTCATACAGCTAGAGTTTTCTTTTAGAGAAAAAAAAAAAAAAAAAATTGCAGCAGCACACTACTAACAAGCACACACACACACACACACACACACAGAAATCATGACGAAGGATAGATTAGCGGCGCTAGTTGCGGTATGTAAAGAAAATACATAACTTTTTATTTTATTTTTTATTTTTTTTTTTGATCACAATTTGCAGATTTCTGTTGCAAAATGTTTTGGTTTTGCCAAAATTAAAATTGTAAGAAACTATATAAGAATAATTAAAAAATTAATTTAAGATACAATATGAAACCCCACCCGTTGCATTTTATATTAAAGCAAAACGCCTACACTCAAATGTTATAATGCCTGTGGGTACTAGAAATACAATCATTCATTTTTTTATTTTATTTTATTTTATTTTTTGATGATTCATAGCAATAATAAATCAATAGATTGTGTGTGTATTGTTGTTGTCTTTTGTGTATTTAACAATTGGAAATGCATTTTCATGATACATAAATTTAATATTGGTTAGTTCATGACAATTTAGTGACAGTCCATTTTATGTGGAATGAAAAAATGCACACTTTAAAATTATTTTAATTGATGTGTTTAATGAAAATACAAAACATTCAATATCACCACAATTTTAAATGTTTCACATTAACATAATTATGACTATTTTAACAGTTTTTTTTTATCATGTATAACACATACATAGCACCTTAAGGTAAAACACCAAAAATTAAATAATAGATACTTTCATATCACATTTTAATCGTATACACACACAGTCATATAACATAACCACACAACACACATAGAAATTTTGTCGTGAAATTTAATTTATTATATTTTGTTGTCCTTCTATAATTGTATTGAACTTTAACTAATAATAAGATATGATGACACTTGACCCATAAATCTACTAGAATATTGACTTTTAAATTTGTTAGTTAAATTATATACCTTTTTTTTTTTTTTTTTCTTTTATTATTTATTCCATTTATAAATACACTCGTGTTTTGTGTACATAATAATAATATTCTATATAATCATAATCATAAAATCAATGTGACAAAAAATAACTCGCATATCTTTGCAATTAAATTATTACCTTATGTTAGTCATAGGCTTTTGCTATAATTATTTGGTGCGGCTGTAGTTAGTGTTTCGTTGGTTTTCACTTTACATTTATAAAACAAGTTAAGTTAGTTGTTGTATTTATCTACTCTAGTATTTTTGTGATTACATTTTTATATATTTTTTTACATTGCAATTGTAATGTTCCTATATTTTAGGTTTTTTCACTTTTTGTTTGTTTGTATTTGAAAAAATAAAAATTATATCCAACAACAAATGAGTCAATACATGATAATTTACATTTATTTTTTTTGTTTCTTCAAAACTTTGTGATAATAAAGTTATCGTAATTTGTAATCTTTTTTAAAGCAAATGATTTCATAAATTATATACTTACTCATACATACATACACAAAAATAAGAATGATGCATTTTATTTACATATTTATTAACAAATATCGTACGTAATTTGTAATATTTGTTTCTTCAGATAATTTATCTCAATTGTAAAAAAAAAAAAAAAACATACTTTGATACAAAAGAAATCAAATCAATCACAATTTAATCTTTTTAATTATTTTTATAAATATAAAATAACAATAATATTGTAGTATAATTGCAAAATACAGTATATGTATAAAATAAGCGAAGTGAACAAGCTTAAAAGTTAATGGGTTGTTAAAATTAAAATAATATTTAGATTAATATGTTTTGACATAAAAATGTAATTTTTAATTCAATGAAAATGCTATAAAAATTGATCTAAAATATCATAAGTTTTTTTTAATGTACACTAGTAGCAAAAAACTTTAAAGAAACTTTGTAATTTGACTGTTTCTGCATCACTTTTATCTTTTTTAACTGCATTGGAAGTTTAATTTTAGTCAAAAGTAAGTTCTACCTGAAAAATTGCAGATATAGATCTTCGCTACGATTTGCATGGGGCTAGTTTAAAATGGTATTAAATATAGGTAGTTTCGTAAAAGGTTTCTACAAAATTGATACTGAGGTCAGTTCTGTTTTGATAAATAACATTGAATGAAATTAAAAATGCGAATTTACTCTGGGATTTTATTTGTTTAACAAATAATTACGTAATTTTCTATGATGATAACAAAACGAATATTTTTTTTATAGAACTATTTTGTGCGTTGACATTTTGCCATCATTTTGGAAACACTTCATGATTTCTTTCTCTTAGAACTTATGGTGCTTATCTACAAAAAAACTAAACGAAGCACGTTTTTACATCATCATCATTATTATTATTATTATTAGAATTATTGTTGTTCTAACACGCTTTTGGAAATACTAATTTATACTAATACAACAATTTAATTTCAAATTTCAAGAAGTGAGATGATTTCACTTCACCTTATTTTGTTTAAACAATATTTGTTTTACTGGTATTTCAATTATCATCTAGTTCATGTTGTTCCAAACTTATGGCATCTATCAAACATTCATTATATGTCAAATTGTTAAATTACTACGCATGCTAGTGTTTTTTTTTTGTAATTCCATTAAATTATATTTCAATATATAATTTTTGTTAACAGTTGAAATTTGTTTTCCATTTTATTTATGGTATAATAAAAAGTTATTTTAAAATTGATAAATTTTTTCATGTATGCAAAAGAAAAATAAACAGTATTTCAGGAAAAAAAAAAACGAATAAAATATTTATAAAAATAAATAATTAATAACATTTCTGTTAAGTGTATGTGAAAAATATTTATAAATTAATAATGACAATTAGTCATTAGTGACTAATTATAGTTTAAGTATTAAACTATTTTAAAAATTTTATAAGTTTTTCATACTTTATCATTTCTTTGGTTTAATATTTGTTTATATATTATTGTTTTTTTTTTTTTTTTGATATTTATGGATATATTTATTTGCAGAAAATTAATATTTATAAATACATCTGTTTTTCTTTGTATAATTGATATGCTTAAGTATTATAGGAGGGACGGTGCTCGTAGTAAATAAATTAACTATCTGTGTGTCAGACAATGTTTAAATTTTTGATATACACGTTTTGAGTTACTAGTAATTTGGTAAATGGTCTGAGGCTTTCGATTAATTGAAACTGATTCCACACGAAAGTATGTGGCGAATCATATTGTTGGACGAATGGTGGAATAATTTGAACCTGCAGATTTGGTATTTGGTAAATTGTGCTGTTTTAGATAAAGTAAATTCTATATAAATTGCTCGGTTTTGAGATTGTACAGAAATTCGATCGTTACGTTATATTTTGTATTTGAAAATGTAGGTCGTTTGGTTGATATGGTTTTTATTAAAAAAACGCTTTGCACGAGTAAATCAATTCAAAGAGAATATAGCCGGTTTATTTTTACCACCTGCAGAATCAATTTTAACTCGTTGGGGGATTTATTTGATAATACTATTATTATAATCATATTAAAAATTTTCTGCGATTAATCTTGACGAAAATTGATGATTTCATCGAAAATCTATCAATTAAACATGATTATAGGCATATATGTCATCAAATTTGGTTTTCACACCATAAAAAATTATAACAAAGTCTCGAAAAAACTGATCTCAGTATTTTCGAATCCCCCGTATTGCTATTATAAAATTACCGGGTACAAATACAGAAGGAATTATATAAAAACCAATGCTGTATTAAATTAAAATCCAGGGTTAAATAGGCTACAAAACAATTATTTTATGTGACATTGACACAGTGTAATTAGAACACATAACGCACCATCGAACATAGCTGCCTTTAAATATAATCCACTTATATATATTTTGCGATGTTGAAAGGGTTTTTTTGTAGGTCTATATTTTTTAATAACTAATATTTTTTTTATTATTTAAATTTGTTGCAAAATAACCGAATGAATTTTATTGAATGAGAACATAACATATTGTTCAATGTAACCAAATGATTGCATATTAATGTATCACAATTTTACAACTGAGGTAGTCCAGCAGGTGAAAGTAGAATTAATTATAAAAAAAATTTAACGTTCACCGAACTAAAGTTTTCCGAAAAATCCACTTTTATGATTTATCATCTTTTTTTTATTACGTCTCATACAAATTTCCATTTTTCTATACAGAATTGCAAACAATCTTTCATAGAACAGGTTTTTTCAAATCAATTCATGCTTTCAAAAGATATTTCCGTTTGATGTCAGTGATAATTTTATAATTCGACGTTTTATGATTTTTTTATTAACTATATTATACGTAACTATTCTCATTTGTTGACTATTTGTGCCGACTTTAATAATTAAATTAAAATCAATTGTGAAAATTTGAAAAAGAATCCTTACATCTTTATTTTATTTATTATACACCTTTATTTATTATACATTGAGTGTAAGTGCCATGTGCCATACACAAATATCTTATATTCTTGATGCCATACTTTACACATCATTAATAAGATCCTTTGTCATAAATATAATGCAGTATTTAGAATTACAATTTTTAACCATCTATAACTATACGTTCAGAGATTTAAAAATGGGAAAACACTTGTTATCAGTATTACAGTATTTATTTCCATAGATTTATTTTGATAAAAAAAACACTAATAACTTTGTATTTATATTTTTTTATTATATCATTTGAATTTTGTATTATATATGCAAATATGTATATTGATTGTATTTATATTCATCATATTTATTTTGTATCCTATTATGCATACGTAATTCGTTTGAATAAATGTGTGTGGGATGTTTTTTCTAATAAAGTGTTTTATAACAAAACCAAAAATTGAAATAAAAATAAAAAAAGATAGAAAAAAAACAGAATTATCCAAATACACATAAATTTTATATACTATTTTGTATACGTAAATTAATTTGTAATGTTATACACGTGGGGTTCTTTTCAGTGCATTAATTTTTAATTACTTTTATATACATCCATGAAATTATTGTTACTAAATTTAGAAAAATTTACATTTTGTGGTAAAGGATTATACAATAAAATTTAACAATATCTTTTTTGACCCTTTCTATATTTATATATATGCGTAATAAGTTTTACATAAAATATAGACAGATTTTGTGTAATATTAGGTGTACCGGAAAATTCTGTCTGTTCCGATTACAACAAGTGCGCACATATTGATTTGACGCATATATTTGACTCTCATTTTTTATCACTGATTGTATACCTATAGCAAATCAACTAATACGAAGATAATTCTTGATAGTATTAAGTGAAATGCGATCGTTTAACTATGGCGGATAAAGTTCATATACGCCATTGTATATTGTATGAATTTCAACAAGCAAGAAGAAATGTTACAGAAGCGTGTAGAAATTTTTTATTTAAAGTGTTTGGTGTTGATACACTTTCTGATAGAATGAATGCAGAAGATGCTTCAAAAAATTTCAAATACGAGCTTTCTAATAAGCCACACTCTGGCCGATCATCTTTGATCGACGCCGATATTGTCCAATTCATGTTAGAGCAAAATCACAAAATTTAATAACATCAGGCTTGATTCAGTTTATCAAATCATTTTGGACCATATTCGGAAACTAGGATTGGTGTGGAAATATATTCGAGATGGGTACCACATGAGTTAAGTGAGAAGAATTTGTATGTTCGAGTCATCATATACATATCTCTGTTTGCACGAAATAAAATCGAACCCTTCTTGGGCTGGATCTTAACTGGGGTTGAAAAGTGGATAACCTATGAAAACATCGTAAGGAAATCGGACATATTGTGAATCCGGTAAACCTCTCCACTTCACCTATAAACCGAAATTGAGCTTGAATAAGAGAATTTTGTGTATATGTTGGGACATTCGAGGACCAATATATTTTGAGATTATGAAACCAATAGAAAAGCTAAATTCTGAGAGGTATTAGTGTCAGCAATTATGATAATTTAAAAACAGCACTCCTAGAAAAGAGGCAGGCGATGTTTAATAGGAAGAACATCATACTGCTACTTGATAATGCCACCATACTCCCCGCACCTATCATTCTCCCATTATCACTTGTTTCTGTCGTTATATACAAATTGCTATCACGCTGGCAGAAAGTCATAATTAATGATGGAAATTATGTTATTCTATAAAGTTTATTGTTTGGTTTTATTCTATAAACGGACAGAACTTTCCGATATACCTAATATATCTTAATATATAAATACGTGTGCGTATATGTAAACAAAAATCAAATAAAATGGAAAATAATAACAGATACAATAATTACCATTTTTGGTTATTTACTAACCTGTCAATGTTAAAATCTCCTTATGTACTCTGTATTTAATTTGTGTATTGTATATATTGTTTAACGATAGCTATGTAACTTGTCTGCAGATACAAATTATAAACATATATCACCACGAATATATTCTGTCATTGTGTTCACGATAAATTTGTATTTGATGGGATATGAAAGGTGTTGCGTTTACTATATAAATTAGTCGTGTTTATATCGATTTTGTATAATTTGGCCTATACACTTTTTCGGCAGACAATTTTTGCTTTTGCATTATACCGACAAAACTTTTAAGATTATACATTTTTTGTATAGAGACAAAACTGATTATTTTAATACTTTATAGTGTTATTATTACACTGCAATTGTTTCAGTTCAGCCAAAACTCTGAACCACCCTTGTAGCGAACGGCGATCAACGATTTTCGATATGATTATTTCTTTGAGAACGCGAAAATCGCATAGATATATACTACATTTTCTACATATTTTCAGCACTTCAAAACAGTGAAAATGTTCAAAGAAATATAATTAACGCAATAAAGGCTAGTATTTAGTAGATGAACGATAATTTTTCCATCAAGATGACTTTTCAAATACACGATATTGTACAATTTTCATGGCGCCGCGAATTTCGGGACAATACTGCAGTTATACCGCGACACATGTAGTAGCTGCGTAGCCGTCAAATAAAGACTCCGATTAAGCTCAAATGAGAGATTGTCTTATATCCAACGTTTTCTTTGGATTTGGATTTAAAAAAATACCATCTATTCCAATCGGTGAAACATCTTTTACAAGATGCTGTGCATTTCAATTACTATATATACGTAGACGCCGATAATATATATACGGTGTCTGAAGGAACATTCTTTTGTTGCTGATTACAATTGTTTCCGCAATCGGATTAAACGGATGTAGCTTTCGAGTTCAACTGTATATGCATCGATTAATGTACTAAAATCGAAATTGATTATATAATAACATTAAATGTTAACTAAAACCAACGACTTACAATGCAACCTCCTATTGCATAATGTATTGTTTGTATTTGTATAGATAATTTTTGTTAAACAATCGTTATCGTGTAAATTTTTAATACAAATAAAAGAACCTATAGAAATAGATACATTTTTATTTCTTGCAAATAAATAAAACATTGTTTTTCTATTCATTTCTATCTATTTAATCTTAAAAATAATTCATTATGACATGTATTTTTTTTTTCTCTTAAAATGTATATATAATTTAAAATATATTTATTCAATATTTGGCACATCAAATGGCCGCGGTATAACACTGAACAAATCATGCGATAAATTTTGAATAAAAAAGTGCATTCAAGCACTAACATAAAATAACAAAGGCTTTGTTGCACTTTACGTTGGAGTATGATTTAAATATATGTATATCGAAGTGATTTTGTTCTATATATGTATATATGTATTTTCGACCTTTGGAGACATTATCACATATAATGTTATTATTATTATTATCATTCTGTAAAATTCCAGAGTTATATGTTTCTATTCCGTATGCTGTAGATTTATTGTTTAATGTGTTCCAATCGAATATATGTTTATCGGTTTGGCAATAATATTCCTTATCACTATCATCAACATCATCTTCAAGTCATGTTACTTCAAGTGGTGCATATATATGACATCTAACATTCACATAGACAAGTTGGTAAATTTCTCTGTGCGGATGATAATACCATATAATTATATAAAACTATTTACCATTTGATATACAATTATAAACATTTCCTAATATAGCACCATTATTTTTATATCGCAGTGTTTATCCCATAATAATACGGAATTATCTTCGAATTAATGTTGTGAAAAGTATTCCCCATACCAGCAAGATATACATTGCATAAATGCTATAAGTTATATTTTTAATTTATTCGGATGACGTACTTTATCATAATATAAATTGTATACTGTCGTTCACTGCTTTTTAAATTGTAATGGTTTGGGTTTTTGTTAACCATTTCTATATATACATATCAAATAGATATAATAATGATTTTATTTAAAAAATAATTATAATAAAAATTCATAAAGAAAAAAAAAAATAAAGAAAATCGTATCGTATTTTTCACAAATGGAAAATGTAAATCATATAAAATATAATCAAATTAATATTCGTATAATTTAATATTTTATTATTTACTTAAATCGGTTTTATTTTTCTAATTTCATTCATATTTAATATAACATTATATATGTTTTAATTTATACATTTGAATTACACATCTGACCTTTTGTACAAATTGAGCAATTTTAAATAAATCATATTATATAATTATAGTTGGCGTCATCATATGCATAATTTAAAATGTATTGTATTTTCTGACTATATGTAGAGATATGTTTGTTTTATAATATATATTAAGCAGGAGCGGTTGGTGAAAATAAATTGATTGGGTCTAATGCGTAAGTATATTTTTCCTAAAGTCACTAATATAATACTTAATAAATTGTTAAATAATTGCCCGGGGGACCAATGGAAATTTTTTTCGAAAATCGATTTTCATGCTAGTGATCAAATTTTGTAATTGAGAGCCATAGTTTTAACGGATTTCCTATTTTTATTATAAAATTACAAAATTTAATTAATTTCTAATCTTTCTTAGAAGAAATTTTTAAAATTGCTTTAAGTGTTTGGAAAATATCCAATCAATGTTATTGAAATTTTGTATCGAATATTGTAAAAATTTTTCGTACCATTTGTTATATTTTGAATACGCAGTATCATTATTTTCTCTTAAATCGAATGGAAATTCCACTATATATTTTCCAAACGCTTGAAAAATTGGAAATTGTTTACATCTTGTAATTCTGTAATAAAAATTGGCAATTCGTTCAAATTATGGGGTTAATATTTTTCAATTTATTTAGTAATAGTATAGTGACTTTAAGAAAAATTATATTTGGTATATGCTTATTCAAATATTTTTTTTCAATGCACTTAATATCAGGAGTCGCCACTGATATTAAGTGCATTGTAAATATTATATATATTGTAATTAAAATTAAATTATAATTTATGTAATAATGTGTATAATAATAATTGTAATTAATTGACTAATTAATGCACATATTTATGTGTGTATGCATTTTATTATTTATATAATGTTTCACTTATTAACGAGCCCATCTAACTTCATTTGAAAATATGTAACTTTGTGTATAATCAATATAATCTATATATGAATGTAAATTTTGCAATTTCTGGTTGTAACGCTTGTCGGCGGTCGATGGATCCTTGGTGCGTTGAATTTTCATACACCCAAATCGATTACCATTTGATCTTTTTTGAAACCAAACATATAGCAAATAAGTATAACTATCACCAAATTTATATATGAATATCTAAAGTAGAATAGAGAACAAAAAATAAATAAGATCATATTATATATATGCTACGGAGCTACTTTACTTACTTCCTCCATGGCATTAAAATCCAGGTAGCCTTCTCCAACACTCATCTTCAACCTGACCTAACTGCAGCTAACGACTTTCAATCCTGAATTTAAGGAACTTAATATCACAGTTCACTGGATCTAGCCTACTTTAACATTTATAAAATTATAAAAACATCCATATTATGATAGTCGCGTCCATGTGTAATAATTTACCAGCTATATTGAATGTTTAGTAGATGCCATAAGCTCCACTTGGAGTAAACTCTTGTATAGATTTAAAGGAAGATGTAAATGTATATTATTGTGAAAACGAAAAAAGATCAGACGTAGCAAAACAAAAAATCTGAACAAGAACGTATTACAATTAACAATTGATGATAAATTGGGTGTAAAAATAGATCTGAGCACTCTGCATATTTGGATCTCAGTTTTATACTATATAGTTACAGGAATCGGAACTATATAGTTCACTAATTAATATCAATTTGTAAATGGTTACTAAGAAACCATTGTTTGTTTTCTCTTTTTTACTATATTGAAGTGAAACTATATGTCAAAGAATGTCTTAGAAATGATCTATTAACATTTTTGAAAAAACATGATGATAATAATTTATTATAGTCTATTTGATCGGCCACAGTGACAATATATGTGAAATTAACTTTAAATGAGTTTAAGAAATTTGGAAATTTAAAAATATTTCGGTTAATATCGAATCACACCACTATTTGTGTGGAATAGTTCTACCGACTGAACCATATGGGTTGATTATTTAGACATACTCCAAAAGTCATACGCCTGCAATAGTGTCCTCGTTTTTATTGGATAACTATATAACAATTGCAGTGAAGTTGGTAAAGTACTCCGCATCTGAGTAATTCACAAATTGATCTGCATTTATGTTTCGATAAATGCTTTATTAAGTCATTTGAGTGAATTGGCTATATTTTTGTATGTCTGCGGAGACATTGTTAATCTGTGAATAACGTTGAACATCATATTTTCAAAGTTATTCGCATTTTGATTTCATAAACGAACAAATGCTGATTCAGTTGGGTAAATTTGTTTATGTTATGAAAAATAATGAACAATTTTTTCATGTCAATAGCGGGAATCGAACTCACAATCTTCGCATTGAATGACACTCATTTTAAAAACAGATATATAAGAAAAAATATCACAAACATTAATGTATCTGTAATTTTTTTTCGTATAAAGAGCTGGAGACTATAGTTAGTGCCTGAGTACAGCGGTGTCACTATATATACTCTATATACGATACCAAATTTTCCATATATAAATAATATGTGTTTTATATTTATATTATTATTAAATATATACATTTCTTCAGGCAATTTATTCCATTATTTGTATATAACATAAGTAGGTATTTAAGAATGTTATTAAACTTTATCCTTAATACAATATTTTGTATATTTATACGCAGTTCTGTACCGAGTACATCATATGGAAAATAAATTAAATTCTATGACTGCAAGTTTATTAAAACACTTATATTTAAATAATAAAATAAAAACTACAATATGAGAACACATTTCAATTTTTTTCTTATAGACTTTAGTACCATTTATAATATAATTTTTATAATAAATTTTCTTAATAAATTGTATTTTGATCACAATCAATAAAAAAATTAATGGAAAATAAAAATGATATTACATCATTTCAATTTATTTCATATTATATATTCACCAGCTCCAACTTAATATATAGTTTCATCTACTATTTTAAAATATATATACCTATAGAGATACGTACTAGTATTATATATGGTATATTAAATATTAATGGATTGTATAATGTAATTTCATGTATGCTATGTACTAAATATAATTATGCACGATATGCTGAATCTATATATCATAAGTATTAATAATTTGCTATATGTTTGTAATGCCATACAGCTACACCATATGCAAATATATAGACAAATGACACACACACACAAAAATGTAGGCTAAAATTGTCTCTTTGTTATCCCTATAGACATTGGATAACAAAGAGACGACTCACATTACCACCACTTTTGTGTGTTTATTTTGTCTATTTGTAACTGGTGTAGGTGTAACATAATTCTGAAGCATTTTCAAAATTTTTAATTCACTTTATATTTGACAGAAAAGCGTCTGATTCGCCTTAATTTATAATTACCGGCATTATTATTTCTGCAATAAGACCACGTATGAATTGCATATATTTTTGATCAGAATTTTTCTGTGTGCATAGTAAATATATGTGTTCTATCGATAAATCGATTGTGTGCGGATGAGGTATAAAATAAAATGTATTATATAGAAGTACTATGGTATGTTAATTTTACAAGTATCTGCTTTTACCATTACAGATGTTATCTTGCACCGCTTGTGATGAAATTTTTAAATGCCAACGAACATGCACGAAGATTAAAAAGGCATATACCATCAGAATTAATAACAAGATTTAAATAAACAACACCCATCCTAATAAAAAAATGATTATTAATGTTTATGGTTAATTAAGGGTAATTGGATCACTGGATCCATTACTAACATTTCATAGTAAATCAATATAAATAATTTAAATGTCAAATAAAATTACTTAATATCTTTGGTTCTTACAGTATACAGTAAGAAACTAATATGTAAGATAGATTGTAAAGATGCTGAAACAAATTAAAAAAAATCTTGCACCGCGCATCCTTAGTTTTTCCAATAAAATTTCAAACTTTTACTATAATGTTTGTGCAAAGATGACACTTTATACACCATTGTATCCATGTTTTCACTATATTTGGGCTACTATATATCTGTGGAACGAAACAAACATTTTCCAGTTGTGTAATATCCATCCTTGCTGCATATATTTATGTAATATTTAAAAGATTGTATTATATTTATCAAAAAGTAATTACCGCTGGAAGCTATAGTAGAAAGCTTTTACTTTTGTATAACTATTTTTATAAATTATTGTACACATTTTTTATTTATAGAACTCTTTTATATTTTGTATTGTGGTATGTATAGTATACAGGGTGTTCCAAATTTCGATGGCAATACGAAAACAATAGATTGTCTGGGTCATTTTGTGTCGAAAATATTATATAACATTTTGGCCGATTCGACTTCGGTACGAAGTTACACGCAAATAATCAAATTTTCAATCAGACCGTGTTTTGCACTCTACTGGGATCAATATCTCAATAACTGATTAACCGATTTTAAATAGTTGATACACTATTAGAATTAGCATACCGAGATCTCTAATTTGACGTAAAGATAAGACAATTCGGGCATGTGGTTATCCAGGTACTCACAGGAATGTTGAAAATTTGTTTAACGCCATTTTTCTTTTTGAACGTTTGTTCAATCATAAGTCGAAAAATCATACTGAAAATTTTTGTTCGGTACAAGTTTAAAAATTTGCCACATTCATAAACTTTCGTTTAAGCTATAACGTTGCGATGGGTCTCAACCGGTTCCAGAGATATTCATAAATAACTACAACAATGTAGGCATAAAATAGATTTTCGCTATGGATAAATTTTATCTGTTCTTTGCTTTGCCTAGAACATGCAATGATGACGTGGCAGATAACTGGTTCCACACACTCCTACGCATTCACACAAACCTTCACACACATACAAACGACCACACACACAAACGCCCACACATATAAACCCACAAACGCACACGTGCGCATATCATCACATAGTTTTACACAAAAAAAAATTTTTAAGGTAATTGCTGAAAATCTGCTCCTTCAGCTCGAATACATAGACAACAACACTTTTCAATAGATCTAATCAATCTAAGTGTTTGTTGTGGCTTGTGGCGAAATTCTTGCATACAGTCTTCAATACGTTGGATCAACTCTTCACGTGAATTAATCACAGTTGGATAGACTTTTTCGTTAAGGTAATCCCATAAATATCACGGATTTAAGTGTGGAGAACTTGAACCAGTTGAGATCCATCGAAATGTTATAGCTTAAACGAATAGCTTATGAATGTGACAAGTTTTTAAATTTATACCGAAAAAAATTTTTCATTATGATTTTTCGACTTATGCTTGAACAAACTTTCAAAAAGAAAAATAGCGTTAAAGTAATTGTCAACATTCCTGTGACTATCTGGATAACCACCTGCCCGAATTGCCTTATCTTTACGCCAAATAAAAGATCTCGGTATGCTAATGCTAATAGTGTATCAAAATTTTTAAATCGGTTAATCAGTTATTGAGATATATCCCAGTAGAGTGCAAAACACGGTCTGATTGAAAATTTGATTATTTGCGTGTAACTTCGTACCGAAGTCGAATCGGTCAAAATTTTATATAGAGAACCTAGTGTTTTGTTTTGCCGTCGAAATTTGGTACACCCTGTACATCCTTTTATAATATTATTATATATATGAATGGAAAATATATATACTCGAATAAATGAAAACCACTTTATTATCACAACAGAAAAAAAAAATGAATAAGAATAGAAAACAGATAAATCATCAACTAATTTCCATAATTTTGATCATAAACATTATATTACTTACGCAAATACTACAGTAAAAAAATGAATAGGAAAATTGAAAATATTTATTGAAAATATAAAAAGTTTTATGTGAAGTGAAAATTTTTGACTATTTTTCTTTATTTTTTTTTTCCCATAACATTTTAACAATGAATAAAAAAGCATGCGAACACACAAATTACATGTAAAGTCTGTTTTTGATATTTTGAGAAATGAAAGTAATGTATAAGTTATTTTGAACATATATATTGCTATATAAAAATATTGAATAATATATACGACGTGCACCTAATATACGAATATCAAAATTTAAGTTAATAATTTATCCTACGCGTATTTTATCCAAAAATAGTAAAGTGTGTTATGTGATAAAAAAATAATATTATTATGCGAAAAAAATGCAAAATGTTTTGTAGAAATTTTCATACTCCTTATTATGGGCTGTCGATTAAGAAGATTATACAAAATCAATATAATCCATACCATAATCCAATCTCCGCATATATAAAGTATGTGTGTGTGTATGTGGACATAAAAAAAATTAAATAAATTTCACTTCTCACTATATTGTCTACACTATAGCCTTCACAGCTGTTTGTAATATTAGATAACCCATGGTCCAGTCAGTCAGATCAATGCCAAATCCCATGTGTATGAATTGTTTGTTTATGCGGTTGTGTGTGTGCATGTAAATTTCAGAAAACGTTAAAGCCATTGTTAAGAAATATATATATACTAGACCTTTGTGTAAATAAGATCTATATAACATGTATGGGCTGCCCAATATCCACTTTTATTGTAATAGAAATACAATTTATTTTACCAAATTTATTCTGAAATGTACAATAGGCGACATATCATGAAACATCAAATTATTTGCTTATTAAGTATTTAAGGAAAGAAAAAAAGGAGTTTCAAATTATTCTGGCGTTCACGCGGGAGTGTTAAAGAAAAGATGTTCGTTATATGAAATATAATATTAATTATAAATATTTCCATACGTTTATTATATCCGTCATTATTATTTTATTATAATTAATTAGTTATGTCACTTTAAGCTCCCATATGATATACCACATAATATTCATTATGGCGCTAGTTAAGTCGATAAACTATTCCACATTGGGAATTTATATATAACAATTCAGCAATGGTTCTGCAACTATCGATAGATATGCATATATGATATAATGTTTCCTTATATACATAATTATACCGTATAATGGTATATGTGTGTTGACGTTGTTAATCTCTGCGAACAATGTCCAACAACTCCTAACACCATATCTCCGAAGGACATTCTTTCTTGTTTCCAATTTCACATTATGTCTTCAAACAATGAACTGTTTGTTTATCCATAAATAACAAAAGAATTGATAATTTAAATGAAAACATCTAACGAAACTTAGTTGCAGACGATTAAATTGTTAATTAAAGTTTAATTTATCAATTTGACTGCGTTATATGTTTGTTAGGGATGTCTTTTAAAAAATCGGGGGACGAGTTGTGCTTTGGGCGTATGTCTTGTCAATAAATCAATTTATATGGTTCATTCAGTTCAGTGTAACTGTAGTATAAGTTTTTACGCACATTAAAACCCGGGTAGTACTTGAATCATCTACCTAACCTATGCATAACAACCTTATAATAAGTACACCAGGAAAATGTTTTAAACGTTGGCGTGGTCTTTTAGTATAAGGTTATATTAGTTTTAGAACTCATTCAGCTTTCAATATCTCTGTATATTTATCTTATAACTTTGGTGTAATTAGACCAAAATATGGAAAAATAATTCTGTGTTCACCGAACTAAATTTTCCGTAAAATCGATTTTTATGAATTAACATCTTATTTAATTACGGGTCTTAGTTTTAACGAATTTTTCATTTTTGTATACCGATTTTTAAATTATAATCAATTTCCGCAATATTTCATAGTAGGCCTTTTTCAAAAATCGCTTCAATCGTTCAAAAGATTATCACCAATCGATGTCAATGAAAATTCAAAGAAATGTATAGTCTTTAACCCTTGAAATAAGTCACACTACTATATGATAGGTCGATATGGTTTGGTGTCTATCGGGGTTATCCAGGCGATGGATTCATTCAGCCAATTTCTGATATGCTTTAATATGAAATAAATCGTACATTTTGAAGGGTTAACTGCATCAACCACAAAATAAATAATACAATTTTTACATTGTCATATTGAAAAATTAATTTATGGTGGCTATTCATTCATTCTGGTCGTTTTTCCATCACTACTTGCTTCAAACGCATTAGTTGTCGGCGGTAGCTATTACCTGTCATAATTTCTAAAGGTTTCAACAATTCATAGTACACAACACCGTTTGATCCCATCAAATACAGAGCTTGACACTATCATCATGAATATTTTACTTTGGCTGTAATGTACCAGCTTCACCAGGTTGTACCAAGGCTTTTCTATATACGCTTTGCAGATTCTCATAATAAATTCATGAACCACTACCATCTTAATTATATGGTCAGAAACCAATTGTTTGTTAACACTTAATGCTGCTGCCAATTGTGATTGACAATTATCATTCGTTCAATAATTGTTGTAATTCTGTATCTTGAAATTTTTTTGCTGTACTAGTCGTTGTGTGTCTTCAATATCAAAAATACCTTCTTTGAATTGTTTAAACCATCTGCTACCTATCATCTAGAGCATGTTCGCACCATAAACTTGTTGTATCATTCGATGACTTTCAGCAACGGATTTTGTTTCATGAAAACAACAATAATAATGTTTCCAATGCAAATGTCGTATATTTGATACAAAAACTTCTATTATTCTGCGACTTAAAAACAAAATTATTTATACTTTAATCAAATGTTATATGTACTACTTTGTTGAATGTTATAAAGAGACGTAATACTATCTATATTATAAAACTGATATTTTCAATTTCTACACCTAATTAATTTCTGCATGGGAACGGAAAGATAAGCTAACTATGGTCTGTTTCAATATCTCTCAATTTATTAGAAAAAAAAAGAATGAAAAATCCTTGTGTTTTCTATAAATTTGATATATTGGAGAGAGTTTGAAATCAAGAATATAAAGTATAACTAAGAATATTAACTATTAATTCGTATAGAAATTATTTCTGCTTCCTTGAACTTAACAGGGCTCTTTACCACATAAAAATATTTATTGCAAAGTTTAATATAATGATACATCAACTGTATTTCAAAAAAAAAAAAATTGGAGTAGACCACAGCAATCCATTCCAATTTTGTTGTTACATATTTTATATGTTATTAACTGACATTAGATTGATGATTTTTAGTAGAAAATAAGATGATTCTTCTCTATATTTCTGTTAGTCTCTTCTTTGAGCCATTAGCAACGATTGGGTGTTTTCTTACATCGTACAAATTGAAAAATAAATATTTGTTTTCGCAGTAAGTATAGTTTTTAAAGATATCGATTTGAAAATATATGAATAACAAATTAAATTAAAGTAAATTTCTATAGAAACTGATTTTGTTTAAAAGTTTCTATACATATCTCCAAAGAGTCATGCTTACAATGCTTCAAATTTACAATTGATCCAATCATTTAATAACGTATAAACTGAAATCACTCCAAATATATTATATTAATATGGATTAATAAGTAAGTGTCATCGTCGTCGCATGACTATAACAATTATTTGGCGATGCATAATATAGAATAAAACAAATTACACATAGTTAATTTTAATCTAATTCAAGAAATTGTACAACAATTTTGGGGTTACACAATGAATATATTATTATAAAAGAAATATTTATATAACAACAATGGGATCCCTTTTTGGTTCGCCGTATGCATGTATAATTATATATATATAAAAACACCTTATGAATATGTGTATAGAACAAGAACTATATCGAAATAGAATAATCTTGTTTTCTTTGTTTACGCGTGTATACAATTATACATCTATAGATGATATCCTTAAATAAGGATACTATATATATAATAGGTCTACCAATATGTGTGTGCCGTTTTTTTAAAAATAAAACACATTAATTCCGGTAATAACAGTAAAAAATTTTTATTGAATATAATTACCATCGTTAAGTATAACCTTTTTCCAATTTTTTGGCAATTTATGAATACCATCAAAATAAAACTTCTCCTCTTTTGATGCGATCCAAGAATCGATCCAATTTTGGACGTCTTCATAATTGTGGAAGCGTTGTGCACAGAGTCCATGTGCCATCGATCTGAACAAGTGGTAATCTGATGGAGCAACATCTGGTGAATAGGGCGGGTGTGGTAACACATCCCATCCGAGTGTTTCCAATGTTTCTTTTACCGGTTTTGCGACATGTGGACGAGCATTGTCGTGTAAAAGAATCACTCTTTCATGTCTGTTGGCCCATTCTGGTCGTTTTTCTTTCAATGATTGATTCAATTTATTCAATTGTTCTTTGTATACCTCACCAGTAATAGTTTGACCAGGTTTCAATAACTCATAATACAGCACGCCCTTTTGGTCCCACCAAATACACAATAAAACCTTCTTTCCATGAATATTGCGTTTTGGCGTCAATTTGACTGGTTGACCTGGATCAGTCCAATGCTTAGTCCGTTTAGGATTGTCAAAATAAATCCATTTTTCATCACCAGTGACTATTCGATGCAAAAACGACTTTCGTTGCTGTCTTTGAAACAATATTTCGCACGTGGTTTTTCGCTTTTCCATGCTTCTTTCTGTCAATTCATATGGAACCCATTTTTCTTCCTTTTGGATCTTACCCATATTGTTTAAACGATTAGAAATGGTTTGTTGACATACATTTAAGGAATCAGCTAGTTGTTGTTGCGATTGCGCATCGTCTGCATCCAACAATGCTTGCAATTCTGTATCTTCAAATTTTTTTGGTGGTTTTCCACGTTCTTTGTCATTCAGATCAAAATCACCACTTTTGAATCGTTGAAACCACTTTCTGCACATTCTTTCTTGTAAAGCATGTTCACCATAAGCTTCAACAAGAATTCGATGACTTTCAGCAGCAGTTTTCTTCCAATGAAACAATAACAATAAACCTCCCCGCAAATCACTTTTTTCTGGCACAAAACACGACATTTCCAACAAAAAAAAAAATATGTTGTTTACACTTTTAGCTCGTAACACAAACTGAGAAAGATAAAGATATAAAGTGAATACGTTCACAAAAAAATATTTCAGCAGAAACAGCCATCATTTAAGGCGGCCAAAGAGATTAATCCGTGAGCGGCACACACATATTAGTAGACCTATTATATGAATTACTAAAGTAATTAACTATAAAAATTTATATTCATCAGTCTTTCAAAATTGTATACTCGTTTTAAATTGTATAAAATATTAGAATATCTATGTTATTTTTATAAACGCTTACATAATTGCTATCATTTAGCTGCTATCAAATTATGGTATAATAAAAAATTGTTTTGATTTAAATTTAAAGGATACATTGAAAATTGATGAAATATATATTATTATTATATTTATTTGCATCAATTTACATGATCATTAAATAGTTTTTGTTTTGTAAAATATTCATTCATGTTCAATTCAATTTTCTTTCAAATATAATATTTTAATAATACAATAACTGTATCATTAAATCTAATGATTTGTTTATATAATCGCATTAGAGAACATATATTATATATTTATATATAAACATTCACAATATTACGTTCAGTCTATATATACAATTTTATATCCTATAGGGTAAAATATGCAAATGCCGGCCACTTAAGTGGAAATCAAACTGCAATATATATTCAATCTGATTATACGTCAAAAGCGATATTATTCATATAATTAATATAATTCATTCTAATTGTCTGAGACCACATATTTTCTAAAAATTATCGTAAGTTAAAAACAATAATTTAAATTTATTGCAACATTAACAAAATACACTAATTTCGGCCAAAAATTACTTACTTATTCCATAGCATTAAAACGCAAGTGCGGTTTTAGCCTTCTCCAACCTGACCTATTTGCAGCTAAGATCTTCCAATCTCAAATTTTAAGGATCTAAATATCACAGTTCACACTGTATCTAGCCATCTAGTCTTAGGTCCATCGGCTCTCCTTCTGGACTACCCATCAACAATTTTTTCGGTACACATTTCCCTAAATTTTTTTCAGGCCATCTAGTTTCTTAGATACCTGTTATATCCATGATGAAAGTTTTAATGGCGCTGCTCACTCGACGTTACTGCATAATCACTGAATCAATATTTAGTTTTAATCGGATACTTCTTTCACCCATAGTACCGCATAGTAATTCTAATACACAGCTGTCAGATTCTTCGCCAATATTTATTTATTATTTGTTGCTAACCGATTACAACTGACTTTGCAAGTAAACTATGTACACAGCCCGGCCAAAAATTAGAAACGTATAAATTGAGAATGGAAAAGTCAATTAAATCTCTTTCAAATAAAAAATAAACTTCAAAAAGTGGCATATCGATAAGAACTCTTTACTAAATTTTCGTATACTCACATTATTTGATTTACATTTTTCAATTGCTAATTTTAATGTTTAATTATTATTATTTCTTCCTTGCTTTATTCGAAATGGGGCTATAAAAATAAATACGAATTTAATGCGCTATACAATCGAGTAGTTTATATTCAAGAAGACGTATTTAACAACTAAGTCGATAAATTACTTACTTACATACTCCATGACATTAAAACCCAGTTGCGATCTGAGCCTTCCACAATCTGACTTATCTGCAGTTAACATCTTCCAATCCCGAATTTTAAGAAATTTAATATCAGAGTTAACTGCATTTAGCCATCCTACCTTAGATTTTCCGACTCTTCTTCTTCCTTCTGGATTACCATTCAACAGTTTTTTTGGTACACGTTTCGCCTTCAATATACGTGACACGTGCCCAAAACCATCTTCATCTATTGATTTTGATTGTTTTGATAATAATGTTATAATTAAAAGCGGCTATATAACAACGAAGAATGAACCTTATATTATTTTTACTATTGGTCCGCGGAACTGGATAAATATAAAGAAAATAATGTAATATAGCCTTTTATGCATTAATTAATTTCATATTATTTTCAATATATAGGTGTTGTGAATCTATAGAGCGAAAATAATATCTTGTTTTATGTATATTTGCTAAATTCAGGGATGCCCTCCTCGAATCAGTTTTCGTTGCAATATAATCATTCTTGATTATAGCCTTTTGCATTAATAACATTCTTGCTTTTGCGACTTCGTTTTTAATTAAAATAATTTTTGCGATTATCGCTATACTCTTGATTATTAACTTCATGGTTGCAACGTGTTCCGATACGAATTTATTTTTAAGATGTTGTCGCCTCGATATATAATATAGAAATATTTAATTATGTTTATAATGCTCATAAATATTAATTTTAGAAATTTGCGATCAGTAGAATTTTTCTTCATTGGTTATTATCGTACCAATTATGGTTGTTTGAATCCTTAAAATCCACTGTTATTTTTATTACAGCAGTCTTTTACTAAATGGCAATGTAAAAAGCTTCATTTTTAAAACCCATATTTTTATTAGTATTTATATTAAATATTTTCGGACAATAAATATAAATAGCTTTGTCAAGTGCGTGACACATTTTAACTGGTTTATATATGGAATTGTGTCATCGGTATAATTGTGGAATTTTTGTAGTCATTTTTGTGGCGTCACGCAGTCATATTTCGTGTGTGCGGGTTATGTCTTATATTTTTTGTAACACCATGGGAAATTGATGTAGTTTTTGATTCTGATTACCACCACCGCCACGTGCCAGTCGCATCTGAGATTTTGATGTGTTGGCTCGCGAAAAATTTGGAATCCAATATTGTTGTTTGCTTTATTTGATTTTTTACGATTTTTGAGTGTATGTATCGTTGCTCGATCGATTTTATAGTATGGCCGGAATTAGGATCCTCTATCCTATATGCAAATATGTATATGTATATACTATAAAAACATATTTAATACGAATACATATTATGTGTATATAGAAAAACAGCATATATATATATATATAGCCTGAATTCTGATGTCGTTTAAACGTTAAGTCCTTTTTGTTTACATAAACTAACACAAACATATATTTGTACATGTACGCACTCGCACATCGCACATCTATGTATGTATTTGTTCATATATAATCTACAATATTTATGTATTGTATATGTATATTGTAATTCTTTTCTTTTCCGGATATGCTTCAATTTAATTCACATGTGACAAGAGAAAATTCATCTATCTATCCATATATCTATATTATTTGTATAGGCACACGTAATAGTAGATGTGTTTGTATAGTGTAAAGATAAATAACTATATATATTTAATATATGTTTATAAATAATATAATAGTACATAGTTTTGTAACCAAATGTTTTGTCTACACCAGGGGTGGGCAAATACTTTAAAGCGCGGGCCAAAATGAAATTTTCAAAATGTCTCCCGGGCCGGAGGACTATACCGCATATGCTTTGCACAAGCGGATGTTTTGGATGGAGTTTTTTCCCTGCCAATTTTTTTTTGACAAAAACACTAAGTATCATTTCAATTTGAATAAAATATGTCACGTAATTTTTAAAGAAATATTTTTATAAATAAATGCCTATTAGATAAACCAGTCAATGAAACATTTTATTTTGTTACTTATTTATGTCTTAATGATACAAATTATTTTATATTGATACATAGTTATTACAATTTAACATTTATATTGCATTTCGTAAATATAATAGTAAATAGAATTCAAAAAAGAAAAGAAAAACATCAAACGGTAAAATAAATATTTAAAGTTAATGCGAAACGTGAAATCTCGAATGTTCATCTAACATTATTTCTTCAAAATTGGGTTCCAAATCACTTGCAGCAATCCTTAATACCGAGTGTAGATTTTCGTCAGTAATTTGTGATCGATATTTATTTTTCGTGGAAACCATTAAAGAAAAAGTTCTTTCACAAATATATGTCGAACCAAATAAAACAAGGTATTTTTGAACATAGTTCAAAAAATGTTTGAAATGTTCATCATTCAAAGCGCCATAGAAAGCACTCAATTCGTTTGAGTGAAAATTTTCTTTTAGTAAAATATTTGATTGTAAGTCAATTAGTTCTAGTTGAATTTCAACAGGGGCTTCTTGCACATCGAAATTGAAAGGTTGGCTAATTAATGATAAAGGTTTTTCAATAGCTTTGAAATTTTGAAATCTTCTTTGGAATTCAGAATGCAGGTCTTGTGTTATTGTACTATATTTAAAAAAATCTGTATTTTTCAATGATTCTCGCCGTGCTTGCAATGAGGGGAAATGATTTAATAATTTATTATTAAAGTTTTCAGCAAATAAACTTAGTTTTGTCATAAATGCTTTGACGTTTGAGTGCATATTGAAAGCGAATTGTTTTTTCCCTTGTAGATTTATATTTAGTTCATTCAAATATTTTACGATATCTACTAAAAATGAGAAATCGTTTAGCCAAGCTCTATTTTGCAATTCAGGAAAATCATGTAGTTTTTCTTTTATCGACAAGAAGGATACTATTTCATCAAGCAAATATTGAAATCTGTCCAAAACTTTACCAATGCTAAGCCATCTCACTTCAGTGTAATAAGGAATTTCATAGAAGTCACTTTCAATTTCTTTCAAAAATTCAACAAACTGTCGATGGTTTACGGCACGTCCTCGAATAAAATTCACAACTTTGGTCACAACAGTAACGACGTGATTCAGTTTTAAAACCTTTCTGCATAGCACTTCTTGATGAATAATGCAGTGCAAAAATAATATATCGTGTTCTGGTTGTAACTTTTTTACTTTGTCGCGAATTCGTTTAAGTAAGCCTACATTTTTCCCTGTTAAACTAGGACAACCATCCGTAGTGACGCTTACTATTTTATTCCAAGTTAAACTTACTTTAACTAAACACTCTTCAAGAGCGAGAAAAAAGTCTTCACCAGTAGTTGTATCTTTCATTGGATGCACACTAAGAAGTTCCTCGCTAATTTCGCATTTCTTGTTAATGCCGCGAATAAATATTAATAATTGACTTGTATCAGTAATATCGCAGGACTCATCTAAAGCCAGAGAACAATAGGTAAAATCAGCAATTTTTGTTCTTAGCTGGTCAAGTAAGTTTCCTGAAATATTTTCAATCCGTCGTACTATTGTTCTTCTTGAAAGGCTTACATTTTCAAAAATATGTTTCTTTTCAGGACAACATATCTCCGACACTTGTACCATGCATTGTTTAACAAATTCTGCTTCAGAAAACGGCTTACATAACTTAGCAATTTTGTGTGCGACAACATAACTTGCTTTTGTTGTAGATTTTTCTATATTACTTTGTTTGGTAAATATATTTTGTTGCTTATTCAAGTTTTTTGCTAAGTTTTCTGCTACAGTTTGAAGTTCTTTTAATGAATGTGATGCATATTTTGGATGTTTTGTTGTCAAGTGCCTGTTTAAATTGTATTCTTTAAAAACAGCAATTGTTTCCTGACAAACTAAACAAATTGCTTTCTTATTTATGTTTGTAAAAAGATATTTTACCGTCCAAGCTTCATTGAAGTTTCTGCATTCCAAATCAACTTTTCTTTTTTTAGATTGACTCATTTTACAAAGGTCTACAAACCTATAATTTAATTAATACAATAAAATAAAACCAATGTTTTAAAATTTTACTTACAAAAAGTCCACTTTTTCAATTTTATATTTGCAAACTAATATTAGACTCGAACAAAAAAGAGTATGCGATCAGTACTAAATCAAAATTAACAATACACGTGGTGCGACCTGTCGTCCCTCGAAAAGTGAGAGGAGTGCAGCATATGCCGTACTCACAGGCATTTCGAACCTAGCGCGATCTCCTTTGTGTTTGACGAAAAAACCGCCCTGAGAGCGATCGTCGCGAGCGACCCGTGTGAAACACACGAGGATTGTTTCAAGCTCACGACATCGTCCACACTAGTGTAGTTAGCCGACCGCCCATTTTATTAAGACTATTATATATACAGTACGCACACTAATAATGCTGATGTCAACAAAATCTCATAAAAGAGTTTAAAAAAATTTATGTGCGGAATTTTTCAACGGGCCGGATAAAATTAGCAAAAGGGCCGGATCCGGCCCGCGGGCCGGCTTTTGCCCACCCCTGGTCTACACCATATAGAGGGTGTGATCTGCTTTAGCTGCTTCATTTTATTATAAAGTATATGGATTTATATATAATACACAGTTTGTTACACAAATTATAAGTTGGATTTTGTAATTTATTTGCCAAAAAAATAAAGTCTAAACCTATTTATTCAGAAATCAGATGAAGTTTTCAAATGCACGCACACAAGAACTGACCATCTGTCGTTTGTTCAATATATGGAATAATTTATGACAAATCCAAACAACTTAATTCCCAATAAAATGGTATAGGTAAAAAAATAAATAATTCTATTCAATTGTGGAAAGATTATAAGGGCACCTTGGTACGTAAGAAATACTATGCAATCAGCCAGTTACCTGATTCTTTGTTGTGCGCGTAAAGGCGGTAATATCATTATCATGCAAAAAATTTCAAAAATGACTCAGGCACGATCTTAATCGATTCACGAGTTTAATTGTAAAATATTCGGTTGCACAAAGACACCTGTGAAGCGAAACAATCTTGTGAACCTCACAAGGAGATTTTAATTTTAATATAATACATTGGGATGGCAACAAAAACATTGCCATTTTTTTTTATCAAAACAAAAGGCAATTATTTGATAGAATTAAATAACCGTATTCCCATAGTGTATTATCAATTTTGTTCGATGGTCTTTTGCCATATTTTTGTTAACTGCATCATGCCGAGTTCGCATAAAACTCGTGGTTCTTATCATCAATAAATTGTGTTTTAATCATCGTCATCATTATTGAAATTTTTGCCATTCAAGAAGTTTTGCAATCTTCGAAATAAATGGTAATCTGATGGTGCAACATCAGGGCGTATTTATCGTGGATGTGGTAACACTTCCCAATAAAAACCCTGATTTCTTTTTGACGAGTGACCAACAATGTGTGTGGCCTTGCGTTGTCATTGTGGAACACAACGCCATTTCGATTTGCTAATTTTGGTCGCTTTTCTTGAATTGCATTGTTCAATTTATGGTTAGTTGTTGTATGTACACATCTGAATTGATTGTTTGGTTGAGTGGTAAAAGTTCAAAATTGACAATACCTTTGCAGTCCAACCATATACTTATAATGTATAACCTTCTTTTTATGCGGATATCCGTTTTAGATGTTGTTTGGTGCTGGTTTATCTTTTTTGCTCCATAATATTTTTGGATTGTCATTGTTGTATATTAGATCCATTTTTCATCGCCACTTATCGATCATTTTCGTTACGTTTTATAAGCAAATTGCTGATGAAAATGCATTTTGTTTTAAGTGAATTTTTATATAAGTTTAGGTGGAATCCATATACCAGATTTTTTTTTCGTATCCAATTTTTAGTAAATTTTTTTAAACGCTATTCAATGCATCATACATACATTCTTCTTCTCTGCATTCTTACGTGTTGTGTTATGACGATCCGCATCGATTATTGCTTTGAGTTGGTCGTCATCCATCTCATCTGGACGACCGGAACGTGTAGCACCTTTCACTGAGAATCTCCAGAATGGAATTTAGCAAACTAAATTTCGATACTGTAATTCTTTTAAGTCTTTGTCACACAGCACATATTTTTTTGTGAGTTTGTGATGCGTTCATCCTACCTTCATGGAAGCAAAACAATAATTATAACAAAACTGAAAGTATTATTAAATATCGATAAAATGGATATGTTATTCGCATCATTAGTTAAATATAATAATACAAAAATATTGAGTTTACAAAATTATGACGTATTTTTATCCTTTTTTTTTGTAAATAAATTAATTTGTTTCTTAATCAGAGTTTACCATTGCTTTCTATTGTTTGCGATTATCATATAAAGTTAACCCACTTTTCTTCAACAGTAATAATGCGATACAAAAATCACTTTATATCCACTCTTTGGCCACTTTCCACTTAAAATAAATGTCATATCCTAAATATATGCAAAAGTGGGTTTTCAAGTGTTGTTTTAACAAAATTTGCAATAACCATTAAATAATAATGTAATGGTTAATGTATTCCGACATATAAAAAAAAAGGACGAAATTATATTTATGTATATTCTAACGAAAAAATTTATTATTATATATAGTAGCAATTAAGGATATACGAATCCTTTTTACACATTGAAATATTTCTATTATATTATAATGTAAAAATATAATTAATTTTTCAAATTATAATGTTAATACTTTTGACTATTACTGTATATATAATATAATTGAAAATATAAGAAATTTATATAGGATAAGAAATGGGAACGTAATATGGTGTCACATGGAATTGTTGTATTTGTGCGGTTGGCATGATATTGTATATATTTATGTGTAAGATACATTTATCTATTCTATTCTATATATATTATTATGTGTACTCGTATGAAATATCTTTCTTTGCATATATACCGTACAATATATAGTAAAATATATATATAAATATTATATTAATCAGCAAAAAATAAAATATTATAACATTTAAGATATTGCACTGAATAAAATTATAAAAAAAAAAACCCCATTAATGACTTTTTTTTTAATAAATATATGTATTTCTATGGACGCAAAAATAATAAAATATATTTTATTGTATGCGCCATATATTTAAGAAATATAATTCATATTTCAATTTCTTTAAATGATACAAAAATATACATTTTTATATAAAAATAATTTATGTGTGTGTGTGTTTAGTGTAGTCAAAGATAAATGACAAATAAATGTATAGAATTTGTCTCAGCAATGGTACAGAAAAATTTTTGAAATATATACGTTCCATTCTTATTTTTTGTCATATTTTTATATCATTTTTGTAATCATATATTTATCCCCGTATTTACCGAAGAAATATTTCATTTGTCATTTATAATTAACTGTTCGAAGTAATAGCAATGCCATTTTTTATTGATATCTTTGAAGAAAATAATTCCAATAGTACATCCATCATTAAAAATAAAGCTTCTGCCTATATTTATGTCCGATCAAATAGTAGTCTGATGTTAAAACAGAAACGCATTTGTTATATATAGTTTCGTAAATATTGTTTATTCCTCTCGTGCAGAAAAGTTTTACTAAACACAGATTTACTAAATATACTTACTAGCGCACAAGTATTTTATGCTTATGTATAGCAAAAACGTTTTACTCATTTCAAAGATAGTTTCTATTTTTTACCATATGAGAAAATATTACTGTGACTATGCAGATGTATCTGCTGTTATGCAGAATATTTTACATTTGCTATAGCAGAAGATTTGTGCTTGTGCAGTAGAATGCATCTGCGATGAAGGCAGCAGATGTTTTACAAATGCACACGAAAAAAAGTTTAATTTATAATGCAGGAGATTTTCGATATATATTGGCGATTACAAAATTTTAGACACCGAAAGAAAAAAAAACGTAAATTGTAAAAGTGATTATATTTCTTTGAACTTTTATACAATTATTCTAGGCCACTTCGTTCTAGGCCACTTCATTCGATGCACAAATTTTTCAGTTGTGGGTGGGGCAATCGTAATCATCAAATTTTGTTGATGTGCATCCGCATTCGTAACGTAATCGATACAATTTGACCATCACACTTATGCGTGCAGTTATTTCTCGTAAGACAAAAATTACAGCCAATTACCACTTTCATCCTTGAAAATATTTACTGTGGTCGCAATAGTAGATAACTCAATCAATTCATTTCATATTAAATGGACCGAAGTTCTTCTAAAAGATTTTGTTGCTGTCGTAAATATTATATTTACGGATATGATGAATATTTTACGGATAAGGATTGATGAATCTTTTGATTATTTTATATAAGCTACAAAACTTGTTTTATTGCAAGTCAGTAAATATCCTACGTATAGAAGCAAAATTTTGATCTGCTTTTGTTAACAGAAAAGTTAATTAATTCGGTTAAATTTCTGTTTAAACAGACATAATATACCAGGTTTTACTCCTATTTTGCAAATAAGTATTTAGCAAGTTTAAGTATACAGATGTTCTATGGGGTTTCTTCCGTCGATTTTCAAAATACGTATTCATTACTGATCTGTACTGATCGATGTTTTTACAGTGATTTGTAAGTATTCTTACCAGATGCCATTTGTCAATGTTTCGAGTACCATGTTCAACATAGTGAACGTCTGCTTGACATGGATAACTTTACCAATATAACCTATGAGATCCGATAGTTACCCAGGTCTCCAAACTATGACAACATAACTTCCAATTGTATAGGCAAATTATAGTTATGTGACTGTTCTTTCTTAATAGAAATGTATTCAACTAATTGTATAATTTTTTTGAATATATGTTCCTCTTAAATGTTTTGCAAATAAATCATGTGCTCATCGTTGCATTTGATGGTGAGCTTTAAAAAATCCTTATATGTGAAATGGGACATGAAGCACATTTTTTAGCTCAAGAAATACCATAACTATATTTTTTCTTTTAATACCGCATTATGTATTCGACTCAATGGCATTGCGTCCGCAACTTATTGTTCGTCCATTGTGACAAAAAATCAAGGGAATTTTTAGAAATTATCATATGACAAGAGATGTGTATCGGGGAATCCACATTACAAATTGGCAATAATAATGTTTTGAGTTTCTTCAAAGTGTAAGAATATTTTTTAAATGAAAATTATTTTACTATTTCTGATGAATTTTACAGTTGATAATATAAAATCATTTAATTATTCGTTTAGCATACATTTTTATATCGTTGTCGCGTGTGATGATGTTCACAATTCCGCACTATTAAATGTATAATAATACGGATGGCGCTGTTTTTAAATCAAGTGTATTGGATGCCTATATCATTATAGCTCTCAATTTTATTTTTTATAAAATTTTGATCGTTGTAACTTTTCCCAAATTATGGACATAATCGTATTTATTCAGCTTTACATATGTTAAGATCCTTAAAATTCGTGATTAAAAGACGTTAACAGCAGTTGGATGCGGTTGGTGGGAGACTAAAACCGCACCTGGGTTTTAATATGCAATAAGTTAAGTACTTAGTGTAACATTTGTGAGAGTGGGTGGTAAAAATGATGTTAAAATTTATCCCAACCATTTCTATCCTTTATATGTTGATTTCATTTGATTTGTATTTTATTTGTATTTAGTTGAATTGATATGATATTGATTACAGTGTTGCGGTGCCTTTTAATATTAGATTACATTTTAAATTAAATAATATAAATTATGCATCTTAATAATATTAATAATATTATAATTATATATTTTTAACTATACAATTTATATATCCAAACAAAGATTGGTAACTCTAAATTCTACGAATAGAGAAATTAAGAAATTAATCAGTATTAAATTGCAAGGTCATGCGATGACCAATTGATTTCAGCACTTGAGTTTGGAAAGCATTAAATTATTTCATTTAATTATTTATATTATTGGTTTTGTTGTTGATGTATTATTTTATCGTATTGCTATGGGCGAATTATCTTATCACATTATCAATTTCTTTTGGTATATTCATAAAATAATAGCTTGGTTTGGTATATGTGTACTTCAATAATAATTCCCAGTGGGATTTTTGTTTGTAGCTCCAATTTCTTCAATGAATGTATACATAAATTGTAAGAACTTCCAAGTTCACCAATGAACTCATCAATTAATTCATCAAAATATATTTATCTGTGAATTTATAAGTAGTTCTAAATTCATAAATAAATTCACCAGCGAATTTGTTGTTCATGAAATAGTTATTCATGTTTAAGTATTTACCACATACCATCAAACGTACGTATTGGTGCAGTGTTTTTATCAGTATATAAAAAATAATAAAAATTATTAAAATAAAATTCGAATTTTGTTGTGTTATGTGTGTTTTGTTGTCAATAAATAAAAATATAATCGTATAAAATAAGTGTAGAAATATGAAACGATCGCTTGTTACGATGTGGGTTACGGCTGAAAAATGTTTTTGTGAACGTTTTCACTAAATATCTCTTTATCCTTCAGTTTGTGTTTCTTACTAGCTAAAGTTTTAGTTTTTATGTGCCCGCAAGCCAGACTGCGGAAATGCGGATGTCAAAAATGATTATTCGTGTTTTATATGTGAATATTTTTATAGTTGCGGACTGTGCCATAAAAAATTATCTCTTCTGCATCAAAATTTCCCCCTCAAAATAATGAAAGTGTTTCATTAACTTCTGTTTGCGGACTAGTCAAATATGACATTTCGTTCATATAAAATTACGGTGGTGCAAATTACGAAGTGCGTATGACAGAAACCATGGTTTTTATTAAACCGCACAGAAAGAGAAAAATTGTAAATGCGGTTTGTAGAATGTGGGCGCATAAAAACCAAATTAGTTGAAAAAATTGTGTTTTGTACCAGTAAAAAGAACTGATTTGCTGATAGGATTGTTGTTATAATATTTCATTTCATTGGAAGAAAAATGCTGCTGAAAGTCATCGAATGCATGTTGAAGCTTCTACAGAGAAAACATGTGAAAGAAGGTGCAGATGCAGAAGTAATTTCGATGCTTCAAAAGTAGTGGATTGTAATTGTAAGTCTCAATAATTTGATGAAACCAGTAAGGATTATTAAATTATTATTGTTGAAATTGAACCAAACTGTCAATATTAAACTTTAATACACTGAACAACAAATTATTTTAAAGTGATTATTAGATAGTAATGTGAAAAACACTTGGATATGATCACATCTCACACCGCGTTTATTAACCAAATGTTGCTCCATCAGATTATCACTTGTGTTTAGACCATTCAATTCCAATCAAATTCTACAAAACGACTTATCCAAGAAAAACTCACCCAATCCGATTCCATGAAAAATACAGTTATTCTGTACACTTGCAAAACTCACCGATTCCGAACCCATATGAACAACTCATCTAGAGAAGAAGTACTTACCACCAATGGCATCTCTGTACAAAAGTAATCTATAGAAAGTATTGCAAGAATGGAGTGGTGCTGACTAGAACTAAGTAGACAATTATCGATGTTATCGCATACATATCACCGGCTCCACTATGGGAAATTAATTTAAATTGAATAAATTGGTTTTCTATGGAAATAATTATAAATTGTTGCATACATTTTTTTGAAATAAAAAATAATTTGCATAACAACTCGTATTCAAACATTTTTTAAAATATATGTTTATTATTCTTTAAGTAAAATGCATATACATAATTTTACATAATAGATATATGTACGACTATATATATGCAGCATATAAAAGATTTTTGTGTATACATATTATCAAGATCCTTAAAAAAAATTTCGTTAAAAAGTTCATTATATATATTATAATTCATTACATCGGCATGAGAATCGATCCTTAGAAAATGCGAAATATATATACACATATTTTTTTTTCCCAGACTTTAATATAAGGTTGTCAAATATCTCCCTTCCGCCTTTTTGTCTTTTTAATTTCGCGGCTATGTACAAAGCGCTACAGAGCTCGTATCTGGCTACACTGTACATAATTTGAAAGCTCTTGACATAACAAACAAAACGACGCTATGTATGATTAGTTTGGATATTGCGTTCAACAGTTATAGACGTGTAAACATGGAGTTCACTAACGCCGAAATTCGCGCTATTTTAAAGTTTTCCTTCGTTAAAGGCAAATCCGCTAGAGAAACGTTCCGTGAGATTAATGGTGTTTTGGGGGATGGTACTCTATCACTTCGAACCGCGGAGGAATGGTTTCGACGATTCAGAGCCGGTGAAAACGACACCATGGATAAGCCAGCCGGCGGAAGACCTGTGACGACAAATACCGATCAAATCATGGAATACATCGAGTTAGACCGGCATGTGGCATCTCGTGACATCGCCCAGGAGATGGGAGTTAGTCACCAAACCATTTTAAACCATCTGCAGAAGGCTGGATACAAAAAAAAGCTTGATGTTTGGGTGCCACATGAATTAACAGTGAAAAATCTAATGGACCGAATTTCCATTTGCGAAATGCTGCTGAAACGGAACGAACTCGACCCATTCTTGAAGCGGATGGTGACTGGCGACGAAAAATGGATCACATACGACAATATCAAGCGAAAACGGTCGTGGTCGCAGGCCGGTGAATCGTCCCAAACAGTGGCCAAGCCGGGATTGACGGCCAGGAAGGTTTTGCTGTGTGTTTGGTGGGATTGGAAGGGAATCATCCACTATGAGCTGCTCCCATATGGCCAGACGCTTAATTCTACCATCTACTGCGAACAACTGGACCGCTTGAAGCAGGCGATCGACCAGAAGCGTCCAGAATTGGCCAAAAGGAAGGGTGTAGTGTTCCACCAGGACAACGCCAGACCACACACTTCGTTGATGACTCGTCAGAAGCTACGGGAGCTCGGATGGGAGGTTTTATCGCATCCACCATATAGCCCGGACATAGCGCCAAGTGATTACCACCTGTTCCTGTCCATGGCGAACGCCCTTGGTGGTGTAAAGTTGATCTCAAAAGAGGCTTGTGAAAAGTGGCTGTCCGAGTTCTTCGCAAATAAGGAGGGGGGCTTCTACGAGGGAGGTATTATGAAGTTGCAGTCTAGATGGAAACAGATTATCGAACAAAACGGCGCATATTTGAACTAAATCCGATTACTGTAACACTTTTTATAAAGCATTGAATAAAGAGCAAAAAGGCGGAAGGGAGATAGTTGACAACCTAATATAAATTTTATAATGGATTCCAATACACTATATAATTTTAATTGTTAATTCTATCGATTTTTTTTTCCCATTCTGAATGTTTTTATTATATTTTATTTTTTTCTTGGCAAACTATCAAATAATAAGAAGTTGTTTTTAAAGTGTATGGAAACGATTTTCAACTTATAATTTTTTTTTTCTCCTCTATACAAATAATGTTTATGTTGATGTGATTCGTATATTGTTGTTGTCGTCGTATTTTTTTTATGCTATAGACAACCACTATGTATAATATAGAGGGTGCTCTCGAATGACATGGTTCTGTTTCAAAGATATATGATCCGCGGTTAATTTTTATAGAAATTCACTTTAGTTCAAAATTGGTGCGAAAATTGGGGAAAAATTGAAATTTACTACTCTTATCAGCTCTTCAATGTAAGTATAACCCTAATAGGGTTGTGTACACTCTGTATAATATAGATTATAGACTTATATACATTATAGACTTATATACATTATTGACTTATATATAATATATGGATAACAAATAGCATATAGAAATAACTATATATAATAGGACAATGCCTTATATAAATAGTTGGATAGAATTCAATATGAATTCGTATTCCTATAAATTATATTTTATAGTGTGTATTATAATACTCTTGCGAAATTTGGAGGGTCACCTCTGCTGCGTGTTCATATTACGCCTATATATACAAGTTTTTATATATAAAATATAAGTGCCTTTAAATAATCTTTCGAAACAATTGGTAGACGAGGAGTTTTGGACGATATGCAAACATACAACAATTTTTATTTAAATTAAGCGGGTGCGAAAATGGGTATGGATCGGATGCATCTTGAGGAGGAGTGTGGTGGATATTATTTAAGAATTCTTACAGTGGAATCCACAGTGTAGGAGGAAGTTGGGTGAACCAAGGCGGTAAATACCACAGAACTGTAATCGCTGAACTCGAAAGTCTCGGATTAACCGAAATTAATTATGAAAAAAGGTGATGATTTATCTCCGACTATCGCTATGTGGTACCTTCACACTTTTATGTAATTTATTTATAATTATGAAAATGACATATATTTATTATTTGTCATTGCCGTTGATCAATTATGTATAATATAAATATGCGTGCAATGTTAAATTGGATCGCGGACAATGTAATGCTGATGCACAAATTTCTCATTGTAGTCTATATATTTCTTAAAATAATTATAATGTACCTATACAATTACGGATATATTTAAATATTAGTTTGGTGTCATACGGTTTGGCAGCACACGGGTTCCGCATCGAAAAAATTCCTTGTCTTTTGAGGCAATTCGATGAATCGACCCAAATTTTAGCTTCTTCGTTAGCAGTGAAGTGCTGCTCGGCCAGGCCATGACTCATCCACAAGTGATAGTCAGTCGGAGCAATGTCTGGTCAATACGGCGACTGGGGTAGGAAATCCAATTGAAGTGCCTGCAAAGTTTCCTTTTTATAACTTTTGTAACATGTGGCCGAGCGTTGTCGTGTTGAATGATCACTTTGCCATTTCTTTTGGCATATTGGCGGCGTTTGAGGTTCAATGCTCACCACTACTCCATTCTTGCAATACTTTCTAGATTACTTTTATACAGAGATGTCTTTGGTGGTAAGTACCTCTTCTCTAGATGAGTTGTGTATAACACGGGTAACCTCTGTAGGTTCTGAACACAACCATCTATCATTTCTGCGAATAATTTTTTGGTCTTGATAGAAATTTGTATTACAAAAAAAAAAAAACCATATCATGTTGAGTGCTTCTGCGCGTTTAAGTTTGTTTAAAGGATATTTTCCTGAGACAGTTCTCTGCCAATTTGGTAAATTATTCTGCATGAGAGAATATATTACAATTCACCAATTGATCTGAAATTATCGAAGATGATTCCTTAATTACATTATTATTTTATGTACCCGTTTCATTAGCCCATCATTAGAAATTTTTATCAATTTTATAGGTAATATCATATTTTCGTTGTGTACCTATTTTTCATATATAATCTTAAACATTTTAAAAGATTTTGAAATTATATTATGCATAAAAAATTTGTAAGTGTAATTTAGTGAAAGAATTTATAAATGAACAATTTAAACATTACGGGGTTTATTGAAACCAATATATCAATATCTTTTTAAATTTTCATATACGATACAAAAAAATTGTATAATAATACGAATTTTTGGTTTTATTTTTATTTTTCCTATAGGCCCAAAGTGACGATGAGGATGTTGGTCCGGAAGATGTTGCTGTTAATGTGGAAGGAAGAGATGGATTTATGGATGATTTCTTCAATGAAGTGGAAGAGATTAGAGAGATGATAGATAAAATTCAAGCAAATGTTGAAGAAGTTAAGAAAAAACATAGTGCTATTTTATCGGCACCGCAATCAGATGAAAGTAAGTTAGTTACGGTTATATAAGAAGGAAATAATATGAAATAACTAAAAATAATTAATTATAGTATATAAATTACGTACATAACAATAAAAAAAACTGATAATAAATTTTCCAGGTGTAATATCTATACAGAGATAATGTAATAAATTAATTTTATCTTAATCTATATGTAAATAATAATTATATATTCTCGTAAGATAATTTTAATATAAATGAACGAAAATAACGTGTACACCCACACCACCCACCCATAATTTGTATACGAGTATTATATAATAACTTAAATTTTATTAATTAACACGTTAGAATATTTTTAATTGTGTTTATAATATAAATAAATTATGCAATCAACAACATAAATATAATAATTTTATGAATCAATAACAATTCGTTCTGTATATATTCTATTTATATAAATTGCGTAAATAAGAACAAATTATAAATTGTATATAATAAATAAAATATAACATTATATATTTTAATCTTGAAATACTTGCTCTAATTATATATAAAAACATATACACATACACATACACATACACACCGTATATATAACGATATAACATAAGCAATAAAAGTTTGTATATAATTTAATCTTTTTATTATCAAATATAAATATTACATAAATTCGCTAAAAAATTAAATTTATAAAATTATAAACTTTTTCATTAAAAAATAAATGCTCTAACAACAATGAAAAATTAATCTTTACAATAGGTTTTTCTGCTGTATAAAATATTTGTAATATTCGTTATTTATTTAAGAGATTTTGCACAAACGGAAAGAAAGATCCAGTGGAACGGAAAATATTCTTACGCTTTGTCATAAAATGAATGCATGTACTTTAGTACACCCAGAAAAATAAAATTTTTAAAACAAAATAAAAACCATTTAAATTAAATGTATTGTATTTTAAATAGAAAAACTCATAGATTTTAGCCAAATCATGTTTGGTTTTAAAATTCAAGATTGAATTTCTTCTTAAATCAAAATGATTGAAAATTAAACTTTTAAGCATAAATTGTTTTAATATAGATACATTTTCTATTTGACGATTACGTTATTCTTTTTAATTAATTATTTGTAATGATCACATTGTCTTTTTAATATTGAAATGTTTCTTATTTAATTCAAATACATAGATTAACTTAACACATTAAAGGCGGGAGTCGTAGTACTACGATTTATCTCGACTGTAGCTTAAAAGCGGGAGTCGTAGTAACACGATTTATCTCGACTGTAGCTTAAAGGCGGTAGTTGTATTACACTGAAAATAAATGTGTACATAATTTCAATGAATAGTGTTTATAATTCCATTTTTTATTGTTTCAATGAATAATTTCATGAATATGTTAAATTTTTAAAAATTATCTTAATGTACTTGTTTATTGAATGAATGAATTCGCGATCATTAATTAACTAATGCCCAGAATAATAAGTTATTAAACTGAACACGTTGAAAAAATGAATAATATTCATCAAAACAATTATACAATTCTTTAAATCAACGTAGTGATTCATTGAAAAACAGTAATTTTCGGTAATATGTTTTATTTTCGTTGATTTAATAAATGTTATTTCATTTTAACAATGAATCATGTTCCTTGGAGCAAAATTAATTAATATTTCATTGTTTTGACGTTACTTTTTAATTGGATCCATGTACTTTTTTTTTGTCAGGGTAGTACGGTTTGTAACGACATTGTGCAATCCATGTGCCACTTTACATTTGTATTTAGTAAGTTTTGTGGCTTGAAGCTGTTCGGTTGTTGAAATTCTACTTACAGTAAATTTTGAAATCCTTCAATATGGTTTCACGCGTAAATAAAGATATACCATATATGCAGACGATTTGTCTGACGTTGATTGCGATGAAAGAGAGTTAGATATTGATAATAATTATAGTAATAGTTTTATACGACATGTGAGAAGAACCCGAGTTTTTCCACTACCGATTAGCTATGATGAAAGTGAAAATGATTATGAAGAAGAAATTATATGATACATCAATGGACTGAAGTCGACATTCCACCTACCATAGAACCGTTTTTGGACGAAAAACGAGGCGGTTTGATCGCCGCATTACCTAGCATACTTTCGTCAAGATCCCCCGCCTTTAATGTGTTCACATCAAATAAATAATAAATAAATAAATTTAAATATCAAGAACTATTATTATTATTTTAAATTAAAATTATATAACAAAAATTCAAAAAAATTAACAATCAATTAATTATGCATCAAAATAAAACGTTAACATCTCAACTTTCTGTCCATTTGGTAAATAATATAAATCAATAGGTGGACGATCAAATTCGCTAAATTAAATATTTCATACAAATTTAGCAGCTCAAAATCGTATGCATTTACAAAAACAGCTTACATCTTCCACAAGACAAATCTTAAATTTTTTTATTTAAGTAAGATATTTGACAATGGAATATGAAAAGAGCTACACAACGCATGAATATTTTTGTGTAGATTCAAATTTTATGTTAAAAATAATTTCTATTCAATTTAAAATAAAAATCAATTCAGGTTAAATAAATGTTGCTTTTGAAATGATTTATTAAAATGGTTTCAATTTAAATTGACAACAATATTTATTTAAAATAAAATATTATTCACTTAAAGAATTTAAAATTATTTATCATCTTAAAAAAAAAAAATCAATGAAATGCAACTTTTATTACAAATATTCTTTCTAGTTATTATAAGATAATTTTGGATTATTTTAACCAGATTCGATCTTATTTCGAGCATTTTCTATTTAATTTAAAAAAAAATTACAAATATTTTAAAACAAAATCTAAATTTATTTGATTTAAAATGCATTTTTTATTTCTGGGTGTATTATTATGTTATCAATGGTTTTGGTGAGAGAAAAAACAAACATTAAAATTTAATGAAATTTTTAATAATGTTTCGTTTCGATGGTACAGTACGATGTTGATGATGACAGATAAATTTGAGTAGCTTTTTTAATCAATTTTACATACTCTTGGCACTTTTTTTTCATTTTTTTTAAGTTACATATTGTTCCAAGTGGAGCTTTATGTCATCTAATAAACCTTTCATTACAGCCAAGTTGATAAATTACTCCGCATGGGAGAATATAACAATTTACCAATTGCACTGCAATTAACGAAAGATAGGTGTTTTTAAAATATTATTATTTTTATGTGGCTGATTAGCCCATAGCGATGTGTGTGCGTGCAGACATTGTTAATCTTTGAATAGCATACAACACCATATTTTCAAAGATATTCGTTTTTCTTTTTATTCCATAAATGAACGAATGGTTACCCAGCAGAAAAATTTCATTATTAAAATAAATACTGAAAAATTTCCTATGATAAATTGCGAGAATTGAACTCGCTATATTTCATGATTAATAATATATATTTCGGCGCTATGCAACTACGCTACTGACTCTTGGCACTTACCGTTTGATAAAATCTTTAAAATATACACATAATTTACCTGATGTCGTTCCCGCATTCTTATATAGAATGTGTGGTGTTCACGAAACATCTTTCCCCTTTTATAACAATTAAAATTTATTGCTTTAATACTTTTTCTTTTCTATATATATTAATTAAACATATCTACAAATTAGAAACAAAACAAGAATTGGAAGATCTTATGGCTGACATAAAAAAAACTGCCAACAAAGTTCGTACTAAACTTAAAGGAATTGAACAAAATATTGAACATGAAGAGCAGGCAAATAAATCAAGTGCTGATTTGAGAATAAAAAAAACACAACATTCGACTCTGTCCCGGAAATTTGTTGAAGTGATGACAGAATACAATAGAACGCAAACCGATTACAGAGAACGTTGTAAAGGAAGAATACAACGGCAACTGGAAATAAGTATATATTAATTTATTTGATTTCATTTGCTTCCTATTTTTTTTTTGTATTATCCATATTTTTTTTTTAATTTTAACCTAATCTACTCCAAAATTTAAATACTAATTATATTTATCTTGTATGGAATATGTATAAAATGAATAGCGGGTCGAACAACAACAAATGAAGAACTTGAAGAAATGTTGGAGCAAGGCAACTCAGCAGTATTTACACAAGGGGTATGAAATAATAAAACGCCACGAAATTATTATTATGTTGTTTATAAAATGAATGACGATATTATATTTTGTGTATTTGTCAAATAATTTCATTTTCATTTCGTCGCCAATTTATAACAATATCATTATTTATAAATGTCATATTATAACAAATTATTTATAGATAATAATGGAAACACAACAAGCAAAACAAACACTTGCCGATATTGAAGCACGCCATGCAGACATAATAAAATTGGAGAATTCAATAAGGGAACTTCACGATATGTTTATGGATATGGCAATGCTTGTTGAAAGTCAGGTATGGTTTTCTTTGTTTTTTATATACTTTATATTTTATTTAGGTATTTCTTTACATTTTTTGGATTGTTTTTTTTTTGAGAAAAGATAAAATAAAAAAAATATGAATGGTATTTCTAAGAAGTGTAAAAAATTTATGGAACAAATATTTTGATTTTAGTTTGAAAAATATAAAATTGAGTATATATTTTTATTTAATAAATTAGGTGGTACGTGTTAAATATTGTCTTGGTTTTCATTCAACAAATATGCAGTAAAGTTATATCTCACAATCAATATATTTTTCTTATCATTACTTTCTATATGCGACCTTTTTTCAGTGTCTGGTGAAGTGATGGTCTGTCAGGCGTTGTTGCATCGATCCACTCAAATGGTAATCTGATGAAAGTATAATGATTGATAATGGTGATATAATTTCACAATTGAACCGTATTTTTTGATGATTTTTGCATTGAAGCTGCATTCAATTTATTCAGTAATTGTGGATAACTCTACAGTTCAGTGTATACCACACACGCCTTTTACAAATCCCATCTCAAATGTACAACATTATCTTATATCCATAAATATTTCAGTTTGCCGCAATCAAAATATTTTTTCTTTGACTTGCCCTTACTGTCAGATGTTTAAATGATTTGCAATGGTACTTACAAGTGCGGTTCACCACTTTTTCCATTTTTTAATCTTTTCATTCAATGTTTCTTCAAAATAATAATGTTTAGAATTCAACATTTTAAAATTTGTTTGGTTGACCACTATACGTTTTATTGCCACTCATATACTATTTGAATACGAATTATATTGTCCATATTAAATTCTTAAAGTGCTTTTTTGTCAAACAATATCTCACAAATAAATATAAATATTTTTTTATACTAGTCCACACGCATAAAAGTTCACAAACATGCAGTGTACGCACATATCTTTTAAAATAAAAATTATATTGATAGAGAGAATCTTAAAAGAAAATAATCTTCAATATATTATACAAAAAAATTTTCGTAATAAATTTTAAGGACAATTTACAACTTTTGAAGATATTGCCCAATTAATTTAAAATATATTTTACCATGGATAAATTTTCATTTTCATTATTGTTATTTCATAACTCATATCTCGGTTAAAGTCTATGGTCTATTAAATAATGGTTTTCACTACTTTTGTATTTGAAATAAATGCATGACAATAAATTCTCTGTTTACAAGAACTTTATCGATATCAAAACTTTCTGATTAGTTAAAATAGCGACTTAAAAAATAAATTATTATTTTTATTCGTATGACAGGTAATTTCGGTAATGTATCTGTTAAGAATATTTCAGTTACTATAAAGTTCCTAAAAACTGTGGTATTTATTGGAACTTACTCTTAGCATAGAGTTATGGCTTCAAATAGTGTTTTATGAGAACAAGAGTTTCCATGTATGCAATACAGCTAGTGAAAAATCACGGATCATTTTTCAATATTTTGACAATATCTTTGGCAAGTAATAAATTTTGACAATTTATAGATTTTTTTGTAAAATATATTGAGGATTATTTATATCTTTTACCGATTCCCTTTCAATATATATATACAAGCAATTAATAGTTATAAACGTATATGCTTTATTTTGTCTGATACGAGAAATTATCTATGGATTTCTTACGGATGTCTGCTGAAATTTTATATGATGAATGCAACCCTGGATTTTTATAAAAAATGTCCTTGGATTATCCATATATTTCCGATGTTAATTTCTACGGATTCTCCTTACAATTATTACTCGTTGCTATTATTCCACAGAATATCCATAGAATTTATATTCATATTTTTTGTGAGCAGATCCACAGATTTTGACAAAAATTTCTTTGGTTCGTCCATATATTTTGGCAAGTAATACCCATGAATTGTCCGTATTAGTAGAATAAATTATTCTAATGGCGATGATGCCGAATCGCGAAATATACAAAATTCGCAGCAGTGTTTTGGATAATTGGTGAAATAAATTATGAATACAATACTCCGGATATAGGTTGGACATATTATCCTGACAATCCAAAGATTTCAATTGACCTAAATGAAATACTATAACATTAAGTGGAAAATCTGTGGACATTCTTTGCACAAATTCTAATATATCTTTTCCATGGAAAATATATGGATTTTTTCCACCGAAATTTTCCTCATTTTTCAAAGTACGGACAAATTGCTACTAGGGTATAAATAGATATTTAGAATGAGAAAAGAACAATATTTGTATCGTATCGACCACCACCTAATAATTAATAAAAAATAGCAGATAATTCAATAATTTTTATTTTATTCAGACACAATATATTATTTTTATTTAAATAAAATATATCCAAAATGCAATGGGTAAATGAAAATGGTAATGATAATCTTCTAATCATTATATGGAAAATAAAAAGAAATTGTTAACGAATGGTGCTCGATCTATTTGAATATACATTTTGGGTATTTATAGTGCATATGCATAAAAAATAATTAATTAATGATACATAATTACAAATGCTGAAAAATATAAAAATAAAACGGTCTAAAATAGAGAGTATTTAAAAAACACGGAAACACTTGGGTGTATTCCTCTTTTTTTCTTTATACTAATATTATTTATTATTTTTTTACAATAATTAATTTTGTTTTTCTTTAATATAATTGAAAATTTAAAAAATTTATGCATAAAAATATATGGGCGTATAACAGGGAGAAATGATTGATCGTATAGAGTACCATGTTGAGCATGCCATGGACTATGTCCAAACGGCAACACAAGATACCAAAAAAGCACTCAAATACCAAAGCAAAGCTCGTCGGGTAAGTTTACTATTTAACAAATTACTAATTATTTTTTCTTTCTTTTTCGTTTTTTTTTGTTTTTGTTTTTTGACCTTGTTTTTTGATTTGCATTTTCCTGAAAACCAACCCCCACATTTCCTTTTTCTTATTTTATTATATCCCCACAAATGTTTTATATAACTTATTTTGTGTTTGTTTTTTTTGGTGTCCTATCACCAAAATAATTATATATTTTTATTTTATTTATCTATAAATATTTATGCCAATTAATTATAATATTTATTTATTTATTTATTTTAAATAAAATACTAATCTTTATTTTTGTTGGGGGCTTTATTGTGTTCTGTGTATCTGTGCGCCGTATTATTATTTGCATGCGTATTTTATTTTTCTGCGTACACTATTTTATTTTTTTTTTTTAAATAATAATATATTTATTTGCTTATTTAATTCTGTTGTGCTATTTTATGTTTCTCATTGTGTATATTATATTTTTTCCGCTTAAACAAAATAAATATCATTTACATTTTCTTGTAATATTTTTTAAAAAAAAAAAAAACCATATATAAATTGAAATATATTTAAATTTGATTAAAAATTAAACTACAAATACAAAAATTACATTAAAATAAAATAAAAAATAAAAAAATCGTCAATTTAACAACAAACGAACAAACAAATGTTATGCTTGCATTAAATATATTTATTTATTTATTTTTATTTTTAATATTAAAACAATAAAAATTAAAAAAAAATAAAAACTTAACAAAATAATATTTAATAATATAAAAAAAACATAAATAAAAAAACAACCATTTAACAAATTTTAACTTTAAAAAAATAATACATACATTATTTTTTTTGCATTCATTCACAATATATAAAATACCATAAAACATAAAATTTTAATTTTATAATTTTTTATTGTATGATACAATAACATATTTAACATATATACTAAAAAAAAAACACATTTTAAACAAATTATCTCTGGTGATGTAATAATAAATTTATATACTAATAACACAAAAATATATACTGCTGGCCGCTGGCACTGTCTCTAAAAAAACAAATTTATTATCTTCCAAATACAATATATAAAAAATTTATGTATATAAATAATTGTGGGTACTTATTTACTTACTTATGTATAATTTTATTATGTTAATAATTTAACTACTTTATAATAACACATACAATTAAAATACTTTTTAAATAATATACTTTGTGTATGCGGATGTTTAAAAAAAAAAAAAATACTTATCCCCCGCTCATAACAATAATCTTCTATTTACCAAATTACCGATTTTCATAATTTTATAAAATCCTATATTGTTTACCATCGTAATCCGCACCATTCCCATTAAGGTAATACCATCATCATCACACCAACATCGCATCACCATCAACATCGCATCACACCATCAACAACGATATACCAACAATTTTGTGTTTATTTTATTATACGAAAAAAATGTGATTACATCAATTTGTTATGAAAATATATACAACAATTTTATCATCGATAACAACAACCCATGTTACTGCAACCGAATAATATATGTTGCACATATGAAATGAATAAACAATTAAAAACCATCATCATTTAACCAAAAAACCAATTAAAAATTATATATAAAATAATATATTTTTATAATATTGAAAAAAAAAAGGGTGAACTAGTCGATAGAATTGAACATCAAGTAGGATTAGGTGCAGATTATGTATCATCGGCACACAGTCAACTTATTAAAGCTCAAGAATATCAATCTAAAGCTAGAAAGGTATTTTATATCGATATGTACAAATTAAATCTATATATAAATGTCAAATTTTAACTATACTGTCTCTAAAACACACAAAAAAAATGTTACTTAATAAAAATAATATATAATGAATGACACACGATGCACTTAACCTAACTTGTATACTATGGATATATATATATATAATACTAATATATTGCAGCAATATTGATAGAAGCAAATCAATTTATTAATTTGTGGTAATTTTAGTTCTTCATCTATACCGATTTTTTTTATTTTAATTTATTTATTAATTGTTATACTGAAATAATACAATATCTATCTAATTTTATTTAACCCTGTATGTGTATATAATTTGATAGGTTATCTAATTAACATTTAATTTTCTTTTATTAACCTTAATATATGTATGTTTAATCGATGCGTAACAAATCATTAATTAAATAATAATTTTAGTCCGATAGGATTTCTATATAAATGTACCTGGTGTGTAACAAAAAATTTAGTTAAAGAAAACACGTTATTTACATTGGATAGTTAAAATTATTTTATTTAAAGTATTGACCATTTGATTCTATACACATCTTGCTCATCTTTCAGGCAATTTATGAATGTCATCACAATAAAATTGTTTGTTTCTTGAGCGAAATCATTTAACGAGCCATTTTTGAATTAGTTCGAAATTGGCGAAGTGTTGCTCTGCAAGTGCGTGTTCCATTGATCTGAAAAGGTGATCGTCTCATCTCATCCAAGTGATTTTAATGTATTTTTGACCGGTTTTGATTTTTGAGACGGCGCGTTATCGTGTTGCAATATCACTGAAAGTGTCTTATACTGCACCCATTTTGGACGTTTATCGATCAATGCATGGTACGCATTGATTATTTTTTGTCGATAGCGTTCACTATATTAACCGTTTCACCAGGTTTTTTACTGTTCATGATATATGACGACACTCTGGTTCCATCAAACACAAAGCATTGCCTTGTTGCGATCAAAGCGGTTTGACTTTGCGGCGGCCGATGGGTCAGTTTCGTCGGGTAATAACCATGCTTTTTTGCGTTTAAGGTTTTAGAAATATACTCACTTTTCATCTACTGCTACGAATCAATGAAGAAATGAAATCGATGCGTACCATTGAAGCAGCATTTCACACAAGTGACTTTATGATTTTCGGTTTGTCTGTCATTCAATTCATTTTCCTATTTTCGGAATCTTTCCCATTAAGCCTTTAAGCGAATGCTAATACATTCTCGAGTCACATTTAACACTTCTGCCGTTTTTTTTTGTTGCGACCGGGTTGAGTTATCATTCAATAACTCATGCAATTTCGCATCTTCAAATGTTTTTCCTCTACCAGAACGTGCTTTACACATAGAAATCATTACTTTTAAATTTTTCCAGATGTTTTAATTGTTGGAGAGTTGTCACCATAAGTTTTTACCAGCAAACGATTCACTTCACTTGCTTTTTTCTTTTGAATAAATACCAAAAGCAATATATACCAATGCAATGCTCATTTTTTGGCACCACTTCATTCAACATATTTAATGTGTTATAAAACTGTGACACTATTACTTTCACGAAATTTGCCTTGTGTGCTTTTGATGGTTAGTGCCATATTAATAAAAATGGTTATTATTTCGTCAGCAACGCATATCAGAAAAATCGGTAATTACTTTTTTACACAATTGGTAAATCATATATTTCTTTACGTATAATATATAAAACAAGAGTTAATATGCCACATGACAGTCATGTCGTATGCATATTTGTGTGCAGATTAATTTTTAATATAAATAAAATTTATTTAATTAAATATTCATGAATAAGGTTATTTGTGGGTGTAATATTTGAAAGGATATAGTGATAATATTTTTGTGTAATTTTTTTTTCATATATTAATCGCTCTCAGTAGTACTATTTATTGTTGCACATATAATTATGGAAACTATTTGTTTTACAACATATATATATATATAGTCATGATATTGGGCAACATCCTCGAACATATCGCAAGTTAGTAGCAAGTTGCGTCTGCAAAAAAGGTTGAATTGCATATATGCTAGCGTAAAATCACATCCTCAATAGCTATTGCAAATCCACCATATTATTGTGATGAATGTCACAAAGAACTAATTTCTCTATCGCACGGAAAAATTTATTTGAAAAATTGTCTTTCGGCGACGGCGACGAATTTCTCCATTCTTTATTATTTTTAATATATCTAATTATTTATTTTATATTCTTTATTAATTATGGGGTTATAAATATTTTATTTTATTTTTATCACTCTCAAATAATTTGAATTTTTAATTTTTTGAGGTTTTGAACATTTACAAATCAATTTGCGATGCCAAAATTGTACTGACAAAAATATTTGCTGTTTAGCGAATTTGCAATTTGTTAAACTATCTAGGATGTGAAATTCTCATATTCAGCTCCGCTTGCTTGTTTGCTTGCCATCGTATCGAGGATGTGGCCTATTTCGATATATTTAAATGCGTCGCTTAGGGAAGAAGAAAAAAATAGTTCTATTTAGGAAAGAAATCCCATGAGTATATATCAATCAATTAACATATGTTTAAAAATAATTTGGGATCGTAATCGTTTGATAAATTATTTTTTAAATTTAAATTAATGCAAAATAAATTTCTTTATGTACTCGTACTGTTTTTAACATACGACGGGTTACGAATATTGGTAGATTATTGCATATTCCATATAGAAATTCAGGATTGCATTCACCATACCTATGATGCAAGAAAGCACTTGAATATAATGCTAGTATGTTTGAATTAAAGTTTAAAGTAATTCAAAGGAAACCAACTTTTCATTTCTACTAATATTTCAATTTCATGATTTCCAGTCAATTTCAGATTAGTTATAAAATTACAATATATTTGAAAATCATAATTAAATTAAAATCTTTATCCGTAATGAAATAATATGTAAATTTTTATGTTTATGTGAATGTATGGCACAGTAAAGTTGCAGTTGTAATTATTCCTCTTATAATACATAATAATAATATACTATATACTATTATTTAAATATATATTTATAACAAATTAATTATTTATGCCATTTGTTTTATACAAATATTTACATTTACAAAACACATAAAACATATTTTCTTTTTAAATTAGTAATAGTCATAACATTCAATTATTATATAAATAATGCATGTAGGTGTATAACTTAATATTAAATGCATTACGGGGAGTATATAGAATTTATATGTTTTCATATATACATATTTGTACTTATGCGTATATACCAAATGTATGTGTATGTATGCGTGTAACATAATGTATTATGGTAAATAATGTTTATAAATTTAATATACATTTGCAGTATTATATATAGTTTTACATATATTTATATAAATATATCCGCAGATTAAATTACTTCAATTAAATTAGATTAAATATTTTACTTGTACTATAAACACAATACAAATAATAACAATAAAATTTAATCTAATGTTATTGTTGAATAAATTTTATTATTAAATATCTCTTCAATTCTATAACAACTGATTTGCGAATCATAGATTGTAAATAGGCTTCGGAAAATGTAAACTAATTAATAAATTATTTCCTTATGCATATTTATGGATAAATTAACCTACGAATTATTAACTGTTTATAAATAATATAGTTTCCAAATTATTGTTATATTTGTCGACAATAAATATTCTCCTAAAAATCGAACAATATATATATATTATTTGCATATGTATCATAAAATTAGTTTTACGAACTACACTTTCGCATAGCTTCATTTTGTAACAAGAAGCAATAAGAATGTTTTATATTAACTTGGAATTAATTAATGGTTGATTAAATCAATGCGTAAATCGAATAAAAACAAACGCATAACATTAACCGTTTATGTTAAGCAATGCTGACTGCATACATTATTATTTACAATTTGTTGTACACATACATAAATGGGAACACTTCCTTTTCTTATATAGTAGAGATTTTCATCTTTTCAAAAATTATATCTTCATTTTTCATCCGGCTTTAATGAACAAAACAATGTAATAACTTCTTAATTCTTTGCCATTATATTAAAACATCGTAGTATAATACAAATTAAACGTTGCTTGTAAAAGCAAACAAATTGGATTGAATCCGAAAATTTTACAAATTACATCTTACTTACCCAATGGGATCGGTATGTATGATAACATCTATGATTGCCTACTTACTTCTTGTCAGCAGCATTACTCTATTCTTGCATTACTTTCTACATTACTTTTGTACGGAGATGCCTTTGGTGGTAAGTAGCTTCTTTTCTAGATGAGTTGTTCATGGGTTCGGAATGGATGGGTTTTTCATATGTACATAACAAGTGTATTTTTCAACGAATCGGATTGGGTGAGTTTTTCTTGGGTTTGGAATGAATGAACTCTACTTCTTGTGTTCACACATACTCTATCAATTCAATCCAGGGTTTCACAACACTTTCTAAAATCTCGATATAAGCGGCAGCATTAACTCGAAGCCCCTGGCATAATAAGTGAGGTAGCACGACCTTCGTTGCTCACAACTCTTAAAACCATAACAGTAGCTGGAAAGTGCGTGTGTATAACACGGGTAACCTCTGCATGTTCTAAACATAGCCATATATAATTTCTCCGATTAATTAATTAATGAGATAGTTCTTTGGTCACGAGTTGATGCCGACTTATGCGCATACCGTAGGACTTGTAGCGTAGGTTTTCGTGAACGACTCAACGAACTACTCCCTCAGAGATTTTAAGGTCTCTCGCGAAGGATCTAAATGAATTTGAAGTATTTTCGTCAACGATCGTTGTGTTTGTGGAATAAATTGTGTAATTTGAATATTGTCCGAACGCTTCTCATGCTTTTTGCATTTTGCAACAGATTGTGTATCGCCATACGATATTTCCAATTAAAGTGAACCTTATGTACGAATGATTTTGCTCTATTGAGAAAATTGAAAATTCATCGCTGAATTATTTGTTTAACTAGTTGTTGAATTCGCTGCTGTATTCATTTATGAAATTAGAACTACTTATAAATTCACAGAAAAATTCACCGATAAATTCTTTGGTGAATATTTTGGTAAATTATTTGATGAGATCATTGGTAAATTCATTCATGAAATTGGAACTACTTACAATTTATGTATGCGTTCATTGAAGAAATTGGAACTACATACAAAAAGTCCCACTGTATAAATCTTTGTATTCGTGTATATGAAAAAACTATATATACTGAATTTTCCATTAAGAGCCCTAGAACTTTGAATTCAAATAAAATAACAGTTTGTAACAACAATTTAAATGAATTTTTTTTAGCCCACCTAATGAAATTTCAATTCTGAATACATAAATCTAAAAAAAAAAAAAGTCTATACATCGATATTATCAATTTTTGTTTCCAAAAAAATTGCTTAAGCATTGATCTGTAACGAATTTAATTGAACACATAAAATTGTTCCGGATATACATTGGAAATTGTTGGATTTTTTTTGCTTTCATCCGAAATTTTACAATTTTGCTTGTTATAAAACAAAGCCATATTTAATCAGATATGTCCGTAATTTTAATAATTTACACACATTGTTCATTTGTGTAGGCGTATACACGAGTACGAGTACATATAATTATAAATATTGATAATCTTTTGTCAACAAAATAACTCTATATTATACTTTAGAAAAAAAAAACATGAAAACCAATCGAATAATAATTAAAGAAAATTCAGTTTATACTCACAACAACTAAAAAATATTGATCACGAAGATGTTCATTCTTCCCAACAACAACAGAGTGTCAAAAAGATCGAGCGTCTCTATAAATATTTTTCTTTTAATAATAAATTTGAACCAATCATTTTTACAACGATAAACTTTTAAATTATAAAATAAAATACTATATTTATAGCATTTAGTTCTTATACGTATATTTACGGGTTACTATGAAAGTTTCGGTGAATAAATTGAATTAAGTGTGGTGTCATACGCGTATGTTTTTATTGACGGCAGCCCCGTACGTTCGTTCACTTGTACGACAATTATTTTAAAATTATTTTTTTTCCAACTAAAAATTCAATAATTGATTTTATAATAAATTTGTTATAATTTAATATCGCATATTTTCGCTTCATCATATTTTGGTAATGTTACAAAAAATAATTTTCAAAAATCGTTCGTGTTTGTGCGTGTCATATAAACAGCACTTTTCACTAACTAATTGTCCATATATTTTTTTATTATTAATACAATTTTGTATATCGATTAAATATATACAATAAATTATTATTAATTTATTTATGTTACCAATAAATTTGTTTAACTAAATAAATGATGTATTCTATGTTTCTTAACGGGCATGTGTCGACGGAGATTAATTGAATTGAAGATAATATATTATATAATAAAGTTTATGTTATACGAAAAACATAAAAATAATAAATAAATAAATAAATATATCAATCAAAATCATATATAATTTTGTGGTCATGAATTTTGTCTATATTATTAATATGATATTTGATATATATAAATAAATGATGTATCAATATAATTATGACACATATACGCGGGTGATACGGTATGCCATAAGTAATAATATCAATGGAAATAAAAAAAAGGCTTTAATTTCCTCACATATTAAGGAACCTATAAACCACACAAATACAAATAAATTACATGAATATTATACCTGTTGATTTTAACACTATATACACATTCCATTCATATATGGTATACCATATATATGCTGTAAAAACGAATTGTATATACACAATAACATTTAAACGATCATAATCAAGTACAAATGATATTTTTATTATTATTGTTATAAATAATATGTGTTATGCACTATGTGTTACACTATTTATATATAATATTACACATATTTATATATAGTCGTTAAATAGCCATATATACAAAAATTTGTATTTTTTCATTTATTATTAATACCTATTATAGTAATACTCACGTATTAAATGTCTAAAAATAAAAATAGCTTATATATACTATATTTTTGAAGTGATGTCCTTCAATTGAAAATTTACGAAGAGAAAATTGTTATTCTGCTATCATATTTTATCCTATAATACATTATACTTAATACTTATATATAGAGTATATTACATAACAAAACGACGAGTATATGCACTAGTATATATATTACTATATCTATATTCTATCTATCTATCTATAGTATATAGATTATTAGTATAAAATATATGCACACACTTAACATGAACAGAAAAAATGTAAAATATTATGTTTGTGTATGCGTATAAATATCCCTGCAGGAGTGAGAACTAGTTCTATTACTAGTAGTACAACTAGTTACAAAGTAAATAGTACTTACATGTTGCAAACGGTTTCTTTTAATACGAAGATGTCCTACGAAAAGACAATTGTCCTATTCTGCATTACTTTTCAACACTAGTTAAAGAACTAGTTAATTTGTAACCAATTACTGAACTTATAGTTCAAATGTAAACACTTAAGTGCTAGTAGTACTAGTTCTTCTGCAACTAGTTATTGAACTGGTTAATTTTGGAATTTAAATTAGATTATGTATTCTCTCACCAGTACTTTAACTAGTTCTTTTAAAATAAAAAGAAGTTGTATTTAATATTATTTTAATACAAAATAATAATTTACTTTATATTTAAAAAAATATTATAAATATTGCAACTGGTGCTTCTTCATAGTTTATCACGTTTTCTTAAATTACATCAGTTCCATTTTAATTTTACGTGCTACCTTTTTTTAGTTTTCCTCGTGTAAAATAAAACGCAAAATTTTTCGAAACATTTACGGAATGGTTTATTCCTAATATTGGTAATCGATTAATTTCTCTTCAAAAGATATTTTTGGTAGCGATTCGTTTTCCAAAATATCCATATTGTTGAAACAATCTTCCGCCACAAAATTCTCGTTATATACAATGCGCATATCTTCTGCTGCTGCACTAAAATTGTTGGATATTTTGGATGGTAATTTACTTAAATAAAACTTCTTTTTCACTTCACAATTACAATACGTGTTTTTAATACGAAATTCATGACACTATTAAAAATAAAATCAAAACAGTGTCTAAAAACAGCACATATATTTCTATATTATATTAATTATAAAACAGTTCAAAATACGTTTTTGTTTCTCTTCGTTTCGACACATATATATTTGTATTATTGCATATTTAAAATAGTTCTTATCTGCATTACTTTAGTAATAGTTCTGTAACAAGTTCTTTCACACTAGTTGAAGAATTAGTTTTTATACGGAACTATAGTTTCAAAATTTACTGCAGGGATTGATAATATACCGGCAATTGATTTCATTCAGTATTCAGAACATATCGATTTTATGGCATGTTGTTATAATACCTATATACCTACAGTGTATAAATATGGATATACCCGATATAGCCATGGTATCACAATAAAAACAAAATTTCCTTCTTTTAAACAATTACATAAATATATTGTATATACAAAACTTTCACAGTACATAAGGATTTGTTTGTTTTTCTTTTTTCGTTTATTTTTTTTTTTGTGTTTTATATAATAATAGAACCAAAAGCTATTTTCACGTATCTAATATTTTATATTTACGGAATTTTATTTTAAGAAATTTATGGTTGATTTCTCATATATTATTGTATAGTATATAAATGTACTCGGTAAAAACATATATAGTTATATTATATGGTTTAGGTTATATGTTATTTGTATATATATAAAGTTTGATTTAACACTTCTGTCCATGCGAATTTTACACCTTACCGAGTTAATATCAGTCTTACACATGGAGGAAGTCTGAACTTGTTCATATGCATTATTTTAGGAGCCATAGACGAGATAGAAAAATGAATCGAACAATAACTAAAAGGTTGAAACATTAAATTCAATGTTTCTATAATCTGAATATTTAGAAAGTACTGGGATTTTAGGTAAACAAGGTACCATTGTTCTGCCATATATAGAACAACTGTGCTGTATGGCCAAATTCAAGAATTTCAAGGAGAACTGTTTATAATAGTTATAGTAATATGATTTGATCGCTCACGGTTACTCGCTGTAGTCGCCTAAAACGATGGCGAACATATTCATTTTATATCTTTATCATTCAGTGATGTGTTACGAGCTAAAAGTGTAAACAACATATTTTTTTCGTTTGTTGAAAATGTTGTGTTTTGTACTAGAAAACTCTGGTTTGTTGTTATTTTCTCATTGGTAGAAAACTGCTGCTGTAGCGTCATAAAATTCTTGTCGAAGCCTATGGTGACCATGCTTTACCTGAAAGTCATTGCAGATAGTGGTTTAACGATTCAAAAGTGGAGAATTTTGATCTGAATGATAAAGAACATGGAGACCCAACCAAAAAATTTGAAGATACGAAATTGTATGCATTATTGGATGAAGACGATGCACAGCCGTGCAACAACAACTGTCCGACTTATTAAATGTATGTCAAAAGACCATTTCTAATCGCTTAAACACAATGGCTAAGATGCATAAATGGAAGGAAAATGGGTTCCATATATGAATTGACTGAAAAAACCAAAGAAAAGCGTGTGAAATTTTTATTGGAAGACAGCCAAGTCATTTTTGTGTCGTATAGTCTCACTGTTGATGAAAAATGGATTTATTTTCATAATCCTAAACGAACTAAACATTGGACTGTTCCAGGTCAACCAGTAAAATTGACGCCAAAACGCAATATCCATGGAAAGCTGGTTTTACTGTGTATTTGGTGGGACCAGAATGGTGTGGTATATTATGAATTATTTAAATCGCGTAAAACTATTACTGGTGAGCGCTACAAACAACAATTGATTGAATTGAATCGAGCATTGAAAAAAAAAAAACGACCAGAATGGGTCAACAGACATGGAAAAGTGATTCTATTGTACGAAAATGCTCGTTCTCATTTCGCGCAAAACTGGTAAAAGAAACATTGGAAGCATCCGGTGGGATGTGTTATCACACCCAACCTATTCACCAGATGTTGCTCCATCAGATTACCATTTGTTCAGATCGATGGCACATGGACTCCGTACACAGCGCTTCCACAATTATGAAGACGTTCAAAATTGGCTCGATTCTTGGATTGCATCAAAATATAAGAAATTTTATTTTGATGGTATTCATAAATGGGGCAAAAAATTAGGAAAATGGTTTACCAAACGATGGTAGTTATATTCAATAATACATTTTTAACGTTATTACCAAAATTAAATTAATACCTATAGCAAGTCATATTACTCCAAGTGGAGCTTATGGCATCTACTAAATATTCATTACAGCCAAGTTAGTAAATTACTCCGTAAAAGTGTATATAACAATTCACCAATTGTACTGCTATTAACGAAAGATAGAGTTTACATAATTTTATTATTTGTATGATGGGTATGATTAGCCCTTATCAGTACCATAACAATGTTACCTTCGGGTTATTTATTACGGAAATATTCCCTATATCATAATATGAACTAAATAGAGGTTTTAACATTTCAGTCACTGTTGGGTTCATGTTTCTAACGTGTTTGGTTCGTGAGATAATGTATATGAGCAAGTTCAGACTTACACATGTATAAGACACATGCAGATATTGACTGGTCAGCATAAAAAATAAAATTGAAGTTGGGGTCCGCTTTAAAATAAATAAGAATATTTTTTTCTCTTAAATATGTACTATTTTTAGGAACCTATTTAAAAGTACAAGTAAATGACCATGTTCAAATGACGGTTTTTCAAAAATTGAAAATTGCAAACTTGTAAGTTGGAATTGACAGAAGGTTTAATATATACAGTCGATATCATGAATATTTGTATTTGTTTATAAAAATGTATAGTGAGCGAAATGAAATTAGTTAGATTATAGCAGATTTGTAATAACCCGTCCAGAAACATTGGTCTTTTAACCAAGATCGAATATTGGAAGTCATATAGAGGACAAACAAAATATTTACATTTATATTAACATAATTTTTTTAAATTTATATTTCAAAGTTGGCCTATAATTGAATTTGGCACAATAAATGAAAATTAATTGAAAATAATTTTATTTTAAATAAAGAACTCTTTTAAATTCACAATGGACAATTATTTTGTAATTTGTGAAATTAAAAATTGAAATGAATATTTCTATAATTAAATTTCGCCTACTGTAATACGTTTGAAATGATTTTTCTTCAATTGTATTTATTTATTTAACGTCTTGAATAATTTACTTTTTTTTAAAAACTGACTGTAACTATATCCCAAGTAATAATATTAAATGTATTGTATGTATTTGCCAACATTTCCTGAATCATATTTATTATTCATTATCGTTCATATGTTGGTGATAAATGGTTTTTGTGTCAGTACTTTGACAAAGGTCGATTTTTTTTTTAAATAATATTATATTATTAACAATTTTTCTAAACAATTTTCCAGGAAAATATTCATTAGATACTGACTGTCTTTATTTATATTTTTAAATCATGTGCTTTTAAATAGACAAATCAATTATTGCATATTTTTAAATTATATTTTATATTTTTATTTTATTCTATGTGTGTACACATACTTATTATACCATAAATGTACCTGTATACAATTCAAGGTTAACTGATATTCTTTCAATGTTTTTTTTTTCAATTAATTATTATAATTATATACAAAAATTTATATCAATACACTAATTAACCTTATAATATTCATACAATATAGATAGAATATTACATATATACACTGTGCTATATTTACAAAACAATATAAATACTATTCTATAGTTCTGTGAAATATATTATTTAATTATATTATTATTATTATTATCATATTCATTTATAAAAAAAAACGTTTCTTTAATAAATGTGAAATTTTTTCATATATTCATGGAATTATACATGTAATTTCATAAACATGTACATAAAGTACTCTACCACGGCCAACGTACGTGCGTCGTATACACATTCAATTATATATGTGTATAAGAAGAATTTAGTTTAGCACCCGGTAACACGTTCAAAAGTGACATTACACACATATTTAACAAAATTTAATTTTACTTTTTAAGTTTATTGCCGCATTTGTCATTATGATAATAATTAAGGTTACATTTATACTATAAAGGAATAATAAAGCATAGTCTAATCGTATATATAAATAAAATATAATTCATCATTGTTATCATCATCATCATAATCAAGTCATATGGGTAGTCCAAGTGACGGTTATGTGGATGGGATGGTATTCCATATACCAATAATTAATTACAAGTTGATAAACTACTCTATAATTATCGACAGATAGATATTTTTTTTATATATAGCCACAAAAATCAATTTCCATATAGATTTAATGTCAATTTTTATGTTTATAAATATCTAATTATATGTTTTAATATTTCAAATTATATATGCAATCTATAAATAATACAATTATTTATAAATTAACCAGTTCTAATTCCACATTGCATGATTTTCCGTATTTATTATATTTATTGAAAATAATTTTTAAAGAGAATTTCTCCATGCCGTGTAGTGTCGCGAGGGAATTGGACAATAATATTTATGTATAATAATAATAATAATAATAATAATAATAATAATAATAATAATAATAATAATAATATTAAATTAATATATTTGATGTGTTTGCAATAGTTTTGGTCTTCTTTTTCATGAAATTCTCGTATTTATATATATTAATTTAATCTAAATGTAATTGTGTATATCGTAAATTATATATATACAATCTGTTCATATTCATCTTATCAAAAATGTAAAATTGATATAGCCTTCAGATTGTATATATAAAAGTATATATAGTATATATAGTGGCACCAGTACTCAGCGCCTAACCAGTCTCCAGCATCATATAAGAAAAATAACAAAAAACACTTTATACAACTAATGAAAGTTTCTATTTTTTCTTACACAAGCGTCTGGAGACTCATTAGGGGCTGAGTAATTGCGCCACTACCCTATATGCATATATTAGTTTCTATTTAATTCAATTTCTTGTAATATAATAAAACAGTAGGCGACTCCGTTCGATCGAATATTTTCAATTCGGGTAACTATCGATTTTTTATTGGATGACAATGTCAATAGTAATGCTTTTAAAATTTAAATTTTATTTAATAATCTTGATGTGCCAATTTTTGAAATTTCGTTTGGCTAGGTGGATTTGTTTTCTGGCATTGGTGCGATTGATTGGGCGTATTGGTTTACCCAAAACATTTATTATTGTCACTATGAATTTACAATGGGAATTCGTTAATATGTTGCTTATGATTTTACCGTTACCGTATTTGGTATGTTTTTTTGTGTATTTGCACTTCGATGAAATCCGGTGTGGTCGATCTTGCAATTGAATTGTGGTTGAATTGTTCTCAATTTTATTTCAATTATTGGTGAAATCGATATTGTTCCGTTGATGGCGTTACGTTCATGGGTGAAGCGGTCCATTGCCTGCAATGTTGTAGTTGTTGTCCATGCATCTGTTGGTATATTGACATCAGTGCGTATTATTTGTCAGATGCGCGAGGTTGTGCACTATTAGTGCTTGGGAATTATATGCGTTTTGGTCCTCTTATGTTACTTATGGTTACCTGGTGCTGTGTGGGATTTTAATGTATTGTGCATTATGACCAGTTGACTAATTATTGGCAATTGCATTCCACTTATTTGGATGTAATTTTTGGGAGACATATTCTGCGGTGCTTTTTATATTTATTCGGTTGCTCGTTAGCTGTTTCGCAGCTGTGGAGTGGAGTCTGTCTAAACGCGAAAATTGGTTTTGTACTGTGAGAAATAGTTGTTACTTTATGATTATATTCATATTTTATTATTTTGTTATCTTTATATATTAATATTTTTATTAAAAAACGATGTTGTTACACATCAGCTCGTGAAAATAAATCGAGGTGCTCATGTAAAACTATATTTTTCCACTACTAATACTATATAAATTGTAAAATATTAGCTTGGAGGCCAATGGGAAATTTTTCCAGAAAATCGATTTCTATGAATTATCAAATTTTCTAATTTCGAACCATAGTTTTTGACGAATTTTCAAATGTTATTACATAATTACAAAATTTAATCAATTTCCAGTCTTTTGTAGAAGAAATTTTTAAAATATTAAAATTTGCATTACGCTGTACCATTATTTTTGTTTTAATTTCCCTTACATCTCGTTGGAAAATCGTCTATATTTTCTAAAAACGCTTCAAACAATTTCATCTATGAATGCCTGGAAATTGATTACATTTTATAATTCTGTAATAAAAAAATGAAAATCCGTTAAAATTATATGGTTCGTAATTAGATAATAATAATTGATAATTTTCTTGAAAATCGATGTTCCATTGGCCTTCGAGCTAATATTTTACAATTTATTAAGTATTAATAGTAACTTCAAGAAACATATATTTGGAATAAGCTTATTCAGATATTTCTCAGGAGTCGCCAATGTTAGTATTTAATATTTCTGTTTCTAAATAAATTATTTTTGTAAGTATTGTACATTTGTGATTATTTTGTAAAGAATTGTTAAAAATATAAACTCCATTAGGATCTTGGTGCACATAAATTTAATTCATTCTAACTGCATTAGTTATACCAGGGTATAGCAATCTCATATAAAGAAATATTGCATGTTTAAATTTTATAAAATAAAATTTTAAACCAGCACAGAACGAGAGGGACTGATAATATGAATAATATTGCTATTCCGCTTGTTTATATTTAGTTTGATTATATATATGCTACATATGTTATATTTGCCGTCATATTACACACATGTTAGCACATACATATATTTTCTATATTGCTAATATATTTTTATTCACAAATACATGCGTTTCTTATTTAACACGTTGAATGTGTATTTGTAGTAATTTATTTTATAGTTCATTTATATTTTATTTTATTTTCGTTCATATTTTTGTTTTTAAATTTTTATTCCTATACAATATAACAAATAATAATATTATATGTTAGATGTGCAGCAAACAGCAGAATTTGAATTATTTTGAGATTTAATTTAAAAATGTTGTTTTCTTATTTGAGAATTAAATATTTTTTGTTAATTATTTGAATACCTTTAATAGAAATTTATCATTGTTTAGATAGATAGTTTATTAAACTATTTAACAAAATTTTAGCTAGGATTTTTAATATTTTATTTCAATTTGAATATTTATAATATGGAAAATAATTCTTTTAGAAAGCGTCGGTCTAGCGCGTATTGCGTAGTGAGATCATGTTATTTTCATTTCCTAATGATTATAGAAGGATAATATGGGCATCGAAGTGCCAAATATCTATGAGCTACGTTTCTAAATATACTTGAATCTGTGACAAACATTTTGAGATAAGGTTCTATGGTCAAAAGTACGCATTGAAAACAGCAATTCCGTCATTGTTTTTAGACGAAGAGAAAGTATTAGAATCAGAAGTTTGCTCACCAATTCCCAATTTATCCACAGTGAGTGATGCATCTACAACGAATGTTAACAATGATTCAGATATTTATAATTTTGTAGATGATCCACCAGATGTTGGTTGTTTAAGAAGTATTTGTGAAAAGTATGTTCAAACAATAGGGTCTGTTGTAAATAATGAACCTGATAAAATAATATTTTGTGATAATTGTATCAAAAAAGAACAAAATGAATTGTACTACAGACGGCAACATAGTGCAGTTTATAATGAAAACATTAAATTAAAAAAGCAATTATTAGCAAGTCAAACAATGGTATGTAATTTGAAACTTAAATTAAAAACGGATCGAAATAAAAAAATTATATTAAAATGGAAAAAAAAACAGAATCAACGCCGAACTAATCAAAATTCACAAAACATTTCGGAACTCGCTAAAGTGTTAGGAAAAATGTTACTTAAGAAAAAACAAACTTGGTTTAAAGAAGAAAAATTGCTTGCGCAAAGTATTTTTTTGAGTTCCCCGCGTACTTACAACTTACTTCGAGAAAAAATGCAATTAAATTTACCTTCCGTGAGATCTTTACAAAACTGGTCACCAATCAAAAATGTAACACCTGGCATAAATCTGCAGAACATTTCACAATTAACTGATATTTTCAAAGATGAGAATACTTTAAATAAAGAAACCGTATTAGTTTTTGATGAAATAGCAATTAGACGTGATTTACAATATAATATTAATTTAGACGAAATTATTGGTTTTTCTGATGATGGGATTCACAGAAAAAAAGACTTACCTAAACATGTTTGCTTTTTCATGGTCCGTGGTTTACACAAAAAATGGAAATATATTATATCATATTTTGCAGATAAAAATAGCAATGGCGAAAAATTGAAAGAATTATTGTTCCAAAATATTGAAATCGTTACTAAAATTGGATTGAACATTCGTGCGGTTATATGCGATCAAGGTTCAAATAATAGAAATTTGTTTTCAAGATTAGGTATATCAGCTGATAAACCATACTTCTTGTATGAAGAAAAAAAGATATATTGCGGATATGATGTACCACACTTGATTAAATCTTTTAGAAACCAACTTATAAAGCACGATTTCAATACTGAACACGGTACAGTATCTTGGAATATAATTACAAAAATGTATTCGTTAGATATACGAGGACCAACTCGAATGTGCTCTAAGCTCAATCAGAAGCATATTTACCCTAATTCATTTGAGAAAATGAAAGTTAATTTGGCTGTTCAAATTCTCAGTAATACATGCTCTGCAGCTATTAAAACATATGTGGAATGTGGGCACTTTACTGATTGTAAGAATGTAGCTGTTGGCACAAGCTTATTTTTACAAAAAAATTCATAATCGCTTCGATTGCTTGAATAGCAATGTTATTACTAGCGATAATCCAAATAGATCGGCTTTACAAACTAATAATGATGTTCATAAATATTTAATTTCAATTAAAAGTTATATTGCTGGAATAAAACCTAAATCAAAAAGTAGAGCGTTTTGTTTTGACGGTATGATTTTGACAATCAACAGTTTTTTTAAAACTGGCGGAAGATATTTGGTCTGAAGGTAATGCAAATTATATATTACTAGCTCGTCTCAATCAAGATCCGTTGGAAAATTATTTTTCTTTAATAAGATCAAGATTAATAACCAATACCAACCCATCATTGTATGAATTAGGTTTTATTGTCGCAAAATTAATGTCAATTCAAGTCATTACACCGCAAATTATTAATGCCAATTGTGAAGATGACGAACACGACATGTTAGTAACAAATCGAATGATGGAACTAAATAATAGTAATATTGGCACTAATTAGGAATTGATCTCACTACGCAATACGCGCTAGACCGACGCTTTCTAAAAGAATTATTTTCCATATTATAAATATTCAAATTGAAATAAAATATTAAAAATCCTAGCTAAAATTTTGTTAAATAGTTTAATAAACTATCTATCTAAACAATGATAAATTTCTATTAAAGGTATTCAAATAATTAACAAAAAATATTTAATTCTCAAATAAGAAAACAAAATTTTTAAATTAAATCTCAAAATAATTCAAATTCTGCTGTTTGCTGCACATCTAACATATAATATTATTATTTGTTATATTGTATAGGAATAAAAATTTAAAAACAAAAATATGAACGAAAATAAAATAAAATATAAATGAACTATAAAATAAATTACTACAAATACACATTCAACGTGTTAAATAAGAAACGCATGTATTTGTGAATAAAAATATATTAGCAATATAGAAAATATATGTATGTGCTAACATGTGTGTAATATGACGGCAAATATAACATATGTAGCATATATATAATCAAACTAAATATATACTAAATATAAACAAGCGGAATAGCAATATTATTCATATTATCAGTACCTCTCGTTCTGTGCTGGTTTAAAATTTTATTTTATAAAATTTAAACATGCAATATTTCTTTATATGAGATTGCACTACCGTGGTTATACTTACTAAAGTTATATATAAAACTTGTATTTTTATATGAACTAATGTACGTAACATATATTCGTAAATTAATATATGTTTAAATATTGATTTTTATTCGTTGTGTGTCATGCAAATATTATAATATGTAATATTACATGATTTAATATTCAATATACGTTCATTTATGTAGAAATGTGCGTGTCAAATTATTTTTATATAATAAAATATAAAAATGTGTTAATAAATTTGTTATTTCTATATATATTATACTATAAAAGTATAAAGCGAATAACTTTTATGTAAATTTATTACGAAAATATTTATTAATTCATAAGGGATGTTATTTATTCAACAAATTTCAAGATTTTTCTTTCAAAAAAAAAAAAATTGATGTATATATATTTTTTTATTTATAATACAAATGCTCTTTATTAAAATATGAATCATTTATGTTTTTAATGTATTTGTATTTGTTATGTTTTATGTATTGTAAAATACAAAATTTTGATATTTTTAATAATATTATAATTATTCATAATAAATTATTTGTATATAAAATAGGTATTTTCCATTTAATATTCAAATATTAAAATAATTTATTATAATTATTCATATAATTGTCGTCCAATTCATTTTAAATATAAATTTTGTATATCTTTTGGAAAATTATTTACGTAATGTGAATTGATATTATGTTAAACAATATGATGCATATGCCTTTTTATATTATTGTATAATATAATATAAAATGTAATTTTTGAAATGGTTCAATTTTTTTTCTGAATCAACTTTGATTTCCGATATGGATTATATCAATTTATATCAATAACAACTGTGATATTTTTATAAAATATCAAAAAATCCAATTTCTCGTTTCCTAAGCGAAACGAAACAAAACATTATATAATTCATAAATAATAAATCTAATATTTTTACTTTTTTTATTTAATTAAACGACAATATATTGATGCGTATAAAAATAAAACAATGAAAAACTTTATGTATTAAAAAAACTCCGCGAGGATAAGGATAAAATAGAAAACATTTTCATGATATACGAGAAATTACATGTATTATAATATGTACGAATATATAATAAAATATGAGTATATTTATAAAATAATGTCACCTACACACCAACAAATAGATAAGATTTTTTTTTTTTTTTATATATAACCGCCCCCGTTCAAATATCATTTCACTCATATTGTATTTATATATAAACAGGATAATATTATATATATCCTATATTATTACATTATATTACGTAGATACACAGCCATATATACATGTGTTAGAATCAAATTCGTAAATATTATATAGCCCTAAATAAAATAAGACAATGATTTTTTTGTTTTGCTACTTTACTAAGAAACTCATATATAAGAAAAAAATTAATGTAGCAAAGAATTTTTTTTTTTTATTGTTCTATTAAATCTATATATCCTGTGTATGATATAACCCTCTGTCCCATAATAAACCGTAATGGCTAATTGCAAATCATTGAAGACGTATCATCACATCTCTTATAGTTTGTCATTATGTGTTCTGTGAATGTTTCGTCAACAAACTGTCAAAATTGACATTACATTTAGTTGAAACGGCGAAAATACAACACATAAAGTTATAGCTGTTTTTTTTGTACACGGTTGAAAATTTTGGACTATTTTTTTAAACTATTTTCGGTTACATATAGGTCCCCACCGAAATTTGATTAAAACCTAAACCCTAGGAAGTTTTAAAATAATAATCAAATCATTTATAGATTAAATTTTAAATCTCAAAAGTTTAATTTTATTGTTTGCCGAACCGAAAAGTTCGTTTTTTTTTTCAACTTCGAGGGTTCAAAAAACCGAAAATATAAACTCAAGTTTAACATATGCAAGTTGTGTGTGCCGTATTTATTAATTTATACATTAACACAATTGTGTAAACGTAATTTTATAATATTTTCTATTTTCGGTTGTCGACGGTGTTGTTTTTATATTCGATGGTTTAAAATACAATTTTATAATCCTAAAATATAAATATTATTACTTAAAAATAATACCAAAAAAAGTTTACAATATAATATATTGTACGAATTTGGTTTGAAAATTAATCTCAAATGGTGTAAAAATCGACGTAAATTTTCGTTGTGTTAATATTTCATAGTTTATAAAAATCGTCGTTTAAACTAATTTTGGTTTATGGATTAGTCAAAAATTTTCAACCGTGTATATTGGTAAATTGGTAAAAATGCTATTCAAACGTATGATTTGTTTGAAATCACGTGTGGTACGATAATTGTGTACAAGTTTTTAAAAAATATGTAGGTATTTTTATTACAATGCAGCAATCAATGCATTTTTGCACAATAATATAATGTCACCATAGTGCATAGAGTGCGTAACCCTAATTTTAAAACACATATCTAATACCAATATAAACCCCATACTAGCGATTCTAATATTATATCTGGCTATTCATAAAATCTACATCAAATATCATATTCGCATAAAAGATTCGCTCAATGTGCGATCTTTTATATAATTTTTATAGAAAATGTTACTTTCAAATTAATGTCTTTTTTATTCTGAAAAATATTACTTTACAACACAACCTCTGTTCGATAATAAACCGGATTGGCTATGTAAATCATAGAAAACGTAAATGGCATAAATGATTCACTGAAATGCAGAAAATCTATAAATGATGATGAACGCGTCCAGTTCGACCATCTGTAGCAATTTACTGAAGAAAACATTGAAACAGTACATGATTTTGTGATAATTTCTAAGAAATCTTCAGCGAGATTCATCGAAATGGAACTTCGGATACCGAAAACAATAATTCATCGAATTTTAAATGGTCAACTGGTAGGTGAATTCAAAGTTTGTTCCACGACATCAAAAAATAAAAAATAAAAATTGCACCGAATTGAATAGAATTTTTTTTGCTTAATTTAACTACACCTGCGACTATTTTCTATTCCCAAAACTTCATTTGGCTATAAAGAAAGAAAACTGTATTGTTTCAGTTGAAGACATTCATAAGGCGACGACCATCGGTTAGCATTCCAATCACACATACATAAAAAAATCATTTGATTCACAAATCGATGCGATTTCAGTTGATGGATATTAATTTTGAATAAATAAAACGGTTTTTGTGAAAATTTAATATTTTTATTTTTGTTCGTTTTTAATCCATTCCGGATTATTATGGGACAGAGGTTGTATATATTTATAAGAAGATAAATTGATCACAGGTTTTTTTCTTTTCCCTAAGCTTAATTCGTAAAAAAAAAAACGAAAAAATAAATTAGAAGAAAACTCTAAGAAAATGAACTTAATGTGAAATCATGTAAACAGATATATTAATAAAATTATTGTATTATTTTGAATGTGCTGTATATTTTCTATATAAGCATATTAAATATATATATATACTTAACATTTAGTATATATATTATATATTTATTTACATATATAGTCTAAGTCTAAGGTATATATGTATGTATTTGTGTATATAACCAAAATGTTAACTGTGTACAAAGAAATTTGTCTTGTTAGAAATAATATATAATTAACTTAATGACGTATTTTAACTTATTGACATTATTTTCTTCTATGTCATTAAATTCAAATTTTAAATATATATTTTTGATTTCATTGTGTGGGTTTTAAATACTATAAATCCGTACACATAATCCAATAATAACCAATAAAAATTTATACCAAAATACCAAACTGACTACATAAAATTCAATAATAATATAATTTTAATATAAGGAACATAAACTAAAAAGATATTATTAAATTCATAATGGAGATAATTCAACTGAAATATATGTGACCCTGCGGTCAGCTTACTCATGCATAGTAAATATGTACATGTTCTTTAAATTTTATGTTGTGAGGAACTCTTTATATTTCACTATAAATGAAAAGCAATTGCAATGTAACGCGAATAATAAAACCGCACTATTGGAAAAATTACACGTATATGAAATCGTAATAATAATAATAACGAAAGATAGTAATAATTAACGAAAGATAGATGTTTTTTTTATAATTCTATTATTTTTTTAAGGATGATTAGCCCATAGTAATGTGTGCGTGCAGACATTGTTAATCTTTGAGTAGCGTCTAACACCATTACCAATTAAGACACACATATTCGGTTTATATAAGTTTAACATTATTATTTATCTATACTAATTTCAAAAACACAGTGTGGGTGCCATGTAATTGTAATACAAATTCATTTAGTTGACAGACAATTTCATTTTGTTTACTTTTAAATTATAAAATTTATAAGAAATAAATACTTAATATTTAAAATAAATATATAAAATAATAAATAGAAGCAGAAATTTCGTTCTATAAAGTAGAAAATAATAATTGCTGATATTGTCCTTGAAATATTAGTTCTCATATTAAAAATATTGAAAAATAGTGTAGCCTTTTTTTTGTGAAATTAAATATAAAATAAACAATTTCAATAATAAATGCGAAATGGGAAATCCGCCTATAATGGAACACTTTCGATTTAATGTGTCAATTGAAATAATGCGTAAACATAAAATTGAAAATATACAAAGTTTGTTCATTTTCTTCGCATTTCCGAACTTTACAGTTAACACCTACATACATTTTTTTTTGTTGGCACATTCTATAATTTGATTTTTTAATTAATTCGTTGATGTTGCTGCCCAACCGCATGCCCCAGCATATAAAAATTGTAATAGAATTAATCATAGATTGTCTGTGTGGCGTGAGTTGCTGGATTATTTCTCGGATTCGCGTTTGTTGTCATAAATGGCTAATCATTTTTTTTTTTAAATATTCGGTTAACACTCACTTTTATTATAAAAATTTCAACAAAACTGATATTTTCATGAAATTTGTGCAACTACTTTTGATTCATGTACATTTTGTTTTAGGTTTTTTGTTAAAATTTATTTACATTTTCATTCGATTGGTTTTTCTTTCTTTTTATAATATTTATTTATTCATTTATTTATTTATTTACTAATATGATTATTTAATATATTATATATGTATTGATATAAATGTATACTTAATGTGTTATCATCTAGTATCTATATTATAATCTAATCTAATAAATACTCGTATAGTGTAGACACTTTAATTTCTATGTCAATTGTGTTCAAGTTGTATCAATTCAAGTTTATATTTATATTGAAGTAAAGCGATAAATATTAAATTTAGTACGACTTTCTTATTACTATATGTTATTCGTTTTCAAAAGGTTGTAATAATTTATTTATTTTTAATAAATAATTTTCAAACAATTTATAATATAATAATTAATTAAAATTTTCATATATTAATTATTATAAGTAAAACATATTTTACTTGTTGAGGTGCTAAACGTTAATTAATTATTAAAGAAATTAAAAGATGACATCGTTAAAAACAAGCGAATTAACATTTGTGGAAAAATCATTATTTACACCGACTCTTGAAGAAATAAAATCAGCTTTAGAAAATGGTTTAAAATCAAATTTCAGTGAAGTTAATGTGAACATAGTTGATGCACCGCCAAATCTTCAAAATGCACCATTTCATTTGGCTGCCACCGGTCTGTGTGGTTCACCAACATTAATTGAAATTGGTGGTGCACCATATTTATTACCACTAGTTGATCGTTCAAAATTATACGATTTAAAAGAGATATGTCAAAAAATTATAAAAAATAAAGATATTTTAGCGATTGGCGCTGGTGCTGGTCCACATACATATCACAATACAAATTGTGAAGGTATATTTAATATGAAAATAAATGCAAATGGATCGGTACAAAATGAAAGCCGCACAGCTAGAGTTGATAGAAATTCGGATGAAACATGTGTATTAGAAAAACTTCCAAATAATGAAACCAAATGTGCATTATTAGCAAATATATTTTTATGCGAAGGAAAACCAGGAAAAGTACTTCATGTTCAATGTAAACATAGAATTGGATCAAATGATTTTATTGCAAGTATACGAAAAAGTTTATTAAATAATTTCACTGCTGATAATAACACCATTGGTTTGGGCGGTGTTTTTATATTAAAAGCGGGTAAAGCAAAACAACATGTAATGAGAGATTTTTCAAAAACACCATTAAATTCGGAAGTTGAATTAAATGAATGGTTAAAATTTTTTGATATGCCGGCTACTTTAATTGCCGTTGGCACACTAGTTACCGACGAAGCCGATCTTGATTTACGTTTACAACATTTTCATAGTTTTTCCAAAAATGGTTGGGGCGGACATTATCACATTGACACAACACCAGATATTGTTGAATACGAAGGATATTTTAATATTGCCGAAAAAATTGTACGTATCGATCAACCAATTGTTACACATAAATATGGCAGGGATTGAAAAAATATTTCTATTGTCTACATTAGGCTGTATAGAAAAGTAAATATTTGTTATTATTATAACAAAAATGTAATAAAAAGATTGGATTAATTCAATAAAAAGAAAAAAATTATCTTATATTTATTGTTAGTGTGTGTGTGTGTGTGAAGAAAAAAGAAACTCAAATCAAGATTATTGATAATCTTCTTTATACTATTTATATATTTTATAATTATATAATGATTAGAGATAATATAATATTTATGTTATCCATAAATTAGACACATCATAACAGCATATTGTTTACAAATAATTAGATAAAAACTTTATTCCATTAATATAACCATTTGATAGCGTTATATATATTTTCTATTACATTAATCTTTTACATTATATTGAACCGTGATTAGATTACAATTTCTATATTTTCATATTTATTTGTATTTTCTCTTGATAACATACATAATTCAATAAAAAATTAATTTTAAGATGAATTTCATTAAAAACAATAATTATTATAGCAAACATAGTAGAAATTATAAACAGTGACCGAATAAGAGACATATCATTTGTTCAATAAAAGAAATTGCCGTAATCTTTCCGACTGATTGAATTGTTTTTGATCATTTCAAATGAAAATGCCCATATTTGGATTGTTTTGTCTCTGATGTGGTGTTGCATTATTATGATGACAATGCATTTGAATTACAATTATTCTATAATATTTATCTTTATTTTTTTAAAATAATTATCTCAAGTGCAGTGCCTCATATAATGAGAATATGCATTTTTTATTGTACAGTTTATGTTTTGCAATCGACACTCTATATTTTAAAATTATATATTGTTATAAGATAATAAATAATTAAAAAATCTTAAATTATATTATTATATGAATAAAAAAAAACTCAACATTAATATTAACCTTTTTGTTCAAATGTGAAAATTGTTTAGAACGAATACAACTTTTTTTTCCTCTGATAAAATAATTATTCTTAGTTTATATTATAATCGCAAATAACTCTGAAATACAAGATATGTATGAACTTGTATTTTAAACGTTCCACGCATCATTTATATACGTTTGATGCAACCACTACGGAATTCGATTGTGGAATGTAATTTAATGTAACAAAATGTTTTTATTTCTGTAATTAAAAGAACTATTAAATTATCTGTCTGAAAATTAGTGTGCAAATTGTTTGAAAAATTGATTTTGTCAATAAGAAAATGTGGTTTTAGTATTAGCGTATTAGTAAACAGCGACACTTATAAAATTCTATCAATAATTTCAAGTAGTATTTGTATTATAGTAAATATTTTGTAAACAAATTTTTAAAACATCAGAATTATTGGAAATTGTATGTCATATCGTATGAATGGTGTATGTTGATTGAGTAAAATACTGGGCATCTGTATAAATTGAATATTCTATATCGGTATACTTTCACATGTATATACATCAGTAGGCGAAAATCGATTAAAAGTGCTGCTATGATTTTCCAATAAATTGTAAAATTCATTTCAATTCTTAATTTTACAACACATTTTATTTTTATTTTATTACAAATTTACAAAATAATTGTTAATAATTCCATTGCATTAAAAGAAAAAGCGTTATTTATTTAAAATAAAATAATTTATAATTTATTTTGATTTATGGTGCGAAATGCAATTAAGGCCACCAAAATTTTTGCAGTGTAGACTGAGGTATTTTATTATTATTTCCTTTAATTTGTTTTTCCGTTGTGTTACAAAAGAAACTTGCTTTTAATATTTCCATAAACTGCTCGTGCCAATATTTCTCAAAACTTTCCTATTTGGTGTAACAATGACACTCAATGTAAAAAATCAATGGTTCGTGCATTTAAATAATTTATCGTATACTTTGATTGGTCTGTGAAAGGATTGTCTTATTGAAAAACTATTTATTACTTATATGTTATACTTATTATCGTTCAAAATATTTTCACAAAAATTGAAGGTATCTTACCACTACAACAAAATCCAGTTCATACCATGACATAACATCTATTAAAGTTTCGATTCATACATATTTCCATATTTATTTATCACTTTTAATATCTATATACAAAAATTACTGGGAATAATAAAAAATGAATGCACTTCAAGCAATATTTATTGATGAACTAACATTTTGCCTTTAATTGAACATTATTCTACTGTTTTAAATAAAAAGATCAAACAAACCGCAATTTTTTTTTTCCAATTTTGTTTTAATGGAAAATATTTTAATTGTCTTAAAATTAAATTTCACCTCCTGTTTATCAATTTAAATGTTCTTAATTAGTTTTTGGACTGACAAAATATTTCTTATTAATTCTTTTGCGTATGTTTACTTGTGTCTGTGAATGTAACAATGTAAAAATTATTTACATTAAAACATATTATAATACAGTTTTTAATTTTTAATATACATAATTATACATTTAAAAAGAATAGTTTAAAATAAAACATTTTTTTAATATTAATAACATCAAAATAACACTTTCTTTGAATATATTATAAAACTAAAATATCATAAAATAAAATAAACACATCATAAATCTTAAAACTATATAAGCTCGAATGTCATAAGTTCGACGCTTTGCGTAATATAATTACCAAATACAATAGCTTCGACATACAAAAACACCGACATACAATAACATCGATACGCAATAATTTCGACAACATAATAATATAGTTTCTAAATATGTATATTTTTAGCAATACTTATAATAACCTCTATATATACATTTAGATATAATTAATACAATTACCCTGACACCACATAAACGATACGATCAATAACGTCGAGATACTTTTTGTTAACCAGCACCATATAACACATAAACTATTGTGAATGAAATTACGCAAAGTGTCGATCTCTTATATGGTATTCGATATTACAGTTTTAGGATTTATGGGATGTACTCAATTCCTCTAAATATATATATAGAATACTAATTACAATTTATATAAATAATCATATAATGAACACTTTGTAAATTTTTTTTGTATACATATATACGAAACTCGAATATAACATATTTACATTTATAAAATTAATTAAACTAATTTTTATAACAAAATTTTTGCTTTTTATGTGTGTAATGCAATTTATAAATAATATAACATTTATTTTATTATATATACCGTCTTCCACAGAAAAAAAAGGTATCAACGATTAAAACTCATTGAAGTTTTGAGCTTGTTAAAAAATTAATTTAGCATTTTTTTTTTTCGAAAATGTTTTATTAGAATATCATCCACAAACGGTTACTACAAAATTTGTATATTTATTCATTTTTTCGTTATAATTTCTGTATAACTTTTCACAATAAATTGATTTTAATATAATAATACCTATGAAATATTTAAAATGTTGTATATTTACAAATCTATAACACTAAATTTTTTTAAATTTAATGTTATATATAAGTAATTGTAAAGCAAATTAAAATTTCTCAAGCAATTTGTATTATAAGATAAGGATAATAATTTGTCATCAAGTTAGACGATAATCATTTCATATAATAACCAAAAATATTTGTTTATAATAATAATTCGTTGAGAAATAATTTCTATTGTGTAAAATATAATTAGAATAAAAATAAAATAAATTATATCTCTTCTATTTAACAGAATATAATTGAACATACTTGAAATTATAATCAAATTCGTGTTTTGCTTCTGTAAAGTAAAAAATATATATTAGATCTACAGTGCATGCAGATATGATTACACTGCCGTTCGAAGTAACAATTTAGTGAATAATAATTGAAATTCAACATCTATAAAATAATCATTAATAATAATAATTTGGTACATGCTCCGTGTTTCTGTGGAAAAACTATATCAGATCTTCAGTGCATGCAGATAAGATTACGTTACCGTTGGATGTAACAATTTAGTGAATAACAATTTATATTCAACATCAAATAACCATTAATAATACTAATTTGTTATATGCTCCGATAGCTTAGTCGTATCTGCAGAAAAAAATGTATATTTAACTCTTCAGTGTATTAAATTACCATCAATAATAACAATTTGGTACATACATTTGGAAAAAAGACATCAGATCTTCAGTGTATGCAAATATGATTACGCTACCGGATCTTGTAACAATTTAATGAATAATAATTTATATTCAAAATCTATTAAAATAACCATTAATAATAATAACTTGTTATAAGCTCCGTGTATCTGCGAAAAAAAATATATCATAACTTCAGTGCATGCAGATAAGATCACGCTACCGGAGCATATAACAATTTAGTGAATAATAATTTATATTCAAAATCTTATTAATAATAATAACTTGTTATATGCTCCGGCAGCGTAATCGTATTTGCATACACTGAAGATCTGATGTCTTTTTTCCAAATGTATGTACCAAATTGTTATTATTAATGGTAATTTAATACATATTGATTATAAATTATTATTCATTAAATTGAAAATATGCTCGGGTAACGTAATCGTATTTGTTTCTTTTCAGAAATACCAATTTGATTATAATTTCAAGTGTATAAATAATTATTGTTTAGAGAAATAATTTATTTTATTTTTACTCTAATTATATTTTATACAATTGAAATTATTGCTTAACGAATTATTAAGCGAAGCGTGAAAAAATATTATCAGATTGCAATATCATTATATTTTTCTAGTAGACGAGTTGAAAGTGGACTGTATTATGAAAAAAAAAATTGGAATGTCCACTTACTAAATTTTCCGAAAAATCAATTTTTAAGAATTATCATCTCGTTGAATTACGCAATCTATAGTTTAAACGGTTTTCCAATTTTCCATATAGAATTGCAAATTATAATCAATTTCCAATTTTTCTTGGTAGATATTTTTAAATTGGATTCACACGTTCAAAAGCGATGATCGATTTTCCATTTGATGTCATTACAATTTTGTATGAACTAATGGTACTGTTTAATTTTTTGTACCATGTGTTCACTTTATACAGTACTACACTTTTCTTTATACTGCCATCGATTGGAAAATCGATTATATGTTTTGAACGCGTGAATCGATTTTAAAAATCTCTTCTATGAAAGATTGGAAATTGATTATAATTTGCAATAATGTAAGCAAAAAATGGAAATCCGTTAAAACTATGGCCCGTAGCTTTAAAAAGATGATAATTCATAAAAGTCGATTTTCCGCAAAAATTTAATTCAGTGAACACCCAATTTTTTTTTCATAATTTCGTTTAATTTCACCCAGGTTATAAGAAAACTACATTGTGATATTTAAAACTGAATGCTATTTCTTAGACTTCGCCACTGGAATTTGGTTATAGTTTCAAGCATTCAATTGCTGTTAGAGATATAATTTATTTAATTTTTATTCTAATTATATTTTATACAACTGAAATTATTTCTTAACCAATATATTGAAAACTATTATATGTTTGGTTATTATTATAAAAGAAAAAATTTGTCGTTTTCACTTGATGATTATCATTCTTATCTTATAATAGTAATAGATTGTGAATTTTTAATTTTCTTTACAATTACCGTGTATATAAAATTTAAAAATTTAGTGTTATCTTTGGGGTTTGTAAATATAAAACATTTTATATATTACATATATTTGAATTTAATACAACTTTCTTATTGCTGTATAAAATCAAATCTATACAAAGCTTAAATAATAATTTTTCAAGGAAGACGGTATATAAATCTGTGTTATCCTTCAGCCTTAATTCTTTCTCTCTCTTTCTCTCTCTCTCTCTGTCTATATATATATATAATACTAAATATATTTATATGTATATAATTATACTATATAAAATCCTATAAATATATATATATTTTATTTATTTTATAATGTGTGTGGATATTTTTTGTATAATAAATAGCTATAAATATTCTAAATTATTTATATTTTATTAAATGTTAAATATTATAGAATAATAGAATTCAATCAGAAAAAGGTGTTGTTAGAATACAATGTGTATAAATAATGAATATTTTCGTCGTTTGATTTTTTGTTTTGTTTGTTTTTTTTTTTTAATTTTTTTTATCTATAAATTTAATTAAGCACATTGAAAAAATTAATTTTTTTTTTTTTTTTAATTTATATTTGTATTAAAAATTTTATTTTTTATTTACAGAAAAAAATCCTAATTGGTATATGCCTGATAATTGCATTAGTGGTCTTAATAATTATTTTAGCAGTTACCCTTAGATAAACATATACCAGCACAAATATGTATAGAAATATTCAAAAAGAATATTATAATAATAATTATTATTATTTTTTATTTTATTATTTTATTTATTTTTATTTTATTTGATTAGTACACACACACACACACACACGGAAAATATAGTTTTGGACTCCTTCTCCTCTAAATAATAATTTAATTTTTTGTTTTGTTATTTATTATTATTATAATAATTAGTATATTTTTTTTTTGTTACTTATATACACTTTACAAGAATATAAATTAATATATTTTGCTCCATTATAGATTTATTATCATTTTTTGTTTGTTTATTTTTTTTTTTTGTATAATTTATAAATATTTTGAAGGCTGTATTAATCAAAAATCATTAAAATAAAATTTAAAAAATAAATTAAATATATATATATATATAGAAAAAAAACAAATTTATATAGTCTTACTTAACTTAATTAATAAGATTAAACTATATATATATATATATATATATGAATAAATAGAATTGTATATGTAATTAACCAAATAGAGATATGTACGCGGGAATATATACAAATATAAATTATTTATGAATAACTTATAAAATTTTGAATAATACACACACGTTATTATTTATTAGTACATTGTATTATTTTTTTTTATTAATAGTATAACATGAAATATAACAAAATCGTAAATTATTAATTATAGCATTATTTAAAAAAACAACAAAAAAATATATATATATATAAACAAAATAGCTTAAAACTATATATATGATCCAGATCCATATTTGGTTGGAAAGCTAAAACTGCAATAGTTTGCAAAAAAAAAAAAAATATCTAAATTATAAAATAAAAAAATTAATTAATAGAAAAAATTTCGAAAAAAAAGACAGTATTCTCTATTGTACAATAATGCACACTATCGTAGACGACATAATAAGTCGTCGCACACATCACAACACACAATATCGAAAAATATAAACATTAAATAATTATTAGTGGTATTTTAAACAATATAATGTTCCTAAAAAAAAACCCAGACGATACTATACATAAATTGGGCGTTATATTTATATATTCAGGGTGTCCACCAGCTGTGTGCATTCCTTCAAGGGGATGATGGTGAGCATAATTCTAATTCGAAATTACTAAATAACATTTTTCGATGTGGGGCTTTTGTTTTCGATATACGGCCCTAAGAATTTATTTTTCTCAGCAGTCCATCATTAAAGTACCATTAAAGCTTCGAAAGTAAGTTAAATACAGAAAATTAAAATAGTAGAACGAATTTGTAGAGAATTAAATGCCCGAATTAAAATGTGTTATCAATTTTTTTAGAACTTGCTTCAGTTTCAAGTTATTGAACAATATAATTGAAAAATAAATATCTCTTCTCAAAAATTTCATACTAATATGAATTTTTTTAAAAATCTAACTGCGCAACATATAAATTAACTAATTTATTTCGCTACAATTTTGTAAAATATTCCATTTAGCTATGACTTAACAGTTTAAAAGTTATAAATGTTTGAAAAAGTGGTGTAATTGTAGAAATAAAAATATAACTAATTGAAATTATAGTTATTTGGAACAAAAGTATAGTAGGCTTGTTAAAATTCCGTTTATTCATAAGCAAATACCGAATACTCTTTCGTTTTTTCCAAATAACTATAATTTTAGTTTGTTATATTTTTCTTTCTGCCTTTACACCACATTTTGAAACATTTATAACTTTTAACTGTTAGGTCATAGTTAAATGGAATGTTTTACAAAATTGTAGCGATATAATTTAGTTTTACTTTTTTGATATAAAAATAATATGTTGCGCCGTTAGATTTTTAAAAAAACATTCATTTTAGTACGAAATTTTTGAAAAAACCAAGTTATTTTTCAATTATATTGTTCTGAAGGAAGTTACAAAAAAAAATTTATAACACTATTTAATTCTCTACAAATTCGGTCTACTATAAATTTTCTGTATTTACCTTACTTTCGAAGTTATTGGTACTTTAATGACGGGCTGGCGAGAAAAATTTTTAGGGCCGTATCTCGAAAACAAAGCCCCAAATAGAAAAATGTTATTTAGTAATTTTGACTTAGAATTATGTCCCCCATCACTCCCTTGAAGGAATGCGCACCGATCGTGGACACCCTGTATAATGGTAATATTATTATCTTGAGGAAAAATAACACAATGTTAATTATATTATTACAGAAAAGTTTACATTTTGATTTTTTTTATTTCTCTTAAATTACAAATACAAAATAGAAAAAAATAATTTATAAAATATAATATAGTTTTTACCATAGAAACTTGATACATCTTCTTATTTTTATAGTGGAGATATATAATTACCAATAATTATCGGAAAAAAAGGCAATCGAAAGAAGATAAAAAATCGAAATAAAAACAGCACAAAAATTAAAATTAATTCATATTATATTACAAATAATCTTTTTAACTCATTCAGAGCTTGTATTCTCGCAATTATGTTGACGGAATATTAGTGAACCGTCTGGTAAAATTAATTCCGATTGATAAAAGAAAACCGCAAAGCCTTCACAGTTGGAAATGATTAATATAACCATTCCGAATGTAATGCCGTTATAAATATATATTAAAAAATATATAGAATAATATTGTTCTATTTAAATTACTAATGAAATAAAATTAATTAAATAATGTTCATATAATTTTTGCATAACTAATTTTCAATTATTCAGTTTATTGTTGTTGAATTTCTATCATTTTTAATGACAATTTTGCAATAAAGACCATTTATTATTCGAATAAAAAATTACAAATCGATCATATTTAAATAATTAAGGCTATGTTTCCACTGGGTAGGACAAGCACATTCATACGTGTATGATTAGTTTAAAATACGTATTTTAGATAATAACATTTAAAGTACTTATGGCTACTCGACGTATGACTCATATTACATCGACTAATCATAGGTATGTTAGTTGTTTCCATCTTAAATACGTATTTTAAACTAATCATACGCGTATGAATGTGCTTGTCATACCCAATGGAAACATAGCCTAATCATTAAAAGCAAACTATTTTTTTATTTATATATTAATTTGATAACATAATCATAATTTGTTAAATAATTTTGAAAACGTCTAGATGCGAAACAATTTATAGTTTTACTATTTATTTATTCGATACACTAAACGATAAATTTCACCAATAATTTTAGGCAAAATATAACGATAATAAATTAAACAATTTAAAGAAACTTAGCAATTTATATCACCATTTCCGTAAAGGATTTGAGATTATGGTGATCTATTATCATTCGGAATTAACAGTATATACAAAATATTCCAAACAGAATTGAGAATATGCGCGTTTATAGGTCAAGACTTTTATTACATTTTTTTTAACCATGTTAATTAACATATCCAGAAAATAAATTTAAGAAAATAATATGATATACATTCTAATTACCAAAACAAAATAACAAAATTATATTGTAGGGCCAGACTAAGTAATGGGTTAACACAAAATAGAAATAATTATTTTATGGTTAATGAAATATATACAAATTAGTGGATTATATAATCAAAAAGGCGATAAACATATTGTATTTTATAAATGATGTTCACACTGACCCAATATTATCGGTTTTTGTGATATAATATTGATATTACATGGAACTGTTCGCACTGCTATAGTTTTATTAATTTTGTTTGATATTTGTGCGTGTATTAAATCAATGTATACACAGAGCAGTTTCAAACCAAAGTTTACCATCAAACTTTTGCTGTGCTGAATTTATTTAATATACATTTTCTGTGGTTAAATTGCAAGTTGTAATCGATTTTGTTTGTAATATTGTTATTATTAAGTGGATGTACTAGATAATATAACAAAATGTATGGGATAATGAAATTGATCAAATGAAGTAATATTGAGTCAGTTCGAACATATTAAAATCATAACAAAGTTGATTAGTGCAAGAATGTTATATATATATGGCTATAACAAACGAAAACTAATTTGAACACACCTAATTTTAGCAAATAGACAAACATGATATTATTGTTATTGTGGATCTATAACAGATCCACAACACCTATATATAGAAAATAGTATGAAATTAATTATTGCAGCATGCTATAACAATGTGACCGAATCAGTTTTCGTTGTTATATCAATTCTTAATTATATGGACTTTTATATTAATCACATTCGTGCTTATATTGGCTTCGTTGTGAAATACAATAATTTTCATGGTGATTATCGCATTCTTGATTATGACCTTTAGGTTTTGTAATAACTTGTTCCGGCTACAAATATGCAGTTCTGTTTTTAGTTCATGCAGTTTCTATATAATTTATATAAATTCAAATAAAACCAAATGTATATTCTGTGTTTATTTTTACACATTTATCTATTTGTATTAGTTATTTAAAATAATAATATTACAATATTCGTTCTAATAAATTTTACATTTTCGGTCAAAAGTTTTAGATTAAAAATATACATAATTTTCACATTTTATGTATATTTTAATGAAATATATCCAATATGTAAAAACAATTATATCATCAAGATGTCTAAATATATGTACCATATACATTTTCTTCTCAAGATTAACATTGACATTTTCACATATAATTTTTGGACCACTAATTAATTGTACATATAATCACAAAATAAGTGCAGTCAAAACTTTTTCAATTCTTATGATAAATAAATTATGGGACCAATTAATTATTTAAATTTAAATTAATATTATTAATTTGAAATCAATCAATTTTTAATTTTCAAATATAAATGACTACTATATTATTTTCATAACCTATAAGCGCTATATCTTTACCGTCTCTAATGCAAGATGAAGATAAAATCGTTTCGCCACTGATATTACTGTTTTTGATAACACCACCATATATCACGGTATATTTTCCATGAATTTGTATAATTTCTGATAATCGTGTCGACATTATGACATACATTTACGTAAATATCTTTAACTGATCGTTAACATTTCATTCGCATTTCGTTGATAACAAACTATATAATAAATTATGTTGCCACAAAAATTGGCAGTAAATGTATATAGCATCGGTATACAAATACGTTTAGAAAAATTAATTTGAGCTTCTAATTGATCGTCGTGAAAATATGAAGTAATGATGATAATGACCAAAATCATTTGATGTTAATGAAATAATTATGTTGTTAATAATGCACCATCTCAAGGTAAACGATTTTGTGATATTAATAGTATACAATTCAAAATGCAACAATCGATGCTATAAATTTACTGTAAAAGTTTTGGTAATATAACTTTGTTTTTGGTATGAACGGAATGTTTTGTAATTTTCTCATAAACTTTAACGATATATCTGTCGTCATATGTCTATCTGTGTGTATATACATTTTTCTTGAACATATTATCGCCATAGTTACATATAGTTGAGAATTAAAAAATAAAAACTCGTAAATTTCTGCAACACCAAGGGCTTGTGTATTATAGTTTTTTTTTTTAAATTTATACGTACATTAACTGAATGTATTTTAGATTTCACATACCACAGAAAAACTATTACAATTTTAATTTATAATAAAATATGAACAGCAATATTTATGAAAACTTTGGACCTTTTGCATAAAGTATATAATATAAAATAAATTATAATATGTAAATGTATGTGTGTTTCTATATACATATTTTTTATGTCATCTCTAAATTTATATAGACAAAAAATATTTTTCATTGTCGCACGTCAACAATTTAATAATGTGTAATATTTATTTAATAATCTCTATGGATGTACCATAATATAAAGAATTTTGCATATTATAATAATAAAATAATAAAAATAAGAATGCTGGTTATATTTCTATTACAAAACTATTTTTTTGTCGGACGTAAAAACATTTGCTTTATTAATTTTTCTTTTGTATAATGTAATATAAATTCATATATATATTTTAAATATTATAAATAAAATATATAAGTTTTGTTGTCTTCCTTTTTTTTCCTCTAAAATCAATTATTTAAAGAAAATAATCTAAGAAAAACTATAGAATAAATTATAAAAATTTCTTCATTATAATATTTCTTGATCTTTAAATATTAAAACATAAAAAAAAACAATATTTCTAGTTTTACGTATTTATTTAAGAAACAAATTAAGCTAATATAATTAATTATTTTTTATTTTATTTTGTTGTGATACATTACATTATTTTTTATTTAATATTCAAATTTTTTCTTCATACATTAAAAATATATTTCCTATACAGAAAAACCAAAACGAATGTAATTTTAAATTTTTATAATATTTTTAATGACATTTATTATTTATATATTTGTCGTTTAAAGAACAACAAATTCATTATTAATTATTTATTTTTTTTTTTTTTGTATTAATATAATCTTATTGAATTTTGTTTTAAAAAAATTTTTATTTTATAATTTATTTATTCACTTTAACGAATAATTTACTTATAAATCTATTAAATTTAATATTTTGGTATACATGCAATTTTGACTATCCAAATTTCGGTTATGATATTTTAACTGAAGTTATTTATAAATTATATATATTGAGAAAAAGTGAGATCGTACGCAAAATAAATTATGCTATTATTTAATTAAAACGTTTGTATAATGAAATCTAATAAATTCACTTCAAAATGAAGTTCAAAGCCAAAGGGGTTGTTGACATGAAACCATATAGAGTTGTTAATACGGTTTTAAGGACTTATTTAAAAATTTCGCGTCTTGTACCATCATTTTACCTCTTCATGTTGTTTATATACGGTTTGATTACTTATATAGATATACGCCAAGTCATAAAACCGCAATAATGTCCCATAGATTTAAAATTGCATTATATTTGGTTCACCGATTGGACTCCGCATTTATATTCGTTTAATTCAATTATTCTTATGAATGAATCCTTCTTGTTGTATGTGCTTCTGTCGAATAGCTTGAAACACCATATTTTCAAATGTTATTTTTTTTTTATTTCAAAAACGAACAAATGATAGATTCAGTTGAGTAATTTTCGGTATGATTGAATTCGCAACCTCCTAAATTAATGACATGTTCTGTAAACAATGCATTGCCACCATTACCGCATCACTTAAGCTTACATCGTACATACAAATGCCATTTCTTTTTTCAACATTTTGAGGTCAAATTATATTATATTATTAAAGAAATAATATTTTTCATTGAAGTTGTGTTGCGGGTGAAATTTATTCTGTTTAATTGAAATCGCTTCATAAAATTGTAACATTTCATTACAATATAAGCCAGTCAACGCGTCTCTAATAATAATTATTGTATGAAAATTACTTTAAAAAAATAATACAATCAAATTTATAACCTAAGCTTAAAAATATTTAAATTTAAAAGTGAAGATCTTATAATATCAATATTTTGCCTTGTTATGATGTGAAAGAATATCTTTTCTTATTACAATTAATATTTCATATTTATATAGTTTTGGTATTTTTATTTTAATTTTAACATTAATATTTCTTCAATTTCACTCCTATATATTTTTAGATAATATTTTTAAATAATAAAAGAAAAAAAAGCAAAAGACTAATTAAAAAATAATTATTACAAATATTAGAGTATAGAGTAGGAAAAAAAATATTGTATTTATATGTTTGTTTAGTATATTTCATATTTGTTCCCATCGTTTAATGCAATATAGTGGCACATTATAGAAAACCAAATCATCACAAATTGTTCGAATAAGTTATGTAAAAGTTTTTTTTATTATATGTGTATAGAATGCATTTAATATTAAAATCCCAATTTATTTATTTATTGATCACATAATGTCCGATAGTCCTATTATGTGCTATAAAAAAATAGAACATATATTAATTTTGTGCACAAAGTTCATAAATAAAATATAAATATATTATAAATTAGTGTTGTTAGGACGTTTTTCTAAATTTTCTATAATAGATCTGAACAATGGTGTCGTGTATGATACAACATTAACACTTTTATAATTATAACAAAGTAGCAATAATGTATTGTCGGTGTTACATAATTTATGAATTATTAGTAAATAGTCGCAGTATCGTATTTTAATCAGCTGTTTTCAATAAAAAATATAGAATAAAATGTTAAAATAATATTTGTAATAGGTCAACGATTATTTTACTTTCCGCATATGATTTTATAAATTTATTTGATTTTTTTATTGTTGACGCTATTTCCACTTATACAATTTTTAATATGTTACACATATGAGTGAACCGTAAAACGGTGATTTGAATTGACCAATTTTCCAAACTTACAACTCGTGTGTTGTTATGGTCAATTTTATAGGTGCCGGTTAGTACTTTTTGAATTCATAACAGTTTTATTTAGAATAATTTTGAAAGAATTGCAAACAAATTCATCATTTTTTTTGTTTAAAAACGGAATGAAAACCAAAATGATGAACATCAATACGAATATGATAAATAAATAATTATTCATTGTTTCCTCGGAACACATCTTTGAATTGATGCATTGTGAATATTATATTGATTTCTTCGTTGTTTTTACCAGTTCGTAGCACCCATTGATGTTTCAGGTATATATGGTCAATGGCACATATATCCTCTCAAAATAGATAAACAAATAATTTTTTATAATAATAGTTTTATCCTTTTCATTTATATACTTTATAAATTTCAGTCGTGTCTTCATTCGTAGATTACAAATGTGAAAAAAACCTTTATTTTAACGTTTTAATGCCACATTTCCAAAAAATCATTAAAAATTAAATTGTTTTACAATTTAAATTGATATTATTGTACATTAATTTTAAATGAAGAATATAAAAGGAATTACATTTGTCAGTAGATTTTATTTTAAAATCATCATTTTGGAATTAAAAGGCGATGCATTTTAATTTAAAATGTTTTGTCTCTTCTGAGTATATGAGATGACCAATTCAATTTTAATTTAATTTATTCGTCAAATAGATTAAGCACTATTGCTTGTTAAGATTATAATCTGTGTGTAATCTGCTGTGATTAATGTTTTTTTTTTTTTGCATATTATGAAATAATTCATTTGACACACGTGAAACTTCTATGTACAATAAGGAAAATTAAAATAGAAGACACTATCGAAAATTAAAAATCAGAAAATAATTTGTTTAAATTTGACAAAAAGATTTTCTTATAAATTTTATATTTCATCTCCGTTTTATGGTACACTTTTAAGTGGAATTTCATTGTTAAACTGAAAAGTTTTACCATTTCCAGTTTATACTAAATGTTTACACAAATACACGAGTTCCATTCAAAAACGAGCGTATGTAACCAATAGTTTTAGTTACAATTAATTTATCAATTTTATTTTAAAAACTTAATAATAAATTCAATAGTTATTCTTTTGCACGCATGAAGTCTCATTGACAATAACAATTTTTAATTATTTTTCATTTTTAACTGGCTGTGTCCGACCTCTACCTAAATATTTTACATTTAATCATAAAATACAAATACTAATAAATCTATATGATTTTAAAAGTATTCGCGAAAAAAATAATATCATTGCAAATTGTTGCAATACTCAAATTAAAATTAAAAATTAAAAATTAAAACATTTTTTCTGATAATAATATACGCATTAATTGTATATTTAATATTCGTTACATTTTATTTTAATAAAAAAGTAAATTCATATTTTAAAATTTTTTTATATTTATTTAGTTATTATTTTTAATTGCTAAATTAATTAATTAAAAAAAAAAAAAATTAAAAAGCAAAAAAAAGGCTTTTTAAATTATATTATATTTTTTTAATAGTAAAATATGCATATTCTACACATTATTCATTTTATTTAAAATAATTAAAATCAAATAAATACTTTTGGCATCGCCTATAGACAAATGCATATTTTTAAACTATTTTAAATTTATAATGTTAAATAAAAATTAAAAAAAAAATTAAAAAAATAGTTAAAACAACATAAAAGTTTTCTTGCTATAAATTTAAGTTTAAATATATTATTAAGTATGGGCACTAGTCGTTCTGTAATCGACATAACTTTATATATATATATATTTATATATTATTAATTACTTATTAATTATACGCATAAAACTATATATTAGAATATAATTATTTTTATTTTGTTATTTTTAATAAATAAATTTTTATTTTATTTAATTTTGTAGTGGTTTATTTTATTTTATTATTTATTTTTATTTTTAACATTTAATTTAATTTGTTTTTTTTTTTTTGTGTTACATTTTTATTTTATTCATATTTATTAAGTTTTTAAAATATTCCATTCAAAACTATAATATTATTAGAAAGAAATTCATAAAATTAAAATTCAAATACAATCGAATTGTACTACAATTTTTAACTACAACTAAGACATTAAAATAATAATAATTGTTGCTATAGGTCTATTTACAACAATTTCAATTATAATTGGTATACATTTAAGTTTTAACATATTTTAACAACATTATTTAATTTCTGTATATATCGGAATGAGTTGTGGACAACTCGGAATGTAACGTCTTCATTTTTACTAGACAAAATTTCGCCGTAACATTGTTATACTAAAAATTGCATTTCTGCAAATTATCAGCAGTCAATTATAATAGCTTATTTTAAAGGAGAAAACTATTATTTATGATTTTATATTTACTAAGCAAAATTTTGCCTAGAATTATGACGGGAAATATACGGGGTGTTTCAGTGTACCTGCCCCTATACACGCGAAAGGAACGTAAATCTGGAACTTTTTCTAGCAAAAATATGCTCTACAGCTATGTCCGATAGTGTCATTTTTGATTCCTTTAACATTTTTTGGGTTTTCGTTTGACCACTAAAATTTACCAAAACAGTCACTAATTCAAATCAAATTGAAATTATTATTTAGAGAGATTAGAAAAGTACACATTCAAGAATTTACCATAGATTTTAAAATCGATTCAGTAGTTCACAAGTTATTAAGCATCAAATCGAGATGTTTCCATTTTAATAACAAAAATTATGTGAAATTTTCAAAATGTAAGAACATAAAAGACCGATTTGAACTTTGTTTGAAGATAATTATTTCACACATTGAAAATTTTATTTATATTTTATAATTTTTCTTGTTAAATTGGAAATTACTCGAAAAGTAGGCATCATAGAACCAAAAAAATTTAAGACACCTTCAAAAATTCTCATGTAATTTAAATTGAAAACATCATTATATTTTTTGATGCTTATGATTATTCTAAAAGTACTGACCCGATTTAAAAAAAAATATGATCGCCAAGGTGTACTTGTTATTTTTCCAAATTGTTATTTAACGTTGATTTGTAGTTGTATAATGATTGACCGTTTTAGTGACTAAATTGATCAAACGAAACAAACCAAAAAACTTAAAGAGGTCAAAAGTGACACTATATGCAGGAGTCACTATAGGGTTCTATAGCTGTGGAATAATTTAATACTGGAAAAAGTTCCAGGATTACGCTCCTTGCTGGTGTATATGCTGTATATATGCATTATATAATTCAGTGTTGAAGCGTGGTAAAATGTTTACAAATTGCAACATATTACTATATTTTTCTGATAGTCAAGTTGAAAATAGAGATTGCAATATCCACTTACTAAATTTTCCGGATAATCAACATTTAAGAATTATCATCTTTTTGATATGCGTGAGCCATAGTTTTAACGGATTTCCAGTTTTATATACAGAATTGCCTACTATAAGCAATTTTCAATCTTTCATAAAAGAGATTTTTAACATCAATTCTCACGTTCAAAAGCGATGATCGATTTTCCATTTGATGTCCTTGAAATTTTGTATTAAATAATGGTACTGTTTAAATTTTTTGTACCATTCGGTAGTTCACTTTGTACAGTACCACTAATTTTTTAAAATTTTTTCTGTCATAGTTTGGAAAATCGATCATAACTTTTGAACGTGTGAGTCGATTTTAAAAATCTCTGTTATGAAAGATTGGAAATTGATTATAATTTGCAATGCTATAAGCAAAAATGGAAATCCTTTAAAACTATGGTTCGTAATTAAAAAGATGATAATTCATAAAACTCGCCTGAAAATTTAATGCGATGAACACCCAAATTTTTTTTCATTATTTAGTTTAATTTCACCCATGTTATAAGAAAAATATAGCGATATTGAAAACTGAATGCTATTTCTTTTTTAAACTTTCTTTTTGCTGTTTTGTAATTTATATCTTAATTCAAATTGTTATTAGTAATATCTGGTAATATGTATAGTTAAACTTTAACGATGACAATAATATAAATAATAAAATAAATAAATTTAAAAATATAAAACTTTTAAAATATATTAATATATTTGAGTATGGATTTATGAATATTTTTGTATCAGTATGATGATGTGGTGTATATAGTCATTCAGATTCAATGAACATACATATATCGTTTGAACACAACAAAAAGTCAAAGTTCAACTAAAAATGATATAATTAATTAAAAGTCACTATATATAATATATATACTAAAGCTATGTACATTATGTTTACGTTTCAAAATGAATCAAATGGAAAATTTAATTTTCTTTTGATCTAATTACACATTACATATGTGCATAGATACATGAACATGTATAATTAGTACATATATGCCATATTAAAGGTGTATAAGATATGTACATGTAATTTAAATTGCTTATATCGTTTGTTATGGAAAATATTCAACATAAAATATAAGTAATATCGTAATATACAATATATTATTTTCATCTTATAACATTACGTTGATGAACCATTATCATTATAGTGATTTTCATATATTTAATTATGCATTAAATTTGAATGTTTTGTAAATTAATAAATGTGTTGCAAAGTATATTTTATCACTTTCAAGTAGCTTAAAATAAAGTATATACACATTCGTTTTTTAAATAAATGTGGTGTCAATTAAATATATAATTATAACTTTTATAAATTCAACCCATTATCGTTTAATATAATTTTATTTAACAAGATTCACAGGCTACGTCTTTATGCATATGTGGTTTAACACATCATGTGTGTGTTTTGATATATAATTAGATTGGTTACTGGTTATCATCATTTTGTAAAACGATATATTAATTTTTATTATAAATAAGTTTTAACAATTGCATGTGGACGGTTTACAGGCGAGTAACATTTGATTCGGAAATTTTAAACAATCAGATTGTATCAACGTATATAATATTATGTGTTAATTCATATGGATAAAGACCAAGTCTAGCGTTAAAAGAAAAAGTATATATACATAATTGAGAGTAAAATTATGATTTTTAATTTTCGATTTTAATTTTCTTGTAAGCATAATTTATGTTTTAAATGTTTATAGTTAATGAGTTTTATTTTCTATCTATTTTAAGTAAGTTATTTATTTATGTGTGTGTTTTTGCAACTCATATCACATTTTATGTCTCATAAATAATATATTATTATAGCATTACTTCGATTATTTTTTTATTATTATTTTATCTATATTAAATACTTATAATAATCGCAGAGATATTTTTTAGACAAGTGAACAATTGAAATTAATGCAGAAATTTCATTTCTTTATATAAAATTTGCTTACCTACCCTTTTTTTTTCTACGGTTATGTGCCGGCAAATAAGCTTTCATTTTATTCATTTTTACCATACACGTACGAGTATAGTATTTAATTAAAAATTAAAGCTTACCTGTACACAACAAAGATGAAAAAAGGCTGAAAAAAATATATGTTTCAAAATATTTGATTATTCACTTGTTTGCGTAAATTAATATTAAATACTATACATTATTTCTTTACTGTTTGAATTAATCAATATATTTAAAATAAATGTGTTAACTTTATTAAATCAAATTAAACATAGTTTATATGAAAGAAAAATGATAACAAATTATTATATGCTTTTAATGTTAAATATTAATGATTTTTTAAACGAAAAAATAAAACGCTCTAAAATTATGTAATAAAAAAAATATAATTTTCATTATTTTTTTAAATGTAATATTTATTGGAAATATTTGTATTAAAAAGGATATTTTGAACATATGTATCAATTTATGCACATATTTAATTAATTATATAAAGAGAGAATATTATATGTTATTCATATCCAGACGTTTTTATAGTAACTCGTCATTCATTAAATTTAAACGTGTATATTATATTTATTAACATTGAACATTTAGTTTTAGAATTTAAATATATCGTTTCTCATTGGAATAATAAAAATAATATTTAAATATGTTTAAATATATAATTTTTAATATACAAATATTTCCTATTTAATAGTACATTACATATGAGCCATAAAAATTATTACAGCTCGATAAGCTTTAACAATCTTATGTAAAAATAATTACATTTTAGTTATAAATTGAATTTATAAAAAAAATAACATTAATTAAAAGTGTAATGGCACTCAGATAAACACAGCGGTTTGTCTCGTAAAATAGAAAATCCATTAATTTAACATATATTGAAAACCAACAGTTCGACAAAAAATATAAATACAAATTCAATTTATAAATAATATGTTGTTATTTTTCGGATTACTTAATTATTTTTAATGTTATTACTTTTTATGCTGTGTGCTGCGTTTATTTAAGAAAAAAGATATATAAATATTATTATGTGAATAAAAATGCAATTCTTAATTATTCATACATTTGAGACGGATCTATAAATTGTCAATATGATATTGTGCTATATTGAATTAATTTACGTCGATCGATTAACTTCACAACTGTAGTATAAGATAAATAGCATTTTCAAAATATAGTTAACTTTTGCATATAGTCGAGTCTTTAATGATATTTTTGTCCTATAGTAGTAACACTATCCGTAGTTTGTCTGCAAAATTTTCGCATTGTATGTAGTAGTCCGTAGTTTCAATTCGAGTCAATATCTATGTATTTCTTACGGATGTCCGTTGAAATTTTATATGATCAGTACAACCTTGTCCATGAATTTTTATAAAAAATGTACTTGAAGTATTTTTCCGATGATAATTTCTACGGATTCACCCGAGAATTATTGCACGTTGCTATTATTCCACAGAATATCCATAGAATTTATATTCATATTTTTTGTGAGACAAGTGCACTCGCACAAATATTATGTTATCACAGGTTGTAACTTTTTGAAACAAAATTTAATTTTTTTAATTTTAATATTTATATTTTCTTATGTAAAAAATAATTTAATTGTAAGATATATAATTTTCTAAAAAACCGCGAATAATATATATGAAAAATTTACAAAATTCATCGAAAATATATCGGTTTGAGTTACTGGTTGTTGTAAAAATTATGAGAATAAATTAAAAAGAGTGAGGATTATATTTAGATAAGCGAAATATACCAAATATGAACCACTGTCTTGGATAATTGGTGAAATAAATTAGGAATATAATACCGTGCGGATATATGTTGAAAATATTACCCTGAAAATCCAAAGATTTCAAATGAACTAAATAAAATATTATTATATTAAGTGGAAAATCTATGGACAAAAATTCCAAGGTATCTTTTCTATTGAAATTATATGGATTTTTTCCACGCAAAATTAGCCTCATTTTCAAAGTACGGACAAATTGTTACTACGGTGATCAATTTAGTAGAGTATTGTATAAATATTAAGAATTACGAATGCATTTATGCAGTGGTGAAGCGTGAAAATATGTTTTCATATTATTATTTATATATTTTTCTGGTAGACGAGTTGAAAGTAGATTACATTATGAAAAAAAATTGGAATACCCAAATACTAAATTTTCCGAAAAATCAATTTTTAAGAATTATCATCTTTTTGAATTACGCTTGCCATAGTTTTAACGGATTACTAGTTTTGTATAAAGAAATTATAATCAATTTCCAATCTTTCATAGAAGATATTTTTAAAATGGATTCACACATTCAAAAGATATATGATCGATTTTTCAATTGATGTCATTGAAATTTTGTATGAAATAATGGTACTGTTTAAATTTTTTGTATCATTCGGTTGTTCACTTTATACAGTACCTAACTAATTTCTTTAAATTTTCTCTGCCATCGATTGAACATTTGACATTTGAACGCGTGAATTGATTTTAAAAATCTCTTCTATGTAAGCTGGGAAATTGATTATAATTTGTAATGCTATAAGCAAAAATGAAAATCCATTAAAACTATGGCCTGTAATTAAAAAAGATGATAATTCATAAAATTCTATTTTCCGGAAAATTTAATTTGGTGAACACCCAAATTTATTTTCATAATTTAGTTTAATTGCACCCAGGTTATAAGAAAAATATTTAACAATATTTCAAACTGAATACTATTTCTTAGCCTTCACCAGTGCTTTTATGGTGTTCACAGTTGATGTAATCAATGAACTATAACTATACGATGATAAGACAATAATTTAATTAAATTGGCTACAGTAATATCAGTATAATTAACTTTATAAAACAATGCATTTAATGGTATTCCACGATATAGTGCGATTGATATTGTTTTAAAAAATCTATGTGTGTAAAATCACTTCCGTAATTCCATATGAAAATATATCTTCGTAAATTTAATTCGTGTATTTTTAAACAGGACATTTGCCTGGTTAAAATTTGTTAATTGCCTTTAAGTAAAATTATATTTTTGCATGTGATACAAATGCATAGTTTTAATTAGAACTATACTAGACTCGCATCTAGGTTTTGATATTTTAATTAATTGCAACATATTTGAGTATTGGAAATATCTTATTTAAAATATAATTAATAACCAAATTATTTTGTATTGTATCTGTGAAGTAAATGCGTATAAGCCAATATTATAATTTTTTTCAAAATATGATGTTTACATGAAATTTAATGAAATACATTAATTATTTTAATACTGTGTGCCGTCTCAAATGTATTAAATAAATGTGAAAAAAGAAATGCTTATTTCATTTTTAATGAAAATTTATTCTATACATAAAAATAAATATATCTTTTCTCTGATTATGATTACGAAAATATATTATATATGTTGTGTGTTTATATCTATATCTCTATATCTATATCTATATTATACGCGCTGTGTGATATGTGATGTTGTGTGGAAAAATGAAAATAAATATATGTTATAGTAATAATTATGCATCCAGCGTGTTGTATCTCGCATATGAATATAAATGTTCTTAATCGATGTATTGGGATTTTCTTTCTTATCTATTTATATATATATTTTTATAATATACTATTGATAATAATTTTCTATATGTTTTATAGACCAAATGGAATTATTAGAAAATATATTGTATTTTATTTTTTTTCTTTTGTTTGGTTTATCTTCTATACAATGTATCTCAAATTGCTCAAAACAATATTTATCGCAAATTGAAATCGTATCGAACGGAGGAAATTCGATTTAATTTGTGTGTTCTTAATTTTAAGTATACATTTTCTGTTAACAATAATATTTCGATATGATTTTGATTTGAAAAAAAAATGTTATTTTGTGTATATTTATTTTTTTTTCTATTGATATATTTTCTCGCGTGTGGTATTTAACATATTTTTTTATTTATTATTTATTATTATTATTTTGCTGATTTAATTTTAATTTAATTGTATGCGTTTAAATTTATATTATGCAATCGCAGAAAAACAAAATTATAAATTTATATTATTGGATTTATTTTTTTATTTTTATAAAATTTTTTTCATTTTTCTCTTCAAAAAACAAATAAAAATAACAAAAAAAAACTAAAAATAAACTATAGAAAAAAATGTGTATATTGGTGTGCATAATCATCCTTATAATAGTCATCATATCGTTCGTGGCTGGATGGACTGTTTATTAAAAATTAAAAAATAAAAAATTGCTATTACATTTTAATTAATTTTCATATAATTTTTAATTTAACTATATTTTATAGTTATCATATGATTTTATATTAATTTCAGTATTAAAATGATTTCAAAAATGATTTATTAATAAAATCTATAAATTAACAATTAACTATATATATTTTGTTTAACAATATTTTAAAAGTTATTGTACAATATATTTTTTTTTAAATGTTGAAAGAAGAACAATTTTATAACATTTATTAACACACAAATTTAATTGATTATAAAATATATTTTACATTAAATTGTAATAAATAAATTATTATTACCCATTTCGAAATGAAAATCTCCTCGAGCAGCTTGATATTCTGCTTGTTTTTTTTTTTTTTTTTTACATTAAATTTGACAGATAATAATTGGGGGACAATCAAGCCTTGACCTGTACCACAATAAATAGGTGACAATCTTTAACATGAGATTTACTTTTCGATTTGGGTAATAGTATTACATAAAGTAATATATAAATGTGAGATGTAATATGTATCAAAACACAATGAAACATTTGTATATCAACAAATTATTGCTTTTGATTTGTTATCAAATTTTATGTATACGTGAATTTATTTGACACACGGAACGTTGAAATCATGAAATAGGAGAAACTATAATAATATTTGATTTAAAATAATGTACAATTTTTTAATGAACTTTTTTTCATGTGATATCGAATGAGACCATCAACTTTCACATTTGTCGTGTTTGATTAATTATAAGTCATGCTATCCACCGCACGTATACCTAATTAACATTGCCAGGTTGATAAATAATAACACTTCTTATTATATGAGTTTATAATAATTATGGTCTGCAAATATGTTTCCATAGATGCTAATAATTCAATTTTTTTTATGGGTGAATCACCGACAGTGGTGAAGCATGAAAAAATATTTTCAGATTATTTTCCTGGCAGTTGAAATTATATATAGAAAAAATATTTGAATATCAATTTCGTTAATTTTCCAGAAAAGCGATTTTTAACAATTATCATCATATTTCAATTACGCACCATATCGTTTTATTGGAATTCCATTTTCGTGTTCAAAAGATATAACCGATTTTTCATTTGATGTCAATGAAATATTGTTCAACCAAGTTTAAAAAATTTTTGTTGGCTGATCAAAAATATATGTTTATACGGTTTTTGTATTTTCATGGTGAATTACGAATGGTCAATTATGATCATTTTTCTTCAAATTGCGCATTTTTCAATTTGGTTAGTATAGTTGAATGTGCTTCCACATTCAAATTGACTGTATGGTTGTGGCCACGTTAAAAGTTCAAAATAGACAAATAGTTTCGTTTTTTTTTCTTTTGAATGTTTTTGAAATTAGTTCATCTTGATAGACGCTAACAATTATTTTCGAATATCCATCGGTTGTAAGCAATACATATTCTATCATCAGCTATGACTTTTGTTTCAACGATTTTCATTACGTTTCATAAAAGATATGCGCGCAGCTGTTAATGCATTATGTGCTAATTTCCAGTGGCAACGCGTGAAAAAAATGTTTTCAGATTGCAATATTACTATATTTTTCTGGTAGACGAGTTAAAAGTAGATTACATTATAAAAAAAAATTGGAATGTCCAATTACTAAATTTTCCGGAAAATCAATTTTTAAGAATTAGCACCTTTTTAAATTACGCGTGCCATAGTTTTAACGGATATCCATTTTTGTATACAAAATTACAAATTATAATCAATTTTCAGTCTTCCATAGCAGAGATTTTTAAAATCGATCAACAAGTTCAAAAGCAATGATCGATTTTCTATTTGTTGACATTGAAATTTTGTATGAAATAATGGTGCTGTATAAATTTTTTGTACCATTCCGTTATCAACTTTATACAGTATCACAAATTTCTTTAAATTTTTGTCTGCCATCGATTGGAAAATCGTTTATATATTTTGAACGTGCGAATCGATTTTAAAAATCTCTTCCAAGAAGATTGGAAATTCATTATAATTTGTAATGCTATAATCAAAATGGAAATCCATTAAAATCATGGCCCACAATTCAAAAAGATGACAATTCATAAAAGTCGATTTTCCGCAAAAATTTAATTCGGTGAACACTCAAATTTTTTTTATAATTTAGTTTAATTTCACCCAGGTTATAAGAAAAATATAGCGAAATTGAAAACTAAATGCTACTTCTCAGTTTTCACCACTGCTAATTGCGTTGTTAATATTTAGGTGAAAAATTACCACGAATGGAACAAAATATTTGGCGCCATTAAGATTCGTCACATCAAACACAGTTTACATAATTTTTCGTGAGCCTGTACTGTACTTTTTATTCCGTTTATTTTTTTAAATTTTTAGTTAAAAAAATAAATATTATGAAAATAGGAATTTTGTCACGTAAAATGCTGATATGCGATATAATATACTTACATTTAATTAATTAAATATTGTACAATTCCTTAATAGAGTTCATAATTTTTTATTTCTATTTATATTGTAAAAATTTTTATTTTAAAATTTAATTTTCATATTTTCCATTTTCACACATCCACACAAATGAATGTGATATGAAAAATTAAAACAATTATAAAATAAAATTTAATCTATAAATTTTATTAAAATGTACAATATTATATGTGTAATAAAATGATATCGATGTATAGATTATGTACAGGGTGCGGTGAGTATTAAATGTGGTTTTGTTATGTTACAAATATGTTCATACAACATTAAATTATTCTGAATATCGTATGAATTTATAAGAGAAAAGTTTTACATTGTATTGTCAGAAATTTTTGTGTTTCGCATATCTGAACCACAATTAATTAATTTTTTTACATTAACGGATGCGATCATATTAAGCATATTAAGAGGATAGATATTTAGTGTGGACGCAAATTTATTTTGATCAAGAAAATATGCAAAATTTGATTTAAGCAAAATGTGTTTCACGAATTAATATTATTAATAAAATTAAATGAATTTAATAAATTGCCATGAAATTTTAAACTTATTCGTTCGGAATGGTTATTAAAATATTTTTATTTTATAATTTCTATAATGAAAAAGTGTGTTACTAATTTCTCTGGCAAATAATAAAATATTTGTATTATGTTTATATTTTAGTGACAAATCGGGTAATAATAATTATTAAAATGTTAAATATATTCCATTCTGTAGGTCATTTTAACATTTGATTAAAATATCAACAAATTTAATTGTCTATTGTTTTATTTTCAATACCGTTTTATAAAAATCATGTCAATGTAAATTTGCAAAAAAATTAAAGCTCTAAAAATCTTTCCTCTTCAATTTAATTGAATTATATCAACACACCCTGCATATAGTGTATAAAAAGAGGTATTCATTTGTATAAATTGCTTTATAAATATAAATTACTTGTAATTATTTATAAATTCACACACACAAATACATTTTCATACAATCATACTATTCAAATCAATGTATATATCATATAATACGAATGCTTAAATATTATATAAAAATATAATGAATTAAGAATAATTAAAAATTCCTTATTCGAATGCGATACTTATGCATAAAATTAAAGTTATAAAATTATACTGACTTCGAGATATGGAAAAAAAATGTATTTTATATTCAGTTTATAAATCATTTTTTATTTTCCATAACGACCATATTAATTTCATATTACAATATAATTATACACATTAAAATTAAAAAAATATTAATTATTATAAATAAATTAAATAAAAAAATATTTGGTAGCAAAAAATATATAATATTAAAAAATTACACAAAAAACCAATTTCTGTGTATAATAAATGAATAATATTAATACTAACTAACAAAGTACAATTATAAATATATACTGTATACCATTACGTGTATAATATGCCAAAATTATATTAATAATTATATATGGGTCAGTAAAAATTGCAAATATATTTTTTTGTAAAAGGATTTTTAACAATTTAATATAAATAATTAAGTTAAAAAATATATATTTGTTGTGTGACGATCGGTAAGTATATCCGATGTATATTAATAATGCGGAATATTGAGATGAATTATGAATTTGATCTACAATGACAACACAACTACGATCATATTTTATATGTTTATTAGAATTATATTGGTCCACGGTATTTAATTAACGCCATAAAATGGAATTAACACCAAAATAAAATATAGAAATATAACCCTGTAAAAAAATGCCGCAATGTTAACCATCCGTACTACAAAATTATTCTGATTTTAAATATATTTTTGTATGGTATCAAATCACCGACAGATTTATTTCTGATTATAATTTCCAATTAATTTTAATATGTTTTATATATTTCTGTGTATAATCATTTGAAAAAATTTGAATGAAATATCATGAAATGGTGATATGATACTGTCACTATTTTGGAACTATTTGGAGATTTTGCAACACATATCAAATGTGCTAAAAAAACAAAGATTTCTTATTATACATTTCAACATAACATCAGAATTTTTTACGAATTCATTTTCAAATAATTTTTTACTCTTTTTTGGAATTATACCGGAATGTTTTAGCAGGATTTAATCTGGTTTTTTTTTTTAAATTGTTACCGTAAATACCATTTTTCGGTTTTAATTCCAAATTATTACTATGTTATTTCCAATAGGTATAAATAACGCAGCAATTTTGTATTTCTTACTGTCTTAATACCGTGAGCCCATTGCCAAAAAATAAAAGTAGTTCAATAGTTGTCGTCCGATAGTTCGACATCTAATATATGATTTAAATTAATCTTAACTCTATATAAATTTAACACAATGCGTAATATTATAGTAATTTAAATATTTACAAAAATTTCCTATATTATAATTTATAAAATATATAATTTTACATTGAAGATGGCCATAAAAATGTCATCGTTTGTGGCACACGTTTTTGATGTTGTCTGCGTGTTTGTTAAGTTTAATTTTGAAAAAAAAAAAAAAAAATTATATTTATTTTAATTTATAAATATAATGTGTATTAAAAAAAATTCGATAAAATAATTCTCATTAAAAAATTTAAAAAAAATAAAATATACACAAACAAAATCAAGCATTTTCATTATTTTTGCATAAATGCAAGCATGACTTTTTTTTTTATTGAATTGAAAAGAATTAAATAATAATTTCACCATTATTAAATTTATAAATTTAAAAATTGAATGATAAATTAGAGCGAATTTTATAAAAAAATAAAAGAAAATTTAACAGTTCATTTTTAATGCATTGCATTAATTATAATATAAATATGAATATTTTAGTTTATTATTATTATTATTGTATATAAGTTCCTTTAAATTAATTAATTAATTTGTAATTTTTTTTTTATTATTGCACTGCGGTATATTATAATTTTTTTTTTTTCCATATTAATTAATTTATAAAAAAATTAAAATTAAATTTATTAAAATTTTTGTTATATATTTTTAATATGTAACGTATAAAAATTCACAAAAAAAGAATGAAAAATACGTTAATTTTTAATTATTAAAATATTGCTTCATTTTCTTTGGTTTTTTTTTTTTAATAAATTAGAAATTTATTTATTAGAATTTATACAATAAATATGACATTTGTCAGTTTAATTTTTAAATTAAATTTCTGAAATTAAATTAATAATTAATTTTATCTCATTCAGTATAAAAGCTTTTATATTTTTTTTATTATTTTATTTTTTTTTTTTTTTTAGTTAATTTTTAAAAAATAATAATAAACTTTTATATATAATTTATATTTATAATATAACAAAAAATATTTAAGTAGTTTTATTATTTATTTTTTTCTTATTTTGTTCATTTTTAAGAAGCCAAAAAAAAAAAAATATTAAAATATATTTTTAATTGCTTTTTAATTTGGAGCACTCAGTTCAATTATATAAAAATATAAAAGTATTTGTAGTAAAAAGAATGGAACAACAATAATTAAAATAAATAAGTAAAAGTAAAAAATAAATATTTAATTAAATTATAAGATTGTCATAGAAAATGAAAAAATTATATAAAAATTAATAACAATAATTAAGTTTACTAATTTACAACTATTAATAATTATTTAAAAAAAGAAAAAGCCGGATCTTGTCTTTTTGCGCTTTCAAATTGAGCACACAAAATTGTTTTCACCCTAAATTATTATTATAATCTTTAATAATTTTGCATCACTAAAATACTAAAACATTATAGCCGATTTTGAAGTAATAATGGTAAATTCAATTGTTCATTTTTAACATGAAGTTTTTTGATTTCATAACGTTTGAATAACATATGAAAATGATTTAAATTGATTTTATTTTGTAGCGACCACAACGCACTGTCGTCGCACTGCCTGAATATACAAATAAAACACAATGAATTCCATAAATTAGGTAAACAAAAATTATAATTTTTTCATAAATATTTAATCGTGCATTGAAACCAAATTTCGTTTATTATAATTTTTATTTCAATAATATTTCATGATGCACTTGCAGTTGAACTACAAATTTAAAGCTACTCCCAAACATTTTCAATGTTCGCCCATTTCGGATTTTGCACGGTCCATTGTAAAAAACATTGATTTGATATTTACATAATAGCGTTCGGAGATGATTTTCGTACTATGAACCTGTGTATTATCTTTATGTAAGATAAAATACTTTTCTATTCTTTTTTTCTTTGTCTGGAACAATGTCTTTATCTATCATTTTTCGGTAAATTTTTAAGTCATTTAATCCTTCAATAATTACAATTCTCTCTTTGAAGAAATTTATCACTAAAAATTAGGCGACTTTAATTGAACTTCATCCGTTTTCCTAAAATAGCAATTTACTATTTTTAATATTATAATTAGTTTACGTGCTGCGAAATTTCGCCATTATTAATTGGAAAAATCTTGAAAAACGTCATGATCTACCAGAAATATTAAGTATGTAAATATTTTGTTAACTTGATCAAAATTTAATCTAAAAGTAACTGCAATTCTATTAAAAACAAACTTTTAAAAATAATTTAGAACCGTTTTGTTTAAATCAATAAATAAAATGTTCCTGGCAATATTCCTGGGCCCCATAGTGAATGCAATTCAATCTTTAATGCAAAACATCTTAAAGAATTTTTTCTCTTCAAAAATTGTAAGACGCTGTATGCTAAACTGGTAATATATGCGTAAATTAATGATTTTGGTATAGATGCCGTGATTTTCGATATACAAAATATAAAGATTTAATTTACTAATTAACAGATTTTTAAAAAATTAATATAATATGATTGATATCTTATTATCTTAAATGGTCATTTGAAAAAGTTATATGCTCTGTATTTGGTGGAATAATTTTCAAGGTGTTATTTCTTAAGATTTGCTATATATACAATTGAATCTGTTACCGATTACTGAAATTAATTTTCTGGAAAAACGTATTTTATCAATAATGAATTATATTCAGGCAGAAAAATAAAATTTTAAAACAAAATAAAAACTATTTTAAATCAAATGTATTTTTTTAAATAGATTAAGATTAAAGATTAAATTTCTTCTTTCCAATCAAAATGATTGAAAATTAAACATTAAACAGAAACACGGTTTTAATATAAATCCGTTTTCTATTTGAAGATAACATTGTTTTTAATCTAAATAGTTTAATTATTTATAATGACTATTTTATCTTCTTTTAAAATTAAAATGATTATTATTTAATTCAAATAGATTAAATTAACTTCAAAAATAAGGATACATTTTAATTATTAAAAACTAATAATATTATTATTTTAAATAGAATGTCTTCTTATACAAATGATCACTAAAGAATCTTGATTTAAAATAAATAGATATCTATGTACCATAATAAGGAAAATTTACAATTTCAACGCTTTGCATTTCAATTATATGTTTACCTAAAAATACCTAAATAATAAATAAGAACACCAATTATGCATCAAAATAAAACTTTAACCTGGCAGTTTTCTGTCCCCATTGGGTAAATAAAATATACAATAAATAATTGGATGGACCATCAAATTCGCAAACAGAACAAGTGTATTTTTCATGAAATCGGAATGGATGAACTCTTCATTTGTTCGGAGTGGACTACTTTTTATGTTAACACATACCATAGACTATCAATCCAGGGTTTCACAACACTTTCTAAAACCTCGATGTAAGGGGCAGCATAAACTCGAAGTCCCCGACGAAAAGAAGTGCGGTAGCATAACATGACCTTCGTTGCTCACAATGCCTAAAACCATAACAGTAGCTGAAAACTTCGTCAACTTGTATTTGTTGAATAAATTGTGGAGTTTTCACAAAAAAATTCGTCGGTGAATTCTTTGTTGAGCTGGTTGATGAATTCGCTGGTGAATTTATTTATGCTATTAGAACTACTTATAAATTCACAAATAAATTTATCGATAAATTCTTCGGTGAATATTTTGATGAATTAATTGATGAGGTCATTGGTGAATTTATTCATGAATTTGGAAGTACTTACAAATTTTGTATGTATTCATTGAAAAAGTTGGAACTACTACACTGGGCACTTTTGTACTTTATAAACTTTTGAAAATGAGGTTGTTTTGTCTTCGGAGACCGATGATTACATATTTATTGCAGTGTTATTAGATAAATGTTGTGTATATAAAATCAAAACTTATTAGTTAAATGAGTTAAATTTGAATTATTGAGTTAAATTTAATATTTAATAGTTACACATGCGAACGTTTTTAAATTTTTTTTTGAACATAAATTTATGTAAATTTCCAGTCTCTTTAATAGAATAGATTTTTAAAAAAATCAATTGACGCATATGTAGAAAAAATAAGAAGATTTAACTGATTTTCCAATTGATTATCATTCTTTTTAAAGTATTATTTCATATAATACATACTAAAGATGTATCGACAGCAAGCGCGGAAAATCTGCCATCCATAAATATTTATCTTTTGAACGAATAAATCGATTTTAAAAATTTCGTCTACAAAAGATTGGAAAATACAATATATGGAATTTAAAAAAAATAAATATGTTTAAAAAATTAGAAATCCATTAAAAAAAATGCAGATAAGACGTTTTTCCAGAATAGATACAACTACAAATGCATTTGTTTGTTTAATAAGCAAATCGCAGATTGAAATTGTGTTGTGTTAAGTGAATGTCTTTAAGTTCACAACGAATCCACAAATCACATTTTTTTTTGTACAGCCTACTTTTTAATATTAATCGCTTTTTAATACATTCATATTATACATCTAGTTCCTCGGCGAAATCTCACGTGTTGTATTATATAACGATCCTCATCGGTTATTTCTTTGATTTGATACTGACTGACGTTTTGTTTTTAAAGACTTTCGTCATCGAACACAGATTATCCTTTTATTTTTATTTAGTATAATATTTTTTCCATAATCTATATAGTTTACTTTCAAACTGTCTGCTATATGTTAGAAGAATTATTATATTATTGTTATGCAAACCTGAGATCGCTACTCTAGTCCGTAGTTTGTCTGCAAAATTTCTACGTTATTTGTATAGTAGTCCGTATTTTCAATCCGCGGAAATATCTACGGATTTCTTACGTATGTCCACTGGAATTTTATGTGATGAGTCCAATCCTGTCCATGGATTGTTATAAAAAATTCCGTATAGTTCCAATGATAATTTCTACGGATTCTCCTTACAATTATTTCTCGTTGCTATTATTTCACAGAATATCCATAGAATTTATATTCAAATTTGTTGTGAGCAGATCCACGGATTTTGAGCAAATACATCTTTGGATTGTACACTTAATTTAGCAAGTATAATACCCGTGAATTGTCCGTATTAGCAGAATGAATTTTCTTATGCCAATGATCGCGATTTGATTCAGTTGTTTACCGATAGACCATAAGTTCTATGAGCACGGAATAAATATGCTGTCCGAACTATGGCAAAAAGTTTATCGATTGCGCATTTTTTTTTTTTTAATAAATAAGACAAAGAAAAAACCACGGATAAAATCCATGAAAAGTCTTACAAAATTCTTCGGAAATATATCGATTTCGAGTTGCTGATTATTTTAAAAATTATGAAAATAACTTAAAAAAGATTGAGGATTATATCTATTGATAATCGACATTTACAAAATTCGAACCATTGTTTGCGATAATTGGTAAAATAAATTATGAACACAATACCGTAACATTCCAAATATTTCAATTGATCTAAATAAAATACGATTATATTAAGTGGAAAATTTATGGATATTCTTTGGCCAAAAATTTCAATGTATCTGTTCTATGGCAAATATGTGGATTTTTTCCACGGAAATTTTCACCTCATTTTTCAAAACACGACAAAAAATTGTATTTATTGTTTATTTATTCATCTATTTATTTAAATTAAAATAAATTATAATTAATTCGCAATTGATAGACAGAAATGTGATTTTTCCAATGATTTTATATAACAATAATATAATGCTCAACCGAAGTAATGATTATGAAATTCAATATGAAATTTTATTAATGTATAATTTATTCAATTCGATGTTAAACAAAATTCGCCGGTTTTGCGCTGCTTTCACACAAAGACAAAAAAAAAAAAGGTTTTTCAATCAATCACATTTTTATTATCCCCAACTAATTATTTATTAACTTCGAACTTTTATTATTTATTATAGATATTTTTTTTGTACAAAAATTAAATTTACCACATATTTTTTAATTCTTAAAATTGATAATATATTACATACAAATTTAATAATATTATTAGTTGAATATAATTATTGTAACTGATAATAATCATTATTAAAAAAAAAAAAAAATTATTTAAAATTAAATAAAAAAAATTAAAAATAAATTGTTTTATTTTTTTATAAATTCAAAAATGTTCCATTCTTATCAATATTATATATATATTTTAATACATAATAATATATATAATATAATATAAAAAAAATAGATATTTATTAATATTACAATATAAAAAGCACTGATTAAAAGAAAAAAAAGTTTAAGTTTAAAAATTTAAATATTAGTTACAAATAAAAAATAGTAAATATTATATGGGTTTTTGGTTCGTAAATTATATTAATTTAGGTATTTTATTTAAATAATTTTGTAATTAGTAATTTTTTTAATTTTTTTTTATATCAATAATCTATAATATAATTAATATATATACAACATAAAACATTTCTAATTATTCCATATATATATATATACATATGTATGCGTGCGCAAACACACAATTTATAATATGTATAATTAAATAAATATATATTAAATATAAAAATCACGTATATATACATAAATTGCACACTGCAGAAGAAGATCATGATTTTATTATGTCTTACTGTTTTGGGCCTAATGGGGGCCGCATATGTCAGTCAATATTTTATGTAAACTATATATATATATATTTATATATATATATATACCATCCGCATTACTACTGCTATTATTATACATCAACAACCACAACAACAACAACAGCAACAACAACAACAACAACAACACCATCAACACCATCAACAATTTCAATCAACAACGACAACACACCAAAAAAACACCAACTATATTTAATATATATATATATATTATTGTATGTTAGATACTATTTATATTATGTATAAAACATACTGTTATCATCATCGCAATATATATATAATTATTATCTGTATATAATACATATAATTATATAACAGAGATAATTATAAAACACTCTTACATATACTACTACTACTACTACTACTACTATTACTACTACTACTTATTATAAACTACAACAAATTATCACCATATATATATATACCAAATAAATGTAAAATTTGATTGATCCTTTATAAATAAACCTTTATCTACCTATATATAATTTATTATAATGTTAAACAAAACATCCTGCAGAGACAGGGGAGAGAGAAAGAAAGTGAGCTATATAGATACAGAGTGTAATATGTAATTTAAAAATATATAAATATATATATAGAAATGTATTTATACAAATAAAAACGCTTATATCTCCTTATAACAATCAATCAATCATCAGATTTTATCATCTTATAAATTTATATAAATATGAACATGAAATATTACAGGTATCACATATGATTTATATAAATATATATATATAAAAAAAAATACGTAAAGACGTAGCAAAATAATGTTGTATAGTTTGTAATGTGTTACTATTATTATTATTATTATTATTATTATTTATTTATAAATAAATATTATATAATTTGCAATATATTTTTATTTTTTTTCTAATTTTTATCAATAGTTTATTATTTTTTAATAAATATATAAAATTAATAATTTTTTTCCCATCAAAATAATAACATGACAACATTTTTTACTACGTCAACATTTTTAATAATATAATATTTTTGTTTTTGTTTCATTTCATTTATATATAAAATACACACACATAATATTTGTGTGTACACGCATATGCAGAAGAAAATCATTATCTTGGTGTGTGTGAGCATCCTACTAATCATTGTGGTGTCGACAATTGCAGGATATTTTGGTTTCTAAAAACAAAAAATGAAAAAATGAAAAACAAAATTTTTTTATTAAATAAAATCAAATTAAAAAATGTAAATTTACATATTCAGACACAACATACGCACACACACACACACACACACACACACACAGACAATTTGTATTTAAGAATAATTAAATTTGATCAACATCTGCACGACACATTCACAAACATTTTATTGGTGAAAAATTATTAGGATTAATATTAGAATATATTTACACAAAATTTACTAAAAATATTTACAAATCAAATCAAAAATAGTATAAAAAAACACCTATATATTTGAAATATTTATATTAAATTATTATTATGATAATTATTATTATTTTAATTTTCAAAAAAATCCGTGAGTTTTAGTTATAATTTGATAATTAAATAGTCAATTTATTATGTGTGTGGTGTATTATTATTGTATTCAGACACGTGAAAAGTTAGTAATTTAAAGTATATATTAATTCTTGTTTTTTTTTTGTGTTTGTCCTATTTAGATGTTTCACAATTAATGTTCGACGCTTTTCACCCACCCCCACTTTACTTCTTCTAGATCTTATGCTCATGTAACACAAAAACTTTACAAAATCACATTATTTGATATTCGTTGATAAATGATGTTGTTTGATTTGGAAAAATTTAACATAAATACATTTAAATGGTTATGTGATCATGTGATCTAAAAAGTGAACATAAAAATACACAGCTAATATAAACATCACAACAACACCGATCACAATGGCATAGTTGCATATGAGTTTTTCAAATGATTTAAAAATATAGTAATGTTTGCACTTTGCACCCGAAGTCAACCGGTCTCCAGATGATATTTCCGCACACAAATAAAAATATGCCACAGCACATGGAATATTTAAAAATTTTCTAGTTCGAACACGTTGCTGGCAAGTAATAAAATGGAATAATATATAATTTATAATTTATCATCCATTTGTTTATAATTATATAAATAAGCAAAATCACATATCCTAAAATAAAACATGTTTCTTTCTATGGAAATAACTGCTGAACGGTTGTTTTCCGGTGCATATGGTTCATGGTTTACACCAAACAAACGTAAAAACTAACTTTTATTTTCGATGCAACTACATCCCATTATATATCAATTTATGTGTTCCATATATTCTCTTGTCGCATTTTATTATCTGTGCGTATTTCAATTTTACAATTTTTATTTTCGATATATTAATAATGCTTGAATATACATTCGGATCAACTATATATACAAAAATTTTACGCACAAATATGGGTTGATTTAATTAAGAAAAAACCCCTATTAATTTATAATTAATTGGTATAAAAAATAATTGCGTAAAAACAAATTTTTTACTACATTTTTTGAATTTTCGTCCATAATGTGCTAGTATAGTGTCCAGTAAGTATACCATACGCAGCCACGATTCAATGTACCGAAAATGCCCAGTCATATATATATATGTATTACCACGCATATTTCATTATATTCTAATGTAATTGAGATCAATGTATAGAAACAAATACTCGTCGTGATATGTACGAAATGGATATGGACACATTATGGGGTTGGTTTTTCTTTTCTGAAACATTCAAAACACTACGTGAATGCTATCTGTAATCATTTCCGCAGTCACATGTACCCATATTATATTTGCCCTATATTAAAATTCATATTCACAGCATTAATACACTCAATGGGTACATCTATTGTATAAGATACTTGGGTGGCACATGTGTCCATATTACGAATATATATTTATTTAAATAAGAAAATTGCCAACACGCGACGAATGTGTTAATTTTTTTTCAAATATTTTTCTAAAGGGTGATTCAATAACAGCTTCCTATTTTCATATTTTTTTCATTTATTTTATGCAGCATATATTCAAATTGACATTAATCTTTATACAAAATTTTCAGCCAATGAGCACAACGGGCACGCTTCAATGAATGTCCATTCTATGAACCCAATTGCAACTACTCCAATATTGGTCAGCAAAGATTAATATATCCAATCAGTAGTTTTTATAATGTTATGGGAGTCATTAGCCCATAATAATGCAGTGTGAATACATTGTTAAACTTTGAAAAATTTCAGTAATAAATTAAATTTTAAAAACGAAAAATGTCACATTTATATTCCGTCACTACTCTAGCAAAGTATAAAACTTGTTAGTTTGGTTATTATTGTCGTTTTTGAAACCAACATTTCAAGTCGCAACTTTTTTTTTTTTGCAATAAATACAAGCGAATACTTTCAAATAAAGTATTTAGCCGTAGCACAATCAAAAGGTGACTAAAGAATTAGCATTTTAAATTTTCATTCTAAAAAAGGAATATCTTTGTACAAGAGTATAGTTACACCCAGCGTGCATTAACGTTCTGAATGTGTCCTTCTATCGATTACTATCTAAGCACATATTATGTGTTAGACGGTAGTGTACACTATAGCGTATAAGCAAAATAAGTTAATTAAATTACCGACCTTAATATTAACAACATTTATGGTGAAGAATGTATATAAGCATTATTATAGAAAAAAGGAAATAAAATACTAAAAATGATAGAATAACGTCTATTTCTTTGTTTGTTTGTTTTTTTTTAATATACAATAACAAATTTTAAGTTTAATTGAATATTTATTGAGAGGGGGATGTCGATCATTCAACGTTTAATATTTTCTCATAAAAATCATAACTATAACAAAAATTATTAATTTCAATTTCTTTACACTGAATGTCCCTATTTATAGAATCAAATACAGTGAATATATTGTAAATTAGCGGTACACGATATTAAGCAAATATTGAATTCAATCGAATATAATCTCATCACATTCAATTAATTTGAAAATAACAATTTTATATAAAAAATATTGTATTCAAGCGAATTTGTTCAAAATATGTTATTCAATGGAATTTTTTTTATCACTGTCAGTTTGGACTAAATTCACTGTAAAATGAAAGCTACACACATTAACTTCACGATATGAAATCACAACTTACTATTATTATTATTATTATTATAAAAGAAATATTCAAATAATTAAACTTAAAATTTGTTAGCTTTTAATGTTTAATATAAATATTTTATTAAAGTTAAAGTGATTACAAATATACACACATATTTTTAATTGGCACATAATTGTTTTAGCAATATAATATAATGTCACTTTAAAATTTTATACACAATTTTTGTTTACAACACGATTTATAGAAAAATTTCCATACATTTTTGAATAATTATTGATTTTTGTTGATTATTTTTTTTTTTGTTTTTAATTGATTTATATAAAAATTTTAAAATTGTGATCTAAATTATACTATAAATAATTAATTATGTCTCGTTGACATTAAAATTCCTTCTTACAATTTTTCAATAAATTATTGCATGAGAAAACATGAAAAACTACTGCCAAAAAATAGTATAAATTTTGTAATAATTAATGCGATTTTCATGAAATTATTTTTATTATATTGAAATGATGTACATAAAATACTGGGTATTTACAAATAATACAAAAAAATAGCAAACTTGGATTTATTGCGGGGGACAAAATTAAATTACATTTACAGTTTACGAACGAATACGCACATTATTCATATAAAAGTGGGCAAAACGATTACCATATTTCACTTCTTTAACAAAACAAGTAAAATATGTTTATTTTGAAATGATCGCCTCAAAAAATTTCAAAATCACGAAAATCACTCGTTCGATTAGGAAAAATTAAACTAATTATAACAATTACTCGTTCAGATTATAATACGAAATATATGGCGTACTTCATTATAATTAATTATAATAGAATTATGTACATGTGAAGAGACATTTAATTAAAATCCAAATTAGAAAGGAAAAATTTGCTATAGTTAATTAACATTTAAATTTATGGAGAGATAATAAAAATTAAGTTCCAATTGTTGTAAGGTTTTTTTTTTTTTTATTTTTATCAATTACAATAAAATAACATCAAAAATATAGTTAAATGCACAGACACTCCGAGTAATGATATTTCAAATAATTTTTTAATTTTTTTTTTTTTTATTTTTAACAAAGTGGATTTGCTTTTTTAGATTGTTGATTTTATAAATTATATTAAAATTAAAATTAAGGCAAAAAATGTAAATCGCTATATCATTATAAATTAAAATTACAAACGTCCAGATTGAATATACATTTTATGGGTGCACACGCCATATTTGTTGTCGTAGTAATCACTTTTGATGATAATTTAATATTTTCAAAGCTATTGGCGGATATAATGAAAAATTGTTCAAATGGTTAACTGTTTGATGTTACACCCATCAGTCCCAACATGAAAGACAAAATGTAGTCGAGGTGGCAACAGGAATTTAAATATGTATATTGAGCAAACATTTGAAGACGGGTTTTTGCCGCAGGAAAACATAGGTATACTGACTGAGGTGGATGTATTAAACATGATAGTGAGACCAGTAAAAAATATTGGAGCAATAGCAGCTTGTAATGATAGATTATTATGCACCACGAATTAGAAAGGATACAAAGATGGAACTCTGTTTGCACCAAACATTCGAAAATGTTTTTCACGTATGCCATCAAAAGATGTGCTCAATTTAATCTCGACTTTAATCGTACAGCAATAAAAATATTGTAATTATGATAGATAGTCAAAAGCAGCAATTGAAACAGTAAATTTATACGCTATTAATTCAAAAATAGTCTGCGAATGTGTGAATAGAGTAAGTGAAATTGGCTGAAACAACAAACTAGTAATATATATGGTAACGCTAACATAATGGGAGACCAAAAAGCGGACCACCTAGTGAGAAGGGAATCAGCATTATACGGGGAAAGACTGACTAACAAAAAAACTTTTGGGGAGGGCTTCAACACGAAAAGATCAAAAAATTACCTAAAAATGTACAGAAATGAACTTTAAATGCTGATAGGAATACTTACGGGCCACTACAAACGAAGGAAGCATCTAAAGAACATCGTGCGGTCTAGAGACGAATGCGATGAATGTAGATTTTTCAAATCTGCAAAACCCAGAGAACATCTACTCAAAAATTGTGGAGCACTTATCAGCAAAATAAGACATAACCTGAGATCCATATCCTCAAATTTATTAAGGAAGCGGCATTGGAGTAGAAACTCAATGTGGATGGAAAATGCATTGAAGAGGTCTCGATTTTTTTAAAATCAATATTTAATCTTAATCTTATTACATAGACGAACATGCTTGACCATTACCCAGCTATATGCTATGCAAACACTTTCAACAGCAGAAGCGGTTGTGCAATCGACCTCAATAGTAGTTATCAAACAACAATGGCAATATTCCACAGGTTTAATAAAATTGCCTATATTGATGGCGTTATAAGCCCAAGGAAAAAGACTTAATATTCAAAAACATTGGAATTATATAATGTCCCTTCTATTGTATATAGAGATTTGTGCCATTCACAAATTCATCATTTATAAAAATATCGCGATCCTGTATGATAATCACAAGCGATCTTTGAAGCAATTAGCCCCTACCTTTACACAATCAGGTCCAACTTGATTTGCATGAATTTGGTAAAAATAACTATAGGTATGCTATATGCGGTTACTAGAATGTTATATGTATAAAGTCAGACAGATTACGGTGCAATATCTGATGTTATATACCATAATTTATGTTCGAGACTTTTCAAGAAATTTCTTACACTTCAAAGTATATAAGTGACGTTAACAACTCATTTTCTTTTCGTCAAACATATACTCAATCAATTTCTTAATTTATTCCTTTCGCCTGCAATATCTGCACTTTCACAGTATGTATGCGAATTATAGTATATTTATTATCAAAAGTGATTATCTAAGATTTTATATGAAATTTATTGGGGATTATTTTCTCCTCCATCAAAAACGAGTACGAATAAAATGTGTTTTGGAATTAAATATAATAATTATAATATAAAATTATTTTAAATGAAATAGACCTCAAATTTATAAAATTATTATTAAAATCATGTAATTTTTTTCGGTGTTCTTTTATAAAATCAACAATCTTTTCGCTATTTTTTAAAATAAATTTGTTTATTTATGTTTTTATCACAAAAAAAAAAAAAATACCTATAAATATTTTATAAAAATCGTACAAATAATAATTAATATTTTCAGATATGGCGTTTTATACATTTTCAACTTTACATATTTCCACACCATAATTATAATAATCTCTCCTATACACAACAAAATAAAATTAAAATTAAAAAAACATATTTTTTTATTTATCTTATTAATTTTTCAATTAAAAATTTAATTTTATTATAAAGTAAAATGCCGGTGAAAATGCAAAAAAAAAAAACAACATAAATATAGAATATAAAATAACAAGATACAAAATTTAATATTTTCAAAAATATATGTATATGCTACCCAATTAATTAATATTCTTCGCAAGAATATTCCATTAAAATTATTATTATTAAATTAACAAAATTAAAATATGCAAAAAACATAAACAAACTTTTAATTTTTATTTATTATGTGACTTTTGAGTGTTCTATATATTATTGTTGGAAACGACAGCGTATACGTTCGTATGTGTGTTAAGTGCGGCAAAAAGCTCATACATATGCCGTATATAGTTTTTGTTTCTATATATTTATATATATTTTAAAATATTGCATTGAAAATTTATATAATAGAGTGAAATATTTTCTATTTATACTACCACCATCACCACCACCATGCACCTTACTGACCGCCACCACCGACCAAACAAAATTATCAATTTTTTGGTAGAATTTTTTTGATTTGATTACCATTATCACTATCACTTCTTATATTTGTTTGTTTATAACAATATTACTCTCTATGCTTAATTTATATTTATAATAAAATGCAAATGTATTTATTTATTAATTAAATTTTATGTAATATAATTATTTTTATTATAAAATTATGTCAACATTCGTTCGTTCATTTGTAATTACTCTCAATATAGTGTTCAACGAAAATATTTCACCATTTACATAAAGTTTTAGAAAATGTTTCAATGTAAATATTATTAATTATGTATGTGCAGGGTGTTCCATTTCGCGACAGCAATACAAATAAAATAGATTCTCTGGGTTATTTTGAGTCAAAAGTTTTAAATGAACATTTGACCGATTCGATTTCGGTACGAAGTTACATGTAAATAAACGAATTTCACATTATATCGTATTTTACACACCGGCTACAATATCTCAGAATATAACTAATTAATTGATTTTAAAATTTTATTTCATTATTAACATATTAGCATAGCGTCGCCTTTAATTTGACGTTAAGATAACAACAATTCGAACTTGTGGTTATCCACATACTTATACGAACGTTGCATTAAAGACAATTTTTCTTTTTTAAAGTTTGTCAAACATATGTCGAAAGAAAAATCATAATGACAATTTTTTTTTCTCAGTATAATTATAAAAACTTGTCGCATTTATAAGCTACATAACATTGCCCATATGGGTCTCAACTGCGTTCCTTCGAGAAATTCATAAATGTCCACAACAATGTAAAAATAAAATTCGCTTTGGATAAATTACCCAGAATTAACGACGAGGAAGTTAACACAGATACAGATAACACGAAAATCATAACACGCATACAGGAGAACATACAAACACACTTGCATTCGAACGCATATCAACACAGTTTTTGCACATACAAAGCCTAAAGTAATTGATGAAAATGTGCTCTTTCGCGTCGAAATATAGATAGACGACAACATCTTTTCAAAAGATCACAATCACAATAATTGTTTACTGAGAGTTGCGGCAAAGTTCTTCTATATACAGTCTTCAATTCGTTGAAATAACTTTTCAACTTTTTCTTTAAGTAAATCCCATAATAAATAGAAATTCAAAACGTGAAAAAAATTTGCATCTAACAAGGATCTAACATATCGTTCAATATAGTTCACGCGGGCATTGCATCATGTTGCAACCAAACATCTGCAATCGATTATTCGTCTATACTATTGATTATACGTTTTCCAACAACAGTGAATCCATTACATTTTCTAGAAAATTCAATATATAATTTAATAATAATAATCTTGCTATGGTAGAAAATAAGGATCAACAATATCATTATACTATAATAATGCCAACCAAGCATACATTCACGCACTAAATTCTTTTTGAAATGATGCATTGCGACGAACAGTATGTGAGTTTTCCGAAAGACTAAGTATGAAAATTTCACAAATTCACAACACCGCAGCTCTGCTAAATTGTGCTTTAACCGTCAACAATATTTTTCTAGCAAAAGTTGGATTAACAGCACGAAGTGTATAACATTCATTTACAAAAATGAACATGTGGTTTGTAGTCGCGTTGCGTACAATCACTTCCTCGTCTTTGATTCCGGGTGTAAAGCTAAGCGAATTGATAAAATTTATACAAACATGAAAGTAAATTTTATGCTTATATCAATCTTTGTGGTTTATTGTGAATATCGCCATTGATCATTATTTTGACTCAAAATGATCCAGTGAACCTATGGTTTTTTTATTGCTGTCGCAAATTGGGACACCCTGTATATTATATATATAATCCCTATATATAATAAATGATGTTATGTATATAAATGGTAGTATATACGTACTACACTATACGTACAAATATATACAATTATAGTACATAGTTGATGTTTAAAGTTTAACTTTAATTAAACACAATTTATAAAAAAAAGGAAGTTTTTTGTTGTTGTTTATTTTATGTTATATGGTTTAGTTTTTAATTGAATTTTATAATTATTATTATTATTATTATTATATTAATTCATGAGTATACATTTATATTAAAATATTTACTATAATTAACGTTTATATATAGAAACAAATACATTCAGAATAACAGAAAATAATTTTTCTTTTAGTTTTCCTTAAATATTTTATTTCTTTTTATTTTGTATAAATTAACAAAATCATAAAATGACTCTGTCAATGTAGTATATCCTATAAAATAACAGAAAAACTTTTAGAAGTTAATTTTTCTAATTTATAAATATATAGTTTTTTTATAATACACCTTTGCATAAATTAATTACTTTTATTATTATTACATATTATTATTAAGTCATAGCTATAATTTATGTTTTTCCTTTGCATATTAATTAATACAATATATAAAAAAATATAAAATATTATTTTTAAAAATTATGATTATGGTTTATTCTGAAAAATCATTTTTATTTTCTAATTGAAACTTTATTACTATTAAATAGAGACTATATACAATTTTATCAATAATTAATTAATTAATATAAAATTAATTATATTAATTATAAATAAACATATAATTGATTGATTATATGTAAAATGTAAATATATATAATTTTGTATATAAAATACTGAATATATGGTATTTATAATGATATGTTTTTCAGTGACGACCAGTGAGAATTAACATTCAGTTTTCAATATCACTATTTGTTTTTTTTGGTAGTCGAGTTGATACAGTTAGATTAAATTGTGAAAATAAAATTGGAAGTTCACTAAATTAAATTTTCCAGGAAAATCTACTTTTATGAATTATCATCTTTTTTAAGCAAACGCAATTGTTTTTAAAACGTTTTTCTATGAATTAATAAATTTAATCAATTTCCAATATTTCTTGGACGAGATTTTTAAAATCGATTTACGCATTCAAAAGATATGTTCGATTTTCCATTCGATGTCAATGAAAAGTTAAAGAAATTTGTGTTACTGTATAAAGTAGTGAACACCCAAAATGATACAATTATACAATATCATTATGCCATAAAAAATTTCGCAGATAACGAATGGAAAATCGTTTATTTCTTTTGAACATGCTTGAAGCTTAATTTTAAAAATCTCTTCTATGAATGATTGGCGTTAAAACTATGGCCCGTTATCAAAAAGAGATGATAAAAATCGATTTTCCAACAAAATTCAGTTTGGTGAACTACTAGTTTTTCTTCATAATGTAATCTACTTTCGACTGTACTGCCAGAAAAAATTAGGGATATTTTAATCTGAAAACATTTTTTCACGAGACGCCATTGATGTTTTTATATTTGATCGTTGGTTGCAATTTGTTAAATATTAAATTATTAAATGCCGGGTTAGCGTTACGTTGTACTGGAAATTATTTACAATATGTTTGTTTTTTCATTCTGGTAAGATCGTATCTATATATTTGTTTATTATATAATAATATAATATTAAAATGGGCTCAGCATGGGCTAATCATCCCAATAAAAATAATAGAATTATTGAAAACATCATGTATATTTAGTTAATTGTAGTATAATTGGTGAAATGTTATATACTCGTATGCGGAGTAATTTACCAACGTGACTGTACTTAATTAATGTTCAGTAAATGCCATAAGCTCCAGTTGGAGTAATATGACTTGCTGTTACTATAATATTAAAATATATTTAATTTAATTATATATTATAAAATTTGATATAATTTGAAATGTATTATAAAATATATCGTATGGGACATCTCTATAGGCGCATAAAATTGCGTATGTTGAACGTTTCTCTATGTGCATAATTAATGTATTTTGTATTGTAAATGAAATTGTTTCATCTCGCGTAATGTTTTTTGGAGGATGTTTTCATGTCTCCATATTTGTGGCCAAGTGAACAAACCGTCTTAATTTAACAAAATATATCCTAAAAATAAAATACCTCATTGGAACCATTATTATTGTTTATGATAAACATTATACATAAAGTGAATAATTTTCAGTACAACGTGACCCTAACCCGATTTAATAATTTAATATGGTATTTAATATCATTGTAATGAATGATATATATGCGACTTAATGCAAAAAAATACAAATATCAATTAAAAAAAATAACTTACTAATCGTGCTAGGTTTTGTAATTTTCTGAAATTGAAAAATTTCCATATTAAAAGTAATTTATAAATAATTAAGCCATTGTAAAAATTTAATAGAAATCGCCAATATTTTAATAAATTTATCAATTTATATATGTATTATATATACAATCCGGCCATATATTAGACAATTTATAATGAAGAGTATTTATTAATTTGTATTTCGATTTCTATATATTTCTGTTTATAAATTCACATTTTTTATTTAAACATAAATTATTAAACTTACTGCCACATAACTTCTTTTAATAAAAGAAAAATATGATGATCATGAACAGTTTTTCCAAGTTTTATATGAAATTTCACGACAATTCTTGACTCCATTAAAATACTTATAATTTATTTGGAAAAATACAAAAACAAATCTTATATAAATGAAGCCAGACTAATATGTCAACAGACGTGGTAGGAACGGCAATCAAGGGAAAGGCTTCATGATACACAGATAACGGTTATACGACTTTTGAGCATGAGTAATTCTTCTATTGACAAAACGATTTATTTTTCTTTTATACAACTATGGGGTTTCTTAAAAAAATTAAAACACTCTTGATCGTAATTTCATCAATAATGCGACATGTCTCTGCATTTAATAAAATTACAAAATATTTTACTATTTCAAATTATAGTATTTTTCAAATATTATTAAAATTAATTGACCAAATAATAATAAATAACATAAAATTAAAAAAATGTTATTAATAGAATATAGTCAAATATTTTAAAATTTAATTACAATGGGTATGCTTAAAATCAGTTAAATTTATAATTTAAAAACCAAAAAAAAAATATATATATAAAGCAAAAAAATATCAAAACCAAATCAAAATTAATAATAATAAAGAAATCGAACAATTATTGATTTCAATTTTCTTCACATAATTAAATAGAAATGATAGCAACATTTATTATTTAGCACGCGACCTCTTTCGATTTTGTCAATCCAATACAATCTAATTATTATAATTAACAGTATATAAATCATAAATATGTTTTAGATAGGTTATAGTGAAGCACAGGATGTGTCTGCTATACTGGAATATTCAATTTGTTTTCACACAACACATTTTCAAAAGAATATAGTTGTTTAAAATAAAGCATATCTTTTTCGTCCATATGTGTCCATATGTGTCTGCTTTATAAACCAATATTCACTAGTTTTTATACAGAGAACAACCCACAGAGCATTAGAAAAAACTTCATAATAGCCAATTCCACAAATACACATACAAGTTATATGATCATCGGACGTCTTCAGCATATCAGCTGTAAGCTCACAATAATAATAAAATGATATTTTTTCGCTTAAGATGAGCAGAAATGAGTTGCACAAATTAAATAAAGTCTCTTATATTATAAATGATAAATTTTTAATTTCGAGTGGCTATTAATTCTGCGTAATGGCAAAAGATACTGCCAAAATTATTAATGCTTCTGCTCGAAATTTTCCTTGAGTAAATTTCATCAATTTTTCTGTTTACTATTTTATTTACTATAAGCAGATGGATCAGCAGTCGTCTTTATTAGTATAGAAATTACTGCTTTAACATATTTTTAAAAAGTAAACAAACCCCTAGTTTGCTTTATATAGTATATTCAAAATTTCAGTGAAAACGATTTTTTCTCTACTCGTTAGCAGCACCCAACTAAAAAATAGCTAATATATCGAAGATATTTTGCATTCAGTTCAATTTTTAAATAATATTTTTTGGTTATTATTTTACTGCGTTTTTAAGACAATCAATAATGTATTTTTTAAATTCCATAAAATTAAGACCATAATTTTTTCAGATTTTGCTTTCGTTGTGTTCACTTCCACCAGATTATAACCATTGTTTTGGTTCGCTGCTCCTCTATTGATTGCTATGGTGTTGAGTGTAGAATATTTCATCAGTATAGTTGTAAAATTTGTTGAACTATATCAAAGTTTGATTCTTCTTAAAATCTCTTTAAAAAAAAAAAATTCTCAAACAATTTCATTATTCGAATCGATTTTTGATCATTGGATAGGCGGCGCATCCATCTCGCAAATAAATAGCTTTCTCATATATAGTAAAAATGCGATTCATGCACATTTTCCTGATCAATTTGGATGCATTAATCGAATAAATGATGCGTGAATAGAATTCTCATGTTTTCCACTCTATATTTCAAGAATCAAATTAGCTACAGAATAATTTAATAAATGAAAGCTTCAAATTAATTCAATTAAACAAATTGTTACAAATGATTACAATTTGTCAGTCCATAAAAAATTTCTTACAAAATTATCAAAATTTGATATTATTGGAATTATTGATAAATTTATCAGATATGTTCAAAATATAACTACATGTTCATTTTTATACAATTTCTGGAACAACGGATTTCCAGTAGATAAGATGTTTGCTTCAAGAATTTCTGGAAATTTTCCAAAAATAAAAATAATGTTAATTCGTGATTAAGATTCAAGCCATAATTTAGCATTTTTTACATTAATTTCTATATAGTGACCAACATTTTTAATGTTACAGCAAATATGATGGTGAATTAATTGTATAGAGATGGAATGAAAAATTGATGCCTGAACAGTATAGTGTGCATTAATCGAATTGTGCTTGAATCGAGTGTGCTCATGAATCAAATTTTTACTGTATAAACAAATGTTCAAAGTGTTTAACAGAATTTCAAACGTCGATCCAAGTGAAATGATTATCATACCATCGGAATCAGCAAGACAGTAATCTCATACATTATCTGTGTTGTAACAATTAACTAAAGCGTGCGGCGTCCACTACACATGGATGGATAACTCTTCTATGCTTCCATGAACACGTTAAAAATTCAAGTTGTCATTTTCAAAACTATTGTCCATGAATATCAATAATATTTTGTCTTCATACATTTTTAGAAATCGAAAATCTAGAGTATCCCCGTCTATAAGGATGTCGCATAATTTATATGTACATAAATGACTCTGTCTCAAAAAAAAAAAGTAAAAAGTAATACAAAAATATATATGTCTCGATTAATTTTATTTGAGTTAAAATTGTTTGTGAATATAATAATTTTTTTTCCAATTGAAAATTAACAAAATTATAAATATTTAATTTTGAACGTAATTGTTTTAATTTCTAAACAAATGTATATTATTATTCTGGAATTTATTATTATTTTCTATTGATACAATAAATAGTAGTCGTCATTCATTTCTTTATTGCGCGTATAGAGATAGAGTGTAAATGTAAATTAGTATATGCGATTATTATGATTGGGCATTTATATACAATTTAATTAAAAAAAAACTTATAAATTAATTATATAATAAAGTTAAAATACAAATAATAATAATTAATTGAAAAAAAATGTGTTAAATATAAACCAACCAAGTGATAATAAAACTAATAATAAATACTTTTATTTTTAAAAGCTATCAATATATATTAATAAATATATATATGTACTCGTATACTTCAAACAATTATGACATCATTTTAGAAAAATTTTGAAAAATTAAATTTAAAATTACAATTAATATTAATATATATTTAGCAATATATAATCTCAATTATATTTTATAATTAAACAATTTTTTCTAATATAATTCAACAACTACAAAAACAACAACAACAGCAACATATTTATAATATACATTATTTAAATTATATATTATTATATATACAGCACTGTAGATTTTTCATTTAAATACATAATAAATATAGAAATATATATATTTAGATTAAAATTAAAATATAATTAATTATATATAATTAAAAATATACATTAAGTTATATACGGTCAGGGCCTATATTTATAATTGTATCTTTTTAAGATATGTATATTATTATTAATTACACAAAACACAACACAAATACACCGGATTATAAACGAACAGAAGTGTTTTTGAATAAAAATCAATCAAAATATTATGATCGATCGATCTCATACGACATCACAAAGAAAGAAATGAAAATATTGTTTTAAACAACAACTATATGCGAATGCGTATCTATAAATAAATATAAATAAATACTGTAAGTCATTAATGAATTAATTATCTGCAAAAAGTTTCATATCCATATACAAATTGTCTATTTTTTATGCACATCATCATATTAATTTTAAGTAAAATGATTGATTTTGTGCATATATACGAGTACTTTGTTTCGTAATAATTAAAAAAAAAACTTATGCAGTATATGTCACAATGTATACCATGCGATGGATGTGTGGTGTGGTCACAAATGTCGATGATTACTAAAATATTAAACTTTTTTTAAAGTAATTTTTGAATATTATATAGTTAACCATATATTTATTAATTTCATTGATTGTATTATGATAATTTTTAGCTATATTTATTTAAAATTACAAACATTTTTTCCGCATTTAATACAACAAAAAAAATATATATAATTATAAGTTTCTTTCTTTTTTTTTTTCAAACAATTATATTTGATAAGAATTATATCTATTAAAAAAAATACAAAAAACCAATGGAAAAGATCAATTATTAGAAATTAATGCATATATTTATAATAAGAAAAAAAAAAGAAAATAAAATAAAAAATTACAAACAAAATTTAACAAATAATATATTTATAATTTGTATTTGTATTAAAATAAAAATTATATTTATTATATATTTTGCTAAATTTTAAATAATATAAATAATTATATGTTAAATTCATCATCATCACAGAAAAAAATTTAAAAGATGATGCCAAAACATATAATAGAAATAATACGATGAAAAGAAGAACTAACAAAATATTTCTTTAAAATGCACTATTTTTTTCGTTTTTAAATTGCAATTAAACACGCATTTAATTTGATGTCTTCCCTCTGTGCGCCTCTAATAATTAGTATAATAAAAAACCAATATTAAATTTTGCTATAATTTCTATTTTTATTTCATTAATTTTGATTTGACGGTAATAATTTAAAAATAAATTGTTGTATTAGACGAAAATTGTATATTTTTTTTATAACGACAAATCAACATATTTTGTTTCATCCCATTTATCGACTCACAATAACAATCAATTTAATGATACAGTTCAGTTGCAAACACTATATAAAATATTGTTTACGTCCTATGTATACACATATATTTTGAAGACCTGTTGACCGATGGGGATAGTACGATTTATACTCAATTATGTCGTCCCTTTATAGTTCATCTACCTTTTCGTATCAAGTCCTATCGTAATGACCTACTACAATATTTATGGAAAATTACTGGGTTCACGATGAAACTTTATCTTAATAGTAATACCGCCCGCTATGGATATTAATCTAAAATATCCGTTCATTTGCTCAAGAAATTCCATCTCTGCACCATAACCACATAATAATATATTTATAGTCTATTTGTTAAATGATATATTTTCTTAAGCATGCATCGGTTTTGTTAAAATTTTTATTACAAGATTTTCCAACCCTTGACCACATAACTGAGTATATGAAGCTGATTTACACGACCACCGATTCAGCCGTCTTCCATACAAATGAACATAAAAAACATTTCTGCAATTTACTAGAAATTACTCAAATTTACTTCTTCACGCAAAACAGTCAAGTAAATTACTCCGCACATTATATTATTATTAACATTTCACATTTTCCATATAGTATTGTGTGAATATTTATGCTATGACATTGTTAATATTTAAATAGTATACGCATCCAATGATCCAACACAATATTTTCAAAGATAATTGATTATATTTTAGTATAAAAATATTACTATGAGTCCGGCGGTGCTATAACCGCATTTGTTGTAAAAAATAGTCATTTTATTTAGGAATTATAACACCAGCACTATTATGAATTTATATCTTGTATATGCAGCAAAGAAAATGCAATGTTTGTACTATTTCTAATAATTTAATCAATATAGAATATATCTGTAACATTACGCGTACTCTTTGTATATACTCTCAATTATTATACAAATTCATAGAAATTTGTAATACTGTGTATGAAGTGAACCAAAAAATTACAAATTGGTACAAAAAATTTATTCAATATCCTTATTTCATACAAAACTGTGACATTAAAGTCGGTTATATATAGCTTTAGAACACTTGATGCGATTCTAAAAATCTATACTATATGAAAGATTGGCAATTGATTATAAATAATTTACATTTTCTGTATACATGTAAAAATGAAAATCCGTTAAAACTATATGGCCAGTAATTTTTATTTATTTATTTAAAAACCAATAAGTCCTAACGCTAAATTCATTGTATAACGCATTACCATATATAAATTAAAGTGAACTAAACTGATCACATAATTGGTTCGATATAATTATTTAATAAAACTATTATTCTATATGGAGCGCAGATTTCTAAAATTAATCCTCAAGTATAACTTTTCATGTTTATTCAATTCTACACTGTTTATAGCAAGTTCGTTATTAATGATATAATATTAAATAATTTCGTATTATATATCTCAAAAAAAGTAGGCATATTTAACGGGCGCATTCTGTCTTCATAAGAAGGCAATCGAAAAGGATTATTAGTGCAGGAAAAAACTTTTTAATTAATTCATATATACAAGAAATCTTGTCTGAATCAATTCAATTCTTTTTGATATCACATTAACTACACCTGGCGCAGTATATTAAATTATATATAGACATACCCTAGTAATAATTCGTCCGTACTTTGAAAAATTAGGAAAATTTCCGTGGAAAAAAATCCAAATATTTTCCATGGAAATGATATATTGGAATTTGTCCAAAGAATGATTTTCCACTTAAAATAATAGTATTTTAGTTAGGTCAATTGAAATCTTTGGATTGTCAGAGTAATACTTCCAACATAATATATCCGCATGGTATTCTATTCATAATTTATTTCACCAATTATCCAAGACTGTGTGGGTTCAAATTTTATATATTTCGCTTATCTATAGATATAATCCTCACTCTTTTTAATATATTTTCATAATTTTTGAAACAACCAGCAACTCAAATCTAAATATATTTCCGACAAATTTTGTAAGACTTTTCATGGATTTTATCCGTGGTTTTAGTTTCTTGTCTATGGTAAGCGTTTTATTTCTACAAAATTATGCGCTATGAATTTATTAATTTAATATTACAATTAAATTATTTTTTTTACATAAGAAACTATAAATGAAATATACGGATAATCCAAGGACATTTTTTTTATAAAAATCCATTAACAGAGTTGAACTGATCATATAAAATTCCAGCGAACATCCGTAAGAAATCCTCGGATTGAAACTATACGAACTACTACATATAATGCGAAAATTTTGCGAACGAACTACGAACAGTGTAACTAGGGTAATAAGATAAATTTTTTAAAAAGACTATCTTCCAGAAAATTTTGTATCTAATTTTTTTTCCATAATGTATACTCTCTAACTTTTAACTCATCGGCATCATCAGTAGAATATGTTGCCACTGTTTTACCCTTATTACAGTATTTAATTATTAAATTAATTTTATAATCTAGTATTTAATAGTTCCGTATTTTTTTGACACATACAAAATATTTTGAAATTAACATTTTTCCTCGTTTCTCAATCTCATATAATGTTGATTTGTAATTATGAGTCGAACTTCAAAATATAAATTAAAATATATTGTTGTTATTATTATTATATTTTTTTAGTAAAAATTCTAAAATTCATATTGTTTTTTATACGTATTCATAACAAATAATAATAATAATAATAATAATATATTTTTTATTAATTTCTCTATCCGTCTTTGACATTTAATATATTTCATTAATTTGTTACCTAATTTAATTTCCCTCATACAATTATTTTTAAAATTATTATATTTTTAATATCTACGAGTATATTTTTAACCACAATCAAATCTATATTTATATTATTGTTTAAATAGTTCACAAATAAATAATAAATAATTATTCGGAATTGATTTTAAATTCAAGATAATAATAAATTTAGCAATTTAAAAATTAAATCATCATAAAAATAATAAAGTTCTTCTTTTCATTATTATTGTGTGTAAAAGAAAAAACCAAATTTTTCTTTATTTATTAAAAATTATATTATTTTTAGTTTAGTGTTCCAAGAAAATAAATGAATGAATTTTTTTTTTTGAATTAATAAATATTTTAATTGTGCTGTGAGTATAGTAGAGATACTTAAAAAAAATAAATAAATAAATAAATAAGAAAAAAGTTAACATATATAATTTTAAATAATATTAATTAACAATAGATAAATTCATAATTACACTAAAAAAATAACTATTGTGCTATATAAGTAAAATATTAAAAATAATATTCCCGCATTTACGATTAATTTTTATTTCCTATTTATTTTTTTCTTAATTACTTGTATAGCACTTTTATAAAAATAAAAATTCATTCATTTATTAATTTATGAACTTCAATATACTCCTTTGCATTTAATTTAATTAATTAATTTTTTTCTAATAAGTTTTGTTCTTTTTAAATATGTGTCTTATTTATTTTAGCGAAATCTATCTATAAATAAAAATAAAATAAAAATAAAATAAAACATTATTGTATAAACAAAAAAAAAAAAAAAAAAACAAATATTTCTTACATCTTCTTTTTCAAAATCTATTGTCAGCACAAACCAAAAAAATCAAACTTTTTTCTCATTAATAAAATAATTTAATTTTTTAATCGCAGCTTTAGTGAACTTTTACAAATATATATTATAACAAAAAAATAAAAATAAAAAAAAAAGCACATAACCGCCATTACACATATATTATTATAACAATTTATTAATTTACATAAAATGTAGTCCAACAACCGGAAATGTTTTGAAATGTTATAATTTAAAAAAAAATATATATCATTTTTCTTTATAATAATTAAAATACAAAAAAGAAATGGTTTTTTTTTTTAAATCATTATTATTTATAATATTTATTATTCTCTATAATAATATTTAAGGATAAAATTAAAATATTATTATGTTAATTAAAAACAAAATATATATATATATTATATATATAGTTAAAAAAAATCTTGATATATTCATTGTCAATTCTTAAATAAATTTAATTAAAATTAAAAGATAAAAAACAACAAAAAAAAAAAAAAAGAAAGAAAATGTTAGTAAAAAAAAAAAATACAAAAAAAAAGGCAAAAAACCAAAAAAAAAAATTAAATTAAATTAAATTAATTAATTAGATATTAGTGATAAATTAAAACAATAAATAAAAAATGGACTTTACAAAATGAAAATAAAATAAAAAAAAAAAAAAAAACACATCACTTATATTTAATTACATATTTTGTAAGAAAATAATTATATTTAAAAATAAAAACCTGTTCCGTTTTAAAAAAAAAAAATTAAAAAATCATTCAAAAAATAAATTAAATTTATTAAAAAAAAAAAAAGCATGCTGTACTTAAAAAAAAAAAAAACTGTTAATTATTTAATTTTAATTATCAAAACTTAACATAAAAAAAAATAAAATTTAAATTTAAAATAACATAAAATTATATTAATAATTAATAAAAAAAAATCTCTCTCTAAATGTTAATGCAAAATTCTATATATTAAAATTATATACTACAAAAAACAGCAATAAAAACATAATATTATTAAAATTTGTAAATTATTATTATTCTATCAATATTTTTATTATTATTATTATTATTATTATTATTATTATTATTATTATCAATATATAACCCCCGAATCTAAATGTGAATTAATTTTATCATCATTTTTATATTATTTATATATTTATTTTATTATTTATATTTTATTAAATTTATTTAAAACATATATTGAAATAAAATTTATCAATAAACCAACAAAAAAAAAATGTAATACATTAAATTATAAATATTAAAATTAATAAATATTTAATTATTATTATTATTATTATTATTATTATTATTATTATTATAAACTTATTTATTATAGGTATTTATAACAATGTATATGAATTATTACATACAAATGAGATTAATAAATCATATGTGTAATTATTGTGTTTAAAAAGAAAAAAAAACAGATTTAAGATGGAATTATTATTTATTTAACCCATATTGTTTCATCATTATTTTCAAAACCTTTAAAGAATGTTATTCAAAAGCTCAAAAATAATATATCATCTGGATCTGATAGATTATCGGGTGAATAACTCTTTAAATATATGGTGGAAATGCATTATGGTATCAACTGCACGAACTGCTAATTTGTAAAGATTTGGAATAATGAACAGGCGCCCGGATGCATTGGAAGGATGCTACATTATGTATCCATTGTACAAAAAGCGATGAAAAATTAAACTAGATTGTAACAACCTACTAGAAGAATAACTTTATTACACATTACCTATAAGTTATTTGCTATAATATACTATACTATACCGTTGACTTATTCCATACACCAATGAAATTATCGAAGAATACCCTTGTGTGGTTTCGGCCCAAATCGATCTACATCTGATCAAATATTTAGTATACGACAGATCTTGTAAAAGTGTACGGAATTCAATTTTTATACACACCATTTTTGTTTGCGGCAATAGATGAAAATTATGGAAGAATTTGGTATTCCAAAATAACTGATAGATTTGGTGGCCATGACGTTGGAAAATGTGAAATCACAAGTACGAATTCGAGGTAAATTATCTGATCATTTAGAGACGGTTGATGGACTACCGCGACAATGCGACCACCACCCATTATCAAAACTACTATTTAACATTAGGCTGGAAATGGCAGTGAGGGACATAAATATTGATAAACAAGGCAAGATTTTTACAAAATCCATTCAATTATTTGCGTAGGCTGATGATATAGAATATAATGGGTCGGAATATGATAGCTGTCAAAGATGCTTTCGAATCGTTACACAAGCAGACATCACGTCTAGGTCTCTAGGTGAATGCAGACAAAACAAAATATATGGTGGCAACGAATACATCAGGAATTCGAAATCAAACGGTTAATATTAGAGATTACAATTTTAAAACAGTCATAATAGTTTTGTATACTTATGATCGTTGACAAATGTGGGAAATGCTATTGAAGAGGAAATTCGCCGTAGGGTAGCAATCAATAGATTAAGATGGCTTGGCTTTGAAAATGTTATGAATTATTGAATAGTATACCATATAAAAAGACTAGGAAAATATTGCTGTCCGCAAAGTATGTTCTCCGGATTTTGTTTGATATTTTATTTAATAGTGTGTCTATTAATGCTTGTAAACCAAAAAATCATGAAATAAAATGTACTTATTACTCCTATACTGTACTGTACTATTCCAGATGATGATTTGTAAAAAATTTGTACAGTGAACAGAATTGATTTTCTGTTTTTTATGATTCATTATTCCAAATATTTACAATTAGCAGTTCGTGTAGTTGATACCATAATGCATTTCCACCATATTTAAAGAGTTCACCTGGTAACCTATCAGATCCAGATTTATTGTTCTTGAGCAGAAACGGCAGAAATTCTGTCTCGTAGCACTATCCTAACTAGATAATGATCAGAGGCAATATTTAAACAACAACAAGTTCGAACATCCATTATATTTTAACAGTGACGTCAATCAATTAGTACATGATCAATTTGATTATTTTTTCTACCATCTGGAGGTTTCACGTCTTCTTATGAATTTCTTTATGTGGGAAGTATGTACCACTAGTGACCATGTTTTTCGACATGGCGAAATCAATCAATCTTTGCCCGTTTTCATTCGTCGCTTTATGAAGACTATGTTTACCTATAGTTGGTTTATATATTGTTTCCTGTCCCACCTTGGCATTAAAATCGCCAAAGACGATCTTAGTATCGTTGCCGGCAGCTGCTCTATATGTTGCTATTAGTTTTTCATAAAACACGTACTTAACCTCATCACTTTTCTCTTCAGTGGGCGCATGTACATTGAAGGTCAAATTAAAATATTTCGTTCTTACACGTAGCGTACAAATGCGTTCATCAATCGGATTAAAAGCAATTACTGAATTCCTTGCTTTATCAAAAACTACAAAACCGGTTCCGAACTCTCTTTTTTTACTACTATCGTTGCCGCTATAATAAAATTTGTATTCTTTTCCTTTCAATAAATTTTTTCCCGACCACCTAGTTTCTTGGATAGCTGGTATATCCAATTTGGCTTTTCTTAGTGAATCAGTAAGTGATCTTAAAGCACCTTGTCGTAAAAAAGTTCTAACATTCCATGATGCAAGTTTTAAATCATTGTCTTTAAATTTTCGTTGTTTGAGTCGTTGCCGTTTATCCTGTCCGATCCGAGGCCGTGGTGTAGAATTCATAACTGGTTGTTTTTCCGAAGTTGGTAGTTAACCATACGTCCAACCTGCTAAATCATTCTGTAAATTCGTAGAGCATTTACAGGAGTATATCACCTCTTCCGAAAAAAGCAGTTATATTGGCTCCGCTGATTCGACGTTACTGTGTAATCACTTAATCATTAACTAAGTTTTAATCGAATGATGCTTTCACACAACACTCCAAAGTAATTCTCATACACAACAGTCAGATTGTCCGCGGTTACTTATTGTTTATTCGTAGGTAACCCATTAATATAGATTCCGTTCCACTTTCCGCAACCTGTGAACGTGTTTGATCGCAACTGGCATCGCAAATATGCTATACACAACATACCATCCGAAGTAGTGTGCATCACATCAAATTTAAGGTAAATATTTTTGTAGATATTGAACAACAGAAAGTACCATTGAAATAGAATGAAGTTTCTTTGATTGAAAAAGTATTTTTTAAGTATTTATTTTATCGACAGTCATTTTTCTGTATATAGCGGCGGTAATTAAAGAAAAAATAAAAAAGACGCAATACTTATTATTATATAGTTATTAACAAATGTTTAATGTTCATCATCTGTCATCGCGTCACTGCGAAGTCGATCACAGCAAATAATGAAACAATTAATTAAATTCTAAGTTGTTTATTTCTAATCAAAGCGAAAATAATTACTGGCACTATTAGAAACACTGCCATTAAAAATAATATTAGCAATTTTCAAGACATTTTCGATATATTTTTTTAAATTCGAAAACGTTTATACATTAACAATTTTTAATAGTTTTAAAATTATTAATTATTTATTATTATCGATATAATTATATTTTGATGGGATTACGACGTTACATATAAATATAGAATAACATGTACTACTAATTTATATATTGTATTATAATACACTAGACTCTAGAGACTTAGTTTAAAATAATTCATTTCTACATATATACGTTTATTTTATAACAATTATTGTGTACTCGTATTCGTATTATTATATAATAATGCTTGGAATTCTCTGTTTTGTGGTACATTGCGGTGTTAGGTAGACGTGTGTATAAGAAAAGAGAAGAAAAAAGTAAGATAATATTGTGGATAATATAGCATTCATATCAAATGTTCCGTTAAAAGTTATAATGTAACCTTATTTCTTTTTCTGTTTATTAATGAATAATTTTAAAAACACAATTTTTCTTATCGTTTTTCACTTAAATATATATTGTAGATACTTATTTACATACTCGTAAGTGTGTATATACCGCGTATATATAGTAACATTTAAATTTATAATGCTTATTCTATTGGGATTATATATATACCTATATTTAAAAGTATTACATTTAATTGTGATAGTTGAACGGAAAGTTATTGGCTAGTAGATGAAGATATATTAAATGTTACAACTAATATTATTTGGTGATATTTTGTTGTACAAATTTCCTATATGCATATCAATAAATGACTATAAATTGTCATATCAAAATCAAAGTTGAGCTAGAAATAAATTAAATATTATCGCATGTATACACAATTGATAACGATAATGTTATAGCAACCATTAACAAAGTAAATGATCTTATTTTTTAACTGATCATTTGATGATTTCAATAAAGTATAAATGCTGTACAATTTGTAAATAATTTACCTGAAAAAAACATTATTTATATTTTAGGAGATAAAAAACAAAGTTGAGTGTTGAAAACTGTTTAATTGTAATCGCAATGTATTCACCGTATTCTGTATTTATGTTTGATTGTCATTAAATCTATTCGTCTACTGAGGTGGACTGTATAGGCAGATGGGCACATATGTTAAAATCCTAGTAACAATTTGTCCGTACTTTGATAAATGAGGAAAATTTCCGTTGAAAAAATCCACATATTTTCCATGCAAAAGATATATTGGAATTTGTCCAAAGTACGTCCATAGATTTTCCACTTAATATAATGGTATTTTATTTAGATCAATTGAAATCTTTGGATTTTCAGGATAATATTTCCAACATATATCCGCACTGTATTGTATTCCTAATTTATTTCACCAATTATCCAAGACAGTGGTTCATATTTGGTATATTTCGCTTATCTAAATATAATCCTCACTCTTTTTAATTTATTCTCATAATTTTTACAACAACCAGTAACTCAAACCGATATATTGCCGAGGAATGTTGTAAGACTTTTCATGGATTTTATTTAGCTGTTTTTATTTTCTTGTTTATTACAAAAAAAAAAACACAATCGATGAATTTTTGCCATCGTTCAGCATCTTAATTCCTTGCTCATAAAACTTCTGGTCTATCGGTAAAAAACTGAATCAAACCACGATTGAGCATCATCGTCATAAGAAAATGTATTCTGCTAATACGGACAATTCACGGGTAATTGCCAAAATACATGGATGATTAAAAGATGTTTTTGTCAAAATCCGTGGATCTGCTCACAAAAAATATGATTATAAATTCTATGGATATTCTGTGGAATAATAGCAACGAGAAATACTCCAAAGGAGAATCTGTAGAAATTGTCCTCAGAAATATACGGATAATCCAAGGACATTTTTTATAAAAATCTCGGATTGAAACTACTACATAAAATGCGGAAATTTTACGGACATAATACGGACACTGTTACTAGGGAATATAAGAAAAAAAAAATTATCTTCTTAGCCAGACCGAGAAATTTTCGATCAATACTCTCGTCATATAGAGGTAATAATATAAGAATTATAATTTATCTATTATAAAAGCAACTATATTTAGTGTATACTGTGTTCTGTGTATAGTGTAGTTGTGCCTATATATTTAATACATGTATTAATGAAAGAACAGGTATCTTATCTATATATATATATATATAGTTAGTTAGTTATTTATAAATTCATATATAATTAGTATATACAAACACATTTATAAATTTTTTTTCACAATACCACAAACTTAACCACACACACACACGTATGAAATTTGAAATAACAAAATTGCTATCTTATTTTCTCTATATGATGTATTATTATAATTAATAAAAGTGCAAATAGAAACACATATATGTGTTTCGTTCCGTAATATGCACTTATAATTGAAGATCATATTCATATATATATTTAGTATATAAATTAAATACCATACATATAAAAATGTATATAATATGAGTTTATAATTTAATTGTATATAAATAGAGAGACAGGTAAATTTTACTTACCAATAAATATGCATATCTATACAAAAAAAAAATTAATATGATATTTACGTATCAGTATTTTAATACAGCAGGATATTTTTTTCTACTTGAATAACAAACTATATTTACGCCTTTGAACCACTGTCGTGACGTTTATACTTAGCCGCAGAGACAGCTAAGGCCACTTTACCTAGGTAGAACTTTCAATACTGCCGAAAGTATTGCAAATTATTATATTAAAGTTATTTTAGCACCGTAGAATTATGGGTATCATTCTTCGACTGCTCAAACGCGCATTCATGCAAACTCTCTACACGATTTTAACACCAAATACAATTGAGTATCGATCACGACTGCTCAAAACCACAGTTACGCTTTTCCTCCGATTTCAATTTTTACACCTTAGACTTTCATAAGTATAATTTAATAAATTATATTTTTGTATTATTTCTGCATAAAATCTAACAATTTCCATTAATTCTGTCACTAATTCACTTTCTCAGTATAGAAATCATACCCAAACCAATCAGTACAATGGTGACTGTATTAAAATGGTGTGGTCATAAACTTCGAAAGTACATAGTTTGATTTCGAATTCATTTGCTTCACCCAACGAACCGTCACTTTTGCTTAGGCCTGATAATAATATAATAAAGAGGAAATAATGAACCGTCACTTTTGCTTAGGTCTGATAATAATATAATAAAGAGGAAATAATATATGCAATGGCTATAGTATTCATATTTGCAAACAATTACAACTGTGTGAGAAGTGGTGTCCGCCGCGGCGTTGGTTAGTCAAATTTATTTCTGTGCAGTGCATACTTTTTTATTTAACAAGATTAAAAAATTAAATTCTAAAAACGCATATCGTTATCTTGTTTAAATTAAATTTATTCGGAAATTTTTCAATATTTTATGATCATTGTAGAAGCGTATCAATATATTTAATACGCGGTCATGGACGAAAGTAAGCTTTCTAGCACTCTCAATATGTTTTACTAGAGGCAAATGTATATTTTTGTTTCCCTACACTAGAACCGCATCCTTTATAAGATTCCTGTTAACAAAAACATTATTAATTGAATATTTTCTTTGTTTCAGGTGATTGACGTTTTTGTTGTTTTTTTCCGTAGCATTTCCAACAGTTCATTGTTTTGATTATTGTTCGGTTTTTGTTTCTGATAAGTAGGTACGGATCCATGGATATAGTTCATCAACAGTGATGAATTGTCGTAATAATTCATTTGGATCAATCTTATAATTCCTTCAAATATCCTCGCATCGTCTCCTATGAATTAACTTTCGAAGCAAATCTGTCAGGTAGTGTTTTTTTTATATGTAGTTCATTATGCAAAATATTCCAAACTTCTTTTTCAAGCGTATTTTAACAATATCAGCAAGCTCACGAAGCTTGATACGTAGTATCATAAACGAAAAAATGGTAACCCGCGCAGCTGAAAAATATAAGTATTAAAATATCGAAAAATTTCGCATGTAAATGAGAGAATTGAACACGCTATATTAAACGATTAATATACATATAAGGGCAATTAGTGCCACTGCGCTTCTGAGTGACATACAATGATGGTTCTAGAGTGAATTAAAATATATATTTGTCATTATGGTGAAACATACTGAGGGTGCTATAGAAAGCTTAGTTTCGCGGTTGCCTTCTTACAATGTAGTATACCATTATATATTTTATATAATTAAACATTTCGTATAGTAGTAGATTTTAAAAATAATAATATATTCGGAGTATAAATTGTAATAATAACAATAACTATATAATTTTTGGATGTAAACAAATACTAATATTAACCGGACGTCATGCTCATGTGCTTATTTACCTCTTTCTTACCTGTGTGTGGTGATGGTCGGGAGTCGCAGAGTGATTGTAAAATATATAAATTCTATCTACTTGATTTGATGACTTTTTTTATTTATTATTTTAGTTTCATTTATAATTTTATAATTTTAACATGTGTGTCGCTCTGCAGTAGAGGTTGTTGTGCGTTTTTAGTGTATGATAAACGAAAAAATAAATAAATAAAACGGAACAACAATCACATAACTAAAAAAAAAAAAAATTTTTAGTATAAATTGATAGATAAATATAAAAACATTTAAAACGAAAAAATTTTTAAAATGAATCATTAATGATTAAAAAAAATTAAATATATATTTGTAAACTTAACTTAAATTGCTTAAATATATGTAATGCATACACATTTGTTATTTATGTGTCTGTTATAATATTATAAATATTATCTTCATAATATAATAATGAAATTTATACAAATAAGTCACAAATATTTTACTTTTTATTAATTAATTGGTTAATTGTTATCGAATGTTTAAGTTTTTTTTTTATTTATAATCGTAATGATAATAATGTAACAAAAATATATACGACTTACCTGTATATAAATATAGTATCTTTAAGTATATGTTATCTTAAAGAAAATAAATTGTATGTATGTATATTATTGGTTGCTTATCAATATCATACTTTGGAATACACACCGAGTATTTATAAAATATATATTATAAATTATATTCAATTACCCGCATATAATTGTACCGCGATATAATAATATATATGTGTGTGGTGTTTTCTTATAATAATTTAGTATTGAAATTGTATTTATTAGTGATAATTCAATTATTATTTATTATTTATCGCATCAGCTATTGTGCAAAATATAAATTTAAAAAATAGTGAATTTTATTAGTGCCGGCGGCGGACTATATTATATCCAATTAAAAACTATAATAATAAAAAGTGAAAAGTAATTAAAAATTTATCAATATTTATAATAAAAATGCCATTATTTAGTAAAAAAGTAAATAAAAGTACATCAATGCAATATGAAAATATGAATAATAATAATAATAATAATGATACAACAAGTAATAATTTAATGCAATCAAAAACACATATAACGACTACAACAACAACAACATCAGCAACAAAAACATCACCGTCCACAACAGCAGTGCAACAATCATCGGAACGTAAAACAACACAACATCATCAAAATGATACAAATGTATCAAAACCACAATTAGTTTTTCATTGTCAATTGGCTCATGGTAGTCCTACTGGTCTATTAACAGGATTTGCAAGTGTTAAAGAATTATATCAAAAAATTGCTGATTGTTATGATTTTTCAATGGATGAGGTAAAAAAAAAAAAATTCAATTTAATATAATTAAAAATATTATAAATTTTTTATAATATCTCTCAGCATATGCTTAAAAAAATATTTATTATTATTTTTTTCATTTTTGCAATACACAATTTATGTGTTGTGTGCGCGTTGATAACATCTGTAATTTATCGGTAAAAAAATAATATAGGTATTATATTTTAGAACTTACATCATTCAATGTCTATATATATATATATGGTATATTTCTTTCCTATAATATACAAATATATTCGACACGACACTCTATACACACTCATACATACATTTGCGTATTATTAAAAATATTGTACCTAATAATAATTGGTATTTCTATATTGTATTATTATCATAAAAATTAATATTGATAATATAATATATATTGTTGTCATTGATAACGATTTCCTATAATAAAAATAATAATAATAATAATAAATAATATATATAGCATTGTTTTTCTGTTATCAAAATATATATGTTTATAACAACGAGTGTACTATTTGTGCTATATAGTTATAAAAACAACCTCTGTCCCATAATAATCCGGAAGGGATTAAAAAAACATAAAACCAAATATTAAATTTTCACAAATAATTCAAAATAATCTCCATCAACTGAAATCGCATCGATTTCCATGTTTGTTAAAGTGAATCAAATGAATTTTTTATGCCTGTAATTGGATTGGTGCTTGGTAACGGTGCGGTCAACGCCTTTTCAATGCCTTCCACTGATGCAAAACTGTTGCAATTCATAGCCAAATTAAGTTTTGGGAATAGAAATTAGTTGCGCAGGGAGTTAAATTAAGTGATAATGGTCAATGAATAACTAAAAAAAATTTGATTATTAGTTTAATTCGGTGTAATTTTTGATTATCTGATGTAAAACAAACTCGTAGACCAGTTAAAATTCGATGAATTATTGTTTTCGGCATTCCAACATCTATTTCGATGAATCTCGGTGAAGATTTCTTTAAAATTTTCACGAAATCACGTAATTTTTTAATGTTTTCTTCAATAAATTGCTTTAGATGGTCGGCCTGGACGCGCATCATCACTTTTATAGCTTCTTTGCCTTCTATAAATCATTTACACCATTTAAAAATTTGTTCTTTTAACACACAATTATCACCGCAAACGCAATTTTAAACAATTTTTACGATTTAGTATAGAATTTTTATGAATTTTAAAACAAAATTTAATGTTGGTTCATCATTTCGACCGACGTACAAAAACAGATGTAACTTTATATGTATAGTATTTTCGGTTCTACTAAATGTATAATGTCATGAAATTTTAACAGTTTGTTGAGGAACGTTCTCAGAACATAATCACAAAAAAAACTAAGTAAGTTGTGACACTACGTATTCTATGGTTTAAATATAGCCATTCTGGTATATTATGGGACACAGAGTGCATATTACGAATACACATGACTTACCTGAATTGCAAAATTGGTATATGTTTAATGAAATTATAAAACTTTGTATTTGCACCTAATAATATGATGTACTTTAAAAAACATAGACATTTCATAATATGCGTATTAATAATTATTATTAATTAATTGGTAATTATAACGAAAATTATACTTTTTGTTTATCACTTGAAAAATATGAATATTATTGGGTGTTTAACTTAGTTTTGTGGGAAATGGTAAATTTTATTTCACTAAAAATATCAATCCATTCATCGAACCATTTTTTGATTTCATAATATGCTGGTGAAGTGTTGATCTTAAATAGCAAAAAATCATTTGAAGTTGTTTGTTCATTTAGTTTTAACAGCTCATAGTACACCACACTACTTTCTGATCCCCGTCAAATGCACAACATATAACCTTACTTACATATTAAATAATATGATGATAGCTGAATTATTGGATTATTGGTGGCCGATCTGGATCATCCATTTATTACGTTTTGGGTTATCGTAGCTGTATATCTACTTTTCATCTCCAGTTACTATTTGATATGCAAAAAATACCATCTTCGATACCTTGTAAACAATGAACTGCAAACCAATCAACGATTTTCAATGTTATTTTCAGTCAGATCATGCGTGATATCCATTTTTCTTTCCGAATATTTCCCATATGCCATATAAACGTTTACTTACAGCTGCAAGTTTTTTTAATGTCTGAGCGGAGTTTTCATCCATCAATAACTATCAACCCTCAAAACTAAGTTAAACTACCAATATATATAGGAACACATTATTGATTGATTTACTATTACACGTTTCTTTAATATATCATTATACACATGATATAAATTATAACATCATATCTATCATCAAGTCACACATTATACTTCAAGTGGAACATATGGCATTTACGGTTTTTATCTTTCTCCAACAGCTTGTGTTGGTGTACGCGAAGTGTTTGTAAGTGCTTCATCTACCAATACAGACTATAAACTGTTGGACTGTATAAGATCCGGCGGTGGCATATGGTCTACAAAATACACTTCATTTCTATTACTGTTTTAAAGCTATTTCTGATGTTGTTGCTCCAATTTTAAGAAATAATATTTTTTATTTTGAGGGAAAAGATCGTTTTGGAATGCTTGTTTTGTTTTGTCCGTGACCTTTTTTCTATTCTGTCAGGTTAATTGCTTTTGGCAATTATGAAAAGAAGCCGTAAAATATTGAGAGATTGTAATAAATGCTTTGTATTTACTTGGTAAAAATTTTTAGTGGATGCTATAAATTTCACAGATTTTAATGACTGTCAAAGATGTATAAGCTACTACCAAAATGGTATCGTAAATGAAAATCCTATTAAAATTGTATCATTTACACACTATTTCAATTTGAAAAAAATGTTATGCTGTTAACACACTACCTGTTCTTAGCCCCACATTTTACTATGTATCAGTCAAGATGGTAAATTCATCCCACCAAAAGAAAGCCATATCGTTTGGATTATACTTTAACAAATGCGTAGAACTCAACTTTTATTGGGCAGACGATAAAGTGGGCTTGTATCTACTGTCTTAAAAATTAATTGACACATTGTATATTTATACATCTTCAAAATTATATTTCATGTAATAGTTAATATTATATATCCTTTGAAAATTAAAGAACATGGCCAATACAAATTCCATTTTTTTTATCATTAAATTCTAATATTATATAATTTTTATAAAAGCAACGATTTTAAAATGAAATCTATGTATAATAAAATTAATTCATATCCTTTAAATTTATAAGGATTTTTAAAATGTAAGTATCGAAGCGTGACCAGCGTGTTAATAGATTAAAATTTTACTATATTTTTCTGACATTCGATTTGCAAATAAACTACATTACGAAAATAAATTTAAGGGTTCATCTACATTTCACCATAAATCAAAAGCATAACACACACCTTTTATAGTTTTATCTACGTGTATTTGATTATAATTTTTCTATTTTACATCTATTTTAACCCATAAAATTTGATTTATTGTTATTGATTCTTTTTATTTGTTAACTTGTTTTTATTCAAAAAGAAAACTCCGCTTTCATTTTGTTTAAAAAAGTCGGTTTCATTTGTGGCAAAATTATACAAATTTATTTCCATTTTCTTTTGAGCTGTCATTTTAATAAATAGATTTGTATCCTTTAAATTTTTTTCTTTGTGTGCTATTTGATTTAATTTGTATAAGAAGGCACATACTTTAAGAATTCATCCTATAATTACATCCATACAGTTTACAGAGAGGAATTTATTATTTGATAATAGTACCAATTAAAATGTAACTTGGCAATAGATGTGAATATTTCATATTTCATTTTATACGCGATATTTAGGTGGCTGCTGACTGTTTGAATTGTGTATATTTGTAAACATAATATATAACTTATATAAACTGCAAGAATAAATTCGATTTATTTATATTACTATAAATTATAATGTCACATTGAGGCTATTTATACTGCACATATATAAATTATAAATATATGGTGAGATATTAATGCCGGAAGTATAAATTATAATTAACATTTATTTTAATATTTATTTATTATATTGTTAACTTATACACATTAAAATAATAGTATATGGCATTTGGCATAAAATAATGTAAAAGAATATTATCTTGAATCTTGTGAGATCATTAAGAACACCAACATATGGGTGGGATTGAAATATTGAAACACTAATTTTTAATAATTCAAATTAATTGGTTAACAGTTACGGATAAATGATATACTCGAACAATTCCATTTATAGAGAATAATATTTTGCTTCTATATTTATGAGCGTCCGATATAGGATTGAGTTGAGGTAGTGTCAGCCAGTAAATATTTAAGCATTTGTTAATAAATGGTTATGTTTAAAAAATTGTGAAATGAAAATCAAATAAATGGATATATGGGAGGGAACAAAATAATGCATCCTTAATGTTCACTCAAATATGGTGTTAAATTCAAATTAATCTATTTGTATAGTTGCATTTTTGGTTTACTGAATTACACGGTACAATAATAATAAGGTTAATAATATAATATACACCTTTCAAGGAATACATCTTTATTGGTATAATTTTTATAAATTTTATGTATATGTAATTCAATAAAATTCGTTGTAATATAAAATATGTGTGCACTAAGTGCCACTTCTCTGTATATAGATAATATAATATATATTGGCTAATCACTCATATAAAAACAGTAAAATTATAGAAATATATATATTTCATCAATTTCAATACAAAAATTCAATTGGTGAATTGTTATATACTCCCATGCAGAGTAATTTACCAACTTGGTTGTAATGAATGTTTAGTAGATGCCATAACGTCCATTTTGAGTAATATGACTTGCTAGTATATATTTTAATAATTATACAATTTTTTGACATTATTTATTTATAAATTTTAATACATATTGGGTGTTTACACTGAAGTCCGCCTTTGATTTTAGTGTTTTTTTCTGTACATAGCAATAATGAAAACTTATTATTCCTGTCGAAGTAGTCGCGCTCCACAAACCTATTAAATTTAGTCAATATCATTTTTTGAAGATATATAGTTAACATCAATTTAGAGTTGGTTATGGAAAATTTTGTACTCCAGCAACAGTGCATTTGTAGTAAGTTTTATTTTGCATTATTTTATTCCAAAAAAAATGTACCACGGAAATGAAACAAATATTAATCCATTAACCACTTAATGAATTGTCAGAAATACCAAATATAAACCCATAAAAACTATTACGTTTAGCTCTAGATACAAAATGGAAATGATAGAAAAACAATGAAATTAGGGTTACCACATTATTTAACCGAAAGACAACAGGAAAATCGAAATACAATTTATAAATTGCTCTGCATTCGTAAACAAAAAAGTAGGGGATTTTGCATCGATTTGTGACTTATTAATGATGGGTAGATGAACCAGCGATCTATTAACACCAACACGAACATTCATGGCAGTGACCTGTTATTTACTGTGTATAGATGAACTGCTCACAGGTGATTGTTGCAAACAACAATTAAACAATTATAGAAGTTAGGATTAAAGAAAAAACGTTCAGAATATGTCAAAAGAAATGATGGTATTATTCTACAGCATGACAAGGCATACACCACTTGTTAGAAAACCTGTTAACGATATGTTTAATCAGCACATACGACAATATCATAAACTGACTTAAAAACTGGATCACTACGAAGGAAACAAACTTCGTTTTCCTACAAGGTTATTTTGTTTATTGACCGAAAGGTGGACAAAAGCGATGTAGCCAGCGATGAATAATGCGACCAATAAAATTACTTGTATTTTAAATAAATTGATTTTTAAACACAACAGAAAATATTTCAAGGTAAACACCCAATATTGTATTCCCATACAATGTACATTTCGTATCAACATAATGTATATATTTGAAATACTTATAACCATTATCATTATAATAATAATAATAATAATAATAGTAATAATAATAATGAACATTATATTAAAATATATGCGAAATAATATTATACTTAAGTTTTATTATTTAAATTAATTTATTTTTTGTGTATATATAAATTTCACTTTTTTTTCGTAATATATGTATAAAATACTTAAATTAAGATTTATAATATTATTTTAAAATTATAACAATTTCAATTTCATCGTATATATATATTTTTATTGTATTGTATATGAAATACATAATAATTTGTATACTCGTTTCCACAATCCAAATTCACATCGCATAGATATTGCAAAAACTGTACACAAACAAAAACATATAGTAATAAAATATATTGTTATAATAAAACAATTATAATAACGTATAATTATATTAAATTTAACTAATTTGAGTAAAGTATTGTATATTATAGTACATATACACTCGAATATTATTTGTAATTATATTTTTAAATCTCTGGTGTATTATATTTTTTAAGAAGAAACAAAAAATCAAAATAATGTATAAGAAAAACAGTGAAATTTTAATGTTTTTTTGATTCCAAGAAATGCTATAAATAAAAATACATAGAGACTGTGTCTGTGTCTGTGCGCTGTTGTGCACATATAAATGACTTTCTTCAATTGATTTTTATTCAATTTTGATTATTATAACAAGCTTTTTATTTAACGTTGTTTTATGTCTGTCTTTCTGTCTGGCCGAGGCAAATCTGACAATTGATTTTTTGATCGCACTTTCCGTTATTCAATCATGCGGAAAGTTTTACCACACCTTTGGTTCTGCGAAGACAATACAATAAAAGTATATTTAAAATTGTTGGTAGAAGATCCATTATGGCGGCCGACACAAAATGGCAGATTACCTATTTCTTTTACAATCCACTTGATATTGGCATCAAACGAATGCTTATGACGAGTAGATTACAGTAATAGATATGCCACATCAAAGCCGATCGAATGAGCAGTATAACTTTATTTTTTGCAATTAACACTAATTAACAATATTTTGTTAAAAAAAACAATGAATGGGAAAAATTATTAAGAAGCATTTTTAGCAAATATTTACATTTCAAAAAACACAAACAATTACTATTTATCTTCAAATTTAAAAATGCATTTTACTTGTACGAATGTAATCAGAATATGTTAGAATAAAATGTGTTTTAAAATTTGAAGAGAAATAAAAAATTGTTTATGTTTTTTTAAATATAAATATTTACTAAAAATGCTTCTTAACACAATATTTCCCATTCATTGATTTTTAACAAAATATTGTTATTTAGTGTTAATTGTAAAAAATAAAGTTATGCTGTTCGTTTGTTCAGTTTTAATGAGGCATATACTCAAGCAGTGTAACGTTATTGTAAATTATAAAAAATGGCGGCCAACACAAAATGGCGGATTAACATTTTCTTTACAACCGCCTCGACATTGGGTATCAATATCAAATAAAAGGGTATGACAAGCATAGAATACAATAAACTGTGTATGAAGTCATTCTAAATTCAATATTGCGACCGATATGGTGAATTAGCTTTATCTACACAATCCACTTGATATGGGGATGATAACAACAAGACATATATGACTAATAAGTAAACACTAATAATAAATAAATCAAAGATTTTATTTTCTACTTTTTAGTTCATCTAATAAGAGTTGGTTTTTAAAAATATTATTATTTAATTTATATATTATACTCGTGTAAGTTTAACAATAAACATTAATTCCAGAAGTAATTATAATTAAATACCGGCTTTTGAACGTATAATAAATTATATAAGACTAAAAGTGATGATTATTATATAAATTTTTTGTATACAATCAAATTGTTATTTTACGAAAAATATAAAAATAAATCTATTGTTTATCTTTTATTATTCTATAAAATATAGAAAAATTATTAAAATTAAATTATAAAATAATATATTGTTTTTTATTTTTATGTCAAGTTTAACATATCGTGGCATTTGATATATTATTTATTCGTATATTATAAACAAATACTATTTTTATAAATATATGTTAATATAATTATATGTTATACAATCGGATAAAATAATAATAAAAAACCCTTCATTTATTGTTAACGTAAGCCTATAGGTATTTCATATATAGGTCAATAAAATTTTAGAACTCAATAGTAGGGATGATCGCAATTTTCAAGGCTATATATTATGTAAATTAGGTGTTCATTTGAATAACTAAAGCAAATTATTCTAAAGAAAAATGATGCAATCGAGTGTCATTGTGTGCATTGTGCACTAAAGAATGTAAATGTAATCGTTTGTTTCAAGTTCATTTAATTCGATTTTTGTTATTTTATAATTATATGAACAACAAATTTTTTCCGCATTTAACACATTGAGTGTGCCAAGCTAATTTTGATGATATATTTCCGGTGTCTCAAAGTGCGATGAAAATACGAAAACCATAAATTCTCTGAGTCATTTTGAGCCGAAAATTTTATATGTAACATTTTGGCCGATTCGACTTCGGCAAGAAAATAACTAAATTTAAAGAAGAATCGTGTTTTGCACGCTACTGGATTCCATGTCTCAATAACTACCATAATTAATCGATTTTAGATTTTTTTATACACTATTGGCATTAGCATACCGAGATCTTTTTATTTGGCGTTAAGATAAGGTAATTCGGACCAGTGGTTATACCAATACTTATGGAAACATTGAAAAATAGTTCAACTCTATTTTTTTAAAATAAAATTAAATATAACAATTAATAAGATTTTATGTGTTATTCATGTATAAATGAACACCAAGGACCGGTGTTCAAAACTCACTTATCACAATTTTTATTTGTTGAAAAAGAGCATACCCTATACTATTGAGGTATAACTGATGTTTGAAGTATAATTTTATATTTCATAAGGGTCGGCAAGGAATAATCCATTCAAATATCGTCCTATTGCTAAACTTTCGTCAATTCCAAAAGCTATTTGATGCATTGATGACAAAATCTCTTGCATTTAATATTAAGTCTATTATTTGTCCTCAACAACATGGTTTTATGGTTGGTTGTTCAACAAATACTAATTAGTTGGATTTTGTTACTTTCGAATTTCGTTAATCCGCGTCAGGTTGATTGTATTTTCACAGACTTTAACAAGGTCTTCGATAAATTATCACATATTATATTGCTTCTTATCATGGCTCGGTTTTAACAATAATGTTGTACCCTGGATAGGATCTTAATTACAACATCGTTCATGCAGTATTATTTTTAATTATTTTGTGTCTAATATCAATGACATTGGTTCCGAAATTCCCCAGGGTAGTCATTTTGGACCTATTTTGTTTATTTTATTTATTAACAATTTGCCGGGTTTGTTAAAACATTCTAATTATTGTTTAATGTATGCGGACGATGTAAAGTTATTTAAATCGATAAATATAGAGTGTTGCCTATTGTCTTGATTTACAATCTGATATAAATAAATTGTATGCTTGGTGCAAAAACAAAAAATTTACATATGTAAAATTATGACATTTACACATAAAAATATGAATAAGGCTAATTCGGTGTTGGGTTTCATTAAACGTGAAATGCGTGAAATGTTGGCCAACTTATTGTGCTAAAGCATTATTCATGGCACTTGTTAGATCTATTACCGAATATGCATGTCAGGTTTGGTCTCTACATTGTAATATACATATTTTCAGAATTGTTGTTTCTATGTACAGAAAAGATTTTTAAAATATGCATTGTGGACACTTTCTTGGACTTATACATTGCAATTGCCTGCTTATATAAATAGGCTTCTTCTTTTTATCATGCCAACTCTGGAGAGGCATATAGATTACTTAAGACTTTTAGTGAATTTGTTAAATAGTAAAATTGATTGCCTGGTTTGCTATTAAAATTAAATATGAGGATCAATTCCAGAAATTTGCGATCAATCGAATTTTTTTCCATAAATAATTATCGTACCAACGTTTTAGTTCACTAAATTCTATACTAATTATTTATTAGAGTGGATTATTCATACGGTTCGACACTGATGACTTTGATATAGGTGCTATATGTACTCAATGTGCTGAGTGGTGTGATTGCTGCAGATGAATAAAACGATATCATACTTTATCAATCAATCAATGTCTCAAATGTGTATTATTGCATCATATATACTGCAATTGAATATATTATTGGCGTCAAAACAATTCATGTTTAAATTTTATAATTTATGTTACACTTTATTATTAAAGTCTACACATATACGAGTATTCCTAGTACATATACAAATAATGACTATTTCATTTTCACATTTATTCATATAGTATTAGAGTAAGTTATGTAATAAATAATATTACTCATAAATGTATTAAAATTAACTTAAAAAATCAAGATAATATATTGGTTTAATTTGTATATTATAATATGAATGTTTTGCTATAAATAATCACAATTTAACAACGATTACGTTTACACTCATGATGTGCGAGCTTTATCAATTCATTATTTAGAAATAAAAAATTTATATAATATTGATTAGGCAATATTTTGATCGATTTAGTAGAGTTTTAAACAATAGTCGCCGTATACACACATAAAATAATCAAATGTGTATTAAATTAAAATTATTATAATTCATTCATTCGTATTTAAGAACATCAATTAAATAATACTCTATACACAAATGTTATAATAAAAAATATACAAAAACATATGTTACATCTAATTTTTAACGCTCATTCTACTGAACAATGAGAAGTTTATATGTATTGAACGTGATTTTAAGAAAAATATGAAGCAAAAAATTAACTGCGAATCACTGGATCTTATTATTTATAATCATCATCGTAAGTGATGTTTATACTCCAATATATTAGTTGAGTATTTCAATTAACCAATTTATTTATGAAATAAGATTGAAAAAATCAAATGTTTTCGATTAATTTCGCATTTATTTCATATTGTAATAAAAATATTAAGGCGGCGGTATGGATGTTGAGGGTTAGTAGTAAATATGGCATAGATCACATAACATAAAATATATGTTAAAAAATTACATTACGGCATACAAATATAAATAAGTATAAGAAAGAAAAATAAAGTGTAAACGTAATTACTTGAATCTTATGGTTAGTTATTTCTTGTTTTTATATTTGTTCCATTTTGAGTTCGATAGAAAGACAAATGCTTGTAACGGGTATAAAAATATGTTTTTATTTTCTATTCATAAAATTATATAATAACATAATTTTTTTCTTTCTTCTTATTAATATTTTAAAAACTTTAAATTAAATTCTTACATGGCGTGAAGAGTTTTCTTAAAAAATGAAGAAAAAAAATAAGAAATAATTATTGTTAAGTAAAATATTAATTCGATGCGATATACACTTAAAAGTATATATTTTGTATTAATTAACAGTTGTGCATACAATTCACACAAAAGCAGTAATTTTATAATTGTATTATAGTCGGATATATGTTTTTCAATATTTATGTTATAGGTAAAAATTGATATTTTAAATAGACTTTTGATTGATGGTTTCATGTATTCTTTGTATTTTATTTTTATAATACAAAAATTATTTAAATTCGATATAAATACGATAAAACCAAAACCAAAGAAATACCTCTGTGTGCATGAATTATTAAAGCAGCGACGAACGAAATTGGTATGTTAAATTATTGTATCTATAGGCAAAATAAAAATTCAACAAGATAATTTTATATTATTTATTTGATATGTCGATGCAATGAGAACAGAAAATCAAATATTTTAGCTTTATACGATGTGACTACACGGTTGAAAATGTTGGACTAGTTTTAAACTATTTTTGGTTACCCTTATAGGTCCACACCGAAATTTGATTACAAAAGTAAACCCTAGAAAGTTTTAAAATAGTAATAAAACCATTTATAGATTAAATATTAAACATAAGAAGTTTAAAAATATTGTTGTCAAACCGAAAAGTTTGTTTTTTTTTTAAACTTCGAGGGTTTAAAACACCGAAAATAAAAAACTCAACACTCAAATATAAGTAATGTGGCAGAATTTTATCAATACATAATAACGCCATTTTGATTTTAAAATATATAACACAATTTTGTAAACGTAATTTTATAATATATTCTATTTTCGGTTGGCCAAGGTGTTTTAATCTTCGATGGTTTAAAATACAATTTTAATCCAATATTAATAATATTATTACTTAAAAATATTACCAAAATAGTTTATTTAATATTGTACAAATATCAATTTGGTCTGAAAATTAATCTCAAATGGTTTAAATATCGACGTAAACTACGTTGTGTTTATTATATAATATTTCTTAGCTTATAAAGAGCGTGTAAACTAATTTTGGTTTATGGATTAGTGCAAAATTTTCAACAATGTTTACATATATATCTACCAGAATTAATTACGACATAGAGAGATAGAGAACTAGTACATCTGATAGCAAACCTCCTGAATTATACACATTTAACTATACTTGGAATAATGTTTCTAATTCAATGAAGAGCCGATATAATTTGTGCTGCATATAAACTGGTATTTGTAAACGGGATAAAATCATTGCCAGGTCATTTTTTCATAAAAAGCACCGCTTCATAATATTGCATGTATTTGACATTTGTAGTCGTCTGTCGTCGGCAGTTCATAAAAAATAGTACTTAACTTTTTCAAACTGTTGATCCCATTATGGTGGTGATTGTATACATATTATTATATATTGTATATATGGTGTGGAAATTAATTAATCCTAAATCATTTTTTAATGAAGAAAATGAATTTATTTGCTAAAATAATTTAATAAATTTAATATTATTTATGTAAATCAAAATGTACACATTTTGATATACATGTTAATTATGCGAATTTCGAATGAATTCGAAATCAAATTGTGTGCATTCTAAGTTTGATGTTCACACCATTTTAATACCGTCACCATATAGGTCCCATATAGCTAAATGAAATGTTTTATATTTTTGAAAAAAGGTGATCATTTTTCAAATGTATTGTTGTACAAGCCGAAATTGAGAAAAATTATAATCAGAATTCATACTGCAATTCAATTAAGAATTAAAATTCTCAACAAATTCGTTTTAAATTCGGTAAATTTTCTGTATTTACTATTTATAAGACTATTGGAAACAAATTCTTGGGGTCGTATCTCTCCTAAAGGAAAATGTTTCATTTAGTAATTTCAACTTCGAATTATTTCCCTCATCAGCCGCTTAAAAGATAGCACACCATTCGTGAACACCCTGTATATAACATATAAGTGTTATGACTATACTGGCAATATAATTATAGTATATACACACAGTAATAATTAATAAATTACAATTACATATAAAATGTATTCGGTGCATATTAGAAATATGAGTTCGTACATATTTTATATCACATATTTCCTTGTTATTTATTTAAATAACATATCGCTATGTGCGCTAATGAAAATTTAATTCATTTCAATGTATTTCTGCTGACAAAGAAAAACAAATTCAGATGCATTTACAATTTTATTTCGTACACTTATTATACTGAAAATAAATAGTATACCAGTGTAATTATGGTAAAATAAAATTAATAAAAATAAACACATGCAGAAAATTGTCATTTTCAAATATTCAAAAAATTAGCATTATAATTTATTAATTAAATATATATTTAAAAGAAAAACACTCTTTGTGTATGTGTGTGGAACACATATTTTTCCATCTCTAAAATGATTATGATTAATTTCTATATAATTTTTAAATTTATACAAAACATGAGAACATGACTAATTTATTGTTGTTCGCTGTTTTGTTATTAACTATAAAATACTACAATATAATAAAATATAAGTGTAAACAAAAATAAATATCACATAATTTAATTTATTTATTGATATACTCTCTGATTTGGGAATAAAAAATAATAGTATATGACAAAAACTTGTTTCTTTTTCTGTATTGGTATATGAAATAAAATTTCTCTTATTATAAATTGTAAAAATTTAGTTTTATTTTTAATTAATTGACGCGTATAAATTAAATATTTTTAACTTTTTTGTTTTTCTGTAAATATATTAATAATAAAACATTCGTACATGTGAAAATATACAAAAACATATATAGAGTACAGACTGCACGTATCTGCTGAAATGGTTATATTCAATAAATGACATAGAGAATTTTATAGTTAATACAAATGATGGTTATTAAATTTTGAAAAGGTTATTTCCATATAGAAAAATATAATATATGAATGCCTTAAAAAATATTAAATGCAAAATGTGTTATTAATATCTAATAAGTAATTAATTTATTTAATAACTATGAATGATTTAATGAAGAATATACGTCTATAATTCTATATATTCTTAATATAGTTAAGTTAAAAGGTGATCGACTAAAATACCTATATCTATATAATATAGAAAAAAGTATTATAAAGAGTAATTAGAAAAATATTTTTTCCCAACTATATATCTACCCATTTTAAAATCGTTCCTTGAGATAAGTGCTTTTGGTTTCAATCGATCATAAATTTGATACAATTTTGGTGTAATAATATATGGTTTCTTTGCTCCTATGCGATAAATATATTTTTGCAATCAAAAACGATAGATTCATAAAATAATGATACTTCGATAACAACTGTTCTCATAAGTTCTAGAATCATCCACTTGAACAATAATGTCTGTAATCATGAAATTACAGTGAAATTAAGTTAAAATGTTTATAATATTATAATTTCTTCATTTCAATCTTATCATCGCACATCGTAAAAATTTGAAAATGGCTTTGGAATTTGATAATATTATACCATTAATAATAATGAAGAATTATATATGTATAGAAAACAAACTAATTGACAAAAACACTATCTTTCCATTGGAAAACTTCTGAAAAATTTACTAGACATTTCTTATCCAATTGTAATTTAATAATTATGTGTATACCCGATGTATGATGACTGCATTTATTTTTATGAATTGTTTCGTATATGATTTTATTAGTCAGGCCAATTTTTTGCACCTGTTTTTATAGATATTTTATTGGTCCAATTTAATAAAATTTGTATCATTATAATGAAATCAAGAGTTACACCAAGTGTAGCTTAATGAACATTCATTATATACAATAGCAAAGTATAATTAAATTAACATGTGGATAAATATTTAACAATTCACCAATTGGTCTTAAATTATCGAAATATATTTATATATTCCTTTTTATATAAGTGATTATCATTCCATTCAATTCATTTCAACTTTCATTCACGTCATTATTGAACACTGTCGGGTCTGGATATTATATTTCCTAAAAACTACATTGTATAAAACAATATTCATGTCATAACTATATTTTTTTATCAAAATTGGATGAGAAATATAATAGTTCATAACACGTAACCAGACTATAGAATATTCGTATGAGATTTCGAAATTACTAACCTTCCAAAGATATATGTCAATATTTCATAACAATCCGATCATTATTAGTTTAGAAGTTACAGTGAATTAATTGACATTAATTGGTTGTTATTTTCAGAAAAATGGATTCAAAGCTGTTTCATTTGTTGATTTTGGATTCTGGTGTGAAATGGTGGATCCATGTTTCATCCATTATGATGTACCGATGCAAAAACTAAGCCTTATTCCGATTAAACATGTCCAAGCAACGTTCTGAATCATGTTCTGGTGTGAGCAAACGGGGTACCAATTTCAAAAACAACTTTTTTATACCCAAATGTTTGTGTATAATATTGAAAGCACTGCCTTTTGATAACTGCGGAGTGTCAGCTATCTCTTGTAACTTCATTTACCTATAATAATTTTCAATGATTTTTCGAAGATTTATAGATTAACAGCTTTATTTGGACGTACCGAACGTTCAGCATCATCGGTATCTGTACGACTATGTTAAAAATCAGTAAACCAACGTTTGATGGTTGTTGTTGATGAAGCAGAATCCGTATAACATTTTTGAAGCAATTGCTCTGCTTAAACGGTATTTTTTCCCATTAAAAAGCATTGATAAATCATCACACGAAACTGCTTTGAAGCCATTTTTCTGCAAATAAAAACCAAAAAATAAATCCACTGTAACTTTGACATATATCTTTTGAAAGATATTTTGTTATAGGCGCTATCTGGTGGTTTAGGCCCGGGACTTTTGAACCCAAGTGTTATAATATATTTTTATAGACTGACCTATCATTTTTTTATATAGGAACTTCATAAAAAAACCGATCATATAATTCCAACAAAATTTTTATCAAAACAATCCCATTTCTCACAATGTCATATTAAATTTGGTAAATTTTCCAAAAGCTGTACCATAATCTCTATCTTTATAACTGTTAATATTCTTAAATACTAAAACTATTTTCAAATCTAAATTAATATAATTGTAAAAAAATTACGATATTATAACAGTTTTAATTTAATTTATTGTATATTCCCATTTAAACAAAAATGACTTCCGAATTCATTTTGAAATACTTACCGAAAATAGTGCATACTGGAAGCTATTCTGAAATCTTTTGGAAGTACATACATTTATATGAAAGTGACAATATTTTAGAAGTACTTCTAGAACACTTCCCATAATGCTTCCATCCAAATTCGCTTATGTTGAATGCATATACACGTTAGAATGATTTCAGAATTACTTATACGCAATACGGTAATCTACCAAATATGATGCACTTTACCAGGTAATAGGTAATACTAATGAAAACGAGGTGAATGACGTAGAGAAGTGTAAATAGTTATTTTTGTAAATTGTTATGAATCTATAATACATGTAGATTGATCGGTCTGAACTATGTCATTCCCAGTAATTTACACAGAATCCATTCAGAATGGATTCCATAGAAATAATAGTTTGACAACATTTCTAAAAGCGTTTCCATTTGCATTCTGAATAAATTCTTTGCAGGAACTAAGTTTGTAGTGGTTTTTTGTGTGTGTGCTTGAATAGCTTCTCAATGCATTACCAGGATAAGTACCTTACGATTGTGTTAGCTGGGTTGTTATTGTTATGATTTCAGAACTTTCACATTATCAACTATATATATTTGAATAAAATACAATATATTATTAAAAAAAATTAACTAGAGGATACATGATGGGCTTGTTTTCATAATACACCAAATCTCATTTCAGACATTTCAAAATGTATCTGATATAAAAGTTTGTTTACATTGTAGCTCTTGAAATATCCTGTCTTGGTTTAATGCGTTATGCATATTTTAAGGCATATCTGTACATTCATGGGTATGCTGTAAATTGAATAAATGCGATTTGCTTAAATTTATTATGGTTTTTCACCATTCAAATTTGCATGAATAATTGGGAGAAATTCTGCATATACTAATTTTAATAATTTCGTATATTTCTATATTGATTACACATACATACAATTCATATATAGATATTTGTATATTTACCATATTATTTTTGTATTTATTTATCAACATTATTATGTGCATATATAATTTTAATGAAACCATTTCATTCACTGATCTCAAATATAAAAATTTCATTTCTACATATAAATATAGTTATATTTTATAGAAATACAGCAATAAAAGAAATTAATGGTTAATCTAAATTTATCTAAACGATGATAATGATAACATATATACTATACTACACCTATACACGAGTATATGTAACTTAATCAATATATTATTATTATTATTATAAGTGATATGATTATAAATAAATGTCAAGATGATCATTGAATTGAAACCAGTTTTAAAATATATAAATATGTATGAATGCGGTAAAGAAATTAATAAATGTGTCTGTATATTTGAGTCTGTCTATACTTTAAACTGTAATGTTTAATATTTGCAAAATTTGAAATAAAATACTATATATAGAAAAAGTTGTTTTTAACTTAATTTGCATTATGAAATTATGAAATGAGAATGACCTTGACGATCTGTGACCGTGATTATATTTTATTGTTAATATATATATTATCATATAAATCATTTTGAATTTATATTGTAATTTTAATTCTATTGTAATGTAATAGATGGATTATTTATTATTATTATTACATCAAATATCTTGTTGCCCTATTTCTTTTCTTATAAAACTATTTGCTTAATTAAACCCATTTTATACAAAATTTGTAGTCTATATATGTTCAATAAATTGTCGGCGAATCTTACCCATACAAACATTACGTTTAAAGTAACATGGAAATATTTAAAAATTGACCAATTGGACAATGCGTTAAAAATCTGGTTCATATTGATTATCATATTATCAAATTATGGGTATGCTTCTGCGCCTATTCGAGGTTTGATGTTTCCTTGATTCCATTATTTTTAGATGAGTAATTTTTGCATAATGATGTGTTTATGATAAACATATTGTTAATCTTTTATTAGCAGCGTACAATATCATAACAAAATATAAGTTTATTTTATTCCATAATCAAATGGTAATCCAGCCAATGCTATCCGCTACGGCGGTAATTGGTTTTATAATTTGTCATTATTAATTTCTGTTACTCCACGAGGTAGTGGTATAGAACATCAATAAAAAAGAGAAATCCTTGTTCTATGTTGGGTCATTGTCTTCACCTCTCTCCACGTTTTACCTTCAGTTTCAGTTTAGACTTCAGTTTCGGCAATCACAGTACCTCTTGGTCAACCCACCTTACACTTTCTCATATACTCTATAGTTTGCTGTGTAATTTCCACCACAATCCTGCTCAAAGTATTTCAATATCAATTCTTGTTTGTTTGCACTTCGTTCAAAGTTCCAAATTCGAAGGTATTTATTTACAAAATTTTGAAGGCGAGATGATCTTCCAATTTTCTCATTCCTATATAATAATACACTTTTGACATTTAAAAATATTTGCAATTTGGTATTAAGAGATACTATGACCAACCCCCCCAGGTTTTACATAAAGATAATGAAAAACTCGCGTTTCATTTGACTCAACATGCTATATTAGTATATTCCTGTATCCGCACCACCATCAGTTGTCACAATACCGTAAGTGAGATAACATAATTTATCGACCTCCTTTTATTTTACTATTCTATAAAGTTCTTTAAACATTATTTTACTAGAAGCCGCCAGTCGGCATATTTCATTAAAACGTGCCAAAGAAAAATCCTCTTTAGACAGTTTTTGCAAATCACCAGTGGTCACGCCATATATGTGCAATTAGAAAATGAAGGCATATATTTTCAATCGTCATTAGGTCTTTTTTTGACCTTCCTAAACCTTTTGTATTATATTGACACCAATATATTGTATTTACTGTTATTACTACATACTATTATTACATATATTCTGTTGATATTATTTTTCTCGATTTGAAAACGTCGGATGGTGTACCATCCTCGTCATCGGATTTTCAATTTTAAGTGTTTTAATTACTTCACGCAGTTCAGTTCATATTGAAGCATTTCCATGACTCGTAGCCCGATCGAACAGTGTTGTTATTAGAGAACCATCTCGTCTACCAGGTACAATAAAATACCATCCAATTCAACACCCAATGTCATTACATGATGACCAGTGCGAACATATTTATTGGAAAACTTATGTAAATGCTTATATAAAGCAATCATATAAGGAAGATACAGCAGCGCTATCTGCATCACCTGCAGCAGAACATTGTATATTTCGCTCTCTTACATTATACAATTTTCATCAAATTTTACAACTTTTGAACCCTGTAATGTTATAATTTTATTGTTGCTGAAAAAATAATTAGTATATATTCGTTAATTTTTAAAATAATTTATTTAATATTAATATAAAATAAAAGAACAAAATTAAAATATTATGTCCACGTAATACGACGAGTATGTATAAAGTGCACGCTCAATTTGTTAATAATAAAATATGCAAATCAACGGAAATACGGTTTGTGCGTATAATAAAAAATATACTAATAATATTATTATAAATGTATAAAAATTAACTAATACACGTATAATATATCTATAGGAAAAAAACCGGATACAAAAAGGAAGGTTTCATCAGTTGAATGAATTATAACATTTTTGTCAAAGATAGATTATGCATATACAGTATTTTAAATATAGTATACGACGAGTATATGTAGTTATATTGTAACAAGATTAATCGAATTTCTAGTTTAGAACAAGTATTTTATTTTATTACTACATATAATTTTAATTCCTATATATCAGTTTAATATATATGTGGCTTTCAAAAAGACGATGTTCGAATGTAACTAAATTTAATATAAAATACAGTATACGCTTGCATATATTAAATAAGGAAATAATATAGTGACTGTTATATTTCTATCCAATACATTTGATTTGATTTATCGATTTAGAATTTATTTGTATAAGAAAATTTTAGTCGAATAAAACACTTAATTTATCTTCTTCTTCTTCTTTAATTGCCCTATCCGTTCCGGACGTTGGCTATCATCATGGCAATTTTTACCTTATTGGCTGCAATTCGAAATAATTCCGTGGAATTTACTCCAAACCATTTTCGCAGATTTGCCAGCCAAGATATACGTCTGCGACCAGGTGCCCTGCGACCTTCAACCCTTCCTTGTATAATAACTTGTAGGAGTCGATATTTGTCATTCCTCATGATATGTCCAAAGTATTCCAGTTTTCGTTGTTTTATTTTATTTAATAATTCAGGTTGTCGATCAATACGTCGAATAACTCCATCATTAGTAATATGATCCACCGAAGGAATCTTTATAATACGTCTGAAGAGCCATAGCTCAAATGCACGAATGCGTTTTTCTGTATTTACTGACATAGTCCACGCCTCCACGCCATATAGTAACGTTGAGTACACAAAACAATTCAACATACGCATTTTTAAATCCATTGAAATGTCATGACAACAAAACATACGTTTCATTTTGAAAAACACAGCTCTAGCTCTTTCGATTCTAATCTTTATTTCTTGTGAATGATCCCAAGATTCGTTTATGTAAAGCTTTGAACCTTTTCAAATATTTCATTGTTAATTGTTGTTAGTTTTTCTTGATTGAATGAATTTTTACTAACTACCATGTATTTTGTTTTTTTGGTATTGATTTCTAATCCGTAGTTACTGCTTACATATTGTACCTTGTTTACTATTAGCTGTAGTTCTTCTAATGTTGGTGCTATCAGGATAGTGTCGTCAGCATATCTGATGTTGTTTATTATTTCACCATTAATTCTTATGCCATGTTGTACAGTGTCAAGTGCTTCGCCGAAAATGTATTCTGAATATATATTGAATAGAAGCGGTGATAACACGCAACCCTGTCTTACACCGGATTTAATTTCAATTTTTCATTTAACAATTGACCTTCTATATTTAAAGTTGCGTTTTGATCCCAATAAAGATTCGCAATAATACGAATATCATTATTGTCAAGGCCGATGCTTTTTAGTATTTTGATCATTTTTCCATGTTGGCATTTATCGAAAGCTTTTGTGTAATCGATGAAGCAGGCATACACGTCACAGCCCAGATCTCTACATCGTTGAAATAAAACTTGTATTGAGAACAATGCCTCACGTGTACCCAATCCATTGCGAAAGCCGAATTGAGTTTCGCTCATATTTTCTTCACATTTTCTATATATCCTTGCATGGATAATTTTTAAAAATAGTTTCAGGACATGACTCATTAAACTAATAGTTCTGTAGTCGTTGCATGTTTTCGGTGTTTGGTTTTTCGGTAATACGACGAAAGTAGATGTCAACCAGTCTTGTGGTATTATTCCAGTGCTATAGATTTTGTTAAATAATTCAGTCAGTCTCTTTACGCATTGTTGATCCATAATTCAAGGTCTGCCCGGGACTGAGGGCCATTGTTGATATATTTTCAGCCATAATAATTGTTCTAGGAAATATTTATTACGCAGTGGTTTCCCGTTGCCTTCTGCGTTGCAGTTCTACAGCCTTTCCGTTGTTAAAACTCCGCCTGTAGATAACTAATCATAAACCGTTTCGAAATTCAATTTCTTATCCGCCTTAAGTTAGTACTGGAGAGGCTGCTACCCCTCTCCAGGAATATTTATCGACTTTCCAGTCTAGATCCTTTGTGTTTTGCATAAACAGGGTTACCTCGAGTAGGATGTGATCACTTGAATCACGCACTAACGGTCTTGAATGAGAGAGGCTATGAGACTTAATTTATCTACAATATAACAATTTTATAGGATTTATATAAATATAGAATGGAACATTTCTCGAAAAAATTTATAGATTTCCATATAGTCATATATAATTCATATAGGTGTTTAAAGTACTTCATATATATTTTAAAATGTATGAACAAATTCTTTGTTGATTAAATATAAATTAGATAAACCCAACCGACAAATATTAACATTTTCCTATTTTAATTCACAATTTTTTGTTAATTTTATTTATTTATATTTTTTTAGATTCTATTTTGTACATTAAATTCTCATAAATTGGATATGTCAAAATTATTAGGCGGACAAATTGGTTTAGACGATTTTATATTTGTACATAAAAAAGGACGACCCAAAGAAATTGAAATTATAAAATCCGAAGATGCACTGGGCCTAACAATAACAGATAATGGTGCTGGTTATGCATTTATTAAAAGAATAAAAGAAGGTAGCATTATTGATCTAATTCCACATATACAGGTAAGAAATTTTATTTCATTAAATTTTAAAAAAAATTCCAATGATGCATTCGATTGTCTTTTTTGTATATTAATTTATAATTCAATTTTATTGAAATATTATAGGTGGGCGATCATATAGAAAAACTTGATGGCATTAATGTCATTGGAAAACGACATTATGAAGTAGCCAGAATGTTAAAAGATATACCAACAGGATCATCATTTGTTATACGATTAATTGAACCAATGAAAAGTGGATTCCAAGGTATTGGACCACGAAATGGTCCAAAAGGAAATAAAAAAGGAGATTATGGAAGTGGTAAAGAAACACTGCGATTTAAACCGGATGGAAATGTTACAATCGAAAATGTGGTAAATATAATAATAATTTATTTGTATATTAAATAGCGAGTTACTTTGCGTTGGTAAAAGAAAATAAATATGGGATTTTCTTCAGAAAGATTTTCTTCTCATATACATATATACTGACAATTATGACCGAATTGTAAATATATTTCTATATGTTAACTTTAATACCGGCCATTTAGTTAGGGTAATTTTTCTCAATTAATTTTCTATTAGCAAGATTCGGGATTGAAAAATTGTCAATCTATTACGAGTATATCATATAGCTATATTCAATTTAACTACATGCCTTATGTTCACGTACAAACGCTTTATAAAGACAAATTGTATAAATTGAATAAAACATAGAAAATTTACAAATATTATGGTATTAAAAACAGTAATCCATGCAAAATAATTTTTGGCAATTTTGTATCAATTCTAAAATTACACATAATAAACCATAAAATAACTTTTTACCAACAAGACGGGTTACTAAAATTTTGTGTTCTAAATACGGTTTCAATGTGTCAAATAATTTATAATACAGTATTTTTAAAATGAAATATAACAACTTACTATTATTTATTTTAGGTTTTTTATTCAAAATAAGTCCATCTCTGCCTTCAAATACAATTATTACAACGATTTAATAATGATTCGAATGGCTCTGTTCAATTTCACTTTGCGAAATCGACTCCAAAGCATGATTCGTTGAGTGTTAAATCAGATGAATGCGGTGGGTGATGCAACATACACGCGTTATGTACAATAATTGCGAGTTGTGGTTGAGTGCATTACCATCCCGATATTACGTATGCAACGATTCCTGGCCATCAAACGCTTCAAATTATTTAATAATAATAGTCATCAGTAATTGATTGTCCTGCAGTTGAAACAAATTATTTGTGAATAATAACCGCTGGCTATCGAAGAATGTAATGAACATTGATTTAATAATTTCATATGAAAATTTGTTTTACTTCTCTTAAAAATAAACGTATAGTATAGTTTGAGTTAGGCGGCTAAAGGTAGATGTTTATTAAGCACTAGCTATTTTACATTGATGAAGCTACTGGTGGGTCGATATTTAGCACCGCGTACTCTTAAAAATTAATTGACACACTGTGTCAACATCTACATTTATTTCAATTTCAACGAATTTTGTATATGAAAATGTATCAGTAAATTGTGCATTTCTATACAATTTTATAATGTTTTGGACACGTTCGTTATCTTTTACACATACTTTAAAAAATCAAAATACTTCAAAAATAAAAATGAATTAACAATTTTTTATTTTGTTTATTTTGTATATAGCACGATGAAACCACAAAAATTGGAATTGATGCAATTAATACACTTTTAGATTCATTTATGGGCATTAATGATGCTGAACTGGCGACACAAGTATATATTAAATAATAAAACCAGTTTATTTTAGCCATTTTCGGAAAATAACTTAATTAATTTTTTGGTTTTTTTTTCGTTTCATTATAGATCTGGGACTTAGGTTTAAATAAAACAAATTCAATGGATTTTGCAGAAGCTATTGATAGTTCTGATTTAGAAGCATTTGGATTTACCGATGATTTCATTATTGAATTATGGGGTGCTGTAACAGATGCCAGACAGGGACGACATAAAAGATAAATTTTAATTTGTTTTACTATTTTTTTCGACAGTGTCTTTTCTGCTTTTTTTTTTTTTGTTAAAATTTTAAAATAATATAAAATATTATTAATTATAATTAAAATTTATAATTTGAATTTTCATTTATTCTCTTTATTATATGATGTTGCGAGCCACTTGCATAGAAAATTGAAGTTAGCAAACGCGCGCCTTATAATTTTACTAAAACTTAAATTTTATTATCGTTATTGGTATGGATTAATTAATTTTAGGTATATTTATAACATGAGAATAATTCAATGCCCATATTATTAGCGTTACTGGGAATACAACAAAGATAAATACATATAACAACCACAACGAGACGTTTTCATTGCGTGCACATTAAACTGATTTGCTATTTCTATAATTTAATTCAATTATAGTAAAAATCATATTTTTTGTTAATGAATATGAATATTTATTGGAAATATTGTGAAACAAAATTTGAAATTCATTATATTCCAATCTTCTTCTGTGTGAAAAGTATTTTACCCACTTTAAATTTTAATATGACCATCGATAGTATCACTTCTAATTTTTTCGAGGAATATTACATTGTGAATGGGCGGATATTTGAAATTCCATTGATTTTCAGTGATTTTCAGTAGCTTCTTCATATAAATGATCGAGAAAATTTTTAAAAACCTGCTTTTAAAATTGAAAAATTTAAATGAAAATTGTCTTTCTAATTTATGTAAATATTTTTTTATTGATTTATCCGAAGAATATAAATACAAAATAGCAAGTGATACGCCTGATTGCTTGATCTTTTGTTTTTTTTTAAAATCAAATCTTTATTACCTTTAAGTTTTATATGTTGATTTCTCGTTCTCCATCATAATTAAAAAGTTATAGATGTGATAGAATTATTCCAGGCAGTGGGAAATTACCCCCAATACTTGTGGTGATATCGTAACGTATATGTAAACACCAACATATTGATGTATATTAAGATATAATATATGTCTCACGAAATTTTATTTTAAATTTGGCGTCCAAGAAGATTTCTCTTGTCTTGGTCTTGTCTATATATGGTATATTTTGTATGTATCGCATAGATTAAATAATAATAAAATTGTCAAAATTTCTTCTTTTTTATAATTAACAGCTACAGAAAGAAATATTGTATAAGATAATTTAAAATCATAATTGGAAAATGTAAACATATAATTATTCACAATATTATAAATAATTAAAACTATAAGTGCTTTTATTGACCATTTTAAAGTAATTACTATAATTTAACTTGTAAAAAAATTATTGTACATCACACCTTACAAAAGGCAATTTTTGATAATTTTTTTTGTAATAATATATGACGAAACAACTGAAACGTTAATATCAACATTTTTTCTGTATAATATGTAATACGTCGAACTAAATGGAAGCACACATGAGAAAATGTTATGAGCTCGTATTACTCGCAGTAGTACTGAATATGAACTAGTTCTTAATTTCTAATTTAAATAATAACTATTGGTACATAAAGTTCTTTTCTAATAGTACATTTATTTGCAATCAATTATTAGCCTATAATTGTTTATCAATTAAAATGACTTATGTTAATTTATACATATACAACTATAATAAACTTTAATTTATGATATTATATAAGCATTTTTGAAACATACACAAACACATTAAAATAATAAAGTGAATTCATCACATTATTTTGAAAAAAAAATAAAAATATTATGCATAAAATACAGCTAAAAATGTTGAAATCATTAATATAATAAGTAACAACTTTACCAATTTACGATCCGTTGAAATATTTTGTCCTGTAATAAAATTTGCACATTGTATATATAAAGTTATTAAAAATTAATTAATTAAATACGAGTAAAAAAATATTAATTTTGTTAACTTACAACACACAACTTAATCAATAAAACCTGCATTAAAACCATTAATACATCTAAAAAAAATACTATATCCGCATCTTCATGTTTACACATTATTTCAGCATAATAACTATTAATCTTATTGTAGTATATGCATACTACAAATGTTAATAAATTGATTAAAAACGCTTTTATAGAGTTAATTGATAGCATTATATCTGGATTTCGATTTTATTCTCGAGGACACATAATTTTTACAATAACGAAATAGAATTTAATATAAAATACAAAAAATTCTGTATTGAATAATTGAATACTAAAACAAGAATAGTAAGAAATTGTTTAATAATTTTTAATTCAATATTATATATTTCTTTGTGCGTAACATAATAATTCTTCTACGATTATAACAGTTAATTATATAGAATATAGTTAATAATCCAAATACTACAAAATTATATAATGTATAATACAAATAAATAAACAATGTTCTATCAATTTTAACCAATCCTTAACTATATTTTAATTATTTGTATTTATATATCATTAAACAAAAGAGTAGTAGAAATAAATAAAAAAGCTGATGATGTTGATGAGCGATCATGATGATTTCTGCGTTGTCGTTGTGAATACTAAGAAATGATTCTAGACGTTTGTATTAGTATTATAAAGTCACTCGCAACACATTTAGTGTATGATTAGTGTTCTCGAGTTAAATTATGTTGGATTATTGAATCATTAAACCTAATTTTTAAACAAAATATATCAAGTTTTATTTAATTTTATATTGATCGAGAAATTAAAATATGGAACAAAAGCAGTATATTCTTTTTCACTCTATGTTTCATTCATAACTGATCATATAAATAGTGGTACGGCCAGATCTAAAAGTCGTGGCGGTAACTCTACATTATAACATCTTTAGAGATCTGTTGACACAAATATTTCATTAACATTTCACGATAACATTATAATTGGTAACAAAATTTATTTCAACATCTAACATATGATATAACATATACACAGACAATTATACAATATCTATCATTTGTCCAATATCGAGGACACTACGATACTGAAGAAGAGATCGATCTACAATATTCATGAATTATCATTACACATCGAAATCAACAATATGATTTAATAATAAGAGAAATGAATAGCCTAGTATGACCTATTGTAATACTGTATATTTATCATATACTCGTAAAAATACCGGTTAGGATAAATAATTCTGTATGAAAGCATCCATTAGTTAACCATATTATGCACCGATATTTTCATACAAGAAGTTCGCTTTTTTAAACTTCGAGGGTTTAAAATAATACTCAAATTTGAGATATACAAATGGTGTGCCATATTTTATCAATACATAATAACACCATTTTGATTTTAAAATACATAACATAATTTTGTAAACGTAATTTTATAATATTTTCTATATTCGTAGTCGGAGGTGTTTTCAACTGCGATGGTTTAAAATACAATTATATAATCCTAAAATAATAATATTATTACTTAAAAATAATACCAAAATAGTTTACAATATTGTACAAATACCATATGATTTTGGTTTAAAAATTAATCTCAAATGGTTTAAAAATCGACGTAAACTACGTTGTGTTTATTATTTAATATTTTTTAGTTTATAAAGAGCGTGTAAATTAATTTTAGTTTATGGATTAGTTCAAAATTTTCAACTGTGTATGAATTCTAAAATATTTTGACTCAGAATATGGTGTATATGTTGTGAATATCTAAAGCATAGGTTAACATTAACAACGACGAAAACCCAATTAATTAAATCAATTTGATACGTTCTATATAGGTTAAATTAATATATTACTACTTCCTTAGAGCTGCCAATGTGCATCCGCATCAATGTTACTTAAGATGTTTCTGATGCAATGGAAAGGATGTGTGAAAATAATAGATTTTAACTACGAAGTGTACTGTGAGTTTTTTTTTTTTACTTGCATCTAAATTATTACAGCTCTGAACACGGATTCACGCAAATATATATCTCAATATTAAGATATATTACTACACCAAATTTTACGCAAAAGGTGGGAGAAACTCGTGCTATAAATAACGTCATAAATTTGGTCATTTCACCCAATTTTCAAGTGAATGAAAGTTATGTTTTTCAAATGTTTGACATTCATATGCTAAATAATTAAATACAAAATAGTAAATAATATATTATTTTATAAAATTTTAAAATACCACACTGAAAATTACTATAAGAATACTCTGCTGAACTATAAAGGAATTGTTTTAATTGATTTATAAATTATTTATTTTATTTATGAGTTGTAAACCTGTTGTTAATACGAGTAACAATATAAAAGTAAAAATTACTTGAAATAAAATCTAATGCTGACAAATATCTTATTATTTAGGTTTATTAAGGATAAGCTATTATTCAATGATAAACCTACTGGTGGGTCGCTATCTAGCACCGCGTACTCTTAAAAATTAATTGACACACTGTCTATACTAAAATACCCTAATATTTATTTCAATTTCAACCCATTTTGTATATGAAAATGTATCAGTAAATTGTGCATTTCTATACATTTTTATAAACTTTTGGATACATTCGTTATCTTTTACACATACTTTAAAAAAATGAAAATACTTCGAAAATAAAAATGAATTATCAATTTGTTTTTTGTACATTGCATGATGAAACCACAAAAAATTGGAATTGATATAATTTATACTATATCAGATTTATTTATGGGAATTAATGATGAATAATTCGAATCATTTCTAAAATTTCTTCTTTTTTATAATTAACAGCTACAGAAAGAAATGTTGTATAAGATAATTTAAAATCATAATTGGAAAATGTAAACATATAATTATTCACAATATTATAAATAATTAAAACTATAAGTGCTTTTATTGACCAGTTTAATCATCACACCTTACAAAAGGCAATTTTTGATCATTTTTTTTGTAATAATATATGACGAAACAACTGAAACGTTAATATCAACATTTTTTCTGTATAATATGTAATACGTCGAACTAAATGGAAGCACACATGAGAAAATGTTATGATCTCGTATTACTCGCAGTAGTACTGAATATGAACTAGTTCTTAATTTCTAATTTAAATAATAACTATTGGTACATAAATTCTAATAGTACATTTATTTCCAATGAATTATTAACCTATAATTGTTTATCAATTAAAATGACTTATGTTAATTTATACATATACAACTATAATAAACTTTAATTTATGATAGTATATAAGCATTTTTGAAACATACACAAACACATTAAAATAATTTCGTCATTCTCATCAAATTAATATGATAGAATAATATTATACATAAATTATAATTAAAAGTGATGACATCGTCAATATAATAAGTAACAACATTAGCAATTCATGATGTTCCATCCATATGGCTCCCATTATCGTTACATTGTACTGTAATAAAATTTGCATATTTGTATATAAAGTTATTATTTAATTAAACAAATAAATACGAGGAAAAAAAATAAATAAATTTTGTTAACCTACAATACACAGCTTCATCAATAGGCCCATTGATAAAATCAGTAATACAATCATTAATAATACTGTGTATGTGTTCATTTGTAATTCCGATGATTTATACATTAAGTCACCTGAATAATTATAAATCTTCTTAATGCATACAAATAGTAAAAGTGATATTAAACTGACTAAAAATGAATATATAAAGTTATTTATTGATCTTATATTATGTCTAATAAGTAGATCTGGCATTTCATTTAATTCTTGAGTCCACATGATTTTTACAATTAACGAAATAGAATATAAAATATATAAAAAAATTCTATATTGAATAATTGAATACTAAAACAAGAATACTATGAAATTGTTTAATAATTTTTAATTCAATATTATATATTTCTTTGTACGTAATGCAATAATTCTACCGTTTTAACAGTTAATTATTTAGAATATAATTAATAACCTAAATACTACAAAACTATATAATGTATAATGATCTATCAATTTTATCAACCACTCCTTAACTATATTTTAATTATTGTATTTATATATCATTAAACAAAAGAGTAGTAGAAATAAATAAATGACGATTATGATGAGCGATGATGATGAATTTCTGCGTTGTCGTTATGAATACTAAAAAATTATTCTAGATGTTTGTATTAATATTATAAAGTCACTCGCAACACATTTAGTGTATGATTAGTGTTCTCGAGGTAAATTGTGTTGGATTTTTGAATCAACAAAAACCTAATTTTTAAACAAAATTCATCAAGCCATAGTAACAGCATATTAGTAATATTTTGTATTTATCGAGGAACTTAAATATGGAACAATAGCAGAATATTCTTTGTCCCTCTATTATTAATTGATCATATGTAAATAGTGCTGCGGATGTTCATTCACATCAATGATATTTATAATGTATCTAGTATCGGATGAAATGGAAACATTGCGTGAAAATAATGGTTTTTAACTATATTAACAAATTTTACCATTTGTTCAAAAGTTGCGACTCAATGGGTTTTAACAACGTGTATATTATCGACGCAGGAAGTAATGCAATATTAACTGTGGGTCATTTCATCCATTTTTCAAGTGAATGTTTATGTTTGACATTCATATGCTAAATGATTAAATACAAAATAGTATATTATATTATTTTATAAAAATTTAAAGTACCACACTGTTAAAATTTCTATAGGAATACTCTGCTGAACTATAAAGGAACTATTTTATATTGATTTATAAATTATTTATTTTATTTATGAGTTGTAAAAGTAAAAATTACTTGAAATAAAATCTAATGCTGACATACATTTTATTATTATTCGATGTATACAGGCCGTGTAATAATGGAACTATATATTGAAAGTGTAACTAACTTTGGGATATAATTTTTGTAGGTGTTAAAGAGTTTTAGAACTGGTTTGCTTTTATTTGACAGTGCAATTGCACTCTATATTTTATTTTTTTTTTTTGAGAATTCGACTGGAATGAAATTAAAATGTAATAAATTCATTTAGCATTATAATTAGCTGAAAAATCACAACCGCAACTCTGTATATATTGATAACGTCATATTATTTATTCAATACAAAATATAACAAATTACAATTCTTCTATAACCGCTATGGTTTTAAAATTCACCTAATGCACGATAATATACGATATTACATATTATTAAACATTAATTTATACAATAAATGTATCGTAATAAATACAATACCAATAAATTAATGATTTGATGTCGTATCGAGCATTATTCTCAAGATATAAAATAAATACAATTAGATAATGTACTATTGGAAAAAAAAAGAAAAAATTAAAAATAAACAAAATGCAAAATTTTTTTAGTATTATAAAATATCATATACATCCACCCAGCCCATCATAGATAGATAGATAGACCTTATACTTACATATATAAACTATTAACCAAATCCAAAAATTTTGATTTTGTAATAAAATTGATAAAAATAAAATATCTACTGTTTCATTTATTGTCCATACAATTATAAAAACCGAACAATATTTAATTCCCTGTAATTATATATTTTATATATATTTCTGTTAATAAAATGTTACCAAAAAAACTCGTAACTAATAAAAAATATTTTTAAACTTTACCATAAGTTCATACAATTCAAAACAAATCCAAATTAATAAACCTAATTTTATGACACCAATTAATTTTGTAAATGATAACAAGAAATAGTTTAAGTATTCGTATACTATAAATTCAGACGATGGTTCGTGTGGTGTTGACGTGATTATGCCTTCATTTATTTTCAACGAAATATATCCAATAAACCATAAACCGAGAGTTAACATTATTAAAACTGCCACTTGCAAATTAATTAAAATATTTTTATAATTCATTTCGACTACAAATAGTAAAAAAATTTCACAATATTTTTAATTGTTTTTCTGATTGTGTTTTTAATATTTTTTAAACTTAAAAATTAAATATGTGTACGTATAAAATATGATTGGTTAATTTAATATAAATATAAATTAACAAGTCCGCAATAAGATGTACGGAATTAAAATGGTATAACTTTAATTTATAATGCCATATTTTTTAATTTGTATTGCGGTTGGCTATTATTTTGGATTGCTACACTCTGTTTTTATTTAGTGCGACAGTCATAATTAATCGTAAAATTTAAAAACAAAAATTTGAAAGAAAAATGTTACTGTGGAATATCTGGAAAATGAATTTTTCATTGAATATAATTATGCGATCGTATTTTTTGTAGGTTTGACAACTTCCCAAAAACTGTCTAACAGCGGTTCCCACAGCACCGACCAAAACAAAAATATGCGCCAAAGTTTGTGTTTTTTTTTTGTCCAAAAGATCACTTTTGAATTTATATTATTTTCCTTTTTCTTGTACCTACTATTTATTGATTTTGTTTAAAGTACACTTGAAAACTAATTGTAATTTGCTTGTAAAATATCAATAGTGTCGTGATTCAGTGGCGCATAATGTCATTCAATTCAATTCAAATTTTAGCTTTTATTTGGTGGCTCGCAATAAGTGTTGTGTGACAATAGTTTTAATGATGATATATACCAAAATCTTGTATTTTTCTTGCAATGCGATATAGTTTCAAATTGATTAATTGTATAAATGAAACAAAAACGATAAAAAGGGAAACATATCAATTTTTTTCGAGTACAAAATTTGGCGCATTTTCATAATGTTATAACATTCGTACATTTTCGGATTAGAACATTACTTTACATCGTGTTATTATATTGATTAGATTATATCGTTTTTGGTTCAATGTACGTGTTTAAATCTATTAGTTGTTATATTGGTAATATATTTATCATCAACAATTTCACGTTGTAAGATGTAATAATAATAATAAAGTAATAAACGACAGAGCTTTTTTACGTAAATATTCCGTTTAGCCTGTGATGGTGATACTTACTTACTTACTCCATGGCGTTACAACCCGGGTGCGGTTTTAGCCTTCTCCAACACGCTTCTCCAACCTGACCTATCCGCAGTTAACGTCTTCCAATCCCGAATTTTTAGGATCTTTATATCACAGTTTACTGCATCTAGCCATCTCGCCTTAGGTCTTCCGGCTCTCCTTCTACCCTCCGGTTTACCATTTAACAGTTTTTTTGGCACACGCTCCTCCTCCATGCGTTCTACGTGTCCAAGCCATCTCAATCTATTGATCTTGATTGTTTTGACAATATTTGGTTGACCGTACAACTTGTCTAATTCAATATTGTATCGTCGCCTCCAACCATTCTGTTCTTTGACGGGACCAAATATGCCACGGAGTACCTTTCGTTCTAAAATCCGAAGTAGTTGTTCCTGGTTTTGTGTCATGCACCAAGCCTCCGACCCATACGTTAATATTGGACGTATTAAAGTTGTATATAGCTTGCACTTAAGATCTCGTTGTAATGTTTTCGATCGGAATTGTTTTTTTAACCCGTAATAACATCTGTTGCCAGTTGCTATTCTGCGGCGTATTTCCTCTTCAATATCATTTTCAACATTTATCAACGATCCTAAGTATACAAAACTATTGACTATTTCAAAATTGTGTTCTCCAATATTAACCGTTTGATCTCGAATTCGTGATGTATTCGTTGCCACCAAATATTTCGTTTTTTCTGCATTCACTTTGAGACCCAGACCTGATGCCTCCTCTTGTAACGATTCGAAAGCATCCTTGACAATTATCATATTCCGACCCATTATGTCTATATCATCAGCATACGCTAACAATTGACCCGATTTTGTGAAAATCGTGCCTTGTTTATCAATATTTACGCCCCTCACTGCCTTTTCCAGCGTAATATTAAATAGCAGTGTTGATAATGGATCGCCTTGTCGTAGTCCATCAACCGTCTCAAAGTGATCAGATAATTTACCTCGGATTCGTACCTGTGACCTCACATTTTCCAACGTCATAGCCACCAAATCTATCAGTTTTTTTGGAAAACCAAACTCTTCCATAATATTCCATAATTTTGACCTATTGACGCTATCATATGCCGCTTTAAAATCAACAAACAAATGGTGTGTATCAACATTGAATTCCGTACACTTTTCCAAGATCTGCCGTATACTAAATATTTGATCAGATGTAGATCGATCTGCGCAGAAACCACACTGGTATTCTCCGATAATTTCATTGGCGTATGGAATAAGTCTATGGTATAGTATATTAGCAAATACCTTATAGCTAATGTTTAATAAAGTTATTCCTCTGTAGTTGTTACAATCCAATTTGTCACCCTTTTTGTACAATGGACAGATAATACCATCCTTCCACTCCTCTGGCACCTGTTCATTATTCCAAATCTTTACAATTAGCTCGTGCAGTTGACACCATAATGCATTTCCACCATATTTAAAGAGTTCACCTGGTAAGCTATCAGATCCAGGTGATTTATTATTCTTGAGCTTCTGAATAACACTCTTTACTTCGTGTATCGATGGTTCAGCTATAAATGGTTGGGCGGTTTGAAATCGCACATCTTCCATAGTATTCACTGGCGTATTCACATTTAATATATCTTTAAAGTACTCGGCCCATCTTTCGAGGCACCTTTCCTCTTGCGCCATAACCTGACCATGTCTGTTTTTGCACAAAAAAGGTTGTTGATTGTATCCGTTGCGAAAACGATTGACATTCCGGTACAATCTTCTATTATTGTTGTTCCTGTTAAATTTTTCCATTTCGACGTAAATCTTTCGTTCCAATTCTCGTTTTTTCTTACGAATCAATTTACGCTCGAAATCCCTCTTCTCGCGATAGTCTTCCACAGTGGTCCGTGTAGCCCGCGTTAGCATTTTCAGCCTGGACGCATTTTTTGCATCCCGAGCATTTCTACATTTATCATCGAACCACTCATTTCTTACTACCATCCCTTTTCCAATTACCTCTGTTGCGACCCCTTTCAACGCATGACTTTAATTTTATCCACATACTATTTACATTAGTTTCCTGCTGGTAAGCCTCCAAATCTGTAATAATTCGTTGTTCCATTGCATCCATGTACAATTGTTTTACCGCCGCCTGTTCAAGTTTCTCGACTGCCCATTTCAACCCTACGGGTTGTGTGTTATTACTGGCCGAAATTCTGGCTCGTAGCACTATCCGAACTAGATAATGATCTGAGTCAATATTTAGACCACGACAAGTTCGTACATCCATTATATTTGAACAGTGACGTCCATCAATTAGTACATGATCAATTTGATTACTTGTTCTACCATCTGGAGACCTCCACGTCATCTTATGAATATCTTTATGTGGGAAATATGTACCACTAATGACCATGTTTTTTGACATGGCAAAATCAATCAATCTTAGCCCGTTTTCATTCGTTGTTTTATGAAGACTGTGCTTACCTATAGTTGGGTGATATATTGTTTCCTGTCCCACCTTGGCATTAAAATCGCCTAGGACAATCTTAATGTCGTGGCCGGGTGCAGCTCTATATGTTGTCATCAGCTTTTCATAAAACTCATCCTTAACCTCATCAGTTTTCTCTTCAGTGGGCGCATGTACATTGATGAGGGTCAGATTGAAAAATTTTGTTCTTACACGTAGTGTACAAATGCGTTCATCAATCGGATTAAAAGCAATTACTGAATTCCTTGCTTTTCCAAAAACTACGAAACCGGTTCCGAACTCTCTTCTTTTACTGCAATCATTGCCGCTGTAATAAAATGTGTATCCTCTACCTTTCAATAAATTTTTTCCGGGCCACCTAGTTTCTTAGATAGCTGTTATATCCAATTTGGCTGTTCGTAGCGTATCAGTAAGTGCTCTTAACGCACCTTGTCGCAACAGAGTTCTAACGTTCCAAGACGCAAGCTTCAAATCATTGTCCTTAAATTTTCTTTGCTGGGGTCGTTGCCGTTTATTCTGTCCGATCCGAGGCCGTGTTGTCGAATTCATAACTATCTGGTTTTCCGAAGTTGGTAGTTAACCATACGTTCAACCTACTAATCATTCTGCAAATTCGTAGGCTCATTTACAGGGGTATATCACCTCTGCCGAAAGCGGTTACATTGGCGCCGCTGATTCGCCTTTACTGTGTAATCACTGAATCATTAACTCAGTTTTAATCGAGTGCTGCTTTCACACAACACCCCAAAGTAATTCTCATACACAGCAGCCAGATTGTCCGCGACTACTTATTCTTTATTCGTAGCTAACCCATAAGTATCATAGGCCGTTCCACTATCCGCAACCCGTGGACGCGTTCGGTCGCAACTGGCATTGCAAGTATGCTATACCCAACATACTAATCCGAAGGTGATGGTGATGGTGATGGTTAACCGCAGGATCTAACGATTTTGAATTTTGAATAATCGAAAAAGATCCATATTTCATGAACGGCAGTCGCAATCTGATACAAAAATAATGTTGTTTTGATAATTATGATCAATTTCAAATCATAATTAAAATATGGTATACATATTAGTTTCCAATTTATTATTTGGTACTATAGAGCTGTACATAGATCAACAGAGGAAATTAAAGCATACACCTAATATCTAATTATTTATATAGAAAGATAAAACAAAAAAATGACAGTGTGTCGTATCGTCTCAGTTTGTTCACTTGTTTCCGCATCATTCATATCAGCAAACGCACTGTAATTCCTTAATGTGTCACTAAAGATCTCAGTTGATCAGTAAGCTCATTTCTTGACCATCTTTATATGGAAGGTTTTAACATAAGCAATAACGTCTTATATGAAATTCTTTTTCTTTGCATTTACTTTTGATACATTTGATATTATATGGTTGTAAAATGTGTCCACTATAATATGTTGCAGAGTAGTATTTTTTTTAATGTCTTCAATGATGATGCTTAATTCATTATTATAAAATTGATTCGATTCTCTCCAACCAATTGTTTGTATATGTCTGACTATAGAAACAGCACCTTAAAGTTGTGATAATAAATTCACGGTCAAACCACAAAAGAACGTCAAAAGACAGATCATATTGAAATTGGATTTTTGAAAGGGGAAAACTTCGTCAGTGATTTTTATTTTGCACATCTTTAAAGGTTCAAATGGATGCACGACCTCATCCTCAACTTCAGTTGATTTCAATTGGACGGCTGAGTATTGCGATTTATTTAGACAATAATATTATCGAACACATATAGTAATGTTTTTGTTGTAGCCGACGTTGAAGTTATAAGCTAGAGTTGATCTAGATTTAAATAATTAGGTTTAATTTAATAGATGTATAAATTACACGCCATAACGACTTCTAAATATAGATAGATCGTAGGCTGGAAACCAAAACGTATGCAGGATGAACGTGAAACAAAAAATAATAGTGTTCCAAGCGGTAAATTAGAAGATCCGGAAGATTTAAAAGATTGGAAAACGTTGGTTGCCGATATAAGTTCGGTTGGAGAAGACTATAAAACCGCAATTGGATTTCGATGCAGTAAGAAAATAAGTTAGTAAATGCAAAAATAATGGTATACACGTATATAAAATATATTTTAGAAATATTAATATCTATGGTAACTATATTTAGTTAATTATCTAATAAATTATCTAAATTTGTCATTTGATCATAATGATAAGAAATTAAAGTAGTACAATACAATTAAATAATGTACAGAAAACATTAATAATCAAATGAATTTTAAATGAATTAAATAAATAAATAATATTGCAGTGTTGTAAAATACAATAATAAAACAGTATAATTTTTATTAGATAGAATTTATAGAAATATACAGACAATCACACAAAATAGGTAATGGAAAATATTTAATTTCCTATATTATAATATTTTTATAAAATTTATTGCATAGCAGTTTATATTTTATAATATCGACGATGGCACCTTTTTAATGTTTATCATCGAAATGTATAACCATAAACTTAAAACTATAGCATCTTATTAAAACTTATACACTTTGTGAATAATTTAAAATACATTTAATTAATTAATTAATACATACGTTTGATAACATATTCTATTTTTATTTTTGCTTAAAAATATATGTACAAAAGTAAACATAATATTGTTTTCTCGCATCTTCGTTCACTTATATATAAAAATACTTATCTTAAAACAATTAATCTAATTTCACGTAGAGCTTGAAAAATATGATAAAAAATTAAAATAGATAGACTTATATAATGAGCTATAATATAGAAAAAAAAAAAAGAAAACAATTATATAATTAATTAATTAATTCATAAATATCTATATTTATACCAGGTGTACCGGTATAGTTATGCCAGTTGTACCAGGTGTATCGGTATTAAATTTTTGTTTTCATTTGAAGAAAAGTGCTGCAGAGTCGCATCGAATGCTTATCGAGGCATATGATGAGCATGCTCTATCAGAAGCAACATGCAAAAGATGGTTTCAACGGTTCAGAGATGATGATTTTGATGTGAGAAATAACGAATGTGGAAGACCACCAAAAAAGTTTGAAGACGCCGTATTGCATGCAATATTGGATGAAGATGACAGAAATGTTAAATGTGGTACAACAAACAATTTCTGACTGTTTAAAAGCTATGGGAAAGATTCAAAAGTATGGAAAATGGGTGCCACATGAATTCAATGAAAGACAGATGGAAAACCGAAAAAACATTTGTGAAATTTTGCTTGCCAGACACGAAAGAAAATCAGTTTTGCATTTGCATCGAATTGTTAATAGCGATGAAAAATGGATTTATTTTAAGAATGCTAAACGGAAAAATTCATGGGTTAATCCAGGACAACCATCAACATCGACTGCAAAACCATATCGTTTTGGCAAGAAGACAATGCTGTGCGTCTGTTGGGATCAGAAAGGTGTGGTGTACCACGAGGTCCTAAAACCTGGTGAAACTGTTAATGCTGATCGCTACCGACAACAAATGATCTATTTGAACCATGAATTGATCGAAAAACAAACATAATGGGCCAGAAGACACGGCAAGGTAATTTATATATGATAATGCACCTGCACACAATGCAAAACCGATTCATTCAATCGTGGTATCCACAAATTGCCAGAAAGGTGGTCAAAATGTGTAGAAAGCAATGGCTAATATTTTAAATAAAATGTTTTTTACTTTCCCTTTTAAAATTAATGTTTTATTTTCACAAAGAAAACGCTCACAACGATACCGGTACAGCTGGTAAATAAATAAATAAATGTGACCACCACCATCTCTATATTATGTACTTACTAATATAAATAAATAATGGAAAATTGTTATATTCTATTAAAGATACTAATAATTGAATATCAACAATTTCATTAAACATCCATATAAATATAATTATTGGAAAGTATTCCAGTCCCTAATAAATATATTAATTTTATTATTATTTATGATGGAAAAAGTAAAAAATTAATTTAATATTATATTTTTAATTGTCTACATTTTAAAACATGTTATTTATTCACTTACGGTTAATCTTCTGAAAAATATACCTATTAATACAAATAATTTTACAAAACTTAATACTTTTACAATATTTATTAAATAGTTAGCATCGTATATAAATTCAAATGAATTTTCTTCGGCGTTTTTGGTTATATATCCGCCGATAATCAATAAACTAAATGACAGATATATAAAATGAATATAATTAAAAATATTTTTATGATTCATGGTATTTTTTTGTTTCCTTCTTTAGCTTAAAAATATATTTAAAAATTACAAAATAGTTTAATTAAAGTGTGATCGTCGTGTCGCATCACTTGTCAATACTACTAAAAAAACCAAAATGTTTAATATATTTAAAATATATTACATATATTTATTTGTAATATATTAAATAATATGCACAAGTATCTAAAGGGTGACCAAATTGGATGTATCTTTTTAAATTTGCAGTAATTTTTTGACAAGTGCTACACCTTTTTTTTTTACACATATGAAGCAAATATAATCTGGTTAGTTAAAATGTATCGCTACAACATGAATGAACAACGTGTTTTCATTATAAAAATTAATTTTAAATATGGTGAAATTTATTCAGAAGTTGAAAGAAAATGATGTACAATATACGGTAGAGAAAATGCTTCGACAAATCGTGCTATTTAACTTATAATTGATAAATTTGAAGAAAATTGTACAATTCAAGATTACGGAAGCACAATTTATCATCGTATTGGTCGTTCTAGTGAAAATATTTCAGCTGCATAGACATAAGTGTACTGAAGAGCCAAAAGGATATCAATTCGTCGTCGATCACACCAACAACTTTGTTCAATATTTTATAGAAAAATATTCGTTTCAAAGCATACATGCCACACAAGCTCAATGCTATTGAACACCATTGGATTTCTGCCTCTTATGGGTTTTCTTGAAAAGTAAAGTTTATGCGGATATAATCCTCAAACTGTTCAACACCTCAACAACATCGATCAAATAGCACTAATTGAATGATCATTATGAGAAAAAATTATTCAAAATTTTGGTAAAAGATTGACTGCCTGCCGAGCTAACAGAGGCGGCCACTTGGAACGGCTTTCTTTTTCATTATTAACCGGAACCAATGGACTTTCATTTCCATAATAACAATAAATAAAGATTTCACACAATTTATGTGTATTATTTAAAATTTAAAAATATACATCAAATTTGAACACCACTTTATTACTGTTAAAAATAAATTGTAAATAAATTAACGAATTCAGAATTGAAATTTCGCTAAATTTCATTTGACTTTAGCAGATTAAATTTATCGTCGAAAAAATAATTTTAAATGGTAAACATTAACATTAACAGTATTATTAGCACAATGTGATTGTGCTAAATACTTATTTCGCCACTATTAAATATCAAAATACGTAGCAGAGTTATACACATTAACAGCTAATGAAATTTCAATACTGAATTGGGTATTACAAATTAATTAGATTCCGCACTATAACATACACCCAGTCGTATATATCACATATATGTAGTAAATTTCATCAACATGGATTTATGATTTCTAAAAAATATCGTCAGTGATGTTGTTGTTGTCATTATTATTTAAATTTATATTACACTTCAAGAAGTTTTGCAAAAAATGAATTATAAATGCTATAATATGATGTTGGATGTGGTAAAACATCACATTAAATCAAGTTCCACAATAATTTGAATGACCAAAGATGTTTTTACGTGCTTTGAATTGTTATGGTGTAACACAATAATATCATATATCTTCCTGCTTGATTTTATTTACTTGCATTGTTGCATTGTTTACAATTAAGTTATTACTTGTTGATTATTTATTAATGCCCACAACTGAATTGATCATTTGGTTGTCCGACCATCTGCATTGATTAACACTTTATTGTAAGCAAATCCATAGTTTTTGAGCATTTGAATTTCTTTTGGCTGATGAAGTACCCAATCCATATATATTAAGTGGTTTTTTAACATATCCAAGTTGTTTTACGCATGCTTATCAGTACAGTCACAGCTTCACTATGTGCAGTCTCATTTTCATATGATAATCCGTATCCGAATTTGAACTTAAACCAGGAATTAAAATATTAATGGAAAAATTTCAACAAACTGTATCGGATATTGGTATCTCAATGCGACACTATATGCAAAAAGTTACCATTTTCAACATGCTGGATTTTGTGATAAAAGTGATTGACGCAAGATTCATAGTTAAAATTAATATTGATCATCACTGAAAAAGGGAATGTATACGTCTAATCAATTAAATTTAGAATTTCATATACTTAATCAACATTATGGCAATAGGAAAATCATTTGTGAACATATACACAATATCGTATTGGTGCTCTATCAAACTGGTTCAGCTTGAACTGAAATGGGAATATTTTGTGATTATATAAGTGCAATGTGCATGAATAATATTGCATCTTATTTATTTGAAAATGAAACTGGTATTATGTGCAGTTGCTTCATAATGACATACGTGCACATTAGGAATTGTTAAATAACTATTTATATTGCCAAATGAATATAAACTTTCAAGTCGTCCATATATAGAATTACTATTGATAACATCGTATTTTACAGTAATTTATTCACATTTCTTTTTTCTGTCACTTTTATGTTACTTTAAATCACAGATCTATGATGCTAATAATAATCCCATAAAAATGGTTGTATTTTATAATAGAAACATACATAAACTATAATTTATTTGTATAAGAGTAATTTTCAATGTTTGCAACGTTAATATATACAAAAAAAAATGAAGAACATAAGTAAAAACTTTTTAAATAAAAAAACAAACTCGTTTCACATGCGGTTTCTAGAAAAGATGTGTCATACAATGAGATCTTTCAGGTATCCGCTTGATTACCAATAATTTGATGCATAAAATATAAAAATTAATATCGTTTCAAATATTTTATTTCGAGAAATCAACAATTAACAATGTATCTAATTATTTATTGTCCATCTGCACGCTGGCAAATATCACTCTGTGCAATACCCAAAGTACAGAAATAGTTGTATGGTGGGTATTGTACAATGATTTGAAATGGAATATAAAAATAAAATAGATCATTTAAATTTAAATATATAGTGGATATTTGAAATTTATAATTATATTAATTTTGTTAATTATTTAGTTAGATTTTTACACACAATTTGCGAGATAAAATGATAATTGGATGAGAATCAGGATAAGTTTCGTAATACGAAGACTATTTTTTTTTTTTTTTTTGTAGATTGAACATCCAAAAGAACTTCCGAACCATTTGAAAAAGATAAAATAGAATTGAATTAATTTAATAAATTTTAATGGAAACATTTTCTAAAACTCCATAGTGATTGTACTTTAGATTAATACAATTTTGAATTTAGGCACGATGATTGTGTTCACTATATATATATGGAATATTTCAAGTGATTTTACATATGTTAAATTTGAACTTGGGACTGCAGGTAAACAAAACCCGTTTTTACATAAAAAATATACAAAAATCGTAGTTTTGCTAAACACGTAAATTATCTTAGAAAATTACTTTGTTATATCTTAGACAAATATTTATCAATTAATTAGTTAAAAATAATTTGCTTTTCATATACGGTTAAATGATTTGAAATGGCCGTTAAAGGTTCTATATAGGCGACTATAAAAATTATCTTAATATTATTTTGATGAAAAAATAACATAGCATACTGTCGTGACATAATTGCCATAATTCGATAATAATCATATTGATTTAAACCTCCAAAAATGACTGGTTTCTTGTCACAATGATCCATCTGATATGTGTGTGTATTTTATTAGCTCGCCAAGTAATGCCACAATTATATTGCAAAGTGATTAATTGCGCTATTAATGAAACAATTAAAATTTGTTTATAATAAATGATTTAAAATTGATAAGGAAGGAGTTGACACGGACATATAAAAAATAAAAAAAGAAATCAATTTTATTTTTGTTTGCATACCACATATGCGTTGTTACAAATCATTGCAACAGCAATAATATGTGGTTACACATTCAATCCTAATATTGTAAATATATAATACTTAATATATTCACACATACAATATAATATAACATAATAAAATAAAATCTAATTGTAAGTATTTTCAAAGAATATATACTCGTGATCTCGAACTTATATAGATTCTCAAACTTATAATATTTTATACATACATTTTTATTATTAATTTAAATTATTTATTCCATCAAGGTCAGCAGTTGGTTCATACACACATAAATTTGTTATTGCTATTAAAGCAATTGCTATCATCAGAAAATCAATAGCAAGACCAAATGACCACAGAATTATTGGTAAAAATTTATTCTAAAAATATTAAAAGTATTAATCGTAGTGTAATACCAAATATAAATAAATATAGTAATAATTAAATTTTTTTAAATGGTTGATATATAATATGTCCTTGTTTGTGTATGTTCTCGGAACAGGTGATAACCAACGCTAGTAACACTGTCCGTAGTTTGTCCGCAAAATTTCCACATTATATGTGGTAGTCTGTAGTTTCAATCCGAAGGAATATCTATGGATTTCTTACGGATGTCCGTTGAAATTTTATATGATGAGTGAAACCCTGTTCATGGATTTTTATAAAAAAATGTCCTTGGATTATCCGCATATTTCCGAGGATAATTTCTACGGATTCTCCTAAGAATTATTTCTCTTTGCTATTATTCCACAGAATATCTGTAGTATTTATATTCAAATTTTTTGTGAGATCCACGGATTTAGACATAAATACCTTTGGATCGTCCATTTATATGGCAAGCATTATGACGATGATGTCAAATCGCGGTTTGATTCAGTTTTTTACCAATAGACCAGAAGTTTTATGATCAAGGAATGAAGATGCTGAACGATGTTAAAAGCTCATCATTGTGCATTTTATTTGTAATAAACAAGAACAAAAAACCGTGGATAAAATAAGCGAAATATACAAAATTTGAACCACTTGGTTCTTGGATATATGGCGAAATAAATTGTGAAATCAATACCGTGGATATATATTGAACATATTATCCAGACAATCCAAAGATTTCAATTGACATTCTATGGACAAATTTCAATATATCTTTCCCATGGAAAATATGTGAATTTTTTCCACGCAAATTTTCCTCATTTTTCAAAGTACGGACAAATTGTTACTAGGGAAGAAGTTAATAATCAAGAAGGCGATAATCGTGAAAATTATTTTATTTAATAACGAAGTTGATAGGCAAGAATGTTATTAATACAAAAGGCTATAATCAAGAATGGCTATAACAACGAAAACTGATTCTGGCAAACCTGAATTTAGTAAATACACAAACATGATATAATTTATTATGCTTCAGGTCGACAATGTGACACCTACATACAAAATTTTATGATATTCATAAATGCAGAAGACTATAACCAAGAATGGCTACAACAACGAAAGCTGATTCTAGCATGTTTTATTGTATAGCAAATAAAAGAACATTATATCCTGTTGGCTATTGGTCCACAACTCGATAAATATAAAGAATATAATGTTTTTGGGTAATTGCTAATGTAAAGTATGCTTTCATAATTTATTTTTCGTTGTTACAGCAATTCTTAATTATACCCTTCTGCCTTAATTATTATGCGATTATTTGCTATTTTCTATTTAGGTGTCCCGTTGTTATAATAAAGCGAAATGAATATCGTGTTTGTGTATTTGTCAAAAATGCAGGTGGGCGCCCGAGTCAGTTTTCGTTGTTATAACCATTATAGATTATAGCCTTCTGTATTAATAACCTTATTCTTGCTTACCAAATTCTTTGTTAAATACCAAAATTTTCGTGATTATTGCAAATATATACAAAAATTTATAATTTTGTTAATTATTTTATAAACTTACAATCAAAATATACGAAATAGTTATTGTAGATAATATAAATTTAAATATTATTGTAGCTATAATAATTGCAATTGTAGATTTCATATCTAATCGAAATATATTTGTAGATGGATTATTTTCTCTTGTAAAAGTATACAAAACAATTAATAATATAAAAGGTGTAAATGCTGCTGCTATCATTTCTAAAACAACTATTTTTGAATAAAAATGCTGGTGTTGCTGATACATATAAATTGGTTTTGACACAGAAATTAAAATAATTTCATGTGACATCTTTTTTTTCCGGTCGTCCCGCAATATAAAATATTAAAATTATAAAAAATATGTACACAAATGTTGAATTTTTAAAATAATACAATTACAATCCAAAAACTATATAATATTTAAATTGAATTTAATTTTTTTTATTATTATTTGTTGTTAATAAAATATATAATTTCTGTATTTATTTAATTTAAAAATTACTGTTACCGATTATTTTACGCTAGGCGTTCTATTGTTTGTTTTTATAAATAATATAAAAACAGAACAGAGATGTTGTCTAATTAATTTATTTCATAATTCCATTATAACCACTTTATTTTACTAAATAATTTAATAGAACTTTTATGTAATGATGACGTCCATGCAAAAATAAAATGAATAATAACTTTTGATACAATTCAATTGGAAATATACTAAACTCTTAAGAGTTATGGTTAAGTAAAAGTTAGTTTTGTCAGTAGTAGTTAGGATCACGTACATTGCAGACATATTAACTGTAAATTGTTCATTTTGATGGTTTATATCCCAATTTGATCTGAAGTGTTCATCTTCTTTACATACTTTCTAGAGAACCCTTGATTGCATGATGTGATGTGTTGTGTCAAAGGTTTCCTCAATATTAAGACGGCAAACTATTGTAAAATAACAGTTTCCCTATTACTTATTATTAAATGTGTTATACGAATAACAAATAAGTGCCCTGCACTTGTATCTGCTTGCCTATGGTCATTAATGAAATGGTACTGCATCCAAAATTGTAGTTCTTAGAAAATATTATATTATATATTATTTTATGTAGTGGAACGACCTGTAACGCAGTTATAGCAACGAATATCAAATAAGTAGTCTTCGATAATCAGGTGGTTGCGTAGTAAATTTAGTAAGTGCTACAGTTTGAAAGCAGCGTATCCACTTAAAACTTAGTTAATAAATTTCATGATTGGACAGTGTGAAATGTGTAAATTCTCAACGAATTTACATAATATGGTAGTCAATGGTAAGTTGAAATTATGATAATGTGTCAACATTTTTGTCACAAATTTTTTTCGTTTTCATATATAATATGTAATAAAAATATTGTAATATTTTAATTTAGATATTTCAAATGTAAATTTATTATATAAATACAAGTATTATTTTAGCATCAATAAAATATCAATGAGTGTAAGTTAATATGAACAAAAACATATTATAGAATAACGATTTATTTGAAAATATGTAGTGTTGCTACTCAAAGTTTATATAAAATTGTTTGCATACACAAACACACCAATCACGGAATTAAGGAAACATTTCGTTAATTGCAGACCAATTGGTGAATGTGTATATAGTCATATTTTAGATTAATTATATGAATATTCCTAATTATTGTAATTAAACTATGGCTTTATAATAAATATCATTTAATACATTTTATATTAGAGACATCTACTTCAATATTAATCAATCAATCAATCAATCAAATGACATATTCAATGGTATATTTGGAACTGTATTACTTATGGTGAATGGTGATTCGGCTATATCTTCCAATGATTTCGTTTACATGTCATATAATGTACCAATATATTGACTAAGCGAGTTTGGACGCTGCGGTTGAAATGTGGATATTTTTTCTGAATTTTTTATTCTTTTTTCAGGAAATCCGCAATAATGTATTTTTAGCAATAAAATATAGAAAAAAAAAATCATATAATTTAATTTATAATTATTAATATATTTATTAATAATGATTTAAAGTGACCATGTGCATCACGCACGACTCCATTAAATAATTGCCAAATTTTGACTTTGATGTGCAAGATATACTCATATATCGAGCCCACTGGCTTTGCAAGTTTTCTATACCCAACATACCAAATACACAGAATAAAAATAATACAATAGCTGGGTAGGTGGTAGTGAAGCGGCACTATAAATATTAAATTAAATAATATAAGCTTCATAATTGATGAACAACAATTCATTATATTAAAAAATATTTCACAATTAGTTAACCCATATTATAACCGTCAACTATAACTACTTAATTATATTTTTGTAATTATGATATTTTTTTATATATTGCAAATTTAATGTTAATTGACATTATCACTAGTTTGAATTTTGCAGAACAGCCATCAATATCGATAGAAATATATATAAAATACATAAAGTGACACAGAATTTCCAAGTCAAACTTGTCAACAACAATTATCGAAGAAAACAAACTAAAAGTATGCGATTTCATTGCAACGGCCAATATGTTTGACAAACTAAAATATCATTATATATTTTTCTGGTAATTTCCACCTTTTTGTAATGTAACTGAAATCTTGTAAGATAATATGTTCATACTCAATACAGCATCACAAATTTGTTTGAATTTTCACTGTAATTTTTTATTGATTTTCCGGAAAATGAAGTTCAGTGAATATCAAAATTGTTTTTCCATAAGTGATAGGATTACAATTTTTTTTACCAAGGTTATAAGAAAAAATTTGTGATATTGAAAACTTAATGTTATTTCTCAACAACACCGTCACTGATTTCGTGAAAACTAACAAGTAAAATTCATTGAAATCATGTAACTTGGTGGTATTTCAAAAACAACAATTGCTGTGATTTTAACTTTAAAAAATTGTTATACGAAAGGGGCAATAAAATGTTCTTCCATGGCCTCAAAGTGACTGAAATATAACCAAAAATTTCATAGAAATGATTATAAACCAAAGACATCACATCAAAAATTCTGTAAGTGATGATAATTTCAGACTATTTGTAAATAGTTTTTCGATCAAACTATCCATGATCGTGGTGACACTCTTATAAAAATGTTCTATCATTTAATTACACTTTATAATATTGTCGTAATTTATTTGGTTATTGGAACAAAAACATGAAAATATTGGATACATTTTTGAATGTTATAATTATAACACAATCTAATATATCCTGAGGAAATAAAGATAAACAATTATATCTTAAAAAATTTGTTGTTTCCTATGTGGTTAATAAATATATATATCATCGCCAATATTTTTGTGGTCTGATCAATATAATGTGTTTATAGAAATTTTCGGTTAAATGTATTGGGAATTCAATTTACAAATGGTGTATATTTTAAGGTATTTATGAGTTTTTTGTTGAAAAAAAAAATATCGTTAGCTATTGAAACAATCCACACAAATTACAGAGTAATATTTATATTATTTTCCAATTGATAGTGCAGTTAAATAACTAAAAATATTTCATTATATAGTTTTATCTTTCATAACTATCATAATTTTAATTTATATTTATTAATTATTTAAACAATATATAATTATTTTTGTTTGTCATACACTTAAACATATTCCAAAAACAAAACTAAGAATTATTTAAAAAGAAAAACATAATTTTGACCATATTTTCAATCGTCATATTTACAATTTACATCTAAAATAGAAACAAATAATATTAAAAGTATAAACAATAACTACAATATTATTAAATTCAAACAAATCCCATAGAAAGAAATTTTATGTTCATTATTGTAAAATATAGATTAATTATCTATCCATATATTGGAATTTATCCAGGGGTGAAATCATGTAAGGTGATAAGTGATAGTCATTGTCACCTTTTATATATGTTGCATCGGCTGGGGCCATATCACCGGTGACTATCACCAAAAAGTGAAGATTTTCAGGTGAAAGCTTTTTTTTTGTCGTTTTGTACATAAGACTATATTTTTTTGGGAATAAAAGAAATTCTTTCATTGTTATTTGTTGTGAATCGGTGTGCTACGCAAAATATTAAAATAAATTAAAGGAAAATATTTAGTTTTCTTCATATTATATTCAAGAATACATTTCGTTAACATTAACAAAGAAAAAATATATTTTATCAAATATTTGTACTTACGTTTTTCAGTATGTCTTAGCAATATATTTTATCAATTTTATTAAGGCAATAACCATACGATATATTCTATAGTTGTGTTAAAAGAAAAATAATAATATAATATTTGCTACATTCACGACCGAAAATTCAATTTAAATATTTTAAATTGTTTACAAATTATTTTAATTCGTAAACTTGTAATTGTTTTTATTTGTAAAATTAAAATTGTGTTCCTTAGTCCATGAAGAGAATATAATTCAATCGAAACTGAACTAAACATTTATAGTTTTTATTAACGCTAAAATTTTATTATCTTGATTTTTATTATATTTCTATGATTTATTTGTAGATTTTATTTTAATTTCAGCATTAATATAAAGAAAGAACATGTCAAAATATATTTCTTTCTCACCACCATTATAAACATTATAAAAATCACATTCCAGTGATTTTAAAAGTGATCACCATACGTGATGCCAAAAAAAAAGGTGATCCCTTTTGAATATCACCACAGTGATTGTCACTTATCAACTTACATGATTCCACCCCAGTATATAATTACATAAAATAAACTGCATCGCACATAATTAATTAATTAATTTTTATACATTCTACAAAAAAATTTTCACTTACAGAAAATGTGGTGCTAATTAATAATTAATTGTATTTAATTGTTTGCAAATATATTTACAAGAAAATTGTTTTCTTATCTATATAATTAATATAAAACAGCACCATTAGTATTAAAATGACCACGTACATAATGAATGTCCAAATTTAATTCAGGTAACAAAAAAATTGCTGTTAAGACTAGGAACAGTTGTTTCTATATAATATAATATATAAATATAAGAAAATCATAAAATATTGTAATTATGAATTCGTTTGAATTCGATATGTATCAATTATGAACATATAAATAAGATTTTTCGAACTTACTAATAACGAATAATATGTACTAATAATTATAACAACAATTATTATATACATTTTTACTACATACATTTCATATGTAATCAACAAATTATAAGTGTATAAAAATGAACATAATAAATATAAACTGCAAAAAATCGCTAGAATTATTACTTTATAAATAATTTCATTGCCATCATTATTATTGTCATTTGAAAATATTAATTTAAATGCGTAACTCATATTTTAAAGTTTATTCTTTTTTCTTTCGTTATCGATGCTTAAAAAGCCTTTATTCTTTGTAAAATTGTCAATAATAAAAAATACATAAAATTTATAATAAACAAAGCTTACGCATAAAACTATTTTCGATACTAACACACATCAACTAACTATAAATCTATTTTATTTAATTGATATATATGAGTACAATGGATAAAAGCGTATAGATAATTAACGGTTTTGCCATTAGAACCGCATATTCAGAAAAGTTAGATATGTCAAACTTTTTTGTAATATATATATAAATTCTACACTATTTGCTGTTTATAATTTTCAGTGCCAAAGTCAAAATATAGGCGATGACTTTAGTTGCTTTGGTCGAAATATGTATATATAAAGAATAAAGAACCAATTTTAAATTATGTTTTGAAGTTGGTAAAAATTAGCAATCGATACGATATTGAAATGCATTAATATCGCGCTTATGGTGATTATTGCTAATCCAAAATACAAGTTTTTGTGTGACATCGTTGATTCAAAGACGGCGGCAGAGAAGATGTGGATTATGATGAATGCTAAAACCGACCATCTATAAAGATTATCTCAGTAAAGCTTCGCAAAAAATATGTGATTTCGTAAAAGTTTATTGGAAATAATACGTACTTGTTATTCCAAAAACAATACTTTATGATATTTAATTGGTCTAAGAAAGATGAATTCAAAGTTTGTTCTACATCAATTGACTGGGACGAACAAATATTACGCCGAATTGATAATACAATAGCGACGCCATTCAACTATTGTAAGTGATATGATATAAAACAAGGTGTTTGCAATAGAAATTAGAAACTATAAGCATCAAAATGCTGGATACCGCTCGGTCATCAGAAGAAAGAAATTCCAAAAAAGTGTCGTTCAATGAAGCAAAATTCATAATTAATTTAAATTTTTTTTTACGATACCAATTGCTACAACGGTTTTAACACCGAGTATTTTACTGAAATGCAGGTTCTTATCGTGTGACAATTACCACTTTTTTTTTCAATAAAAACCAAATATATTTCCTTCAACATTCGCCACCTCATTCCGTTAATTTAGCTTCATTTAACTATTTTTCCATTGCCTAAATTTCATTATGGTGATTTGCATCAATTGAAGACGCATTGTACAGTAAACGATCGCCATAATACTCAAAAACATTTCAGTTGAGAGTGAATATTTCGAATAAATAAAATTATATGTACTTTTTTCTTTTTCTATTCCGGTAATTTTTCGGACAAAACTTGTGTGTACAATATTATTAATATTAATGGAAATTTTCCATTTTGTGGTAACGATAAAATAACATAATAATTGGAATGAAAAATATAAAATTACTCGTGTCCTTATTATCTATGTAGAAATAATTAAAATACACAATATATATATATTTATAGAACAGGTTTTTTGATCCTTTCACAATAATTATTTAGATTATTTTCCATTCACAATTGATAGAGGTAAAGAATTTAAAAAAATACAAATATTTAATTAGTTTATCTTTTATAACTAATTTGAATTTATAATTATTGGTTTTTCAAATATGTAATTATTATCATATACTTAAACATATTAAAATAAAATGAAAATTATTTAAAAAAAAAACATTTACCTTCTTTTCAATCCATTAACACATTTTACAACAATACAATTAAAAGTAATCTATAACTATTGACATATTAAAATAATTGAATGAATTTTTATGTAGATTATTGTACGATAGATTAATTATCGAATCTATTCATATATATGATATATCTCATATATAAAATAAACTATATCGCACATAATAAATTAATTAATATTTATTTATACATTCGACAAAAAATTTTCCACTGGCAGAAGATCGGCAGCTATTTGCATATAATGGTTTATACGTTTATACTTACAAATGATGAAAGCAACTGTACAAATTTAATTTAACGACCTAATGTCATTATTAGAATCCATGCTATTAAACATACTAAACAGTGCATCTGTAATACAAAAATAAATTAATAAAAAATTAATTCTTATAAATTTGATATCAATGACAATTAAATATACAATTTATCGAAATTCGAACTTACATTTACTGAATAACTTGTGGTAAGAACCATTATAGTAAATATTAGATATACTTCCACTATAAATAATTTTATTGTATGAATAAAATTATTAGGGTTTAATTCCACTCGACCTAAAATATCCCTAAAAGCGAGTAATGCAACACATAAACCAAATACAAATACAAAGCGCATTACTGCTTCATAAGTAACCTCACTGAAATCATTATAAAATTTATTACCCGTCTCGTTTGAAAATGTGTCTCCTTCAATTGATTGAAATCCGTAACTCATATTAAGTTTAATTAATTTTTTTTCGTTTTTGATATTGTTTTTAATGTTAATTAATGAAATATTTAAAAAATTGTCAATAATAAAAAATATATAAATTTAATTTATAATTTAAAAAAAACAGGAGAAACGTCGATACTAAAATAATAACTAGAACTATCCATTCACATATTTTATTAATTGGTATATGTACAATGGATAGGAGTATAAATAAATAGTAGAAGTAGATAATTAACGGTTTCGCCAACAGAGTCGTATTTAGAAAAGCCATAAACATTTCTTTTATATAAATTCACATCTATTTGTGTTATATAATTTATTGTTGATTAATTGTTTCAGTGCCACATCGAAAATATAACGCATTTGTGATAACATTAGCTTTTGGGCATCGTTCGAAAATATAAATATATAAATAATATTTATAAATAATAAAGAACAAATTTTAAATTTTGTTTCGTAAAGTTGGTTAAAATTAAGCAATCGATACGCTTAAAATGTTTAATATCGCGTTTATTTCTTCAAAACTATTTAAAATGGTAGTATGAAACATTGTGTTTTCAAAACAAAATAGAAACTATAAGCATCTTAAATGTTTAATGGCGCTCGGACACCAGAAGAAAGAAATTCAAAAAATTATTGTTCACTTGATTTAGCATGGAGCCAACTATTTTTCCACTGCCTCTACACTGCCTTATGTCGATGAAATGATTTTGCATAATTGAAAACATATTGAAAAGTAAACGATCGCCATAATGCTCAACAACATTTCAGTGGAGAATGAATATTCCAAATAAATAAAATTATTTTAATTAAAATAAATTAAATTATGTTTACTTTTTTCTTATTCTATTCCGGTAATTTTGAGTATAAAATTTGTGCGTATAATATTATTAATATTAATGGGAATTTTCCATTTTGTGGTAACGATAAAATAACATAATAATGGGAATGAATGAAATATAAAGTTACTCATATCCTTATTATCTATGTAGAAATCATTCAAATACACAATATGTATATATTTATAGAACAGATGTTTTGATCCTTTCACAATAATTATTTAGATTATTTTCCATTCCCAATTGATAGAGGTAAAGAATTTTAAAAAATACAAATATTTAATTAGTTTATCTTTTATAACTAATTTGAATTTATAATTATTGATTTTTAAAATATGTAATTATTATCATATACTTAAACACATTAAAATAAACATAAAATTATTTACAAAAAAGAACATTGACCTTCTTTTCTAATCCATTAAAACATTTTACAACAATACAATTAAAAGTAATCTATAACTATTAACAAATTAAAACAATTGAATGAATTTTTATGTGGATTATTGTACGATAGATTAATTATCGAATCTATTCATATATATGATATATCTCATATATAAAATAAACTATATCGCACATAATAAATTAATTAATATTTATTTATACATTCGACAAAAAATTTTCCACTGGCAGAAGATCGGCAGGTAATTGCCTTTCATTGTTTATTCATATACTTACAATTTGTTACTGTACAAATTTAAATTAAAATTGTCTAGGTAGTAGCACCAGAAGAATATATGCTATTGTAAATATTAAAAAGTACATCTGTAATATTTGAATAAGATAATAAAAAATTAATTCTTTTGAATTTGATTCAATTACAATTGAATATACAATTTATCGAAATTTGAACTTACCTTTACTGAATAACTTGTGACAAGAACAATTATAGCAAATATTATGAATACTTCCACTATAAATAATTTTATTGTATGAATAAAATTATTAGGGTTTAGTGGCATATCACCTAACATATCCCTAAAACCGAGTAATGCAATATATAAACCGCTTACATACACAAAGCGCATGAATGCTTCATAAAAAACTTCTTTGAAATCATTATAAAATTTATTACCCGTCTCATTTGAAAATGTGTCTCCTTCAATTGATTGAAATCCGTAACTCATATTAAGTTTAATTAATTTTTTTTCGTTTTTGATATTGTTTTTAATGTTAATTAATGAAATATTTAAAAAATTGTCAATAATAAAAAATATATAAATTCAATTTATAATTAAAAAAAAACAGAAGAAACTTCGATACTAAAATAATAACTAGAACTATCTTTTCACATATTTTATTAATTGTTATATGTACAATGGATAAGAGTATAAATAAATAGTAGAAGTAGATAATTAACGGTTTCACCAACATAACCGAATTCAGAAAGGACATTTATATCAAACATTTTTGTTTTCAATAAATTCGCATTTATTTGTTTTACATAATTTAATGTTGATTAATTCTTTTAGTACCGTCAAAGCCAATATAAAACTCATTTCAGGTGCCTTAGATTATGTACAAAAAAATCGAAAAATTTATAAATAATACTTACTTACTTATTCCATGGTGTTATTGGCCAAGGTGCGGCTTTAGTTTTCTCCAACCTGACCTATCCGCAGTCAATGTTTTCCAATCCCGAATTTTAAAGATCTTTATATCACAGTTTACTGCATCTAGCCATATGGTCTTAGGTATTCCGGCTCTCCCTCTACCTTCTACATTACCATTCAACAGTTTTTTTGGCACACGTTCTTCCTCCATGTGTAATACGTGTCCAAGCCATCTTAAATCTTAATCTATTGATTTTGATTATTTTGATTATATTTGGTTTACCGTACAAATTGTCTAATTCAAAATTGTATCTACGGCTCCAACCATTCTGTTTTTTGACGAGACCAAATATGCCACGTAGTAACTTTCGTTCAAAAATCCGAAGTAATTTATAAATAATAAAGAACTATAACTTTAAAATTAGTTTTAAAGTTGGTAAAAATTATCAATCGATATGCTTGGAATGCTTTATATGGTGCTTATGATGATAATTGTTATTCCAAAATACAAGTTTCGTCAATTCAAAGAAGACGACAAAGATGATGTGGATTATGAGGAACGTTAAAACCGACCATCTGTAATCATTATCGAAGTAAAGATCCTTAAAAGTACTTGATTTCGTAATAGTTAACACGAAATATTGATGGACATTTTTGGGAATGATACACTTGTTACACCAAAAACAACAACAAAAGGTGAATTTAAAGTTAAAACCATCAATTGACTGCTATGACCAAAATTTACGCCAAATTGATCATACCATAGAGGTGCCATTCAACTATTTTAAATGGTGATACAAAAAAAAATGATGTTTTCTATACAAAATAGAAACAAAATTCTGCGGATGGAGCTCACTCACAAGAAGAAAGAAATTCAATTAATCTCGTTTGATGAAGAAAAAATCAAAAGGAATGCTCTTTATTTGTTTTTACGATTCCCATTGGTACAACGATTAACATTGTTAGTAAGTGCTGGTTCATAGTTTGGTTTTTTGTCTTTATCTATGTCTTTGTCCTAAAAGTTAAATCATTCAAAATACATTTAAAACAAAATTAATAAACTCATCGTCCTTATTTAAAAGATGAAAAAATTTTAGATTTGTGTCTCTAAAATTAAGGAACACGATCATAACAATTCAATTCAAATCAAGCGAAATACTAAGTGCTATCAAATGTCAAAATGTGACGTTAACATCAATTTATCATATTAAGTAAATGATTTACAATATTAAATGTTACTAATGAACCAAAGAATTTTGTTCATGCTTAGGATTAGGACAACGAAAAAGATAAATACAAAACCAAGTTATGAACCAGCACTAATACTTTGATGTAAATAGAATGGTTTGCTAAGCCATATTCTTTCAGAATATGATTACGAGACAACGTAGTAGGCGATAGTATTGCATATTAATGCACTGTCTTATTGCGTGATGATTATCACTGGTATTTTTAACATTTCATCATTTGATTTAGCTTCATGTAACTATTTTTCCATTGCATAAACTTCATTATGGTGATTTGCATCAATTGAATACACATGGTACAGTAAACGATCGCCATAATACTCAACTGTATTTCAGTTGAGAGTGAATATTTCGAATAAATAAAATTATATGTACTTTTTTCTTATTCTATTCCGGTAATTATTTCGGACAAAAATTGTGCGTATAATATTATTAATATTAATGGAAATTTCCCATTTTGTGGTAACGATAAAATAACATAATAATGGGAATGAAAAATATAAAGTTACTTGTGTCCTTATTATCTATGTTGTAATTGTAATCATTCAAATACACAATATATATATATATATATATGGGACAGATGTTTTGATCCTTTCACAATAATTATTTAGATTATTTTCCATTCCCAATTGATAGAGGTAAAGAATTTTAAAAAATACAAATATTTAATTAGTTTATCTTTTATAACTAATTTGAATTTATAATTATTGGTTTTTAAAATATGTAATTATTATCATATACTTAAACACATTAAAATAAACATAAAATTATTTACAAAAAAGAACATTGACCTTCTTTTCTAATCCATTAAAACATTTTACAACAATAAAATTAAAAGTAATCTATAACTAGTAACATATTAAAATAATTGAATGAATTTTTATGTAGATTATTGTACGATAGATTAATTATCGCATCTATTCATATATATGATATATCCCATATATAAAATAAACTATATCGCACATATTAAATTAATTAATATTTATTTACACATTCGACAAAAAAGTTTCCACTTGCGGAAGATCGGCAGCTATTTGCCTTTAATTGTTTATTCATATATATACTTACAAATGATGAAAGCAACTGTACAAATTTAAATTATAGACGTAATATCATTAATACAATAAATGCTATTAAACATACTAAACAGTGCATCTGTGACATATAAATAAGATTAAAAAAGTTATTTCTTTTGAATTTGATATCAATTACAATATAAAATATATAATTTATCGAAATTCGAACTTACATTTAATGAATAACTTGTGACAAGAATGATCATAGCAAATATTATGAATACTTCTACTATAAATATTTTTATTGTATGAAAAATATTATTAGGGTTTAATTCTACTAGACCTAAAAAATCCCTATAACCGAATAATGCCGCATATAAAACAACCATAAACAAAATGCGCATGACTGCATCAACAATAACTTCCTCGAAATCATAATAAAATCTATTAGGAGTATCATTTGAAAGTGTGTCTCGTTCAATTAATTTAAATCCGTAATCCATTTTAAGTTTAGTTAATTTTTTTCCTTTTTTCCTTTTTTTTTACTGTTAATTAATAAAATTATTATAAAATTGTAAATAATAAAAAATATATAAATTTAATTTATAATTAAAAAAAAACAGAAGAAACTTCGACAATAAAATAACAACGAGAACTATCTATCAAATACACAATTATAATTAATTGTTATATTACATTTGAATAGTAGAAGTAGAGAATTAACGGTTTCACTAACATAACCGAATTCAGAAAGACCATTTATATCAAACATTTTAGTTTTAAAAAGATTCGCATTTATTTGTTTTATATAATTTAATGTTGATTAATTCTTTCAGTACCATCAAAGCCAATATAAAACGCATTTCAGGTGACATTAGATTTTATAAATAAAAAAGAACTATAAGTCTAAAATTTTTATAGACGGCTTAATATCACGCTTATGATGATTATTGCTATACCAAAATACATGTTTTTGAGTTGCATCAACGATTCAAAGACGGCGGAGAATATGTGGATTATGATGAACGTTTTAATGTCGAGGATCTATAATGATTACCGAAGTATAGATCGGTGTAGTGTACGTGATTTCGAGTAAGTTAGAAAGAAATATTCAGTGAAATTATTCGAAATGGTATAATATTTTTACACCAAAAACAATAATTTATGAAATGTTAAGATTTTAACAGAAAAATTGGTCAGCGAAAGGTGAGTTTAAAGTTTGTTGTACATCAATTGATTGTGATGACCAAAAATTATGCCTAATTGATCATACCACAGAGACGTCATTCAATTATTGTAAACGGTGATATAAAACAAGGTGTTTTCAATACAAAACAGAAACTATAAGCATCAAAATTCTGCGTTTGGAATTCACTCACCAGAAGAAAGAAATTCAATAAATCTATACTTTGATCAAGCAAAAATCAAAAGGAATACATTTTATTTGTTTTTACGATTTCAATTAGTACAACGATTAACACTGTTAGTAAAACTTTGATGTAATTGGAATCATATTCTAAACCGTATTCATTCAGAATATGATCACGAAACAGCGTAGTAGGCGATAGTATTGCATTATAATGCTAAGTCTTATTGTGTGATAATTATCACTGGTATTTTTAACATTCGTTACCTTATTCACTTGATTTAGCTCCACGTAACTATTTTTTCATTGTATAAATTTCATTATGGTGATTTGCATCAATTGCAGACACATGGTACAGTAAACGATCGCCATAATACTCAACTGCATTTCAGTGAATATTTCGAATAAATAAAATTATATGTACTTTTTTCTTATTCTATTCCGGTAATTATTTCGGACAAAAATTGTGCGTATAATATTATTAATATTAATGGTAATTTTCCATTTTGTGGTAGCGATAAAATAATATATTATAATAATGGGAATGAAAAATATAAAGTTACTCATGTCCTCTTATTACCTATGTTGAAATCATTCAAATACACAATATATATATATTTATAGAACAGGTGTTTTGATCCTTTCACAATAATTATTTAGATTATTTTCCATTCCCAATTGATAAAGGTAAAGAATTTAAAAAATACAAATATTTATTTAGTTTATCTTTTATAACTAATTTGAATTTATAATTATTGATTTTTAAAATATGTAATTATTATCATATACTTAAACACATTAAAATAAACAGAAAATTATTTAAAAAATAAAACATTGACATTACAAAACACAATACAATAATAAATTAAAAATAATCTAACTATTAACAAATTAAAAAAAATGAATGAATTTTTATGGAGATTATTGTAGCATAGGCGGTTGATTATGGCATCTATTCATATATATTGTATGATATATCCCATATATAAAACAAACAGTATTGAACATATTAAATTAATTAATATTTATACAAATTCATTTCAAAATTGGATAATTAATTTTTATATTATTGTAAATGCATGTAGTGTGCAAATTTAAATTATGTATTTACATATATAATAGAACAATAATAATATATGCAAATACAACTAGTAATACGTGCGACTATAATATGTAAATAAAAGGATAAAAAATTAATTCTTTTGAATGTTGAAATCAATTATATATTTAATTTATCGAACTTACAAACACTGAATAACTTGAGGCAATACTAATTATAATAACAAATATTATAAATACTTCTATTATCAATAATTTACATGTACTGATAATATTATCTGCTTGTAAATCTATTTCAATTATCAATTCCCTGAATACATATAATCCCATAGCTAAATGAAATATAATCAATAAGCGATATATTATTGGTAAAAGAATAGAAGTGATATTTGTTTCCTTATCATTATTTTCAGTGTCAGTTACGATTAATTCGTAAGTCATGTTTATTCCTTTCTGTTTTTTTCGTTTTTGTTAATGTTTTTAAGAATTAATTATTTATAAAATTTTCAATATTTATAATTAAAAAAAAACACATAAAACTTCAACAATAAAATAACAACTAGAACTATCTATCAAATACACAATTTTAATTAATTGATATTTTACATTTGAATAGTAGAAGTAGATAATTAACGGTTTCGCTAGCAGAGTCATATTCAGAAAGGCAATTTATATCAAACATTTCTTTTATTTAAGTTCGAGGCTATTTATTTTATATTATTTATTGTGGATTAATTGTTTCAGTACCAAAGCCAAAGTACAACGCATTAGTTCTTGTGCGTCGTTCGAAAAATTTATAAAGAATGAAGAACCAACATTAAATTTTGTTAATTTGTTTTTATTTTATCGAATATTAGATTCGTTTCAATGTGACAGCTATATTTAATATGTGTTTTATCGTCACATGATACTGAAAATTATTCTAAATATTTTACTGAACAATATATTGTACATAATTAATAAATGAAATTAATAAAAATATACAATTCAATAAGTATATATAAATTTCGGAAATATCAACAACTATATTCAATCGTTAAAATATAAGCGTAAGGTATAAGTAGATACTATCACTATATATATATATATATATAACATATATATTACTATTTGAATTCTGGCAATAGGCTGGACTTATTGAAACAATATTTATATTATTATTCTATGATGCATTAACATATTTAAAATAATTTTAATAATAAGTTTAACTCGGGTCTCGCTGTGACCAAAATAAATTTCAAAACACTGTATCCCTAGAACTGAGTTGTGGAAGTAAAGTAGCATTTATGTATTTATCTACATAGATGCATAAACTAATTTTTTCATTATTGGACCCCGTAATAACAGATCCTGTATTTGCGGCTATACTTCTAACCCTACCCTTCCCGTATAAGTACCATATCAGTTTTCTTCATGACATCTACATACTTAGTTCAGCTGACGAACTTTTACCATGTTTTGCAAATTTATTTAAGTTAATTTAATGTACTGTGAGTTAGCCATTTCTAAGCATGTGATCCGGAATTCTTAGCTGCATTTAAATGATAATAGCGATCTCAAAACGCTATCATCATACCCATGTTTGATTTTCTCTGACAACCAATTTGAGCTGGCAGTGAAGTCGCTGACATCAAAAGATTTGTGAGGGTATGGAGCTCGCAAAAATGCCAATAGAATCGTTACTACTCCCCACGTTTTCTTTTCATGTGTTACCTGCACCTGTCTGGTTGTTAGAAAGTGAACCCCTGCATATTCAGGTTCTGTCTAACCATGATGTACGGCCACTGTGTACATTATATAACAATTGCAGAAGTTGTTTCTTTTTATGAACTCTAACGTCTTAGAATCAATTCCACAAAAGTGTGACTACCTTCTTCGTGCTCTTTTCTACCCAATAATATCCGTTTATTCACGAGTAATCCAGGATTTTTTCTACGGAGCCGTGTCAAAATAACATCTTTCGGTACATTTAATGTACCCGTCAAGTACAATGAAATTCTTTCCGGTTTAGGAATTATGTCGAAATCAACAAAATTGAGTTTGGTTTCTTCCCAAAGTATCCCAAGATCCGTTACTGTAGAGTTGAGCCACTCTCGAGTGCCTCGATCTTCACTGTTTACCACAAAGACGTCTCGAACCATTTCATAGTCCGCTGAAAACCTCAAAGAGCGTATATCAGCATTTTGCGCCTTTGCTTGTTGCAATTTTTATCGTAATAAAATATAAATATTTTAATATTAATAAAAAATACACCCACTACAAAACCATTTGTAAAAGGCGATATGAAATATTTTGTTTTCAATACGAAATAGATGAAATAAATTTAAAAAAAAACATGGTGAAACTGTTAACACTTTAGTATTATACTTTGATGTAAATGGAATCGTATGTTAAGCCGGTATTAATTCATTCAAAATAACGAAACAGTATAGTCGAGTATGGCACGATAATCCAGTGTGACAATTATCACTGATTTTTTTTCTTATTAAAATTCTATAGATGGATTGGCAGATGTGGGTCCATAAAAGTTCCACCACATTCACCAAACTTAAATTCGTTGAATTTGTATTTATGGGATTGCCTTAAAAAAAAAATCTATATAACTGTGATTAATTCATGTGAAGAGTTGATTCAAAGTATTGAAGACTTTATGCAAGAATTTTGCCACAAGCCACAACAAACACCTAGATCGATTAGGTCTATTGAAAAGTGTTGTTGTCTATGTATTCAAGCTGAAGGAGCAGATTTTCAGCAATTACTTGAGACTTTTTTTGTGTAAAACTATGCGGTAATATGCGTACGTGTGCGTTTGTGGGTTAATGTGTGTGGGCGTTTGTATGTGTGGTATGTTGTGTGTGTGTGTGAAGGTTTACTTGAATGTGTAGGAGTGTGTGGAACCAGGTATCTGTCACGTCCTCATTGTTGGTTCTAGATAAAGCAAAGAACAGACCAAATTTATCCATAGCGAAAACCAATTTTATGTCTATTATAGCTTAATCGAAAGTTTATGCATGTGGCAAGTTTTTAAACTTATACCGAAAAAAATTTTTCATCATGATTTTTCGACTTATACTCGAACAAACTTTCAAAAAGAAAAATGGCGTTAAATAAATTGACAACATTACTGTAAGTATCTGGATAACCACATGCCCGAATTGACTTATCTTAACATCAAATTATAGATCTCGGTATTCTAATGCTAATAGTGTATTAAAAATTTAAAATCGGTTGATTAGTTATTGAGATATTGATCCCAGTAGAGTGCAAAACACGGTCTGATTGAAAATTTGGTTATTTGCGTGTAACTTCATACCGAAGTCGAATCGGCCAAAATATTATATAATATTTTCGACGTAAAATGATCCAGAGAATCTAGTTTTTTCGTATTACCATCGAAATTTGGGACACCCTGTATATATTATTTATTATAATAATTTATATTATAATTTTCTAGCATTGATTGAGTTAAATTAAATTTTAAAAAATACAAAAAATTTATTATTAAATTATCTTTTGTAACTAATTTTAATTTATATTTATTAATTTTTCAAATACAAATATGTAATTATATTTTTGTTTGTCATAATACTTTAAAATATTAAAATATAACTTATATTTTTGTTGACACTTTTTACATCAATAAAATTTTAAGTAAATCTATTATATTAACAAATTAAAATAAACCACAAAAATTATTGTTACATATAATAGCGATTAATTAATTTATATAATTTTAATTAAATCCAATAAAATTTGACTATCTCGCACGCAACAAATAAATATATATATTAAACAAAACATTTTCCACTTGCAGAAAATCGGCTCCTCATTATATTTGAAGGTTTATTTTTATTTACTTACTTACTTACTTACTTATAGGTATTTTAATTATTATAAATGACATTCAGTATACGTTCAAACATTAAATTATATAATAAAAAATATTAATAATATAGGCTATTAAAACTAGTAAAAAATGTTTCTATAAAAATAAATAAAAATGTAAGAGAATAAATAATTAATCCTTTTGTATATTGATTTCAATTATATTTATATTTAATTTATCAAACTTACAAATAATGTATAACTTGTGGTAATAATTATAATAGCTAGTATTAGATATACTTCCAATATAAATATTTTACATATATTCATAACATTATTAGCCTGTAATAAATCTGTTGTATTCAAACTTATCCCAAGAAAGCAAAATGAATAATATAAATAAACTACAAATATTATGCGAATGATTCCTTCATATATGGTATCGATGAAATCATTTTCATTATAATCAGTTGAAAATATTTCTCGTTCGATTAATTGAAATGCGTTACTCATATTAAGTATATTTATTTAATTCTTTTAATTTTTTTGTTTCAATTTTGATATTTTTTTTTAAGCATTAATTCTTTATATAAATTTGTCAATTTTACTCATTTAATTTATAATATAAAACAAATGAAACTATATGGTCGATATACTAAACTAACAACTATCTATACGCACCTATTTTAATTAATTAGTATATATATATATAATGAGTATACAAGAATAGTAGAAGTAGATATAATTAACTGGTTTTCCAACAGAGCCATATTCAGGCATTTAAAGTTTTATTTTTAATCTCATTCATATGTGTCTTACTTCAATAGAATTATTTAAAGACCGAAAGGATTTTATTTTAATAGTGATACAATTTTCAATTATTACACTAAATTGTATTTATTATTTTTTCAAAACGTCCTATGACAAATCATCATGGAATTTAACACATGGATCAAAAAGTCCAGAGCCTAATCAACAGATAGCGTCTCTCACAAAATATCCGTATGATTTTTCATTAGTACGAACCTTCAAAAGATATATGTCATAACAATCTGAACATTAGTTTAGAAGTTACATTGGATTAATTTACGTTTTATTTGTTATTTTCAGAAAAATGGATTCAGTTTCGTGAATTCATTTATCATAGCTTTTTAATAGGAAAAAATCCCGTTCAAACAGAGCAATGGGTTCAAAAGTGTTACGCGAACTCTGCATCATCAACAACAGCCATCAAACGTTGGTTTACTGATTTTTACCAGGGTCATACAGACATCGATGATGCTGAACGTTCTGGAAGCTGTTAATCCGTAAAACATCGAAAAAACATTGAAAACCTTTATGGCTATGTGAAGCTACAAGAGATAGCTGACACCCTGAAGTTATCAAAAGGCAGTGTTTTCAGAATTATACACAAACATTTTGGTATGCAAAAGATTGCTCAGACCAGAAAAAAAACAACAACGAATTTATGATTCAGAACGCTGTTTGGACATATTTAAGCAAAATAAGCCTGAGTTTTTGGGTTGGTACAACACAATGGATGAAACATGGATCCACGATATTACTCCATAATCCAGAATCAATACACGAAATTTCTTTGAACCCATTTTTCTGAAAATAATAAACAAAATGTCAATTAATCCAATGTAACTTCTAAACTAATAGTAGGATTGTTGTTAAATTTTGATATACAATATATATTTTAAAAGATGACAGTATTAAAATATCATACGGATATTTCGTTAGAGGAGCCATCTGGTAGTTACTTCCATGTGTTATAACACGTTTCAACAACGCTTAAAAATTATTCATCTCAATTCTAATCAATTTTTAGTTAAATGCAGGTACTTCAATAAATAAAAAGGTTGCATATACATAGAGAGAAAATTTACATTGTAGATTATTCGCTGTAGCCTTCAGCAGTTCATATTTCTTTCGAACTAATAAATGAAATGGTGTTTTGGTAAATTGTAACACAATAAAATAATTATTAGATGATGCCACACATGTATGTTACACTTTAACTGCAACTATCGATATTATGATTTCATAACTAAATTCAATAGACAATCATTACGATAAATTTGGACCTGTGAATTGACTTCCAAAATCTTGTGGTTTTATACTTTTATATTATTTTCTTAATAATTATTACAGTACAATTGGAAAAATGTTATATACTTCGATGCGGAGTAGTTTATTGTGGTAGATACCATATTAGCTCCATCTTGGAGTAATATGACTTGTTATACATACCTCCTAACAATATAACATTTTAATATTATTATTTTATTAATAATATTTCAGTAGTAATATATCGAAAAATTTCCCACATAAATAGCGGGAATTGAACCTGCTATTTATATTTTACGATTTATTAACATTAACGCTATACCACTATATTTAAAATTATTGGATTTTCTCAATAAACCATCAACAGGCGTAAAACATTGAAGGCCCGCCATAATACTCGACATTTTTAATGAAATACTGCCAGATTTATTGACGGAAGATGGTAAAAAATTGAACTAATCGGATGTGCTTCATGAATTTAAGAGCATTTACATTTACTGCGTTATTAATTATAAATAACATATTGTTCCATCATGCCAATTAAAGGTCACACACGCATCTATATGGTAACTCGGTAAAATTTATTGGAGGTTGGTTGGGCTTGGTAAATAATAGAGCACGTAGCGCCATCGTTAAACTTTTTTATGATCATATGTTCTTTGAACGTAGCTTAACAAACTGTCAATATTTCTTGACATTACCTTCAGTAGAAACGAAAATGCGAAGATGTTAATGCTATAATGAACACATTCAGGTCGACCATGTGAAATAATAATACTGAAGAAAACATTGGCAAACTACTTGATTATTTCGTAAAAGTTTACTAGAAATCTTAGATCAAATTTATATAAAATTTATATCAAATAATATAAATGTATACCTAAGACAACAATTCATCGCTTTTTAACCGAAAAATTGATCTGAGAAAGCAGAAACTGATGATGAGACATGGTGAAAGCATCATATGAACCAGAAACCAAACGTCAAAGTGTGCTGAATGGTGGTCACCAGACGAAGGAAATCCAAAAAAAATCTCGTTTAATGACAATGCTGATTTCTTTTTACGATTCCAAAGGAATTATTCATAAAGAATTTCTTCCAACTGATTCAACGGTTAATAATAAATATTATATTGGTGTATTGAAGCGTTAGCGGATACTGCATGGTAATGCACCTGCACACAAGAATAATTACTGATTTTTTAGCTAAAAATTACATTTTTTTTGCTTCAACATTCACCGTATTCCCCACATTTAGTTCTATGAAAGAATGTCGTCATGCATAGGGTTGAAGTCATTCATAAGGCGACTACAACCCTTCTCAACAGCATTCCAATCACAGACATTTTGAATATTTGATAGATTTGATTTACTTGCTGAACGTGTAATTTGAAGCGATTTCAGTTGATGGAGATTATTTTGAATAAATAAAATGATATTTGTGAAAATTTAATATTTATTTTTGTGATTTATTTAATCCATTCCGGTTTATTATGGAACAGATGGTGTACACAGACTTTGCATCGTAACGAAAAACGTTAGTTTAACATTAAAATTAGCTTATATACTAACAATCATAGTAAAAATGTGTTAATTATTTTCGGAAGTATTTTATATTATCATCAAAAATTCAAAGAAAAAGATAAAAAAACATTTTTTATAGCACTGCGTTTAGGAATTGATAAAATAAAAATAAATTAAAGTTACAGTTCTATATTGTTCATGTATAATACATATATTGTACAGTGACGGCTGTATAGGTGCTGAATCTTTTAATGCTACCTAAAGTATTGCGATTATACATATACTCGTATATTTATTATATTGTATCTATTTTAATGCCTTAGTATTGCCCTTCCTTATCGTTCGCATCTGCTCAAAATCACAGTCATGCTTTCTTTCGGTACACTTTTTAACAACCTAGAACTGCGAGTATCGTTAATGATTGCCCAAACCAGCAGTCGCACGAATATCGTTTACAAGATTTTAACACCTTAGATTTTGGTGTGTGTAAATTTATTAAATCTTTCCTTCGTTCTTTCAATAAACTAAACTAACTCAAATAAAATCCATCAAATTTCATATATTATTCCAGTATTAATTCTTCTTAATAGCAGTAGTACCAAAAATCAATCCGAATTTAATGCGGAAGCGTTGCTTTAGTTTACATTACAACGACGACAGGCCTTCACTGATATTATTTATTTTATACTTATGGTATTCATAATTATATTTTATATGTTACATTAATATAAATAACAGTAGAAAAAATTAATTTAAAAATTAAACAATAATTAAATATTACAATATATTCTTATATTATATTTCCAAATTCAGTATTCATTTTCGCATTACTCATTTTATTTTAATGTTTTGACCATATAATAGAATTATTGCTAAATAAAAATAATGCATAATAAAGAACAAGAGCTAGAACTAGAAGTAGAACCAACACAAGAACTAGAACAAGTAGTAGAACACGAATTAGAACCAGACCAAGAGCAAGATATAGTACAAGAACCAAATGAAGGACAAGAAATAGATCAAATTCCAATAATTCTTGGACAATATGTTCAACGAAGAAATGATATGAATGGATTTTTACTCAATTTATTATCATTTTCGATAATGGTATACTGTAATGTAATAATTAAAATTGGAATGTATGTATCCGTTTTGAAAATTAATATTATTACAGTGACGTTACTATTAATTGGAAAAATTATTTTAAAATCATATCTATACATTGTAAGTTTAAGATAAATTTAAAAAATATATTAATTCATATACTAATAATCTTATTACGTATATAATTACATACATTTTTATATAATAATAGTGTAATAAACCGAAGCCACATGGATGTATAAACAATTTTTGTATATACGTCGATATAACACATGGCGTTGGAGCAATTTTTGCAATTATATTTGCATGTCTTTATCACAAATAAAATTGATGAAAATTTGAGGTAACGCTGTGTACTTATTCGGTATATGTTACATATAATACAATGCTTAAACACACTCATTTGGAAATTTGGAAATTAACCGAAATAATTTTACTCTTCACTCTTCAATTATGATATAATTATATATAGGAAATATATCATTGATTATAAAGATTATCGCAATTAACATAATAAAATGAATATGTATAATTTTGTAGAAATTGTAAATGCACATTATTTTCATTGTTTTTAAAGTTCAAAGAATAATTTTTTTTTTTTTTTGGAAAAAAATTATTGTTGAACTTTCGCACTTCAGTTATAAATAATAACACAGCACATTCATATGCGTATCAGTAGTTTAAAATATGTATTTTAGATGGAAACATACGTGAGACTAATGGAAGTCATATCCGTTATACGACTAGTAGCCACACATATGCAAAATGTTTCTTTATAAAAAACTTATTTTTAACTCATCATACGCGTATGAATTTGCATGTCATATCCGTAGTGGAAACATAGTCTAAATAAATTGGTTGTTTTGTATCAGCTCGCATTATATAGAAAAGATTTCATAAATATTGTCTTTAACTAACAATTGCGCATACAAGTTTTATTAATATATTCAATAAAATTTTTTAAAAAATATGCAATAAAATAATTAAAAATATTTTAATAATTTTCAGTTGTAATAAATTTATTATCACTGCTTATATTATTTTGTATATATAGTATACCCAGCCTGCACTACCATCATTACCATCACAGATAATGATATGTGTCATGTAAACTTACTTAATAGAAATAAATAAACTATGCTCACACTTCTATCTATGCGAATTTTACACTTCACCAGTCAATGCATCAGTCTTACATGTGTAAGTCTGAATTTGTTCATACATAATCTCAGGAACCAAACGAAATAGAATCATGAATATCCAACACGGAAATTTGTTTCTCTATATAATCTGGATATTTAGGAAATTCTGGGATTATATAAGTGACCAAGGCACAACTGCGAGTTGTGATATTTGTTCAAAATTATTCAGCTAAGTCATTTCTATGGTTAATTATTTTGCTGCCAGTTTGTATTTACATTTATTGACACATTTTACAAATATGATGCTATAATTATTGTTATCATTATTATATATAAATTATATAGCTTCAAATATAACTTCAATTTTATAATTTTGTGCTTGCAGTTTTCTATGCGTTATTTAATTGTAAAATCATATTATAGCCATCAATTATCATTACTTATTATATATATTTGCAAAATACATGTTATTTATTCAATTATTCTAAAAAAATATAGTTCGATATAGCGCAGAGTTTTGTGTATGGAAACATCATTAATTTTCATATGATGATATTGACTTTTCCGATTTCATTTAAGGAACCAAAGGATAATTAATTCGGTTGAGTAATTTTTAGTATGAAAAATACCGAACAGTTTTTTCATCTCATGTCAATACCGCCAGTATTGAACGAAATCTCTCCGGAATTGAATCTTTTTGATATGAATCTAAAAATAGATCTACCCTGGTAAAATTTCCGCATTATATGTAGTAGTCCGTAGTTTCAATCCTCCGAGGAAATAACTATGGATTTCTTACGGATGTTCGTTGCAATTTTATATAATCAGTGCAATCCTGTCCATGGAATTTTATAAAAAATGTCTTTGTATTATCCGTAAATTTTATTTTTTGTTTCTTATGTAAAAATTATTTAATTGTAAGATTAAATTCATAGTATAATTTTGTAGAAATTTGGCAGATAAAATTCTGACATGTAAACAAGAAACAAAAACCTCGGATTAAATCCATGAAAAGTCTTACAAAATTCCTAGAAAAATCACTATGAGTTGCTGGTTGTTTTAAAAATTATAAAAATGAATTGGAAAGAATGAGGATTATATCTATAGATAAGCGAAATATACAAAATTGGAACCAACTGTCTTGGATAATTGATGAAATAAATTATGAATACAATACCGTGCGGATATGTGTTGAACATATTACCCTGACAATCCAAAGATTTCAATTGAGCTGAATAAAATACTATTATATTAAGAGGAAAATCTATGGACATTCTTTGGACAAATTCCAATATATCTTTTTCATGGAAAATATGTTGATTTTTTCCACGAAAAATTTTCCTCATGTTTCAAAGTAAGGACAAATTGTTACAAGGTTGTTATAAAAAATTTTCCATTTAAATTTCCGATGCAAAATTAAATAATTATAAAATAATTGAAAGTGGTAACATTTAATGGTAATGTTTTGGTAATTAAATTTTCTCTATGTTAATTGTAATTTGTTAAAATTCGTGGAAATCGTTGAGTATATTAAAAATTGGAAAATAGAAAAAACATTAATTATACACAGCTTTCCACGATTATGTATTAATTAAATTATTATTATCCGTAGTTTGTCCAGATTTTTATAAAAAAATGTCCTTGGGTTATTCGTATATTAGCGATAATAATTTCCACGGATTCTCCTTAGAAGTATTTCTCGTTGCTATTATTCCGCAGAATATACGACAAATCCAATATATATTTTCCATGGAAAATATATGGATGTTTTCGACGAAAATTTTCCTCATTTTTCAAAGTACGGACAAATTGTGACTAGGGAACCACCAAAATATGGAAACATGTACATTTAAGTACAAAGGTATATTGTATACCTTATGCGGTAATATGGTGGGTATTGTCACCATAAACTATTAGCGTATTTGTTGTTCCCTTTGAATTTCCATCCAATCACTGAAATCATATAATTTTTTACGTATTGTCGTTGACACTGTATAAAGTATAATAAAGTTCCGCTCTACAGGTAAATTATATTAATTATATAAAAATTTATTTTAATTTTATAATAATTAACAAATTGTTTTTATTTAAGCCCATGTACTTTATTATCATATACTATTCATTATAAAAGAAAGCAAATACAATTGATTTATGTGTGTGTTAATTTTGAAAAATAATTAAATTTACTATGCTCCTTAAATAATGAAATATTTTAATATTATTTATTACAAATTCCTATATGCTTATTTGATTGATTTACAATTTAATTACATGATAAAATACAAAACTTATGTAAAATAAAACTTATGTCTTTAGATTTTGTAAAGTATTATGTGAATTTAAAAGTCAGGTCTCAACCATATATTTTATGAAAATCAATTTGTGTTCAACATAATAATAACATATATATTATAGAATATATGTAATAATGTTGTATTTTAAATAGGAGAACATTTACGCACATTTATTTAGTATTATGATAGATCATATCATATATTTCATATAAACTAAATAGCTGTGAATAAATCAAAGTAAATCCTATGCCATAAAATAACACTTTTGAATAGGTTTGTCCCAGCCATGCATTAAAACCCGTTAGATTAAACTAAAAGTAATAAAAAGAAAAAAAACAACAACTAATTTAAATACATTGTGACAAAATAACATTAACAAAATGAAAACTTACGTATTTAACACCACTAAATAATACTGAATTGGATATTAATAATGCAATAACTGTTTTAGCAATTGTTATTTGTTGAAAATCTTCAGTAAATGCAATAAATACATACAATATGCAACATAATAATATATTGCGATAAATTGATGTATAAATTCCATTGATCTCAATATTATTTGGAACTCGATTTGCATTAATTCTATTTTGTACGGGTTCCATTATCTTAAGTTTGGTTGATTTGATTTTTAAAATTAAAAAAATTTATATCTTTTTGAAAAATTGTAAAAGAATTAGAGATACAAAAAATAGTATAGAAATTTATTTAAATTATTTATATTAATTTTTGTGTTTGTGAATACTAAAACAATTCTATACTAATAAAATATAGAATTGTTATCAAGTTATATATAATAAAAATTAAGTATATTTTGAAATTAATTTAATTTTATTGTTAGAAAAACAGTTATATAATTTTTAAGTGGGACTATGCAATTTTATTTACACATACTAAATATATTGTATAATGAAATTACTCATCTATCTAAGCATACTAAAATCTAAACGTAACCTATATCCTATAGACACGTACATATATATAGTATTATATATGCGAGAGAGTATTTCGAAAAGTTTCAGCATCATTACTACCATTAGCATTTAAATTTTCAATCTATTTAAAGTTGAAGTGAGTGACCACCACATAAATTAGTTTCAAAGTTAGAATAAATCCATTAAACAATTCTGTATTGTAGATAAATTCAATTGGAAATATTTAGAATATTACAATCAAAGGTTCAATATATCTCAAAAGCATTATAGAAACAGAGTACGGCATAACACATTTTGAGAAAAAAGGAATAATCCAATACACGCACAACACGATAACAATACATTTAATTTAATTGATCATAAGGATTGAAGATTTAATGTAAGCATAAATTTATATTGTAATCTAATCAATAAGCAGACCAAAATTGCGCATGTGTGTATGATGAAGAAATATAGCATTAAAATTCAGATGCGATTTTAACCATCTGGATCTATATGCAGCTAACGCGTCTTCCTGAATTATAAGAAAATCCTAATATCAGTGCTATGCATTTATCTATTTAGCCCTGGGTCTAGGTAAGCGCTCCTTCTCTTCTCTTCTGAAACAATATTCCACAGTTCTTTAGGCACTCGTTCATCATCCATAAAATGTATCAGACAATAACTGGATACAACTTAATACGGAATTGATTTTTAAAATTTAAAATTATCAATATTTTTTTGCAAAAATTATAAAAGAATTAGAAACACAAAAAATAGTATAAAAATTAATTTAAATTATTTATATTAATTTTTGTGTTTGCGAATATTAAAATAATACAATACTAATTAAATATACGGAATTGTTATCAAGTTATATATTTATAATAAAAATTATGTATATTTTGAAATTAATTTAATTTTATTGTTAGGAAGGAAAACAGTTATATAATTTTTAAAAATTCAAATTGAACCTGCTAATATGGTGTTTCATTTTTCAGTTGATCTTTGTGTAAATATGGAGACAATGTGGCCTTATATTTTTCGAAATATAATTATATATCGTGCCCTTAAAAGATATACATTTTTCTGATTTTTTTCATATACAGGAACAAATGATAATTGTGTTGAGTAATTTTTAGTAGAAAAACACTGAACAGTTTTTTCATCGCATGTCAATACCGGGAATTGACCTCCACAATTATATGACTTTGATGTGAATCTATAAAAATAAATCGATTATGAAATATTTTCCATTTTAATGTCCGATGAAAAATTAAATAATTATGGAATTAATTCTATGATTGAAAGTGGTAACATTTATTGGTAATTTTTTTTAAATAATTAGTTACAGGTAATTCCGTTTTTGTATGTTAATTGTAATTTGTTAAAATTCGTGGAAATCGATGAGTATATTAAAAATAGAATAATTGTATTTACACACACACACACACATTCAACATAACATTAAAATCATGTTGTACACGAATTTCCATAATTATATAATTAAATTATATCAATTATAGTAAAAATCAAAGTTCCGCTACAAATAAATTATATTAATCATATCAAAAATTTATTTAATTTTATAATTATTATTAAATTTTTTAATTTAAGTCTATATACTTTATTGTCATACTCATACAATAGATTTTAGTGTGTATATTTTAAATAAAAATAATTAAATTTACTATACTCTTACAAATAATGTTATATTTTACTATTATTTATTACAAATACCTTTATACTTTATACAGCCAAACATTTAATCCCCTTATATTAAACTAAAAGCTATAAAAAAAACAACAACAACAATGAATTTAAATAAATTGTGACAAAATTACAATAACAAATAGAAAACTTACATATTTAGTATATCCTAAAAATGTAATATTTAATATTATTAATGCTATTAAAGATTTAGCAAATGCTGTTTGTTTTAAATCATTATAGTAACTTTAATATATATAAGTACCATCCAACTCATCAAACTTAAAAATATTTTGCAAATACTTGCTGAATAAGTTTTATTGTTCTCAATATTATTTGTAATTCGATTTGCATTAATTCCATTTCGTACCGCTTCCATTTTCTTAAGTATGATTGATTTAATTTTTTAAAATTAAAAAAATTTATATCTTTTTGAAAAATTGTAAAAGAATTAGAGATACAAAAAATAGTTTAGAAATTTATTTAAATTATTTATATTAATTTTTGTGTTTGTGAATATTAAAATAAAACAATACTAATAAAATATGCGGAATTGTTATCAAGTTATATATTTATAATAAAAATTATGTATATTTTGAAATTAATTTTTTATTTTATTGTTAGAAAAACAGTTATATAAATATATTGTATAATGCCTACTAAAAAGTCGATTTTCCGGAAAATTTAGTAAGACGACATTTCAAAATAATATTCATAATGTAGCATGCTATCAAACTTGACTACCAGAAAAATATAGTATTATTGAAATTTGAAAAACATTTTTTCAAGCTTCAATTTTATTAAAATTTATTTAATTTTATAATTATTATTAAATTTTTTTATTTAAGTCTATATATTTTATTATCATACTCATACAATATAAAATAAACACATATACAATTGATTTATGTGTGAATATTTTGAATTAAAATAATTAAATTTACTATACTCTTACAAATAATGTTATATTTTACTATTATTTGTTACAAATACCTATAAACTTATTTGATTGATTTATAATAAAATTAAAAATATGATATAATAATATCATAAGTAAAATAAAAATTATGGCATTCTAGAATATTATATCAATTTAAAACGCTGTCAGTAGCGTTTTAACCATATATTTATGCAGAATATATCTAATTATGTTGTATTTTAACTTGGAGACGCATGTACTCGTATTTATCTTAATCTGACCAACCAAATATATCAAATAAACGGTCCAACTGAGAATAAACCATTAAAAATGTTATGGCATTTAATAGCACCCTAATATAGAAATCTCTTAAATACTTATTAAAATTTATTACTGTAACGGGGTTTAGATTAAACTAAAAAGTAATAAAAAAAAAAAAAAACAATAACTAATTTAAATAAATTATTTCAAAATTAGATTAACAAAATGAAAACTTACATATTTAATACAAATATAAAATACACCATTTAATATTAATGTTGCTGGAAAAGTTACAGATAATAGAAACGTTAATCGTGCCATAATTCTTTGTTGTGATTCATTAGTAAATTTAACTAATACAAACATTGCCAAATATAATAAAATATTTTGATAAATTCCTTCATGATTTCTCACTATTGTATTATTATTTGGGTTTTGATTTGGGTTTCGATTTGGGTTTCGATTTGAATCAAGTGTGACTTCTGCCATAATCTTAATTTTGATTAATTAGAATTTTAAAATTATATATTATTTAAAACTTAAATATATGAATATTTTTTTAAAAAATTGTGTAGAAATTAGCAATACAAAAATTAGTAGAAATTAATATATATTTAATTATTAAGTTCTTGAATACTAAAATAATACTATTAATAATATAATAAAATTATATATTTGTGTAATAGTAACAATTGGGTATATATTTTGAAATTAATTTAATTTTATTGTTAGAAAAACAGTTATATAATTTTTAAGTGGGACTATGCAATTTTATTTACACATACTAAATATATTGTATAATGAAATTACTCATCTATCTAAGCATACTAAAATCTAAACGTAACCTATATCCTATAGACACGTACATATATATAGTATTATATATGCGAGAGAGTATTTCGAAAAGTTTCAGCATCATTACTACCATTAGCATTTAAATTTTCAATCTATTTAAAGTTGAAGTGAGTGACCACCACATAAATAAGTTCAAAAGTTATAATAAATCCATTAAACAATTCTGTATTGTAGATCACTTCAATTGGAAATATTTAAAATATTACGATCAAAGGTTCAATATATCTCAAAAGCCATATAGAAACAGAGTACGGCATAACGCAGTTTGAGCAAAAAAGGAACAACTAAATCAAAGTGCGACAAAATAACAACAATACATTTAATTTAACTGATCATAAGGATTGAAGATTTAATGTAAGCATACATTTATATTGTAATCTAATATTAATACTATACAACAATAAATAATAAATACATAATAAAATAGACCTGTCATGTATGATGAAGAAATATAGATGTAACATATAAATGTTGGTTGAAATCAAAAGTGGACAATACATTCAATACAATTTCATCTGCACATATTTATTTATTCAATATATGGTAAACGTGCATCAGACTAAACTTACTGCTAGGCATTAAAATTCAGGAGCGGTTTTATTCTTTTCCGCAGCATGATTATACAACCGGACCTTTCTGCAGCTAATATCTTCCAATACTGAAATTCTAAGGATCATAATTTCACTGTTTACTGCTGTAGACATCTAGCCATAGGTCTTACAGCTTTCTGTCTCTCTTCGGAAACAGATTTTTTGGCAACAAGGTAAAACTTAATACGGTGTACCTATAGATTCAATGTAACCATATGAAATTACATATGCTATTTGGTGGATCATTGATCGGTTGATCTTCGCGTAAATAGAGAAAATGTTACTTTATTAAAACTTGAACACATTGGCGAAGCCAGAGAAATAGGCATCAGTTTTAAATATCACTATATTATTTTTATAACTTAGATGAAATTAGACTAAATTATATAAAAAAATTGGGGTGTTCACGGAACTAAATTTACCGGAAAATAGATCTTTACGAATTATCATCTTTTTTAATTACGGGCCATAGTTTTACCGGATTTCCATGTTTGTAAATAGCATTTCAAATTATAATCAATTTCGCAAAATATTTATGCAGTATCATTATTTGTTACGAAAGTTCACTGACATAAAACGGAAAATCAGTCATATCTTTTGAACGCGTGAATCGATTTTAAAAATATCTTCAATAAAACATTGAAAATTGATTATAATTTGCAATTCTGTACATAAAAATGGATTTCCGTTAAAACTATGGGGTCGCGTAATTCAAAAGGACGATAATTCTTAAAAGTTGATTTTCCGGAAAATTTAGTAAGTAGACTTTTTTTTAATAATGTAGTTTACTTTCAACTCAACTACCTGAAAAATATAGTGTTATCGTAATTTGAAAACATTTTTTCAAGCTTCGCCCTTGCATTTACATCACGATGTATGGTACACGATTTTCCATAATTATGTAATTAAATTATATCAATTATAATCAAAACCAAATTTCCACTACAAATAAATTATATTAATTATATCAAAATTTATTTAATTTTATAATTCGCTAGTAACACTGTCCGTAGTTTGTTTGCAAAATTTCCGCATTATATGTAGTAGGACGTAGTTTCAATCCGAGGAAATATCTATGGATTTCTTATAAATGTCCGCTGAAATTTTATATGATGAGTACAACCCTGTACATACATGGTTTTTGTATAAAAAATATGATTGGATTATCCGTATATTTCCGATGATAATTTCAACAGATTCTGGTTAGAATTATTATTCTCCTTGCTATTATTCCACATAATATCTGTAGAATTTATATTCATATTTTATGTGAGCCGATCCACACAAATATCAGAGCACAAAAATATCTTTGGATCGAACATGTATTTTGGCAAGTAATACCCGTGAATTGTCCGTATTAGCAGAATTTTTATGACGATGATGCCTGGTTTGCTTCAGTTTTTTACCGATAGACCAGAAGTTCTATGAGCATGGAATAAAGATGCTGAACGATGGCAAGAATTTATCGATTGTGCATTTTTTTTGTAACAATCAAAATTCCTCGGAAATGTATCGATTTGAGTTGCTAGTTTGTTTAAAAATTATGAAAATAAGTTAACAAGAGTGAGCATTATAATCTAGATAATTGGTGAAATAAATTATGAATACAATACCGCTGATATATGTTAGAAATTTTACCTTGACAATCCAAAATTGAAAATCTATGGACAGAATACAGATTCCAATATATCTTTTCCATGGAAAATATGTGAATTTTTTCCACTGAAATTTACCTCATTTTTCAAAGTACGGACAAATTGTTACTAGGGTTATTATTAAATTTTGTTATTTAAGTCTATGTAATTTATTATCCTTCTCATACAATATAAAAAAAAACACATATACATTTGATTTAAGTGTTTATATTTTAAATAAAAATAATTAACTTTACTATACTCTTACAAATAATGGTATATTTTAATATCATTTATTACAAATACCTTTATACTTATTTGATTGATTTATAATAAAATTAAAAATATGATATAATAAAATCGCAAGTAAAATAAAAATTATGACATTCTAGAAAATTATATGAATTTAGAACGCAGGTTTCAAACCATATATTTATGCAGAATATATCTAATTATGTTGTATTTTAACTTGGAGACGCATGTATGCGTATTTATCTTAATCTGTCCAACCAAATATATCAAATAAACGGTCCAGCTGAGAAAAAACCATTATAGTGACATTTAATAACACCTTAATATAGATAGTTCTTAAAATTTTATTAAAATTTGTTACTCTAATGCCAATGGGATTTAGATTAAACTAAAAAGTAATAAAAAAAAACAACAACTAATTTAAATAAATTATTTCAAAATAAGAATGACAAAATGAAAACTTACATGTTTAACAAAAATTAAAAATACACCATTTAATATTAATATTATTGTAAGAGATACACGTAATAGAAACGATAATCGTGCCATAACTGTTTGTTGAGATTCATTAATAAATTTAATAAATACAAACACTGTTAAACATAATAAAATATTTTCATAAATTTCTACATAACTTCTAATTATCGCATTATTATTTGGATTTGAATTTAGGTTTGGATTTGAAATCCGTATGACTTCTGCCATAATCTTAATTTTGATTAATTTTATTTAAAACTTAAAAATTGTGTAGAAATTAACAATACAAAAATTAGTAGAAATCAATTTACCATATATTAAATTATTGAGTTTTTGGATACTAAAATAATACTAATAAATAATCTAATTATATATTTGTGTAATAGTAAAAATTGGGTTTATATATATTTAAATTAAGTTAATTTTATTGTGAGAAAAACAGTAATTTAATTTTAAAGTGTAGCTATATATTTTTTTACACAAAAGCTATATTGTATAGTTGAATTATACTTGGCATCTATCCATATATATTCTAAAATCTACACTTAACCTTACGTTTACGTACAAATACTAGTATATATTATTTTATCAGCATCATTATTACTATATATATATATATATTTTAATTTACAATCAATTTTAAAGGTGGACTGAGTGACCACCGTATATACCATATAAGTTCAAATGAATCTAAATCTAACAGTTCTGTATTGTAGATATTCATTTGGGAATACTGAAAATGATACAATATCAAAGATTCAATATCTCAAAACCTATATAGAAACAGAGTACGGCATAACATATTTTGAGAATAAAGGAACAACTAATTACAAGCGCGACAAAATAACAACAACACATTTATTTTAATTGATCATAAGGATTGGTGATTTAATGTATGCATACATTTATATTGTAATCTATTATATAAACATTGGTTGAAGATCAAAATTGGACAATACATTCAATACAATTTCATCTGCACTTATTTATTTATTCAATATAAACGTGCATCAGACAAAGCCAATGGCATTAAAATTCAATTGCGGTTTTTGCTTTTTCAGCGACATGATTCTCCGGTCGGAGTTATCTGCAGCTAAACTCATCTGAATTTTAAGGATACTAAGCTAATACCACTCTTTACTGTATTTTGCTATATAACCTTAGATTAGATCTTCTAGCTGTCCTTCGATCTACTGTAAAACAATATTTAACAGATTTTTTGACACAAATTTAAATTTGGTATACAATCCTCACTCTTTTTAATTTATTATCTTAATTTTTAAAACAACCAACAACTTGAAATCGATATATTTCCGGGGAATTTTGTATAACTTTTCATTGATTTTATCCGCGGTTTGTGGTTTCTTGTTTATGGTAAGCGTTTTATCTGCCAAATTTCTACAAAATTGTGCTCTATGAATTTCTTAATTTTATCTTATTATTTTTTACATAAGAAAATATCATATCATCTTTATTTATTTATTACGTATTTATTACATTAAAATTTGTTTCAACCACCTGTCATATTTCATACTATTGATGACTCGCTTCTGATCAGTTGGATTCGTGATAATTTCGGTGATTCTATTCTCTATATATACGAGTACACACTTGATGGCTGGTGGATTTTGTTTGCAATACCCAAGAGGGCATCTCTGCGATGTCTTAACATATAATGATTTTCATATTAGCATTATTTTACTTGTTCAATAATGTCGCATTGGAATATATTATGAAGAATCTAATTTAATTCTACCAACAATTGATTTGTTATCGCCCAGTTCAATAGGGTATATCCATCGTAAATACAGACAACAGCATCATCCACTGTTTGATTAAAAATTACTAATGAAATGATGTAAATTGGATAACAATATATAATTACTGTTTATTTGTTTTTAATTCTTTTGATTACCGCAGCACATTTAACATATAATCGATCACAATTCGTCTTTGATAAGATTGATTTTAATATAAAATTACAACTATAAATCGCTCGCAATTGGTTTAGGTGAAAATATGCATGCGGTAAATATATATATAGAGGCCATACGACATCTCTAGAAAAAACAATAACTTTAATTATCTATTGATTATATGCACTTCATATTCAAAATAATATAACTAAAGAAACAATTAATAATTAATTATTTTATGTCGTATGCCTACCTACTAATGCATAATGTATTCATGTTTATATTTAGAAATTCTTCAGCGATATAAGCACGGTATTTATTTATTCTCTATCTACATAATAATATAAATATATAAAAGAAAATAATGTAGCATTACCCTAGTAACAATTTGTCCGTACTTTTAAAAAAGAGCATAATTCCCGTAAAAGTAATCCACATATTTTCCATGGGAAAGATATATTGGAATTTGTCCAAAGAATGTCCATAGATTTTCCACTAATTTTTAAAACAACCAGCAACTCAAATCGATATTTTGTTCTTGTTTATTACAAAAGAAATGAACAATCGATAAATTTTTGCCATCGTTCGGGCGGCATAATCATGCCGTGCTCATAGAACTTCTGGTCTATAGGTAAACAACTGAATCAAACCGCTATTAGGCATCATCGTCATAAGTAAATTTATTCTGATAATACGGACAATTCACGGGTATTACTTGCCAAAATACACGGAAGATATAAAGATATTTTTGTGGAAATCCGTGGATCTGCTCACAAAAAATGTGAATATTGTGAAATTCTATGAATATTCTGTGGAATAATAGCATCGAGAAATAATTCTAACGAGAATCCGAAGAAATTATCATTGGAAATATACGAATAATCCAAGGACATTTTATGAAAATCCATGGACAGGGTTGCACTCACCATATATAATTTTCCAGGGGACATCCGTAAGAAATCCATAGATATTTCCTCGGCTTGAAACTACGGTGTACTACATATAATGCGGAAATATTGCGGACAAACTAAGGACAATGTTACTAGGGTATTAACTATATTTTTGATGTTTATTTAATTTATAAACTTTTTAATAATAATTTATCAAATACATATTTTTATATTTTATTGATCATCAAGAAATGTACGAATATATCAGGTCACGAACATTTTTTAATGTACAGAAAGTAAAAATATCCTAAATATGTTCAATATATTTAGGTAAAGTAGCATTATTTTAAATTGCTGAAATTCATAAGTAATAATAATTAATTAATAAAGTAAAATTTATATTATTTGTATTATTCGTATGTTTATTGCAACGAGTATTTAAACGACAAAATGAGCCAAACATTCCGGTTTGAAACCAGTGATAGTCACCATAGATAGGCCTTATGGCTCCACCGGTAAAGAGTTCTATATATAGTAATTCTATATAAGAGGAAAGAAGAATTTCTCACATGAGTTCGATGTATGGTGATAATATCAAATTATAAAAATATCCGCAAAGATCCAAAAATCAACCAAACTTGCATGTGTATAGAAATATACATATTCATTTATATTTTATTATTTATTAATAATAATTACATTAACAAAATTTATGAATGGTATTTATTAAATGGATACAGGTTTTAGACTCTAATATTATATGTGTTTAACCGATACTATAATTATCATTAATTTTGTGGAAATATCGAAAAAATAATTTATTTTGCGTTTGGTTAAACATATCCGATATTAGAGTCTACAACCTGTATCAATTTGTTAAATTTAAATTTAAAATACTAACAATTTATATATAGTAAATCTATACCTAAATACACTGATTGTACATATAAATTATAAATAAATAAATCCCTGACGAATGGGATAAATTAATAGTGTCCAATAAAATAGTATTCCAATAATTAGTGCAACCATTGTTTTGTTAATTATACTATCTAATATTAGTATCAATACAGGTAACGGCAAATGCTGTAAATATTGTATTTATTTATTTCAATAAATGTATACAATTTAATTTAGTTTATGTTCATATATACTTACATTTAACAGATTATTTGTAATTAAAAAGGAAACTATCGTAATTTTCCACACACTTATTAATACAAAAATTGTAATTAAATTATGTCTAATGGCAAATTCATTTAACTGTATAGATTGTTCAATGCCATTATGAAAAACATAAATACTTAATATTAAAATTATTAATAATAATAAAAATGATACACTAAAAATGTTTGTTATTATTTCATTTGATATTAATGCCATATTTGTTGTTAAAAATTCAATTAGTTTGGACAAATTATTAAGCATTTTTTTATGTTAAATAATATTAAAATAAATTATTAAATTCAATGAAAAATAAAAACGCACTTATCATAAACTATTATTGTGAAACTATTGACAACAACTGATATATTTAATTCAAATTTATTCATTTATATACCACCTATGCGTAGTGTATCGTATATATGCGTAATTGTTCACATTAATATCATTTATGCGTAAAAACATGAATAATTTCTATAAGTTCTTGGGTTAATTATACTTTTGGAATTATCCAAATTTCAACACAAAGTAGTAATAATTACTTGCAAACAAATGACATTTTTTTCCGTATTTTAAATGTAATTCATACCACTAAAAAATGTTGCTTTAATGTCTGTTTCATCGAGATCAGTTTTATATATGTTTTTTTTAATTGCATATTATGTTAGTAACGAAATTGGACTGATTTTCGGCTAACGAAATCATAACTGATATATACGTATCAAATAAACAATTTGCGAACACTTTTTTTTTGTGCGGTATGAACAAGGAATTTCTTTTGGAAATTTACAGCGAAATTTGGCCACTCCAAGAAAATTGATTAAACATGAATAAAGAACTTTAAACGCAAGTTATTTGTATAGTAATGCATCACTTTTACAATGAAAAAAACAGGCTTGCATTCCTTCGTCATTCATAAGTATTTTTCATGGTTGTTGAATGTATAAAATGCGATCGGTTAATATGAGTATTTAGTTGCATTTCCAACCGCATGTCATTTAATCGACTTACCTCTTGATTGTCATTGATATTTCCTAATTGTCACATATGAAAGCTGGGTGACATTGCAAATAATTATTTCCTATAGAGTATGTTCCTGAACACAGATTGATAAAATTACATATTGTTGGTTGAGACAGAAATAGATTTATATGCTACAATTGATTTTCGTTCGTGAACGTGAGTGTAATATTTTTGAAATTTTTGGCACAAAGATGTTACTGGTATTTAACGTACATTAGTTGATTTCTTTTTAACCTATAACAGATATAACAATAAATATAGCTGCGACTACCACTAAAGCTTTATAGTAGAATATATATATATATAACTAATTGATGACTATTAATTAATTGGTTTCATCATCAAATCATGTTACTCCAAGTAGATATCATATGGTATCTAATCTACCAAACATTATTTACACTCTCCTCATTCAATATACGTATGTGAACTACATAAATATAAAATGTTATTTCAATTTTATTTATATTTTTTTTCAATTTTCTTTAAATTTATTAAAATTATATAAATTTAATTATTATTTACAATTATTAAGTTAAAAAATTAATTCTATAAAAAAAAAAAAATGAATAACAAAAATCATAAACGACTATCTTGAATGGCTCCCGGATTTGTAATAGCATTTTTCCGTTCTTGTATTGCAATAACTAAACGTCTAAATGGACCCAATGGTAAATGAAGTGATTTTAAATCATTTTCCGTAAGTAATATTAATGTATCCAAATCGATTTCTTGTTTATAAAAACTATTTTGTATTTAAATTAAAAATAAAAAGAAAATTTAATTAATTAATTTTAAGAAAAAAGTTAAATAAATTCAAACAACCCAACCAAAACAAAACAACTTACATATGATAATGTTCTTGAAGATTCCATGCTGTTAAGAACCTTTTTAATGGTTTAAATCGATTTTCAGGATTACTATTATTATTATTATTATTATTATCATTATTATCATCATCACCATCATCATTTTCGCTATTATCAGAATCATCTGTATCATCATCACTATCGGATACAGTTAAACGTGGTTTTATAACTTTTGCTTTATGTATTGACTTTGATGTATTACTATTTGAACCAATGGATGATGATGAATCTGGTTGTAAATCATTTAATGCTGCTTGTACAGATCGCCCAAATGATAATGTACCTAATAGTGGCCGATCAAATAATCTAGATGGTCTTTGTAATAGTACTTCTTCACTGGCCTCTTCTTCTCCATCATCATTATTATTACAATTATTATTATTATTATTATTTGCAATACCATTTGTTTGTTGCATAAAATCGGGTTGACTTATGGATCTGGCCAATGTACCATATGTACCGCGTGGACCACGTGATTCTGTTTTTGATTCATCACCATTTGTTATTACATTAAAAACATCAGCAATTTTACCACGTTTACCAACATCACCATTTGCGGTTGCCGCCGCACTAAATGTACCCACATATAATACTTCTGAATCTCTTGGTATACCTTGTAATGATCGAATGCTACGCTGTCCACTCGGTTCCATTTCACCAATTTTAAATTCATTTTTTGATAATGTAAAATTATTTAATTTTGGTTTAGCTTTCATTGCATCAGTCTTACGTTGGACGGCACCCTTTGACGCCGATATTGTACCGCCAACTAATGCACTATATTTGGTGCCAGCTGTATGTTGTGTTGTAGCCCCATACAATGCCGACGACGGTTGTTGTGTCGATGAATATTTCAAATTACCTTGACTTGATGACCACAAACGTTGTTTCCATGCCGACAAAACAGTTGACGGTCGATGTGGCATTATTTGAATTTCATTTTCATTATCTTGTTCCATTTTTTGTTGTTTTTTTGTATACGCTTTCGTACGTTTATCACAATTTTTTTCGGCTAATTGTTTTAATACGGCTGCTTTTTTTCTAATTATTATAGAGTATAAAGAACAATGATAATTTTAAAATCTGAGAATTTATATTTATATTTATAATGTTATGAATATTTAATTAAGAATTAATCCAAACGCAACGAAAATTAACATCTATTTTAAATAATATATGTGAGAATGATATACTAAATCCAAAGATATTGACAAAACATATTGCAACATATCTTAATTGATAGAAAATCAAATGCAAAGGTAGTATCACTTAAGTTAAGTAAATTGAGGTGTATTATTGGCAAGCAGCAGGGAATGTATTAATCCCTTGTGTGGCAGTGATGGGCCTCGCACATTATGATTTTCTGTATTAAATTATTATACAAATGATTTAAGAGGACCTCTACTATCAATTCTTTTTCAATATCTATAACAGTCAAGCGGTGTTGCTAATTTTAAATGGAGTATTATAACAATCAACAACGCTAGAAGAATCGTAAAAGAATTTTACGAAAATCAACAGTAAAAATTTGATCCAATAATATATCCGGATTGAATTTTGCACCAAATCATAAACGAAAATATTTGTATTAAAAATTAATTTTCCAAATTGCCGATATTGTAAAGGATTGAGCTATGCAATTTCCTTAAAATGCTTTAAGAATAAAATAAAATTTATTGCATTTGTTAAATTTTCATATAATTAACTTTCGTGTGTCTTCGAACACAATAAAATGGTGAGTTCTCTTATTCTTATATTTAAATTATTTTGAGACACTCTAGATTAAATATAAACAATATAATAATGTGGATAAATTGTAAAATCTAAAATATTTATCTTTCTTACTTATCACTAGATTCTAAATTAGCTGTAGCTGCATCTAAATATTTTAAAATATCATCACGATTATTAATAGCGGCTAAATCTTTGGCACTATGATGATCAATATCAAGTGAATAAATATTAACACCAAATTTTATAAGAAAATCTACACATTCAATATGTCCTTTGGCCGCTGCTAAATGCAATGATGTATTACCAAATTGATCTGATTTATCTGGATTGCCACTATACACATAGATGCGAAAGATAAAATGTAAATTTATATATAATTACACGAAATTGAGCTTTTAATAATATAATATACAATAAAAAATTTACCCTCTTCCAATCAATAAACGTAATGCATCTAATCGTCCTTCAAATGCAGCCCATAATACTGGTGTCATTCCATCAATATCTTTAGCATTAACTTCACGACGATTTGCTTCACGTAATACATCCAACAGTCCATCTTTGGCTGCTCTGTTAAAAGTGTTTATGAAAATCACAAAAATAACAAAAAAGATTAATAAAAACAGATGAAAGTAATTTTTATCGTATTTAATTACACACACACACACAAACATATGCGAAATTACAATTTATAATTTTATAATTAAAAAAAAAGTAAGTACATATATATTAGACAATTTAATTAATTTACATATTTTTTAAATTAATTTTTGTTTTCGCTCTAAATAATTATTTACATAAAACATATAGAAATTATATTTGCGGTGATATAAAAATTTATTTATTTTAATTGTTTTAATAAAATTAATTCGGTGATTTTTTTATATGATCGTTGATATTGCGGTTTATTTATTCTTTTTAATATTGTACATTTTTCAAATAATATAAAATAAAGAAAGAAATTTATACAGGTTATGGCAATTGAAATGTAACAATAATTTGGGTTGGAAATGTTTTGTTCTGAAGTTTGTTTTTGTTATAAATTGAATCCTTAAAATTCCGAAATTTGTTTCAATAAAAAATGGGTCTATGATATCAGAACACGATTTTTTAGTATTGTGTATTTGGTATTTTTTCATTGTTTCGTTGAAGGAGTAGATAGCAGAACTAACAATTATGAACGTGAATAAATTAAAGATGATCCACATATTGATCGAAAAATTATAGAAATGTGGAAATAAATCAAATCATATAATATTATTATTTAGTACATGGTGATGAAACATGCGGATTTATGAATTTAAAATGTTAACAACACAACAGCGCGTGCTATAAATGAACCATGATCATGGTCAATCAAAAAATATGAATTTCTTCAAGTTATGTTCGTCAAAAAAGAAATGATTTCAGGAAATACAACTCATTTATGGATCTCGAATCATGATATAAGCGTAACTTCAATCATTATTCGTGAATAGCTAACAAAAAAACCCAAATACTATTCACTAACCTCCTCATATATTCACCGCAGTAGTGGAATCATATATCACCATCACATTTTGAGAGTCTTTAACATATTTTGTATTTTGTTAAATAATGTAACAAAAAATGATGATGATAGTCACTATATAATCGCCTTACACGATTCCAATTCTGGTGCTATGGTGAATGGTATTTGTTAAATATTTAGCTAAATATTCACGAATAATGATTTCAGTTGTGAGTTGTTGCGTTATCGTGATTCAAAATCTATAAGTTGTTTTTCCAGAAATCATTTCTTTTTTGATGATCTCGTGGCATTACACCTTTTTTTTTGTTTAATTAAATAAAAAACTACTTCCGAAGTAAACCTGATGTTTGATTGCATTCAATCGTTTAAGAGGAAAATTCGAACTGATGGGATGGTAAGTATTAATTATATAAAGCGATGTAAATACTTTCCCTAGTAACACTGTCCGTACTTTGTTCGCAAAATTTCCGCATTATATGTAGTAGGCCATAGTTTCAATCCGAGGAAATATTTATGAAGTTCTTCCTTACAAGTATTTCTCGTTACTATTATTCCACAGAATATCCATAGAATTTATATTCAAATTTTTTGTGAGAAGATCCACGGATTTTAACAAAAATATCTTATAACGATGATATCAAATCGCGGTTTGATTTAGTTTTTTACCGATAGACCAGAAGTACTATGAGTGCTGAATGAAGATGCTGAAGGATGTCAAAAATTCATTGATTGTACATTTTTTTTTGTAATAAACAAGAACAAAAAACCGCGGATAAAATCCATAAAAACTTAACTTAAAACAAAATTCCTCGGAAATATATCGATTTGAGTTGCTGGTTGTTTTAAAAATTATGAAAATAAATTAAAAAGAGGATTATATGTAGATAAGCGAAATATACAATATTTGAACCACTGTCTTGGATAATTGGTGAAATAAATTATGAATACAATACCGCGGATATATGTTGGAAATATTACCCTGACCATCCAAAGAATTCAATTGACCTAAATAAAATACTATTATATTAAGTGTAAAATCTATGGACATTCTTTGGTCTTTGGACAATTTCCAATATATATTTTGCATGGAAAATATGCAAAATGTATATGCGCGAAATAATATTTGTAACCAAACAATTTGATTCATCAGTTCAATATTGTTGTAGATACCCTGTGGTATTGTATGATTTAGTCAAAACATTATTAATACATATACTTAATTTATATATCATGCTGATGGGAACAACATACATCATTTAAATCTCAATGTTATTTAAAAATAAAAATTAAGAGAGCACAACAAAGATCAAATTAAAAAAGGTCAATAATTGCGAAATGAATTGAATTAATTAATTATATTATTAATATAAAAATGTACAATTTATATATAAAAGGTCAACTATTTATAAAATAATATTCGCTTATATCACTTTATAAATATTATAGAGTTGTAAAAATTGAAGAACTGGAACACTTTACCATTTTCATTATATTATTATTTATTTAGTAATACATTTTTAGTAGTAATTTTTATATATGTTTTTCAGTAACAAAAAAAACTGGATTTTTTTTCGAAATACATTTTAGAATTAATAAAATTTATTAATAATAAAATAATATAAAAGAAATAACATGTATCAAATAATTACAAATTTATTATTTTTAGTGTTATTACATATACTGACAGACGTTACCTACGCATTTCAATTGAGCTTTCTATTTCGTTAATATTTCCTTCTGTTTTTTTTCTTCTTAATGTTCATGAATAAATGTAATATATTATTACGAAATAAAATACATTTTTGAAATAATAATAATAAAAAACAATCTATTGTTAACATTATCAAAATAATAACATTATTTATATTACAATATTTAAATTTAAATTATCTCTCTGTCTGTTTAAAGAAAATTAGGAAAAAAGCAAATATTTACATAAATAAATTTTAATTGATTTAATTTAATTTTAATGTTTCAAAAATATATTTACTGATTCACAATTTAAATGATTTCGAAATGTTAATGCAAAAATTTATATTATTTCAAATATTTGGATTGTGTGTTGTTATTAAGAATTTTAAATACAATAACTAATTATAAAGAATGTGTATATTTAACTTACACATCAATTCATCAATTATATAATAGTATTTCTAGAGGCATAATACAAAGAAAGTGTATAAATTGGGTTGTTATGTTGATTGATGCATAATCTTTATTGGCACCATTGTATCATTATGAGATTATAATCAGCCATATAAAATAATTGAATTGAGGAAACATCTATAACTTTCGTTAAATGCAATACACTTGCTGAATTGCATTATATACTCCCATTAGGAGTAATTTACTAACTTAATGAATGTTTGGTAAATGTCGCATAAGCTCCACTTGGAGTAACATGACTTGCTATATATACATTTATTGAACATAGTATAAAAGACATTAAATTGGAGATTTCAATATTTAGTTTCGGAGACCTTTTGGTCCATTATATTTGCCCTCAACCCTTACGCACCCCGTCGATAGTGAACTATGTGATTTGAATCAAGTCAACATTCATCCACAAAATAGTGCCACTATATGTCAAGTTTTTTTATAATATCAATGCCAAGCATTTATTTTAGGAATTACTCGCAGCATGTAAGTATTGAACAATTTACGAATTATAATCTGTAATTATGCTTTTTTAAAAACTGTAAAACATGTATAAACATGTAATATGGGAAATATTCAAAGGGAAGAAAATTTCTTACCATTATATGAATTGAAAGAAAAAGACATCGAAAATCGCTTCAACACAAGACGGCGTGTTTCATTACTTGTTCAAATTTTAACTGTGATTAAAATGTGGATCGTTTATTTCGATAAAACAGAACATATAAATTCGTAAAATATGCTGAAGGGTCAACCATAACACAAGCAAAAAGGAATATTCACAAAAAGAAGACCAACATATGCATTTGGTGGGATATGGAAAAGGTGTCGTTTATTATGCTAGCTCATAAAACCATGCGTGTAACACAAAAACGAACAACAGTTACCAAATATAAGCAACACAAAGTGATTTTTCACCACTACTCTACAATTTACCATACGTAACGGAACCTGTACAAGCATGGCTGAGTTGATCAGAACACCTCACATATGAAGAAGCTTAAAAAATAGATCGAAATAATAAATTTTAATATAAAACCGAAGAAGTTTTTTCTCACTGGAATCTATTTATATATCCAGAAAGATATAGCAATAAATTATATCAGTTGATGGAAAATAATTTAAATGAAAAAAAAGTCCCACTAAATATGGGTTAATTTTCCGTTATCCTTTCGTTATACCACTGATATAAAGTTAAAAAAAAACACTCCGTCCATGTCTGTGATATCGCAATATTCAAAAGATTTTTCAAGTAGAGTTCAGATTTTACTTACATTTCCATAATATCCAGATAAATTCTGAGATACTGCAATGTTCTTTGCAATATCACAGTGATATGCCTATTATAATATCATTTTGATAGCCATATGATATCTATATGATATTCCTATGGCATCCATGGAATTTCACAAGAACTTTCCAAAGATGTTATTATTTTCATGTTGTGTGTGAGATGTACGATAGACATACATCACATCGTCTCTATAAGGTTTTCACACTCTACAAAATTGAATTTTAGCAATCACATCACATATGTGTGTGTGTGGTGAATAGTTCCAATATAATTTTAAAGGGTTCATTGAGTATGCAATTCAGAAAATATTGTATCAAAACCACATCTATTGCTGTGGTTCAACATCAAACTATTCTAGATAATGCATATCAGATGTGTGGTGTCTGCTTATTATATAATGTTTATATGTGACTAAGCGCATGTAGATATCCTAAAGGTTTATTACATTATATTTACTATCTATTGTTTTGTCCACAATAAATTATGTCATGTAATATCCTCACAGTAAGAACGGTATTGTTATATAAAATTAGTATTGTATATTGAGACATATAAATAGTTAAACAAATAATTATTTACATCAAAAGATATCGGTATGGGGAATCCCACACACGTAAATTGTTATGCTAAAACATAGAAGTGTTTGAAATGTGGACTTGTTGATCATATTGGCGTCGTTTGTCCTAGAAAGGTTGAGTTGACCAAATCTTTAGTTGAACATGTGTCAACCACATAAACTACCACAAAGTTGAAAAAAGAAGGTGTCGTGAGGTCGTGAAAACAATGAATCCAGCCACATATGATAGGTGGGATTATGGAGGTCGACACTGCAGAAATTCAACTTCAATAAAAAGCCGACATGAGTATCATGTAAGTTAAGTTTTGTATCACTAATAAAAAGTGTAAACACTTCTTTGTCGACATTGTTTCCGATCAAAATTTAAACGTACATGTGCTGGAAAAAAATGTATACGAGTGAGGATAGTCAGGAAAATGCTTCAGTTGGATCTTCTGGTAGTAGATTAGAAAGAAGTTGGCTTAATGTGATTAATCCACATTATGGCCACAAAACATTTTGGCAAATCCGGCCACAACACAAATCCACATATAGCAAATTTCTGTCCAAGTAAGTCCAAATATAATGAGATTATAAAGGAAGTGAATAGTGATGTCAATGTATTCAATGGTCACATCAACATTAACATCATGTGAACACAGAAATAGTGTTCTCTAAACTGTATGAAGTCGAAAAGAAATTATTTAAAACTGTCTTTTCTTTATAATTTGTCCACTGGAAAAATTTAATTGTTCTATGAAATTCTTATAGTAAATTGAATTACCAATAATAGTTGTTATCATAAATCATGTTTGTTTAACTTGTAATCGGCTGAATGCAATGTTATCATAATTTATATAATGTTATAATACTGGAAATGGATTATTTAAATTCTATTTTTTGTTCAATCTTATTGAAAAATTTGGTTCATTTATATGCAAAATGATGTATAACGCTCTAAAAGTGACACCAAATTCAATGTATTCTGTATATGCTGGTTATTTGTAATAATTAAATTGAAATTTATCATGTGCAAGCAGGTTTTGCTCTACACCTTTTAATAAACCGCTTGTATATATTGAACATTAAAATTAAAGTATACAATAAATTCCATTTTAAAAAAAATCATAATTCACAAAATGTTTATTTGCCTCTCGTACATTGTTTGTTCATCAATATTTAGTTAGATATATTACTTATCGTTTTAATTATATTTATAATATAATGTAATAGCTTCCTCTTATCTAAAAATTTAATAGAATATTTTTTTATCGAATATATGGTATTTGATGATGAATTGGTTGTGTGTGTGTGTGTGTGAGTGTGTGTGTGTGTGTGTGTGTGTGACTGATATAATATAATAAAATAAATATAAATTATATTGTCTATAAATTATCTATTTTTTTGTATAGGGAACACACATTATTATGTGATAGATAGTACGGCGCGTTATTATATTATGATTGTTTCAATTGTTACAATATACCATTTATTTTTTTAGTTTATTTTTCATGTGATAATATTTGATTAGAAAACAGGAAAAATATTTTATATAGGATGAATTATATAATTGAATGTGTAATATATAAATTTCAAATTTTTTAAAAGCAGCCCATCAGTAATATCTATAATAAAACTATAATACATGATGTCATTATCAAACCCATAGATTTTAGAGCCATTGATTTCGTTAGAAGAAGAAAGAATATGTCATTGACTATTTTTTAGGCTTCATTGGACTCAAGTTTCTTTTGTGTCGGATACAAATTAAATTACAAAATCAGTCATGAATTCATTCAATTTAAAATGATAAACACATCATCATTTTAGGTCCCTAGTAACAATTTGTCCATACATTTCGGTGGAAAAAAATCCAAATATTTTCCATGGAAAAGATATATTGCAATTTGTCAAAAGAATGTCCATAGATTTTCCACTTAATATAATAGTATTTTATTTAGCTCAATTGAAATATTTGGATTGTCTGAGTAATATTTCCAACATATATCCGCATGGTATTGTATTTATAATTTATTTCACCAATTATCCAAGACAGTTGATACAAATTTTGTATATAAGACTGACTCTTTTTAATTTATTTTGTTAATTTTTAAAACAACCAGCAACTCGAAATCGATATATTTCCGAGGAATATTGTAAAACTTATCATGGATTTTATCCGCGGTTTTTGTTTCTTATTTATTGTAAGCGTTTTATCTGCCAAATTTCTACAAAATTATGCGCTATAAATTTAATTTTTACATAAGAAAATAGAAATATCATATCATTTTTATTTATTTATTTCGTGTTTATTACATAAAATTGTGTTTCAACAATTTACAACCTGTTATAATAAAATGTTTGTGAGAGTACACTTGTCACATAACGCTTGATTTTTGCTAAATCCGTGAATCTGCTCACAAGAAATATGAATATAAATTCTACGGATATTCTGTGGAATAATAGCACCGAGAAATAATTCTAAGCAGAATTCGTAGAAATTATCATCGAAAATATACGGATAATCCAAGAAAATTGTTTATAAAAATTCATTGACAGGATTGCATTGATCATATAAACATAGATATTTCCTCGGATTGAAATTACAGATTACCACATATAATGCGGAAATTTTGCGGACAAACTACGGACAGTGTTACTAGGGGCGTACTGGAAAATTCTGTCCGGTCCGGTTACAACTAGTACGCGCACATTCATATTTGGCTTTCTCTTTTTATTTCACTGAATATATACATACTGACCTAGCAAATGAACTAAAACGAAGATGATTCATGTTAGTATTAAGTGAGACACGATCGTGTAACCATGGCTACGAATAAATTTACGCCACTGTATTTTGTATGAATTCCAACAAGGAAGAAATGCTACAGAAGTGTGTAGAAATTTAATGAAAGTGTTTGGAGAAGTTACTGAAAAATTCCAAATAAGTGATTTCGATCTTTCTGATAAGTCACGCTGTGGACGACCATCTTAGAGCGACGACGAGATACTGTAAACAATAGAGCAAAATCCTTATTTTGACAAAATCGATAATTGCGGAACGAACATATTTGGAAACTAGGATTAAGTGAGAAGTCATCATATGCACATCTCTGCTTCGACCGGATGATAACTATGGAGATGAAAAGTGAACTACCAATGAAAAGGTCGTAAGGAAATGCCCAACAAACTTAAAATGAATTTATTTAACAATGTGCTTATATATATTCCGATAATATTCTTGTGTATAGTAGTTTTTGTCTATATCAATACCCAAAAGATTTGTATAAGATAAGAATTCTTCAGGTTATAATATATTCCTTTTTATTCTATATCCATACAATTTTTATATTAATTAATTTTAATTTTGTATTTCGTTTACTTCTAAACCAATGATTCCATATATCCAACCACTGCCACTGCACTACAGCTATTAATTACTATTGTATATAAATTTATAATATTATAACAATAACAATTATTATTATTATTATTTATTGCTATATATTGCGCGATGGTTTTGTAAAGTTATGATAAAAAATAAAATTATAAATACACGACCGCAATATGCTTTTGATAAGAAAACTTATCATAACGCGATATTATTGTATTTAATATAAACAATATGTTAAATATTTGATAATTTGAAAGTAATAAAATAAATGTCTCTACTCTACTTGCATTATTATTAGCTTAAACGACAAATATAATAATTATTTTATGATTCAATCAATATTGAATATTAAAGTATAAAAGTGTTTTGTGGTGTATAAGTGGAAACATAGCACTATATGGGGTGGTAGTAATAAATAACATACATATATGGCAAATTCCAATCTAAAAATTCAACAAGTTGCTTAATTAGCAGGTACATTCATTCGCCTTATTCTTGGCCAAGATTTTTAAAATTCGAAATATTTCATTTTGGCACTTGCTTGTTATTTAATGACATCGATGACCGGCAAATTTACTATTCTATATCGCACTGGGTCTCATAAATTGAAATATATAATGCAAGAAGTGCGATGACGAGTTGGCTCGTCACCGGGGTCAACAATGTGTTAATACACAAATGTATAGATTAAAAAATATTTGAAAAACATTTTAAATTAATATCGTTAAATTAAAAATCAGAAAATTAATATCTTTAATTTAATTATTTAATTTATAATACATTTTTTTTATAACAAATTGGCATTAACATATTAACGATGGCATGTTGTGGATATAACATATTTGCTAACAATCTGTAGTAGAATGCGTAGGCGAATTAATTAAAACTTAGATAATGATTCAGTTATTAAACAGTTATGACGAGTCAGCAGGTCCATTATAACTAATTTTTGGAGAGGTGAAGTATACGCCTGTTTGTAAATGCCTTACGAATTTACAGAATTATTAAATAGGTTGAACGTATGGATAAACGGCAACGACTCAAGCAACGAAAAAAGGACAACGATGAAGATCCCTAAAATTCGAGATTGTAAGATGTTAGTTGCGCAGATATTAATAGGTCCGATTGGAAAAGGCTAAATCCACACCTGGGTTATAATGCCGTGCAGTAAATAAGCAAGTAAGCAATAACACAATCGATAGCTGCTGATTGATAGGTCACTTTCTCATTATGCTACGGCTAAATACTAGATTCGTCGTTATTTACAGACAAAAATTTAAATAATAAAACAGCTTGTTGAATTTTTGCGTTGCAATTCTGCATTAAACGTATCTAATTCGCCGGCTATTTTAGGTATATACACGGTTGAACATTTAGGACTAATTCATTAACCAAAATTAGTTTACACTGTTTTTATAAAGTGAATAATATTAAATAATTAACACAACGAAGTTTACGTTGATTTTTAAAACATTTGAGATTAATTTTCAAACCAAATTCATATTTGTACAATATTGTAAACTATTTTGGTATTATTTTTAAGTAATAATATTTATATTTTAGGATTATAAAATTGTATTTTAAACCATCGACGATTAAAACACCTTCGACAACCGAAAATAGAAAATATTATAAAATTGCGTTTACAAAATTGTGTTAATGTATTTTAAAATCATATTGATAAAATGCGGCCCGCCACTGGTATATGTCAAACTTTAGTTTATATTTTCTGTGTTTTAAACCCTCGAAAAAAGGAACTTTCCGGTTCGGCAATAATATTTTAAACTTCTTAGATTTAAAATTTAATCTATAAATGGTCTGAATATTATTTTAAAACTTTCTAGGGTTTACTTTTTAATCTAATTTCGTTGTGGACTTATATGGAACCAATAATAGTTTAAAAAAAAGTTCAAAATTAAAGTTATAAAAAAGTTCAAAGTTTCGTTATGGATATTTTAACATTAAAGACGACCCAAGTCCAGGTGCTGAAAAACAGTTTAAAGAAGAAGAACTTGAAGCTTTAATTAATGAAAAAACCTAACTCAATCTCAAACTCAACAAGAAAGCAATTAGGTGGGTTATTCAAGTAGTAATATCAAATCGATTGCATGCAATGAGAAGGATACGCAAGAAAGGAAAATGAGTTCCTCATGAGCTAAACCTTGAGAAAAAAAATTGCTTGTTTGAATTTGCTTTCTCGCTACAAAAAAACAATACTGGGGAAATGAAAAGTGTGTCCAATATAAGCGATAATCCGAAACTAAAAAAAGCATTTATTAATTTAGGTCAACCATCTCCGTCCGATGCGAACACCAATATACATGCCAAGAAAGTGTTATTGTGTATCTGAAGGGGAGCGGACGGGAATCATCTATTAAGAACTTCATAAACGTGGTCAAACACAAGTTAGCCGATGCATTAGAGGATAAATGTTCATTTAAGTGACAAGAAACACGATCAATAATATTACTAAAATAACAACTCCACATACAACCAAATCATACAGTGGGGGCTGGGAAGTTCTCACGTCCGCAGCACATTCTCAAAACTATTCCGTCTGTACTATTTCTTTAGATCGATGCAATCTTATTTGACTAACTGCAGCGGTTCTCGAAAGTTGAAGATGTCCGAAAATAACTCATTGCCACTATTATACCTCCAAACTACAAAATTTCTATCGCGAATTCATCCATCAACTACAAGATAGATTTCGCAAAGAACCATATAGTTAGTTAGTATGAATTGGTTAAAATTTGATTATTATAACATTTGTAAAAAGTATGTTTTTAATTAAGATGCATTTGTTAAAAAAAAACGCAATGTTTTATTGGTTTGAGTTTATCAAAACCAACAGCAATCACCCATATTTTTCGTTACAATTGATAATAATAATATTTAATTCATAACCGCAATATAAATTCATATGTATTCAATCATATTTAATCGATCGCCGAACACAACAAAATTCGACTGTAATTAGAATTAAGATAATTAAAATAAATAATCACTTACTTGTGATATCTGTCCGATGACATTTTTGCTATATTTTATATTAACTATTTATGATATATATATATTTTTGCATATAAAATATATTTGCTATATGTGAGCGTAATAATTTTGAATATTACTGTAGATTTATTTTTCTAATTATCATTAGTTTCAGCTGTTGATTATTTTATATTTTAGTTATTGTTATTATTATTACTATTATTATTATTATTATTATTATTAACTTTATTTATTACTATTATTATTTTAGTGATGTGTGAGTATAATTTATTATTTTTTAACAAGAAATTATACGATGAATGCACGCGTTTGAATACAAACACTTTTATTTTCTAATTTATCGTATAAAATTGTGTTTTGTCGTTGTATAGTATATTTTTAACCAGATAATATAATTAACTATTGTTTAATTGTCTTCGAATTAAATTTAAAATTCAATTATAGTAACACAAAATCATCATCTATATAATGTATAACTCGGCGATATGTTTAACTATTTACGATAGTATGCACTATATAAGACAGTGTACTTACAATATAATTTTTAATAATGTTATGCGTATGATCACAAAATATATTAGTAAAATAATAAGTTACAATTTGTCTATGCACAATTTTAAAAATATATTTTTTATATAATATATTTATTATTATTATTATTGTTATTATTATTATTATTATAAATTATTTTGTCGTCGTTTTCCTTTTATTTTTTTTTAGCATGTATTTATATTATAATAATAATTGTTTATTTATTTATTTATGGTATATATTTTTGCACACACAAATATTTATAATTAAGTTTTATTTTTATACCTTAGTAGACAAAGATGTGCGGCGCGGCGTTGATATATACAGGAAGAAGTTTTATTATTTATATAAATACCTTTTATAGTTGTTGTTAAAAAAAAAATAATCAAAATAAATGTATAACGAAGAGAATAAGTTTTTGTGAATGGAAATTTAAATATAAAAACTTGTTATAGAAAAAAAAAATATTATTATACCTACAACAATTATATTATTCTGGGTCAATGTCTTTATTATTATTATTATTATTATTATATTTTATTTTGCACTTTTTAGATTGGGCAAATTTGTATATGAGCGATGTCAAAAAGTCTTCAACTCGTATTATTTTATAATTTATTATTTGAGAAAATGTGTGAAGACAAATAATAAAAAATGTATAGAAAATATAACTTAACATAAAAAAAAAAAAAAATAAAACTAGTTCTTGCACTTTTTTTTTAAAATTTTATTTACTAGTTTTTTGTTTTAATACAAACACATTTTTAGCATTAAAATAATATAAAATATAAATATAATTTTATAAAATATGTTCCTATTCCTTCTATAACTTATAACTATACATCAGTTATTATTGTATTTGTAACTATATAACTAGTAGTAATTTATTATTAATTTACTAATAATAGAGGAAAAGGGCAGTCAACTACTGAATTTACTGAAATATATTAATGTATAATTTATAATAACGTACGATATAATTTCTGTGTACAATATTTAATATAACAAAAAATAAATAATTAAAAAATATAATAACAGAGACAATGTATTTACAACGACCGATGATGATAAAAGACCGCATACACAAAACAATCGTTTCACATCCGTACACAGTCGACGAGAACTCACGTTTGTTTTTTTTTAATCAAATCGCACATAAAATATCTTAATGTTGAGTAGTGCTGTGTGTGTGTGTGTGGTACGGCGGTGTTTACACTTTACCAATAAATTTCGTACTGAATTACTTTCGTCGGTCGACCAAAAACTGAATTGTGTATGATTGTATTTTGATGATATACCTTTATAAAAATATAACATTGTACATATTATTATTATTATTATTATTACTTTACTCTTTATTTATATACAGGTAACTCTAACATATTAGTGGTATAGACTATAATATATATTAAAAGTTATATTACTTAAATTGTATATATACTAACAATACACAGTGGTGCGACAACATAAAAATACGCACCACATGAAAAATTCATAAATTTTTTTGTTTGAAGATAGAAAACAATTAATTATTATATTTTTAAATAATTAATTTTTTTTAACTCCTCCACCACCACATTTTAATTGACAATGTCTTTTTTGGCATTCCTTTAATATAATTAATAATTCAATTATGAAATGTCTCATTCTTATGCCATATTTCTTTAAGGTCTTTTTTAAGCATTTCTTTATTTGTATTGTTCCTGCTATACACCAGCCGCTTCAATGTACTCTAAACATTTTCTATGGGGTTCAAATCAGTTGAATTGAGTGGCCATTCCAAAATAGGTATTTCTTTTCACCGAACAAATAGCCTAGAAGATCCAAGAACGTGCAAAGTATTTTCATCCGTGAAGAAATTCTTTGTTATCAATAAATTAATTGAAATAAAAGTTAATTTGATAATAAAAAGAAAATGAAAGTATAAATAAAATTTCCTTTTGCCATTCGTTTTCCGTAAAGTATTTATAGCGTCTATAAAAATACCGACGTTTTTTCTTTTCCCGCGGATCATCTAAAAGTGGCTTCTTAATTAGACGTCTGCACTTAAAATCTTTTTCTGCAAATCTTCTTTGCAAAGTTGTCCTTTAAATATTGATTCCCTAGTCAGCTAATTTAATGTTAATGGAATTCGTTGATTCCGTACGAGTTTCTTTCATAGTCCTTGTTATTATACGTGCTCCATTCGTTCGGTGGTTTTTCTTTTCCAACCACTTGATGATTTTTTTGACGATCTACGGGTATGTTCTCTTTATTTAAACGAGGCACATTTGCTACTGGTCTTCTTGATACACCAACCATTGCCGTAATATTCAACTATAGGAATGATTCCCAGATTTTTTGACGATCGTTATGTTCTACGGGTATGTTCTCTTTATTTAAACGAGGCACATTTGCTACTGGTCTTCTTGATACACCAACCATTGCCGTAATATTCAACTATAGGAATGATTCCCAGTTTTGATTAGTAACAAAATTTCGGATTTTTTAGTCACTTTTAAGTCAGCTTTTCTACCCATTTTAAAAATTAATAAAAACTGAAAGTATTTCAAACAAAGCTAAAAGAATTAACTATAAACAAATAACTTTCGTGGGTGTTTTTCTTTAATTCATCAATAATAGAGATGTCAATATACACTTTATCACCAAAAATATAATAATAATACAAACTTTCTTACACTTTATTATAACAGATATTAACATTTTCTGTTCGTATGAAAATTATGGTTGATAACATGATGCAGTTCGACGTATGACTACACTCATAATAATAATTATTATCGTTCTGAATGGCGTAAATAAAATGCATAATACAATACAAGAACGTTTACAAAACGCAGTTATGAGAAAAAAAAATACAACACCGCTCGTTAATATATCGCAATTCTTGAAAATGTGAAAAATTTCAAGTGGTGCATATTTTTTTGGCGCATCGCTGTAGATATAAAAGCATATGAGTTTACAATGAAAAGTAAATTAAAAACCATATTATTATTTATAATTCTGCATTGTAATTATATATTTTATTTTATTTTTAGAAACAATAAAGTATTGTTTTGACTTTGTAAGAAAAAAAAATAATAAAATATGTAAATGTTATCTGTTATCAATATTACAATACAATTTGTCACAGCATATAAATTATAAAATATTCTGCATTTGTCAATTTAATTTTTAACCTGTTTTATTTATTTATTTGTTCAAGACCAATTAAATAAAAATAACATCACGTGTGATGATTGTCACACGATAAGAAAGAGTGTGATATTCACTGCGTACACGATGATTACTGCACGCCAAACAAATGCTACCATACATCAAAAGGTATAATACAACACACAAGTGTGTGGAATCTAAATTCTTTGGAATCATAAAAACAAAATTTACATTGTTTTGATTTTTAACTACATCAAACGAGATTTGAATTTCCTTCATTAGGTGATCGCCATTCATCACTTAGTTTCTGATTCGTATTGGAAAACACTGGGTGATTTATCACTATATATAGTTACAATAAATTTTTAACATTTAAAATGATCAATTCGATGCATTTTTTGGGCATCTGTCAGCTGATTTGTAACAAACTTTAAATTTACAAATTTCCTAGACGACCATACATGAATCTTTCGAAAGATATCACACAATTTTTAAATATTTTCTTCAGTAATTATTGTTGATGGTGGTCGGTCGGGAACTTTCATCCACATATTCTCTGTATTCTCTGTCTAAACATTAATGTCTAACACAAAATAATTAAATTTAAACATTATTGATTGTAAAAGTTACAATTTAAAATTTTGATTTTTTACATTATTTTAAAAATTAATTATTTGTCGCACCATCATAGAATATTTTAATGAATTGGATTGATAAGTAAGCATTTTATTGAAAAAAATAAAAAAATTACATTGATCGTGTAAATTTATGGAATTAATCCGTAAATTTAATTTTGCAACACGTCAAATTTTGTCATTTAATAATAAGTTAAACCAAAAATGATGTAGTCTTAAATAATCTCTATATACATATATATACAGTGTCGACAGATTCAAAAGACGAAACCTATGTTCATAAGCGGGAAGCCGTGTGGGGTCAGTCCAACGAAGAAGAAATCTCAATGCAATCCTCAGAAATTTTCTTTGTATTTGATTCAATACGAGCCTAATTAATGTATGTAACAATGCGGAGTTCAGACATGTATATTTCGTTATATATAGCCCTTACAAGAGAAATAAATAATGTTTTAGCACAAAAGGGCTGCACCATATCAGGCCTATTTATAACAAATTCAACTTGATTTGCAAAGCTAAGCTTTTTATCAATGTAAAAGCTCCAGATCCTTAAAGAACTTCTTCTTGGAAAATAATACCATTAAATTAAAACGATTATAGAATTTTGGTTTGCAATAAATCTATTGCAGTAGATTGCATGTGGCACCATCGTACTGTCTACATTAAAAACTAACTAATTATTGGTCCATATAAACACTTACCATAATACGGTATGGCTTCTTCATTATTTCGAAAAAAATACCAAATAATCCGCACTGTGTAGTTAATGATTGTGGATTGTGCAATATGAATTCTCATTAATAGCATGAGAAATATTTTCACATGATACATGACAATTTTGTTTATTAACCAGGCCATTTATATCCATAGAGATGCGAGCTTCGTCATTAAATAAAAATTTGTTCTATAACTTTTGTGAACTGAATACTATATTAATTTTTAAAATAAAATGTATTCCATGATGATTTGTCAAAATATCCTGAAAAGAAATGTTAGAAAAAGCGTAACTTAAAAAAGATAAATATATTGTTATTTGTATTAGGTAGTGTGTCATTATTACTTTTCAAAATCTTCTTTTGTAACAGCAAGTTTCATCTTCCATCCATTCTATTAGTACAGCCTTCAATAGCATAATATATAGACTGCGTTCTACTACAATCCTTGTAAGTTGAAAAATATTTCAAAAACAAACCACCACTTAGACCTTACTGTCAAAACGAGAGATTAAAAAAGCTTTTGATAATAATTGCTACGTTTTATTGGCTAAAAATAGCTAGAAAAGCGTTGATAATAGAATTATCTTTCAGTTTTTATTTTGAGTGTAAAAAATTTATTAGAAACTGTTTGCGTATGGTTGTGTATTGTTTTTGATAGTACATTCTAACTGAACGTGACCATTTAGAGAGAAATTTATTTATTTTTATATATAATTGCCAAGATATCATTTAGAAATAGTTGTATTTCCATTTGCTATATTGCTGAAATTTAATGCTATCTCCATTTTAAATGGTCGCCACATTAAAGTAATACTTATTTACTTACTTACTCCATGGCATTAAAACACCGGTGCAGTTTTAGTTTTCTCCAGCCTAACCTATATCGCTGCAGCAAACGTCTTCCAATGCCGAATTTTAAGGTTCTTAATTGTTTTCCCTTTTTTGCGTTGCTTTAGTCGTTGCCGTTTATCCGAGTTGGTTTTCCAAAGTTGGTATAGTTAACCATACGTTCAAACTACTTAATTATTATGTAAATTCGTAGAGCATTTAGAGGGATGCACTTCATATATTCTGAAAGCAGCAGCATAATAAATAAATGTATGCCAGAAGTGTTGAGACGCATATTGAAGTACATAAATATAATAGTTTCATTCTATAATTATGACTTCGTGTTTCGGTAAATATATTTAATTTTAGAATACATCAACAAAATAGAGTTAGATTATGGCTTTTATCCTTTTAGGTTAATACAAATAAATCAATACTTCGTCACATCATCACCGTTAAAGAGGTGAATTAAGTTGTGTGTTATTTTTAAATGTTTTGCATAACAAAAATTTCATATATACTTCAATTTTACATTTGTATAAAACAAATCCGTTGCAATATTTGTTTCTTAAACATTTGCAATTGTTTATATGTAATTTTTCATAAATGTATTTAAAAATATATATATTTATTATGTCCAGGTAAAGTTCCTTGGGATTCCACTATCTTACCATCGTGTTTCATTTTTTTTGTTTTGTTTTATATATTATGTTGCTCACAACAACCAACCACACAACCTGAAATTTAATGGAATACATATCCATATAACCACTGTATATTATATATGTTATTCACCTGTATACACTTCTTTCTCATTCTCATTCTCAGAATATCTTGTTCAACTTTTGCATATATATATGAAGTTATAGTAGAGAATTGATGATGAATAAATAATACAAAAAGAATAAGAATTACTAACTTTGCTGAACAAAACAACGATAAAATATAGTTAAAAGATATGAAAAAAAGTGGTTAATATAAATATCATATTAATTCATACTATTTCTAATTAATATCACACAATGCAGTCCATCCCGCCTTTATATTATCAATTATTGATTAAACAAAATTTAGAAATTATAGTTAAATAATATAATTTCAATATCTATCAAAATTATACTTATAATTATTAAATAACTACAATATTGTGGCCATAATAAATAAAATCAAATTTCTTAACTTTTTTAAAGTAATAAAATAAACGAATAAAGATTATGATTTAGATTTAGATTTTAGAGTGGATGGAATAATAAAAAAAAATGAATAAGTGGATTTTTATTTTTTCGAGTATGTACTTTTAATTAATATACTTAAAAAAGAATTATAAAAAATTGATGTAGTGATTTTTTAAAAGATTTCATTCTAAAATAAAATAATTTGTTATCAAATAATAATTAATTTACAATGCTGGAGACTGCAACATTTAAATTAAACTATATATTTATCACAAAATTAAATTATTTTTAAAACAAATTGATATGGTGGGGGTTTTTTATTTTTTTATTTTTTTCTAAATAAACCTTCAAATATTTTATGTTTAACTTTTTTTTATTTAATGAAACCACACATTGTTTATCTTATCATTTTTTAATAATTGAATTGATAAATATTCTTTTTAAGTATGAAAATGTCTAAATATTATTGTATATTAATAATACATATAATAAAATTGATTCCCATATAAATATTGTTATCTATCGCAAGTTCATTTTTATTGTGGTGACAAATGTCTATGATTTATTTAGAAAAAATTATTAGTTAGTAATTCAATTACGACTTATATTTATTTAACATCTTCACAAAACAATTTATAAATATTTGAAAATTATGAGTAATTAAATATGTAGAAATGCATATATAGAAAGAAAAGTGCAGAGAGGTTGCAGAATAAAGGGATTTGGAAATAATTTTATAGATTTGCCGCGTTTTATGCTACTCGTTCAATATGTTTTTTAAATATAGTATTTTTTAAACACACGATTGTAATCACGATTTCAGTTACAATTACAAAAAATGAGTTGTTGTTTGAGTGCGAACTCATATTGAGTGGAAGACTTGGAAAATATAAGAATTTCTTGAATTTTCGGTATGATGATATGCAACATCACAATAATGTGATCCTATACAGTCAATACCTGATAATTATAAATTTCTGTTATACTTGTCGAAGAAGTTTAGAGCATAAATTAAAAAAATACCATCATAATATATGTCTCCACTTCTAATCTAGTTTTACCCTAGTTTCGGGCTCTGCAAGTACAGCGTGCATCTACCTCTTGATCGGTCTACCCGAGAAACAATTTGTCCGTACTTTGAAAAATGAGGAAAAAAATTTCTGTGAAAAAATCCATAATTTCCATGGGAAAGATGTATTAGAATTTGTCCAAAGAATGTCCACAGATTTTCCACTTAATATAATAGTATTATATTTAGCTCAATTGAAATCTTTGGATTGTCAGAGTAATATGTCCAACATATATCCGGGGTATTGTATTCATAAATTATTTCACCAATTATTCAAGACAGCGGTTCAAATTTTGTGTATTTCGCTTATCTATTCCTAATCCTAATCTAATCCTCACTATTTTTAATTTATTTTCATAATTTTTAAAACCACCAGCAACTAAAATCTATATTATTCCTAGGAATTGTGTAAGAATTTCATGGATTTTATCCGCGGTTTTTTGTTCTTGTTTATTACAAAAAAAAATGCACAATCGATGAATTTTTGCCATCGTTCAGCATCTTCATTCCGTGCTCATAGAACTTCTGGTCTATCGGTAAAAAACTGAATCAAACCGCGATTTGAGTTCAACGTCATAAGAAAATGTATTCTGCTAATACGGATAATTCACGGGTATTACTTGCCAAAACACAAGGACGATCCAAAGATATTTTTGTCAAAATGAGTGGATCTGCTCACAAAAAATATGAATATAAATTCTATGGATATTCTGTGGAATAATAGCAACGAGATATGGATAATCCAAGAACATTTTTTATAAAAATCCATGGACAGGGTTGCACTCATCATATAAAATTCCAGTGGACATCGGTAAGAAATACATAGATATTTCCTCGGATTGAAACTACATACTACTACATATAATGCGGAAATTTTGCGGAGAAACTACGGACAGTGTTACTAGGGATACGTGTGACTAGTAGATGCCATATGTTTGTCAGTCGACACGTATAGATTAATACTTCGTTTCTAATATTAACTTTTAAAATAAAAGCAAAGCGTAGTCTTTAATAAATTCACTACAAAAGATGTTGAGTTGAAATACATACGATTACCATAATTATAATAATAATTATTTATAAAATTATACTTTAATCTATCCAATGCTTATCTGTTGTGTGGTGTGCATCATATTCGAAAGAAATATTAAAGGACTAAATTATCAATGCGTTTTGTGTCTATTTTTTAATCCCATCACGGTTTGCTGATTAAACATTAAAAGAAATATTGCTCTAAATATTTAATTAAATTTTTATATTTTATATATATATATAAATAATTAAATCGAGATCAGAACGAGTTTATAGCTTATACAAATATACAATAAATAATATGCAGATGACTAATTATTAGATAAATATAAATGTATATAGGCTTTTAATTAAAATAAGAACAAACTTATTAAGATTCCATTTCATATAATTTGGAATAAATACCATTCATTTTAATTAATTCCTTATGTGTGCCTTTTTCAATAATTTCACCATTTTGTAAAACACATATCATGTCAACGTTTTTTATTGTATTCAAACGATGTGCAGCAATAATACACGTACGTCCTATACGAATTTTATTTAATATTTCTTGAACAATTTGTTCATTTTGTTTATCTAACGCAGACGTTACATCATCTAATAATAATATTTTTGGATTACGTATTAAAACACGTGCAATTGCAATACGCTGATTTTGACCATCAGATAATTGTAAACCATTTGGACTAATTAATGTGTCATATCCCTAAATTTTAATGGTATTGTATTTTTATTAAGATAGATTATTAGTTTAAAATAAATTAAGTATAAATTTTTTTATACCAATGGTAAAGTAGAAATAAATTCATGAATATTTGCCATTTTAGCAGCTTCTATAATTTCTGTTAATGGTATTTGATTTCTTGTATTATTGCCATATGCAATATTTTCCGATATTTTACGATTAAATAATATTGATTTTTGTGATACAATTCCCATTTGTAAACGTAAATATTCGATTGGAAAAACAATTGTTGAGGTTCCATTTAATTCAATGTGACCACTGGCTGGATCATATAAACGTAATAATAATTGTATAAATGTTGATTTACCACATCCAGATTTTCCAACTAATGCAATTGTAGAACCATTTTGGATGTCTAATGTTAAATTTTTTATTACTGAAACATTTAAACGATTCGGATAACTGAAATTAACATTACAATAACGAATATTCCCGATAGTATCCTATAAATGATAACAAGTGATTATATGGACAATTTTATAATTGAATATATATTATTAAATTAGCTTCTATTTTGTAAATTAACAAAACCAAAAAATTACCAAACTATCAGGAACACTCATCATTGTTTGATTATAATATTTTGGAATTATATTTAAAATTTTAATTAATCGACCAGCCGATAATAATGCAGCATTAACATCGGGTGCAAATGATAATGCTTCAGCCAGTGCCCATGCACCAATTATTAATGCTTCTGATACTCTTTATATAAAAAAATGAAAATAAGTAATTATTCCACACAACAATATTTCATTGCACATATAAAACGAAAAACCATATCCTATACACTAACTTTATTACATTTTTATATTCTAATCCATCGTTAGCAACTAATGTTCCGCCATAATATAATGCTAATGCATAGGCAAAAAATGGTGTTGTTTGACCTAATGCAAAAATACATCCACGTAAACGAATTTTTTTACTACACGCCAATTCGAACTTATTCATTTCTTCAACATAACTATCGTACACACATATTTCTCGGCCTAAACTTGCTATCGTCCGAATATTAACAATAGCATCATTTGCAATTTTACATGCATTTTCCATAGCCATTTTTTCATCTAAATTACTTGTTTCCACATACCTTAAATATGAATGATTTTTTAATAAAATATCATATATATTTTCATATATAAAGAAATATACCTTGATTCAAATAAGCATGCAACAAAAATGATTGAAATAGCTACAATAGAAACTAATGTTAATTGCCATGAGTAATAAAATGATATTGCAATTCCGATTGATAGTGATGATATACTTTGTACAATTGATGCTATTGGTGATCCAGTAGCCTAAAATTTTATTAATTTGTATAACATAATATTGTTTTTGGAAAATTAAACTGAATAACAATTAACAAAATTCTACAACTTCTAATATTTAAATTCGTTTTTATTTTCGCCAAAATTTATGCAATTGATCAAAAATATATTTCATTATTATGTGATGGACTTTGTGTCTACTGACGACTAACTCTACATTCAGAACATCATATTTTCGTACATTGTGTTATATAGTTACATCGATGTCAACGATCGCATTAAACTAGTGATGTTCATTCAGCGCTGTGGTTATACAATGGATTATAGCTAATTAATACTAATGAAAATAGTTTTATAAAAATACAATTACACTATATGTAAACATATGACAATTACTATAAAACGGCAATGAAGCTTCATAATTTAAATAAATGAAATTAGGTTTCTTGTTATTGTTATACAGTACCAAAATCTTTCTATTATTAATGTATATTTAAAATATTACACCTTGAACTTTAGCACAATCACCAGCCAAACGTTTACAAATGGTACCAGTTGAATTTTTTGTAACATCATCAAACCATCCAATTTCTTGTTTAATTATTGCTTTAAAAAATAATTGACGTAAACGTGATGTTAATTGAACGCCAGTAAAATTTATGAAATAGATTTGTAAAAATGCTGTTACACCAGCAATAAATCCAATTAATATAAATAACATACAATACAAAGCTGATGTATGTTGTAATGTATTTAAATCGGTAAGTGATAATAACTATATATAATTTATAATTTATATTTATAAACATAATTATTTCTAATACACAAAGTTACCAGAGGCAAAGATTTACATTATTTTATAATACAAATAAACTTACCCCATAAATTTCACCTAATAATATTGCACAAATTGGTAACGTTAAACCATTTATTGTACTTGCTAAAAAACCAATTAAAATGTATATCCATTCTGGTGAATTTAAACGCATTAATGTTATCAGAGATACTTTATATTTTCCATCTTCTTTTATTACGTCGTCAGTCTTAGTTTTGTCTACATTATTATTAATATTACTATTATTATTTAGAGCATCATCTCCATCACATTCATCACTTTCAATATCAGAATATTGTATTATCGATGAAACGGATGAAGAAGAACTATTATGTTGTTTCTTTCCTTGTTTTATTGTCTTATCTTACAGAAATGTAAATTAAAATTTGAATTATGTGTTATTTAAAAAACCAAAAAATTAAATTTTAAATCAAAACCTTTTAATTGTTTTGCACATTTATGTTCTTTAACCTTCATTAAATTATAAAACAATCCTTTCTTTTCCATTAATTTTTTATATGAACCTTGTTCGGCTACACAACCATTTTCAATAAAAACTATTTTATCAACATTTATTATTGTTGATAAACGATGTGGTATAGTAATTATTGTACGTCCATGGCTAGCCTTATCTAATGCATTTTGTACTATTTTTTCACAATTATAATCAAGTGCTGATGTGGCCTCATCAAATAATAGTATTTTTGGATCACCTACAATGGCACGTGCAATTGCAATACGTTGTTTTCGTCCAACAGATAATTGAATGTGTCCACCAATTATGGTACTGTAACGCTGTGTTGAATGTAAATTTAAAATTCTTTAATTAATTAATGTTAATGTTCGACTCCACATTCATATCGTAAACGAAATTCAATGTAGAATGAATGAAAAAACGTAACTAAATACTTTTTCTATATAGTAAAAACATTTGATAAGAAATGCGGACGTGGACTGTGTACTGTAAAAATGCTGTAAATAGCATAGGTTCAGTCTAATATTTGAAACATTCGTTTTTAAAATACTACAATATAACAGGGCTATTTTCATCCCCTACCCGTAATAATATTTCGATATATTCTTCAATAATTTATTACAATAATTTGGTGAATTCATGACGTTATAATATAGGCACAAACAATGTTAATCAAAACACTATATATTTACAAAGAAACATTTCGTTAATCGATTTCATATATGTTCAAATTATAATTTACATAATTTAATTGAATAATATGAAAAATACTAAAACATTTATTTTATGTCATTGAATACGTGCTTAAATATATTTTACATGGAGAGCACTGGTTTAATGGAAAGCAACTGAAACCAAATTACGTTTGCCAATGACGGCATTCTTGAAAATAATATATAAAACGGTTATGAAAATGATAACACATTCGCAGTATATTCATAAAGAATACAGTAACCAATGGAGGGCGCTTAGACTATGTGGAATCGGTAAAATTGAAGACTACAACATGGAACGCAACATATTGTTATACTCTGTTGAGTTTCTGAAACGAAAAATCATACAAACTCGTTACGACTGAACTCAAAGAAAGGATACACAATTGATTGAGGACGCGATTCGCACTATCATCAACTTGACTAGGGATCGTTTCGTACACTCACAAAAACCCAAATAAATTTCTAAGTAAATATCGAGTTCGAAACTTATTGGACTGTAGTAGGGCAATTCCAATAAATGAGACAAACAAATGACAAATCTATCAAAACAAAACAACAATTATCAACAATAACAAACAGCAAAACTTATAAAATTTAATTTGCATACTAACATTTGGTAGCTTCATTATAAAATAGTGACAATTAGAAATACGTGCTGCTATTTCAATATCACGTTGACTTACAAGTGGATTTCCATAACTAATATTGTCGGCTATATATTAATTTAATATTAAAAATTTAGTTTAATTTAAATTATAATGGAATTTATAGAAAATTAAATTACATATTGATACTGAAAATAGTAAAGGATCTGGTCCAACAACACCAATCATTGAACGATGCCATGATGTATTAAATTTATTAATATTAATACCATCGATTTCAATAGATCCCTGTAAATTGATAGAATACACAAAAGAAAAACACAACAGCAATTTACAAAAAAAATATATACCTGTAATGGATCGTATAAACGTTGTATAAGTTGTAAAATAGTTGATTTTCCACAACCAGCCGAACCAACAAGTGCTACTGTTTGTCCGGCTTTTATTGACAGATTTAAATTATTTAAAATTGTTATGTCATCACGGACCGGATATCGAAACGAAACATTACGAAATTTTAAATTTCCTGTTATAATTATTGGAAATTCACCATGGCCTGATAATGAATCAATTTTTGATCTCTTATCGATAATATTAAATATTATGTTAGCCGCATCAATTGCCGTTGTAAAAGTTTCTAAATGTGGTGCTGTTAAACCAAAATTTTGTGCACCAGTTAGAACACCCAACACTATAATAACTAATACAGCTGGTGTATATTCACGGTCGCCATCATTATCATTATTATAACTATTAATAATCAATTGAAACCCATACCAAAATGCCAATGCATAACAACAATATATAATTAACCACATTAAACCATTAGCCAAACCAAAATATAAGCATTTAATTTTACCATTCAATTCTACAATTTTTAAACATTTTTTATATCGTTCACATTCTTTTTGTTCGCCTCCAAATGCAATTACCGTACGTATAGAACTAAATACTTCTTTGGCTACATTTCCCGCAAACGAATATGATTGCATTTCATTTGCAGTCAATGAACTTTGTACCCGCGCTACTAATGTAGTTGATATTATAATTATTGGTGTACAACTTAAAATAACAAGTGTTAATAGCCAACCGTAAAAAAATGACACCAAAACACATATTATAAATGACATTATAAGATAGATAAATACAGCCAATTTATCACCAATACCTTGTTTTATTTTATCTAAATCATCGGTAATTCTTGAAGATATATTATAATCTGGTACCGTATCATACCATGACATATCTTGACGTAACATTGAATAGAAAAATAACTTACGTATTCGACTAATTTGTTTTACCGCGGAATAATTAATTAAATTAATGCCAAATGTTAAACATATAAATTGTAATAATGTAACAATTGTACAACTAATTCCAAATGCTTTGGAGTCATCTAATAGTGCTAATTGATTTTCTTTCATTGTTGCATTTATTCTTTCATAATAATAATAATAATAATAATAATGGAATTGTTATTCAATCAAATATTTAATTTCAACATAATAATTATTATATTTATACTTACAATAATCTACCGCCACAAAATAATTGCAACATTAGTGTTGGTTTCGATGTACTAAATTCATTACTTCTATCAATTAATAATGTTGTAAATTCACCATATAATATTACATTATATGGTAAACCAATGGCTGCAATTGATGTAAATATAATTCCTAATAGAATTAGAAAACATTCTTTATATGTTGCAAAACGAAACTAAAAAAATAGAAATTTGCATATTATAGCCCAAAAATTATACAATTTAATTTAAATTTATTTATCTGAAAATGTATATATTTATTCTCACCAATTTGAAATATGATAAAATTCGAAACGTTTTTGTAGACGCTATGCATTTTCTATATAATTTTACGTTATAAAATAAAATTATCAAAAAAGAAAGTAATAAGAAATGTATGTTTCGTTGATAATTAAATTAAAAATTTTATAATTTAAAAAAATATACTAAATATGTCTATAATAAATAACATTTAATTAAATTAACTTACTGTTCGTAATTATTATAACATTTAACAATTTGATTTTTTAAACTATATGAAATATGTACTGGCGGTAACATTATTTATTTATGCATATTCAATTTTTATTGAAAAAATAAAACCAATAAATACTAAAAAATTTGTTACGTACACATACTTAAAACAATAAAAATTGATACTAATTAATAAACCATTATTTATTATAATAATTTATGTTATAAATGTGTGTGTGTGTGTACTATAAATAAAGTTAAATCATCTATAATTATAGGTTAATAATAACGGTTACACACATTATATATGTGCCATTCAATATTTACAATTAATAGAATCTTATTATACAGTTGTTATTGAATATGTTTGATAGATTAGATAGAAAAACAACGTGTGTTTAATATTGAATCACATTGAAAATCAACAATAATGTATAGTTAGTTGGGTAGTGGCACCAGTACTCAGTTCCTAACCAGTCTCCCGCAATATTTTTCAATCAATGGAAGAGTCCAGTAAGTCGTTAACTAATTATAAGTAGATATTACTTGCATTTAATAGGAGCAGCTCTATCAGATATATTTATTATCTATATTTTTGAACGTGAAAATAATACATTAGAAAGTACATTAGAAAATACGATGTATCAGTTGAAAGTATGCAATACATTCAATATTGTCTCACATGTGAGCTGTTAATATTTTCCACTGATATACGTTCAGGCAAATAATTATAGAATCGATCTGAAGACAAAATGTTTCTTATTATAACGATCTATCTTCATTTTAGCACATTAAGTATTTCAAATACATTTATTATTATTAATACAAATAAATTTACTGAAGTAAGATTTCCACTCGAATGCCTCGGATGCCGACTGAGTGGACTATAGATTGTTGTGATATACGTCATAGTCGCAAGCTTCCTCCATTAAAGTATGCCACACGCGTTTTAAGGCATCCATTAAAGTGAAAATGTTAAAGTATTTCACGTATATAATGTAAGTGTGTAAGAATTCAACGCAATTAACTCAATTAAGCTAATATAACTTAATAGTTTCCGAGGTCGGCAACGACTGCATATCCTTAATCAAATGCTCCATATTCATGTTGACCTTGATGATTGTTATAGCATCGTTCAACGAGTTCGAGGTGAAGCGGTCATGGATGTTCTCGGCCATCGAATCTTGTGTCGCCATCGCTTTGTGTGAAGGAGCAGAGTCTTGCTGGAATATGTAAGGTCTGTTCCCACATACACTATCAATCCATATTAACCGCGAAGCCCCGAGGAAAAGAAGTAAGATAGCATATCATGACCGAACGTTCCTCATGATTTTTGCGTTTTGCAACACATTGTGCATTGCCATCTGATGCTTCCAATTTATGTATGAATGATCGAGCGCAATTGAGAAAATTAGAAATGTGTGTTTTGAACAAATAGCGACGATAACAGCATGTCTCTTCATTTTTTGTGTTAGATTGTAGTCCTCAATCTATAATCTGAAGCTATTATAAATGAAAATAATTACCTAGAGAAATTATACCCACATATATGGATGTTCTCGAATATTCGTACGCACCCTGTATAATCAATTAAATACGAATAATATTCAAAACTTTTTTCTTATCATATTTGTTAATTTTTTAAACGTTAACTTAATTATAAATTTGGTAATTATTTCCGACAAAATGCAAAGAAATAACCAATTTGGATTAACGATATGATCATACTTTAAAATCCATAAGTAACACATAAATATTTAGAAATATTGAAAGATTTAAAATATTCTAAGGAAGTTCAAGAGTAATGAATACAAAATATTACTGATAAAGTGAGTAATAATTTGTGAATGAAATTTTTTTAATTTTTTGATAAAAATCATAATAATAAATTCTAATAAATTCAATTCCCATTACCTGTACTTACTCGAATGTATTTTTAAACAGTTCTTTTAATTAAAACATTTTATATTTCTATGATAATTTTTTGTTCAACACGTTGACGCAAATGATGACTGTAGTCGTTCAATTTTTGTAGTAAGATTTTAAAAGTGTGCGTCAACGTGTTAAAGAAAGAAAATACTATACATAGTTGTCATACGAATTTTCCGGAGATAGTTCCTTAATTTCAAAAAATACTTTTAAAATACATGTAGATGCCATAGATTCCCATAAGCAGTTTAAAACATGTCACTATAGAAACAAAAAATACAAAGAAAATATTATATTTAATTTCTTGACTACAATCCAAGGTAATTAACAACTATATATATATTGAACTTACCGTACGAAGATCTACTAATGTGTGGCACGCACTGATCCAAACTCCCACTAATATATATATTGTATATGGCAATAAAGGTTGTTTATACTGGAAGGAATTAAAAAAAATTAATTAATTCATAATATAAAGAGAAATAATATACAATCACTAGTGGGATAAGATGTTCTTAAATGTAGATAGATATAATTATGTAAACATGGCAACAGCACTATTATTAAAACTAATCAATAACATATCTCTCTATCAATCGAACAAAAACTGTGTTTGCTTTTTGATTCTACTAGATTTCTCTACGATATTAGACATCATTAACCATGAGATTATGCTGCTATTCTGCGTGTGTGTGGAATTGTATGCGGTACTTCACGAACGGTTACTAATACTTCGATGTCAGAGATTGTTTTTTAATAAACACCGAAAAAATTACACTGGCAGACCTGCCTGCGATAACATAAAAATTTAAAGGTGCATCTAATTTAATGAACACCTATTGTAAATTTAACACATACATCTTTTTCACAAATTTAAATTATTTTTAATTAATTTTATACGAGAAGAATAATAAATTTTATCTTATCTAATGGAACAGAATAAAAAACAATGAATTTGATTTCTATTTGATAAAATGATAAAATTTAAATACCAATACAGATTAAATAAGTTTATAATTATTTTTCAAGATCAGTTCAGAAGATTTATATAAAAAGATAGTATTATTATGATTAAAAGTTATAATAAGTGTATCATTTTTCTGTTCTATAAATAACCTATACTTAATTATTGTATATTAAATTCAATATATAAAAGTGAGCGTAAAGAATAATGTTATTAAAAAAAACTCTAACATAAGATAGTGAAGAAAATACATAAATTTTTAAATCTTTAAATTTTTTACATAATATTTCATTTTAATACAGTTTGAAAAACACTGAATATTATTTTAGCTATTCACATTTTCACTGCACACATACATTTAATTTAATGTATTCGCACTTACAAGGTAATTATTTAAAATTTAAATAATATATTAACATTAGTGATTCGATTCGGTCAATTCATTTGTATAAAAACAGCTGCTTAAAATAATCAGTGTTAGGGTTACTTTTTAAAATAGAAAATATAGCAAATCGTGCATTTATATTCTTTGTAAATGATGGTTTAAAGACAATTCATGTGACGAGGTGATAAATGTGTTAGGTAATTTACCTTCATCAAAAACAATGGTTGGTAAATTTCCATCGAATTTAAACGTGGTCATGAAAGCATTGAAGAATATGATTTTAGAATATGCCCAAAAAAGTGTTACAACACCAGAAAAATTAAAAATGTCAATACGATATTGAACGAATGGTGAATAAAAGTGCTTGATGCAATTGGGTCGTCGTGTGGAATTTGAACAGAACATTTGCGTATAAAAAAACAATGAGCTTTGCTATCAAATGAACAAAAATCTGCATTTATTGTCTTCTACAAAATAATCGCATATCACAATCGCTATTTTCTTGGAAACAATGCGTGAACAAACAACTGTGTGAAAAATCCGACAAGTTCTCCAATAAATTATAAGTTTATCTATTGATGATAATTTAATAAGGAAAAAAATTATGTAATCATTATAATCATAATATAGATAATGCTTGTCTTATCATGTATATAGATTAATTGTAAGTATTTGAAAACATGATTATAAAAAGATAAAAGATAAGATAAAAGATAAAAGCTCAGATAAAAGACATATCTATTTAAAAGATAGCAATAAAAAATAAGAACTTTATCTATAAAAAAAGCAATTTGGGAGAAATTTAAGAAAGTGAAAGGATTCAAATTGTGTATTGGAAGCGATAAAAAGGAAGATCATTTTTAATAAACAAACGTTTTTTCAATATTATTATGTAAAAAATATTTCAATATATATTTATAAAAATAAGTTAAAATGCATAAATTTATAGGAAAAATGTGACACATAAATATTTAAAATTAAAGTCTTTCATAAGAATTAATTAAATTAGATCTTATCAATTGTAAATTCATCATATTTATTTATTTTAATCGACTTTGGGGATTAATGAACCGATATTTTTTTTTTTTTTTTTGATAAGAAAATAGAAAATTTTAAATATTAAAAATTAAATATTAAAAGTCATAGTAAATATACTTATGTGTGGGCGGATCTAAATATGGTATATCGAAATTGAAGGTAAAAATAATAGAAGGAACTACTTTTTGAACACAAATTAAGTTATTTTTCAATATATTTTACTTTTTTTTTAGGTCCATGGAGTTTTTACAACTGTATTCCAATATTTTAATCGATTCTGAATAATATAAGTTTCATTGAGATCTGCAAAAAAAAAAAAAATAGGCATTTATTGCGTGTCTTAGGAAATGATTGAAAATTTCTATCCAGCTAGATACTTTTTCATGTTCAGAAACAAAAACTGGTTTGGTTGTGGGTGTTAAATGTGGACAATACCGGTGGATTCCTACTAACAATTTGTCCGTACATTTAAAAATGAGGAAAATTTCCGAAAATTTATTTGCTAAGTGCAGTCGTTTTTGCTTAATTATACAATACATTAATGTGCATCCCAATGTTTTCTGCTAGTGTTGTGTGCTGTTGAATGAATGTTTAAGCACAACTGCGATGAAGCTATGTGCAAACAAAGAATTCATAGATGGTACAACAAATGCGTTTTTAATCGATTGTGAACAAACGTGTTGCTAATATATCTTGTTAATAGCTTTTTCGTCCATATTTAAGTAGTCTGTACTGTGTCAGTTATCTCAATTTGTTGATCGTTCAATACACGTTAATTTGGATTATTTTGTTTATCATTTCTTTGACTTTCTTATGTTGGTATTGCTTTTGTACTTGTTTACAAATTACAACTAAATGCATAGTGAACCGCTTATGAATCATTTAAATTGACGGCGTGTAGTCCACATATAATTTATCAAGCCTCTATCCTTTTGTTAAAAATATTGTTTAATACTTCTCGAAAAAAACAAAAGTTGTTTGTTTCAATGTGGCTGTCAAAACAAAACTAATTAAAATATCTGTTTGAAATGTTGTATGCAAACAGACGTACGTGCCATCTTCTAGATTTTTACCTTTAAAGCCGATCCACTCCCAACATATTAATTTGATATGAACTATTATATTTATTTATTTATTAAATATTAACTTATAAATAACTATAAACTATATTAGTTAGAACAAAATAATGGTTTTGTCAGAGAGCAGTGCGGTTAATAGGAGGCGTCAATGGTCTAACATAAAATAGATACATACAATGCCAATGGTGGATAGGTGCGGTTGTTATAAAACCAATGTAAAAATTTATCGATGGATTGTCGATCGCAGCCTATGAAAATATATCTTCTATATAAAATAAACATATTATCGACACCGTTGACGCCGTAAAGACGCATACGAGACTATTTCCAGCATAAACAAATCTTTAAATTGAATTGAAAATTAAATAGTAATGGTATAATATAGAGGAAGTTATCAAGTGTCGATAGTTAAAAATATAGAAATTAAAGGGAAAAAAATATTATGAATCAATAAAAATAATAAACAGGATATTGTTTATAAATAATTTAAATTAAATATATCATCGCTTGGTTGTTGTGTATTTATAAAATATGACAAAACTACACAGAGAAAATAAAAACAAAAATTGATATTGATAAGAAATAAATTATAAATATTTGTTTTAGTATTTATGTGTTTTGAATCATATCATTCTATTTTGTTATCTGTGTTTAAATAAAATGCTTATTATCAATATTATTATTATTTTTTTTTCATTTTACCTGATAAAAAGCTTTATGTGGAATGATTCATCAAATACAAATTTATTTTCTATTTCTTTCACATAATTTTATATATTTTTTCGATATATAAATATTATAGAATTTCAAATGTAATTTTATATTCGGTTAAATAGTTAATTTTATATCTCGTAAAAGTTAAAAGGTTTTGTTGTTCCTGTTATTTAGTATTATTTTTTAAGAGTAAAATTCTAGTCAATATATAATGAGTGAGTACATAATATTAATTTAAATATGTATAAATTAAGGAATTAAATAGTTAGTTAGTTTTAATATTATTAATTATATTAATTAAATAGTGATTTTCATATATAAATTTATCGTTATGTAATTCTCTTTTGATGGTATACTGTCTGTGGACGGTGGATGTAATTCGAATTCATTCAAATTTAATATTGATTTTTAATAATTATTTAATGCACTATCAGAATAATATTGATGTTATGTTAAAAATTTACTGTGACTGTTTCCATAACATATCTTTGTATTCGAATTATTTACAATAATATTATTATTATTTTGTACAATTCTGTTTAAGTGATATTACCGTTTTTAATGTAAGTGTAACTAAAATTTTTAATGATCGATATGGTTTCATATGATGAAATATATATTGTTTTGGAATAAATGTTAGAAATGACCAACACATTCGTAGTGTGTGATGGTAATGATGGTAAATTAGTAACATGTTCATCACGTCCATTAGCAATGTTTTCTGTTAAAAATCGTACACACACTTTCCTATGCTTTACACAATCACTATATTGTTATAATTTGATGTGATTTTATGCATTCCTTCGCAGCTGTGCTGAGTCATCGACAACATACCGATGATGACTTCTGTATTGACGTTTATTTTTGAAGTTACGCGTTTAAAATAAAAAAAGGATTAAAAAATGTACTGTTACTTACTTATTGTAATGCATCTAATCTAAAATACCATTCCTGACTTACATAATCTATTTGAATTAAACATTTATTTAAAACCCTCTCTTTCTTTCATCCCATCAATAAATAATTCATACCACAGGACAAACAAAAACTAGAAATAATATGCATTCTGATTCCTTTTAAAACAGTTTCACTGTATTTTTAAAAATATTATATAATCGAAATTTTAGTTTTGACAAAAAATAAGGCGTTTCATTTTTTTTTATCATTTTTTTATATAATTAGAAAATTTTATGCGTTGTTGAATTACAAATTTTCTGTATACAAGAAATATATAATCCATTTATTTTATAAATAGAGATTATCGATAACATTAGCCCATATAACAGTATAGCACACAAAATTATCAGTTTGACGGCACAGAAAAGGATTAAAATAAATTATTTAAATTTTATTTATATTTTTTTTAGGTTACACATGGGTACCAAGTTCAGCATATGCTGGTTTACCACCAAGTGCTGTATATGCTGGAAATGATTCGGATGGTTCACCAATATATGTTGGACGTGCTTATCATGAAGGTGACCAAATTCCTGCTAAAATAATGCCCAGCAAACAAATTGGATATGTATCACATAATGGTCAAGAACATGCTAAACATCATTTTGAAGTATATTTATATTAAGCTATTTTAAAATATCGTGTATTACCTGCTCCGATATTATTAACGATATACATATTTTATAAATAGGTTTTAACTGGAGCTGGTTTTACATGGGTTCAATCCGGTAATGGACATGTTCCACCGGGTGCTGTAGTGGCCGGTAATCAAGCCAATGGTGAACCATTATATGTTGGACGGGCACATCATCAGGGTAGTTTAACACCTGGAAAAATAAATAGAAGTCATGGTTGTTTATATATTCCATATGGTGGTGCCGAACAAAGTATGTTACAATATGAAGTATTAATTGGTGTACAACGTAGTAAGTATTTTTATGAATTGTATATACAATTATACAAAAATTTGTGGAATTTATAAACAATGACTATTTATTTTATTTTTTTTTTACGAAATTAATCTAAATAGCAAATTGGGTATCAACTTCAGCATATGCACCACCACCTGAAGGTGCTATACTTGCCGGTAATGATACAGATGGTGCACCAATTTATGTTGGTCGTGCATATCATGAAGGCGATCAAATACCCGCTAAAGTTATACCAAGTAAACAAATTTCGTATGTACCATGGAATGGACAAGAAATAGCCAAACATCAATTTGAAATGTTGTGTAATGGTAATGTATCGTGGGTACCATCTGGTCATGGTTCAATACCACCCGGTGCTGTAATTGGTGGTCGTACATCATCCGGTGAACCATTATATATTGGTAGAACTCATCATATGGGAAGTTTAACACCTGGTAAAATTCATCCGTCACACGGCAGCCTATACATTTCATATGGTGGCAGTGAAATTCCATTTAAAACTTATGAAGTATTAATTGAAATTTAATAGAAATGTGTTATGTGATACGGATAATCATTCGCCACACGCCCACACATTATTCACTGACGCATCGTAAATGTTTTTTTTTTTCTAATTAGTTATAAATTTACTGAAAAATAGTTTAAAATATGTTGATTATATGTTTATTATTTTGTTAATACTTTTATATTAATATACTAATGTGAATATTGTAATTAGTATTACCAATATGCATAATATGGCAATTACAGTTAGTCAGTTACATTTATATATATATAAAATTAAACACAAAAAATGTAATATAAAAGTAATTTAAAAAAATTAAAGTTATCTTAAATATTTTGTTATTTTGAAAAACGCATAGATAACAAAAGATTCAAAAGTTTATAATATAAAATTCACTAAAACCAAAAAAATGGGAAAATTATTGTCCAAAAATTCGACTTAAACTTCTAAAAGTTTTATTATAAGATACAATAAATTTTAGCAATTTCTAGACATTTATAATTAATTACACACCACATGAAAAAGTCACAAAGAATTTATATAGTTACCATTGTTGGACGCAGTGGCATCGCAAAATGGTATTTCGCTCATTTCCTTTTTATATTTTTCTCTGCCTATACTGGAACTGGAAATCAAAAATATTTTAATTAAATGCACGAAGTTATGCGGTTGGACCTATATACAGCTGAACAATACCAAAACACCTGAAGATGGGGACAAAAACCGTCTACAAAAACGTGTAGTGTAAAAACAAACAGCGATAATTAATGCAAACAGCAAACAGTTGTGATGTGAAAAAATAAATAAAAATACACAAAACGGATACTTTCTGATGATATATTTATTTACAAAATTAAAATGATAAACGTTTTATGTCTGAATAAATTAATGCAAGTGTTCGTCTTTAATTATAATTTGTTGATTCTATTGCAGTTGTTTTCCCAAAATCTATCTATTTGCTAATCAATATATATATCTATTGTTCTGTCTATATATAATGTCAAACTGTTACGACGCAAATCAAATGTTGAGCTTTTGGTTGATTATCGTTGGGTATAGTTTGATTTACAAAGTCCGACTACATTACGATGACAAAAAAACAATATTGTGCAAGCCACAGAAGAAAATATACATTATTTCTCTTTTCTCTACTACTCTATATCAAATAATATATACAATTGCCAGATTCGATTTTTTGTGGATGAAAATATGTATAATTGATGGAATTGGTGGTGCATATTGGTTGCGTATATGATATTAATAAGTTCATGATGTATTGATAAAGAAGGTTCAAATTTTGGTAATGGAATTCATTTTACTTTTGAGATAATTGTTTTTATTAATTTTTAAATTAAAATTTAAAGTGCAAAAGATTGTTTCTACGATTATGTTTGACTTCCGGTTAAGTTACTTATTTAAGTCATATTGCAACAGTTGTAAAATAGGTAAAAATGGTTTCAAAAGATTCACCAAAAAATTGTCTTGTATATGATAATCATACAATAATTAAAGTATACCAATTTTGGATTTGGAACAATTGAAAAAAATACAAATTGATTAGTTGTTGGTGTTTTATATTTGATCATCTGCGAATCATCTGATCGACAAATTTTACATTGATCGTTGCAATTGACGCACATATGACCTATTTTTGGAAGATTTGATTTTTCCGTTTTTCTGTAAAGAAAACAAAGTAGACGGCTACATTTTTCTTAATATAAATGCTTATTTAAATCAAAATAACCAAAAATGTAAATACAATTTTTTATTTTATTATTGAATTCAAATTCGAATGGATTATTTATTTTTAAGTGAATTTTACTGGTTTTTATGAAAATAGTGTGTCTGGTGGTTTATTACCTAAAAAAATCGCGTTGTCGTCGTCTGCATTTCAATTCTGGAGCGGTGTTAAGAAAAAACATTATAAAAATCAAATTTAAAAGCAAATAGACCTCTGCATAAATGGACAACGCATGGTCTCTATATTTCATTCCTTTCTCTATGGTTTTTTGTATTTTCATACTACATTTATTTATCTCTACTTGCATACGCATTACGAAACGAAACGAATGTATTGAGTAAAAATTAAATTATATTTTATCTATTTGATCAGCTTTTATTGACTCTGATTAAAAATATAGAAAATAAAAAAATATATACACACACACACAAATACGTAATCTTCATATTAACTGATAATTCATATTAATGATAATCAAAAAGCAAAACGAACGGACGTTAGACAGACGGAGCGATTATTGAATATTTAAAAAATGACTAAATTATTAACAATTAAGTTTTGTACGTAGAAAATAATATTTAAGCAATTTTTCAGAATACCATAATTAATTATAACGTGTGTAGTGGAAGTGTTATAGTGCGTGTTTTAAATACAACAAAAATTTTTAAGTGTGCCAAATATTAATTAAAATTATAAGTTAAATAATAAAAATAATAAAAATGGCGGCTTCAATTGGAGTCATAGAACAATTTGATATAAAAAATGGAAATTTGGATACATATATGAAACGTATGAATTCATATTTTTTAATTAATAAAGTTGAAAATGATGTTAAAGTTGCAGCATTTTTAACATTATGTGGACCAAAATTATACCAGGAAATATGTAATTTATTATCGGGTACAATACCACCCGAAGAATTATCATATAAAAAATTAACAAAATTACTATTAGATCATTATAATCCAAAACAGTACATTGTTATGGAACGCTATAAATTTAATCAACGTAATCAACGTAAATCAGAAACCATCACAGAATTTGTAATGGCAATAAAAACATTAGCCCAAACATGTGATTTTGGAAAATTTTTAGATGATGCTTTACGTGATCGTTTTGTGTGTGGCGTTCAAAGTAATGTAATAAGAAATGCACTATTGAAAGAGGAAGAATTAACAATGGATAAAGCAAAGAATTTAGCCGTTGCAATTGAATTAGCCGAACCGAATGAGAGGAGTAGTAAGATGAAAAAAGATAAAAATAAAAAAGGAAATTCTAAAAACAATAAATCATCCAGTGCAACTGAAGAAGATGATGATGATGAGAAAGTTGAAAATAATGATCGTAAGAAGACGAAGAAAAAAAATAAAAATAAAAAAGAAGAATCGTCAAGTGATAACGAAAAAGATGAAGGCGATAAGATGAAAAAAGATAAAAATAAAAAAGGAAATTCTAAAAAAAATAAATCATCCAATGAAAATGAAGATGAAAATAAATTATCCACGAAAAATTATCGTAATAAAGATAATCGGAACGATGATAATATAAATGTCAATAGAAAAACAATTAATTGTTTTAGATGCGGTGGTGTCGGTCATGTATCCAAATACTGTAATGCACCGCCATTATTTCATAAGCATTCCCATCACAGGCAATCGCTAACAAATTTATATGTTTCCAATAATCTGTCAATTCCACAACCAACACCTTCTAGAATGTCTACAAGTGCTGTTACTTATATTAATAATAATAATACTTTCCAAACTAACAGCAAACCTAATAGTAATACAAAAGAAACACCAACAGCATCTTTAAATAAATGGAACATTGAAGGTATGTAAATATTAAATTATATTTTATTTCGATGCGGTTTTCAAAATAACATTTTATATATAAGTATTTGTATAATATAGATAACTAAAATCAATGATAACTTAGAATATTAAAGTTATCAGTAATTTTAGTTATCTATATTATATATATATATATATATATGTACTATATAACATCGCTATATATGAATATAACACGAATTTTAAACCAGATAATACATAGTTTTGTAAAAAGCTGATTAGATTAATACAATATAGGCAATCTAGAATTATACCATACGTATGCTCACGTAGATATATTATTGTATTTACCATTAAATTACGATAAAACGTGACGCGTGGAAAAATTATTTTTTACGAAAATTTGGCTTGCAAAATCAATATGTAAAATTTTGTATACGATTTCACTGAGTTAGTACACGCATTAGGCACACTGCCGAAGCTATATAGCACTGTGGAATCAAACGATAAAATACTGTAATAAAATAAAACTGGTGTAATAATGTCTCGCCAAAATATTACTCTGCGTAATAAAATAGATGCCATATAATTACAGCCAGAGTAACATGACCTAATGTATAGTATATTGAATATGATCTGTATGAAAAGAAAAAAATTAAATATATTTGTACAGTCTTGAGATCAATACGAAAAAAAAAACAAGATAAAATAGTTTTTTGTTGAAATTTTTGTATGTGTCTCTCGTAAATGTTCTGTTTTGTCTCATTAGAAGTGCATAAATTATCATATAGCATAGCGTTTATATTTAAATTTAGATAAATAATATAGTGTATGTGTTATAACACTCATTGCCAGTGCGACACATAGTGTGAATGTTGTTCATGCTAATCGATCGTGAAGTAGCGGCGATTCAATGCAAAGACAAATGGGTGTTCGACGATATTCAATGATTACCACAGACCATTATGGTATCATATAATGGCTGATATAAAAATAATAAATTAACGTTATTTGTATATATATTAATTGGTGAATTGTGAATATAGCTCTGAATTTACGGAGAGTAATTAACATAACGTTTTTATATTTTCAATTTAAAAGTGTCATATTGTGAAATTCTATTTATGTTCTATTATTTTATTATACATATACATATAATTATATGTGTAATTATGTGCAACAGATACATGGGTTCCTACAACAGCTTATGCCGATTTACCAACGGATGCTGTTTATGCTGGTATAGATGGTGAGTCTGCATTAATGTATATTGGACGTGCCATACATAATGGTGTTCAATTACCAGCAAAAGTAATACCAAGTAAACAAATTTCATATATTTCTTATGACGGTCAAGAAATTCCAAAATATCAATTTGATGTAAATATAAATGATAATATACCATAATTTTAATCCTATATATATATGGAGCAGCGCGAATAACAATTATTATAAAACTTTTAAATACATTATATTTTAATGAATTATTAGGTATTGATTGGTAAATGTTTTACATGGATGACCGCAGATAAAGGACGTGTTCCATCGAATGCTGTTGTATGTAGTCATTTATCCGATGGCGAACCATTATATATTGGTCGTGCACGTTTTGCATCCAGTTTAATACCCGGCAAAATACAACAAAGTCATGGCTGTTTATATATATCGCATAACGGGACCGAACACAGAATTGAACAATATGAGGTTTTAATTGGTACGCAAAGACGTAAGTTCGGCGGCGCACATGCACATGTTAATTAAAATATATAGATTAAAATTATATTCACATAAAGTAAAAAAAACGTAATTTAATATAAATTTAAGCAAATTGGAAAGAAACCTGTGCGTCAAGTAAAATGCCAGATAATGCAATATTAGGTGGATATGATACAGATGGTGCATTAATGTATGTCGGTAGGGCAATACATAATGGTGAACAATTACCAGCAAAAATTATTCCAAATAAACAAATTGCTTATATTTCATATAATGGCATCGAAATACCAAAATATAAATTCGATGTATTATGTGGTGGTAAGGTATCATGGAATGAATCGGGGCGCGGTGTAATACCACCAGGTGCTATAAGTGGTGGTAAAATCAATTCAGGTGAAAATATATATATTGGTCGTGCTGTCCATATGAGAAGTTTAACATTAGGAAAAATTATACCATCACATGGGAAACTTTATATTGCATTTGACGGCTATGAAATTCAATTTAAAACTTATCAAATACTTACTGAATTATAGAAATTATAAACATAAATGATGACTTTAGAGGTTTTGGCAAATACTTTAATAAATTAATAATTTAATTATATGAAAAATATTAAAACTTTAATTAATTAAAAAAAGTAGGTAATAAAATATGTATGAAATGGTTGGTAGGGTGTCTTTTAAAGTGAACTTATGTACCATACTTTCGTAAGAAGTTATTTTTGTTCTATTCTATTGTGTAAGTTAATATTTTGTAAGTGTACAATAAAGATGGCATACATTATAATTGTGACACCCCATAATTGCGCAAAACGGTCTAGTTAATCTGATAATATTGTATTATACCATTTCCATTAGTCAATATTGAAAAAACCCTTTATTTATTGGGTCGAAATAATGTGTCTAAACTATACAAGAGCAACGTTTTACCGTATATTGTTAATAGTTATTTGTAAGCGTATGGTTCATTAGCCAATATAGACTATCTACTGTCCGTGCAACAAGAACCGTTCAGTCTATTCAGAATATTGATGTAATACTTACGTGTAATCAATCGTGTAATGTGTAAATGAAGGGATTTTAGTAAAACGTATTTTTTTTATATAATAATTAGAGTAACAGAAAGTAACAGAATAAAAAAAATGATTATATCTTCTCAAAAGTATAAAGTATATAGTTCATTTTAAGCCACCCATAATATTATAATATACTTAAATATAATAATTCACATTAAACATTTTACTAATGGAAAATAAATTATTCACACTATTTCAATTGTGTTTTTTATTTACATTTATTTCTGTTATCATTTTGAAACAATATGATTAAGTTATAATTTATGAAAACTGATAACTAAACAATAATCAATATATATTAGATAAGTGTACATTTATGTGTGTAATATATTGATACTTTAGAAGGAATATGTATTTTAGTGAATTTTATTTATTGCTAATAAACCGCAATAAACAAATAACAACAATAACAAATAAGCATCACCCCATAAATTTGGTTTGTAGTTAACACCGATTGATGATAACGTTTAGTCATCAACTAAATTGTATTTAATATAGAATATATACTAAAATAACTAAACTTATGTTTGTATGTATAGAATTCGTTCTTTGAACTATAAATTGTCCTATCTGGTCCTATCTATATTTGTTCTATGTTTTATTTATTTTGTATATATGCAGGAAGCGTAATTGTTGGTATGCATTTAGTGTCGACTTTGAAACTATAGAAAAAAAATTATTCTATTGGCTATTCCACGATAGATTAGTATATGAACGCAGAACGCACTCTATATGCGCCATTGAATATTCAAATGCAATAAATTAGTGTTTTGATAAAGGGTTTCAAAATAGTAAAGCAAATCTATGAGTAAACAATAAAAATTGTTATACAATACTTTTGCTGCAGTGATGAAATGATATTAGATGTTACCGAATAATTTTTTATAAAGAATAATAAGCCAATCAAATTTGACGCTTGGCTCTATAACTTTTAACGGGAAGGTGCCAATAAATTTAAATTATTTATTCGGAAGATGATTTATTTACATTTCTAACTATATGGTTAACGAAGTTTTTACTTTTAAAATAATCATATCAGAAATTATTATGAAAACATGAATATATTGTTAAAATCTATTTTGTTTATTCACTCTTGTTGCTGCTGATAATGCATACGTCAAATTATGTATAGATAAAAAGTGCGAAGTCATTTCTAAAATTTTTAAAAAACACATTTATACAATAATATATTGTTTATGAATTATTCATATATAAATATTGGATATTACTGATAAAACCATCACTTGAAAAATAATCTAATCACATACAGAAAAAAAAAGATTAGAAATTACTAATTACCACGCCCGATGTGACGGCATATTTCTACAGTTTAATATGGAAATACTTATTAAAAATATATATAAATAAGACAAATTCAATTATTATTATTTAGTCGTTGCTCCTATAAATTGGTTATAAGATTTATAATTTTTGATAAATATTTGTGCGTGCAATTAGTAAACAATATAATAATGAATCCGGGTATTATAAATTTATTTGAATTTTTGTGACATCAATATATTATTAAATCTAAAATGAAAAGTAATATTAAATATTAATATATTTGTGATTTTTTTGAATATACACAGGCGGTGGTGGTTACACATGGTTAAAACATTCAACACATTTTGCATTTCCGCAAAATGTTATAGTGGCTGGACGAGATGCTGATGGTTCGGTAATTTATGTTGGCCGTGCAGTACATAATGGTGATCAATTGCCAGCAAAAGTTATACCAACTAAAAAAATAGCTTACGTTAGTTTCAATGGACAAGAAATTCCAAAACATGATTACGAAGTTAGTATATTTTTTAATTAAACCTTTCGGTATTGCGGTGTGCTATATTGAAAACCGAAAGGGTTAAAAAAAATCGTTTAATAAATTATTTAATTTGTTTAATTTTCATATATTATTTTGATTTTCAAAGGTATTAATTGGTAACGGATTTAGTTGGATTCCATCCAGTAATGGTGCAGTACCAAATGATGCTCTATTAGCGGGACGACAATCAAATGGTGAACCACTTTATATTGGACGGGCTCATTATCAAGGTAGTTTAACACCGGGAAAAGTGCATCAAAGTCATCGTTGTCTTTACATTCCCTTTAATGGTGCCGAACATAGTATTGCTAATTATGAAGTACTTGTTGAACCAAAACGAAGTATGTACCATATAAATATATTAGTATCAGCCAGTGCCGCAAATATATATAAAAACAATGATTTTGTGGTTGGTGAATGTGATATTTGAAAAGTTATTATTTAGTATATTCTTTATAGGTTTTAATAATGTAATTTACGTGCTATAATTTAATATATGTTTAAACAAGATCCGTAACTATCTGTTCTTCTCAAAAACTTACCAATATTTTATCACAATTATAAATGGTAAATGTATTGTATTTTGTATGTACGTGTGAGTGTGATGTGCGGCACAAAAAAGATATTATTATTTATATTGAAAAATTTTAATTTTTTATTATATAATTATTTAATTAGCACAATGGATTCCATCAAGCATTGGTAATCCATTACCACCGGGTGCAATCTTAGCTGGTAAAGATGCTGATGGTTCACAAATTTATGTTGGCCGCTCAACACATAACAAAGATTTAATACCGGCAAAAGTAATTCCATCAAAAAAATATGTTAGTCTTGCATGGAACAGTCAAGAAATATCAAAACAACAATACGAGGTATTGTGTAATGGTAATGTAAAATGGATACCATCAAGTAATGGCATTGTACCGGCTGGTGCTGTAATCGGTGGACATACATCTACCGGTGAAAAATTATATATTGGTCGAGCAAATCATAAAGGTAGTTTAACACCGGGTAAAATTCATCCATCGCATGGCAGTTTATACATTGGTTTTGGTAATGTTGAAGTACCATTTAAAAATTATGAAATTTTAATTGAAATATGAGTGAGGCGCGCGAGTCACACTCACAATCGATTATGTAACAAATAAATTATATTGTGTTTCTTTTTATTATATTAATTTTTTTTTTTTATATATTAAATTATAAATATGGAAAATATATTTGGTTCTAAAAAAAGTAAAAATGATGTATTTTATTTATTTTTTATTAGAAATTTGTATAGAATCATTTAGCTATTCGTAATTTGTTTATTTGTTTGTTACTTCATTTAATTACTCAACCAACTCAACAACAGAGCAATGATTATTGTAAGTGCACTTTTGAAAATATGCATTTTTTATTTGAAAAATCAAACAGAGGAGAGATTTTTAATTTAATGTGAGGAATATTCATCATTTTTATTTTAAATTTATTATAACATTATCGATGAGAATTCATTTTTTCCATTTTAAATTTGTGTATTAATAAAATAATTATTTAATAAAAATATGTAATCTTATCAAAATATATATTCATATACTCGTATTTATATAAAATATATATATGAATTGATAAGATTATCAGGAATTTATATTTAAATATGTAATAAAGTGAATGAGGCAATAAACAACATTTGTCAAATGTTGAGTAAATAATATTGAATAGATTTACAGTGAATATTGCATATAAAAGCGATACAAGATGTAAGCACATATTGCATTCAATCCAATTATCTGAAGAAATTTCATATGAATTAAATCGAACGTCGTGAAGGGCTAACTCCATCAACCGGAATGTTAATATGTCTGATATGTCTGGCGAAGAGCTTTTCACTACTGCCCTTATGTAAATAGTTTTTAACGACACTTACAGTATGTGGTTTGGCATTGTCTTGTTGAAAAATTAATTTGTTATGTCTATTCACTCATTCTGGTCGTTTTTCCATCTTCTGTCTGAAGTTTCGCAAATGCTTGTTAAGGCTTATAGTGAACACGCTCTATCGCAACGAAAATGCTATGAACCATTTCAACTATTCAAAAACAATGATTTTGATATGGAAAATAAAGCAGATGGTAGACCACCGAAAAGAGTTTGAAAACAACAAACATTACTGGATGAAGACCAGTTAACAAACTCAAAAACAAATGGCAGAAGCTTTGAATGTTGATCAAGCAACGATTTCTATGCGATTAAAAGTTTTACGAGAAAGACACAAAACTGTCGAAAATAGATACCACATGTACTGAACGAAACGCAAATGGAATGCAGAAAAAAAGCCAGTGAAATTTTGTTTTGAAATTTTTTTTTTACATCGAATTGTGACGGGTGGATGAAAAGTGGAATTATTTAGAGAATCCTAAGCGCAAAAGATCATCGAATACACCAGGTCAACCAGCAACATCGACTGCAAAAAACCAAATCGAATTGGAAAGAAGAGAATTCTTTGTGTTTGGTGGGATCGCAGAAAGGTATGGTATATTATGAACTATTAAACCCTAATGAAACTGTTAATAAATTAATCGCTACCGACACAACAAATGATTAATTTGAATCATGATTTGATCAGAAAATGACCAGGCATTAACAAGACACGGTAAGGTAATTTTGCTCCATCGACAACACAAAGTAAAGCCGGTTGCGAATATATATTAAAATTCGATTAAACCGTTTTTATCGATAAGACACGCACATAAATAAAAATAAGCCCCTCATCTGAACAACTGGCAAATTGTGTTTCTGAATCGGTGTTCAACAAAATAGGAACAGATCTTTCGGCGTGTCATCGCAAACAAATTGCCAGAGAGATGACAAAAATGTGTATAGCTAATGATGGCAATTATTTTGAATCATTATTTCTTAATAAATATTTATTGTTTTTATTTTAAAACTTGAAGTTTCCGGTATTTATTCCATTTTTTTTTTTTTTTAACGAAGGAGTGGGTGAAGGTATAAATATTTTATAACAAATTAAAATAAAAATGGGACAGACGAATATATAAATGTTCTCTATATATTGTAAATAAATTTATTTCAAAAGACAAAAAATGAATATGTTTGAGGATGCGACAATATCCTGGTATATCAATGCCATATATATAAAGTACTTTAAAATTTTTGTAAAATAAAATTTAACACATCAGTACAACAGTTCAGTATGAAAATACAAATTTCGTAAAATATAAATCTGGTACTGCAATCACTTTGTCTTCCACCGTTAACCACTATTTAGGGTTTTTTATTTGAATAGGCAGCGAAAAATGTTCGTTCACACGGGTCTCATTTAACATGGTTTCGCCTTCTCTGGCGCAATGTTATTTATAGTCATTTATAAAAAAAATTATCTTTTAAATAAAAGATAAAAAAAAATATATAGATGTAATTCAATTTTCAAACCATTCACATAAAAAATTATCTGTTATTTATGCCATCTACAAAGAAATAGATCAGTTATCTGTACATATTACCGATACCGAACAAAAGAGTACATCATACCACACATTACCGATCGTGATGCTGGTGTTTTTGTTTATTTTACAAATTATCATTGTATTATTGTATTTGTATGCATATATATATATATAACAATACATGTGTGCGTATTCATATAAAAGAGATTTTTTCGATTATACATGACGTGTTTATATATTATATACATACACAATAAAATCTTATGATATATATTTATATTTTATTTATATAAACACATATCCATACGAAAAATAGAGCATATCGCTCATATATATATTGGTCGTACTATTTCAAAAGAGTGTGTTAATGTGTATGTTGGCTTTATATACCTATAATATTTAAGTATTATAATTTAATATTTATTTAAATTTATATATTACATATTTTTACACAATATGTATTTGTATAGGTGCATCAGTAAAACACCATACAAGAGAATTGAGTATAGTTTGAGTTGGGGTGAGGAGAGGTTCCCGATTAAATAAAAAAAAAACAATTTTATACAGATGAATAGTGAATATAAGCGATAAAAACACGTCGTACTCGCAGCATTTGTGAACTTTATGTAAGGCTATCTGTTGTTATATAGTGCGCTATATATTAAATATAATAGAAATAAATAAATATACATCGAATATTTTTTATATTGAGATTTTGATTGTGTAAGTGTACCATACATTTATATATATATATATATATATCTCTATTATCAAATAAACTCATATATAGAACTGAACACATACATGCATGCATATTTCACATAACAACACAATATATAAATTTTAATCTGTAACATTTCTGTAAGTTTTTTTATGATGATGATGATGATGATAGTTAACAATTTATTTATAGAAAAGTTGTACTTCTTTATTTTTATATATTTATAGATGTGTGTGTAGCTGAACTGATTGTGTCTCATAATATACATAAGATATATAAATATATAATATAAAAGTCGCGCTATTATGAAACACATAGAAATATTTGTATTTGTATGTGTACATATTTATATAAAATTTATCATTTTTTAATTAATGCATAAAAATTTTTTGATGATGAAATTTCACAATTTATTTATAGAAATGTTTTTACATTATAAAAATTTAATGTATAACATATTCTTATATAAAAAAATATTGATTATATTTAAATTAAATGTAAATTCTTTCGATAAACTTTTATTATTATAAAAATAAATAAATTTTTTTTGAAATGTTTACGCACATTACGAACGCATCATCAATTTAGATTAATTATTGATTTTTGAAATAGATAGTTTTGATTTGTTTAAAATATATGATTACGTTGACCATTGGATTATGTGATATAAAATAATTTTTTAATACATTTATAGTGAAATGTTTTTTGATGTTCTGTCCAACCATATAAAACAGGTAGTGTACAAAAAAAACAATGGGTATACCAATATGACAATGCATCACCCGATCACACTTGAACATTTTACTGATCTTTTGCATGACGGGTGGTCGGTCTTAGAAAATACAGGCGAGACGAAGGGATGGGAGTGGGGAAAGTGATAAACGTTATGACTGGAATAAAATAGAAACGGTTTCTTTTCTAGTTGTAGTCGTTTATTTTAGTCGTGCGTGGTGTTAATGTTATGAGAAAAAAGTGGGTGCCACAGTCATATCCAAATCCATTAGACTATAGAAATAATATTAATGAATAAATTTAGTAATAAATGGCTTATATAGGACAAAAAATCAAACAAAATATTATTTTAGTTTTCCCGTCAACAATTCGTTTCGTATATGTTTTAAAAACATTGGCAACCAAATATTTTATTTGAACTTTTGTTCTGTACTTTTTTCCATTTAATTTACAAATGTTATTGTGGCATTTAATAATATTAATATTCTATGCGTGAAAATATATGGTTTCCAATAAATTCAAACAAGACTAACAACATTTTATTGGTGGAAAATATATAATAGAATAATTTTGAACTTAAAATAAGATTTTTTGTTAAAAATTGTTTAAATTAATTTAATTTTTTATACGCTTTACAGTTTTTTCCGAATAATAATACAAAGAAAATATTGGATTTGGGAAATTAAGATGTAACTTATTTTTTGAAATTGGTACGTATATTGTAAATTTCAAATGCGATTAAATTAAATTTTATTTTATTTTGTAGTAAAAAAAATATATATTTCACAATGTGTTTATTTTTTCTTTTATATTTATGAAGTCATTATTCGAAAAAACTATAGAGATTGGTTTTACCTACAAAAGCTACGTACATTTCTTCGATGTGGAGTGTGAAAGTTAATGGCCAACGGCAATGGTCACCGCTAAAAAAAAACTTCAACTGGTTGTGAATTTGAGACAATTTGACCGATGCACGATTATGTCCTGATTTAAAACAATTGCAATTAGATGTCTGCCACAGTTTTAAAATTTTACATTGAAATTCTAATACAATAATACAAAGTGTTTAATTTAGAAGGGATAGAAATAGAATCTTTGGTCGCGTCAAAGAACGAAAACGATTGGAGGCGAAAATTCAATTTTGAAATAGACAAGTTGTACGGTCAACCAAATATATCAATAGATTAAGATGGCTTGGACACGTATTACGCATGGGGGAGGAACATGTGCCGAAAAAACTTTTGAATGATAATCCAGAAGAATAGAAGTAAAGCCGGAAGACCTAAGGCAAGATGGCTAGATGCAGTAAACTGTTATATAAAGATCCTTACAATTCGGAATTGGAAGACATTGACTGCGGATAGGTCAAGTTGGAGTAGGCTAAAACCGCACCTGGACTATAACGCCATGGAATATGTAAGTTAGTAAGTAAGTAAGAATTAGAATTTGATCGATTCGTTAAAGTGGTTGAATAAATATGTAATAATAATGTCATGCTGCAGAAATGTCATGAAATGGTATTAGGAAAATATAATTTGACAGATGCCATATGAAATGGTCTTAGGAAAATGATGTTAATTTGCTACACTCGTTTAACTAAACAGTACTATCAAAGGGCGAAATTAAAATTAACGAATGGTAATTATAAAATTTAATTTCAAAATAAAATTGACTGAAGTCAGTATAAAGAAAAATTGATTCAAGTTTATTTTTCTTGCATAGTATCCATCGCATAAGTTATGTAGCCTTTGTAAAACGCGTAAATATACACAGAATATATACTTTTTTCATAACAATATAAACAATGGTTTTTCTAACCATGCACAGTTTGACGTGTAAATAACCGCAATTTGAATTTAGAAAGTATAACACATTTTCTTACTAAATTCTTCCATATACTGTATTTGATTGCAGAAATACTCTTTTAGGAAAATCACCTGTAAACATCATGAAGTCTTCGTGGTGGTATTATAAATTAGGTTAAATTTTACGGACACTTTATGTCCTTAAAAATGATGTTATAAATTTTGCACCAATGTGATATTTTGCGATATATAATACCATCACGCACGGAGATTTCGCGTTGTTCACAGCTGATTTTCCAAAAATGGTATATCGGAAATCATGAATGAATTTAGAAAGAAAATATCATTAATATTCATCAGAAAAAACTTTCGAATTTTCCAAAATTAATTGTAGTTGTGGATGCAGTATTTCGAAAATTGAAAAATTATTGCCAAATTTGATTAAACCGTTGATTAAAAACGTAAAATGTCATTACTTTATAATCCCGAATGTGTCAAGTTTCCTTTTAGGAAACCCCTTAAACCCCCAACTTTGCTGAAAAAAAAAAAAATACGTTCCTTTTCATTTTTACTACTCTACAAGTGTACTGAGTTTCAATTAAATTGCAGAGTTGCACTAGGTCATAGGTTTGCTAGTCAGATTTGTAGTATTAAATATTAATTCAATGGATTCTTAAAATAAGAAAATAACCACATTAATTTTAACAATTTTGTGGAGATATTATTTGTATATTTTATTATAATCACTCAATAGCACAGTGGCTGAACGTTCATGTTTATTAATCATGAACGTGTTCATATATCGGATTCAATTCCTGCTATTTACTTAGGAAATTTTTTTAAAAGCTGTCTCACGACACATAAAAAAAATGCATCTCTGCGGAAAATGTTGAGCTTGTGGTGGAAAAAAATACGGCTATATGAACGAAAAGTAATGTTACTCCAAGCCAAATGGAGCTTAATTACATCTGTACCAAACATTTGCATATCATTCAGATTGATAAATTATTCCGTGCAGTATTACAAATTATTGCAATTATCGAAAAGTAAATGTTTCGCCTCAATTCCATTATTTTTATGTGAGAGAATGCGGGTGAATGGAATGTTTATTATACGCTGATTTTATATGAAAATTCAAATGGGTTATTAAAAAAAAAAGAAAAAAAAGATTTCTGCCGAACATTGCTACAGCTACAGTTTTATTTTTCCGTAGAAATATAAATACAAATTCAAATTGAATAATATCACACGTAATACTATATACATGCAATTTATTAGTTTATTAATGGTAATTTAATGTTTTAACGCAATCGCATAAAAGTATTTTAATATGTTAAAAGAATTTGTAAATTTTTGCCTAATTAATGACAAATGGTAAATCTTATATTACTATAAGTTAATCGGTCCAGTGATAAACGATCAGAAAATATTAATTTACCTATAAACAATAAACGCACACTTCAACAAATTGTTTTAATAATATTTCAATAAAAACCTTACCCACTAATAAAGCTTAAACTTCTTGATATATTTATCGATTGACCTATGGGCATACTGTTTGCTTTTCCCATCATAGCCATTCTATACGCAAATTATATGGACAACATTAATATATAAACATCAACATAAAAATTATGAACTTCACATAGTTACTACTATATTTTCTTTGCGTATAATATAAAAGTAAACAGTGTCAATTGATCGATTGGAACGATTCATTGCTAAATTTTGAAACATAATATTTCAATATGAAATCAAAGAGCCCCAGACCTAACCACTACACGGTGCTCTAACGATATATTCGTATTTCCCATTAAAAAGCAATGATAAATCACAACACACGAAACTGCTTTGAATGCAATGTTCTTAAAAATAACAAACAAAGTGTCAATTAATGCACATGTAACTTCTATACTAATGCTTGGATTATAACGAAATTATGACACATATCTTCGACACAATTATTGAAATATCATACGGATATTGTATGCGTATATGCGAGTAATAAATAAATGTTAAATGGTTCAAAATCAACAATTCACACAAATTTAATTTATCGCTACAACAATTTATCCGAAAATACTCAAATTATTATCAAAAATCATATAGTTTTATATAAATACATTGCGGCCAATATATGCGTATACGATTTATGATACCGACTAATATAACCACGCGAATAATTGTGCTAGAAAATTATATTTTTGTCGCTGCTAAATAAAAAAATTGTTATTTTCTTGATTTCACCATGCACACTCAGTACAATAAATGTAAATCGTAAATAATTGAAATTATTGCTTTCACACATATGTGGTACCGTTTACCAAATAATATGATGGTATCAAATATACAAATGATTCAGTAAAATTAGAAATTGTATCTATAGAAATAATAATACCACAAAAAAATAAATATTGAATTTATAACATCACCATTTTATATTTATAAGAATATTTGTAATGTTAAATTTATGTACTGTGTGTGATGTAATTATAGTATACGTTTCATGTGTGGCACATTTAAATGTTAATTACCCAATTTTGTTAACAGTGTTAGAATGCTATTACTTTAGTCACAAGACATCCCGTAGTTAATTAATAAAAATGAACCCGATGGATTTTCTACAATTATTTATACACATATCGGAACAGCAAATTTATATATATCACAGCATGCAAGAAACTGTGTGTATAAAGATCCTTAAAATCATCGGTATTGGAAGACATTGACATTGCGGATGGAGGTCAGGTTGGAGAAGGCTAAAACCACACCATGGGTTATAATGCCATGGAGTAAGTAAGTAAGTAAGCATAGTGAGAGAAATAGATCAGTTAATCTATATAACGATTACAATATTTTCAAAAAAATTTACATATCGATAATGTGTTTGTGTAAACTACAAATAATAATAAATCCATTTTGCCAGCGGCTTCAAAAATAAAAAACCTAAACAAAAAAAAAACACTTTAACTTTTCATTTTTCAAATCAGTTATCATAAACAAAATAACCCTCTTTTGCACCCTTGCAATAAAAACAAAATAAAAAAACGCCAGATATGGATATGTATATTCAAAATAAAATATGAATGTATTGTATTATATTATCTCTTTTAACATAGATATAGGACATAAACATAGAATATATACCGCATATATATAAAATAAATTTATCCCCAAGGTATAGCATAATCATTAAACATTTTATATGTACACACATTGCGTCTTTTGGTATTATTCTATTCACGTCATATCCTTTATCCATCCATGTATTACCATATAATATTTACGTACGTTATATCCTTCAGTCAGTCGTATATGTATGCACAAGTATATAAATACAATGTATATATGTATACAAATACAACTATATAAAAGTCAGCATATTCCGGTAATGTTTACTATTTATCGTGAAAATTTTCCAAAAAGGATATTTATATATATCTACAATATATACTGTGTACATGTACAAATACATAAATAATATATAAAATTATACACATATACATTATTAGTACACTGTCTGTCTTCATATATATAATATATGCAATTGTATCTATATATCTATCTATATTCTGCATAACTCTATGTCTATATATATTCCACATACATATTTGGACATTGACATCAAATTTATATAAAACATATATAAAAATCCCCTTGTTCACATAATAACGAGTTTGCGCTGATGCTATACGATCACAAATTATATAGTCCTGATTTTCTTCGTAAATTGTCTCGTCAATGTTCGTAAAAACGATTATATGTGATGATGATGATGATGACGACAATGCTGGTGATAATGACGATTATTAGATATATATATATAAACAATGACGATGACGTTGTTCACATTTTATTTTATATAACGATATAACTTTTTTTTTCTGTTTTTTCATAACGCTTATGCGTCATACCAATATTTTTCGGAAAATTTAATCAGGAAATTAAATGAAATATTTTTCTATTTAATTTAGATTTTCTTTGTTATAAAATTTAGTTAAACTGATTCTATGTGTGTGTGTGTGTGTGTGGGTTTGTGTGTGCCTATCTATTATATACAATATATAATATGCGTGGGTAAGTGTTTGTTTGGATTGAGGTTCTATGTAGGATAATTAATGTATACATAAAATGTATGTGGTTATATTATAAATGCGTAAATGTATATGGTATTATTAGAGAGAAAATATAAATATATATATATATAGAACTTATTTTGATGAGGTTGTTAACCTCGCATAAGTTACACATCGAATTTCCACAAACATTGTTTGGCGTATAAAACTAATATTTTGGAAAATCATTTACTTTTGTATTCATTTGTAATACGTATATTATTTTATTATTATTATTATTATTAAGTCATATTTTGCTCCAATTGGATCTCTATGTCATCTAATAAACCTTTCATTACAGTCAAGTTGGTAAATTACTCCTCATGGGAGTATATAACAATTTGCCAATTGTGTACTATAAATAACGAAAGATTGATGTTTTCAAAATACTATTATTTTTGTATGAGTGATTAGCCCATAGTTATGTGTGTGCAAACATTGTTAATCTTTAAATACCGTCCAACACCATATTTTCAAAGATATCCATTTTTCTTGTTATTCCATAAACGAACAAATGGTCACCCAGCCGAAAAATGTTAGTATTAAAATATATACCGAAAAATTTCCTATGAAAAATAGTGGATTTGAACCCGCTATATTTCGTGATTTATAATATATATTCCGGCGCTATGCAACTGCGCTACTGTGTGTTTTTTTTTTTACATACATATATTAATTTTTATATATTTTTCACCACAGCAACAACACCATAGATGAAATGAAACTGAAATGGAAAACATTTATTATCAATTACAAATAAATATATAAATTGCAGATAATATCAAAAATTCTAATAGAAGCAATAATAAAATAATCACCATTTTGTAATGAGGTGATGATGGACGTATGTAATAAAAAGTAAACTTAAAAAATTGCGGCCACATGAAATACTATTATTGTACAATTATTATCAAATAATATACATCCTTTGTCCCATAATAAAACGGAATGGCTAGGTAAATCGTGGAACACAAAGAGTCATCGCTTACTTTTTTTGTGATTATGTTTCTGTGAACGTTCCTCAACAAACTGCCAACATTTCATGCCATTCCATTCAGTTGAAACGAACAACACCTAATAAGTTACAGCTGTTTTTGTGCATCCGTCGAAAAATGAATATAAAATTATGTCATCTATTAAACCTTTCATTACAGCCAAGTTGGTAAATTACTCCACCGCATGGGAGTATATAATAATTCACCAATTGTACTGCAAATTAACGAAAGATAAATGCTATCATAATTCTATTATTTTTATATGGTTGCGATTAGCCCATAGTGATGTGTGTGTTAATCTTTGCGTACCGTCCAACACCATATTTTCAAAGATATCCGTTTTTATTTTTATTCCATAAACGAAAAAAATGGTCATCCAACAGCAAAATTTAAGTATTAAAATAAATACCGAAAAATTTCCAAAGAAAAATAGTGGGTTCAATTTTATGATTAATAAACATCGGCGGTCGTTATACCACTGCGCTGCTGAGTATTTTTGCTAAAACGTATGGTTTGCTTAAAATCGCGTATGCGGTAATAATTGTATGTTAAAAGAATAAGTTTTTAACTGGTACAAATGATTCACAGAAGACAAAACAGTTGTAAGTGATGAACGTTTCAGGTCTACCGCATCTGAAGTAATTTTCTGAAGAAAACTGATTTCGTAAAAATTTCTAAGAAGTCTTCAGCGAGATTCATAAAAAATGGAATGCTGGAATACCGAAAACAATAATTCTTCGAATTTTAACTGCGGTCTACGATAGGTGAATTTAAAATTTGTTCCACTTCAATTAAATGATGATGAAAAATAAACTAATAATCAAATTTTTTCTTTTGCTTAATTATTCACCATAATCACTTAATTTACGACCTGTGACTAATTTCTATTCCCTAAATTGCATTTGACTATATGAAAGGCAACCATTTTGAATCAGTTGAAGGCACCACAACCACCTTTCTCAACAACATTCCAATCACAGACAAAAAAAATCAATTTTTTTGCGTTCATATTATCCGTATATTTCAATCACTATTTTTGAAGATAGTTGCCATTTACTATTTCCACACAAAATGTGAAATTATAATTATGTTAAACATAACATGATGATTTAATCAAAGAATATCGCAATATCTACAGAGAAAAATTAATTTTATCCATCGATGTTTTGGAAAATTATGATTTTAACGTTGACTTTTGTGGCCAACCAATGTACGATCAAATTTTTTACTTCTTCGAATTGAAGTAATTCAGCGATGGATTGACTGAAATAAGTGGTAGTCAGAAGGGACCAGCTGTGGTGAATACGCGACGTGGCATAGAACATCCCAGTCAAATATGTTTAAACTGGTTTTACAACATGCGCTGTCAAGTATTATTATATGGAGCAAAATCACATTGTCGTGTATATACAATCCGAATCATTCCGGTCAATTTTCCTTTTTTGATCGTTTGAAATTTATCAATAGTTGTTGGTAGCCATAACCATTAACAGTTTCACCATATTTCTGTAGTTAATAACTATCTTCTGAACCCACCGAATACACAGCACCGGGTCCATTGCTTTTTTTGTGTAGTTGATTAAAAAATTTTTAATTAGTGATTTTGTGTCAATTCATACGGTAACTATTTTCCTACTATCTGCATTTTTTCAAAAGGTATGTAAACGTGTCAACATCTATAACGTTTTTGCAATTTTTCATTCAATTTGTGTCGATTCTTCATGTAGTAATACTTACAAATCTACATCTTCAAATTCGATCGATGGTTTTTCACGGTCCTGATGTCTAGGAAATATTCAAAGTTGAAATCATTATTTTAGATATTCGATATGTTATCTTAGAAATTTGTTCTGTTAGTCCTATATTCAGAACTTTTTTTTTGTTTTCATGAATTTCTAATAGAAATAAAATTCACATAAATTCATCTTCAACTTGGTAAGAATAGGACCTAAACAAAAACCAAAACATAAAAATCATAAAAAAAGCGTTCTATGACCTGAACAAGACGTGGGCGTATCTGTGCTATTAAAATGGTTCATTCATAAAGGAATATTCTTAATCATTGCTGTATTTTTGTGCTTTGATTAGTTTGCACCAGACAGAGTATAAAATGGATAATTGTAAACAAAAAGTAGTCGATGGGTTTTCTATATTTTAAAACAGAAATTTTATATTTTCATTGAAAATGCAAAAAAAAACATGACTTGCTGAGAGATATTCGTGAGCTTTCTGATCCAAATTGTATACGTGAGTTATATTATATTTTGCTTAGATGCGATCTATCCGTGAATATGCGTGTCCGGTTTGCTCACCATATTGCTGTCGCGACAGGGCTATAGGTTGGAAACGATTCAAAGAAGATTTCTGGAGATTTGTGCTTAGAAGTCTATCTTGGACTGATCCATTAATATTGTCAAATTACAATCATCGGCTTGAACTATTGAAGATGCAAACTCTTGAAAGACACAGGGGATATATATCTTTTATTTGGATATTGTTAAAATAGAATATTGATTGTACTGGACAGATTGCTGAACGGCAATTTTACTATTTTATATATATCACCCTGGGTTCCATAAATTGAAATAGATAATGCAAATACAATTTAATTTAATTTAAATCGTCAGCGGTCATCGACGTTTGGGCATGATGGTTGCTTTAATCCATTTATAATTCCTGCACTGGCAGTTTGTTCGGTGACACTGTAGAGTGTTGGTTTTAAATTTAAATTATGGTAAATAATAATACACATGATGGATTTGTTAAATATCATCCAGTGCACTGATTTAGATTTTCGGGCGCAATCAAGTATTTATTAACTTTAATTTTATCGATATTTGATATTACTATTTTTGAATGTGTTTTGAATTCGTGCATTGCGGTATGACTGACAGTTGCAAACACCTAAATTGTATCGAACTATACTACTTGATTGGATTTATTCTATGGTTTCCATATTCCTACTATCATATTCTGGCAATCAATCTTCTGATTATCATTGTTGAATTGCGTACAATGTGAATACCACCATCAATTTCTTTTTGTTACACTCATTAGTCTGGCCTCGTCTGATTGTGTTATTACATGATGAATGTGAAGTGAACATTTACGACTTTATTTTTATCTGCATTTACGTAAGTTGTGGATATTTGATTGCTGTTGCTGCATCATATGCTATTTATATTATATTGTTGGCGATGTTTTATTTTATAAATAATAATATAAATATAAACATCTATTCTATTATAAGAGTTTTAGAAGAAGAATCTAAAAAGAAGAACGTTGAAGAAAAATATATAAATTATATAAAAAGAATATACAAAAATGCTATACAAAGAAAAAGTGGGCAATACCATTCCATAATGAAATACATATTTAGGCCTTGGGTAGGTTAGTTTGTTTTTATATTAGTTATACATTTATTTATGCAGGTACAATAAAATCGAGGTGTAGGTATGATAAAAGAATACATAAATATTGTAAATATATTGTTATTTATTTATTTATTTTTTTTTTTCCATTGAGTTATTATTAGTGGTTGAATTTTTAATACAAAAACATAAAAACAACTTAAGGTTCATTGCATTTTAAAGTGGTTTTTTTTTTTTTTAATGAACAACGAAGAAACGAAATAACGTAATAAATAAATAACCAGTTTTGTATGGTAACTAATTGCTACATATAAGGAAAATTATAATAAGCTCTTGAACATATAAATTATAAAATTTAGAATTAATTAATTCGAAATAATGAGAGAAAAAATAATGTAAAACAATAATATTAATTAAATTATAAAAAGTAAAAATTAATAAATTTTGGGCAATATACAATATAAAAGCGAACCGCATTAACGTGTTAACCACTGAAACCCATCATCGATTATGTATTAAATTTAATGTATATATTAGTATTTACTAGATTGTTATCGTACTTACTGGATACGTATTACAAGTAGATATCAAATTGGAAAAAAATTTTATACACGGATGGTAAATAGAATATATCAATATAAACATCATATTTATTTGCAATTGTGATGTTGTGTCCATGTCGTGTTACAGCTTTGCGGTGAACACAGTAACTGTGTTGAAAATGTACGCACCATATATGTGTTGGTTGAACACGCTTACTGTGTTGAAAGCCAACATACTATAAAATTAGGTATATTAAACACATTATCATCATATAGTATCCTGTAAACCGCCACGCATTGGTACGTGTTCAATCATTTGTGTGGCTATGCACTGCAAATAAAAATATTAACGCATTACTACATTGAAATTTGATATTGATAATATCTAATAATGGAAACAATTGATTGAAAGAAATGAACACTATTATCATATGTAAGTAAAGATGGATATTAAAGTATTGTGCTGAACACATCAGTCTCAACAAAACACAACATATAAATGAGATAATATACGGCGTATTTAATTTACACTTACATTACTTTATTCGTCACATTCTTTTTTGCCATTTTTTTCTAGCTTTATATACGAGTGTATTTATATTTTGTGCATAATATTATACCTCTATATGCATATTTATGAAACCCCTCTACTCATATATAGTTACACATATATTATTATATATATATTGGCAGCGCGCTAGCATTTATATTTAGGCCTATATTAAAGCTATATATAATGCAATGAATATATAGAAAATATTTTGCAATTTATATCCTTTCTAAATTTGAGTGTTATTGATTCGCTTTTTTTTCCCTATAATATACTTGCATCAATTTATACATACACATTACACGCACATATATCTTACGGGCAAAACTGACTGGATACAAACATTTACTATACACAATGATTTCTTTTTCATTTTATATTTATATTATATAGAAAATTATATCAATATATAGAGCTGTAAACGTAAATTGGAATTTTTGAATGCGATATATATATATATAAAATGTATGTATTTATATATTTATTATACAAGAGATATATATATATATATATATATGGTGAGGGTGGCTAAACTACAACCACCTACCCCAAACATATCCGAAATATATAAGCAAGTGATATAAAAGAGGAGGATGATAATATAGAAAAAAACAATATATGTGAGTATAATATAATAATAATGTACATTTAATATATAGAAAATATATAAAAAATAACATTAATAAGGGATATATAAAATACCCTACTGTTTTTGTATAATACAACAATTTTCAAGTAAATATTTTAAAGTTTATGTAATTTAAAAAAAAAAAAATATACGTAAAAATAATTTCGTACAAAAATGTGTGCGGAAACATTTTAAATTTAAAATATTTTAATTAAACGAAACTGTCATTCCCATTTACGGTTGGCATTGGAATATTATTTTCAGTATTACTCGTTGTTCGCTAAAGCTGCACGTTGTGGTATAAAATAGAATTTTTTTCAGGTTCTAAATTTAGTAACAGGAACGGAGTGGTGTGGAACAGAGACGGTGCTGAACGGAGCTATTCTGGTTCAGACTCTGTTACTATATTGTTGCAATATAAACCAACAACTGAAACGGAAATAATATTTCAGTATCACTGATTTTGAATCAAAAAAAAAAAAGGTACAATACAATCAAACCGCAATTTTTTATTTTATCTTAAATCAGAAAAAATGTGTGTGTAAAAAGAATGCCATAAAAATAGACTACTTTGACATTCTGATACTAAAATGACGATATACGGAGTTAAATCGGAGCTATATTCTGTTGTTGTCTGATACAGAATTTTGCAACAGAATTTGGGTCAGCATTTTTCTGGAGCTAATGCATAAAAATCTGGACCTGAAAAAAATTTTGTTTTATACCACAACGTAGCTTTACGGAATCAAAAAACGATGAAATATGTAAAAATATGAAAAAATATAGTGTTGAACGCTATATTCATCCGTGGAATAATTTTCTTTCATTTTTTTTCTTATTCCTATTTATTTATTTCTATATTGAAATAAAGTAACGCAAAGACAAAACACTGCAATTAAACTTGAGCAAAAAAATTCAATACCATAAAAAACCATAGAACAATTAGACTTACTAATTACAACTAATGTGTGCCAATCACGATTTTTAAGGAAAAAATTGTATCTTCGTCTCCAGCCATTATTTTTTGATGGGACTAAATATAAAGGTGTTATGTTAGGTGGAGCGTGTAGCATATTTGCAAAACCAATTGTAGCCGAATGCGTCCACAGGTTACGGACAGTGGAACGGTCTGTATAACGAGTTAGATACGAATAATAAATAAGTATCCGCGGACAATCTGACGACTGTGTAGGAGAATTACTAAGGGGGTCATTGTGTGTGATTTTCATTGGAAATTTTTCGGTATTTATTTGTATTTTGTGAAATTGTATTTACTGAAATTTTTCAGTTGGATGACCTTTTATGTTCGTTTATGGAATAAAAAGAAAAACGGATATTTTTGAAAATATGGTGTTGGACGCTGCTCAAGGATTAACAATGTCCGCACACACACATCACTATGGGCTAATCGCATCTACAATATATAAAAATAATAGAATTATGATAGGATTTATCTTTCGTTAATTTGCAGTACAATTGGTGAATTATTATATACTCCCATGCGTCGGAGAAATTTACCAACTTGGCTGTGATGAATGTTTATTAGATGGCATACAGCTCCACTTGGAGCAATATATGAGCTATAATTTAATAGTGTGTGAAAGCAATATCCACTTAAAATTTAGTTAATGATTCTGTGATTACACATGTAGTTCTGATATAACTGCTTTCGGTACAGGTTAAGTATACAACTGTAATTGCTATAATAAATACTGTAATATTGGTAACTATCTGAAGAGAATATAGCAGGAAAGAAGTATACTTATTACTCGCCCTTTGACGAACTACCAAATTCTTATGATAAAAATAACGAACCATACATCAAAAAGGATGGTGGTACATGGGCAGCAAGTGACATACAGAAAGTCATAATTGTTTGTTCAGCATATGGCACATACAATTTAAACCACATGCATCGCCCATCAGCACAAGCATTATTGTGCCAACAAAAAATAATAATTAAAATAAAAATTAAATTGACAACACCTAGTGAAGTTGCAAATAAAAACAAAAATCGATCTGAAAAATACTCCACAGATTATGATCAAATTTCTGGAATCGTATTGAAAATATTAGAAAGGAAATGATAAGGCTAACATTTCTAAAAAAAATGCAGCAATAAAATGAGAATTCGTTCTAGCACAATGGATAGTAGTTGAAATAATTATGATTTCTAAGACGGATAAATCACAGTATGTGAAAGAATATGTTATCGATCAGTAGCGTTTGCTACCAACAAAATCCAAGCTATTAAATTATTAATAATATTAGTTTGGATTTTGTAACAAACATTCTACAATTGATCAAGTATACATAGGTCTGTCAAAGTACAATTTAATACTATATAAAAATTGTAATTTAAAATTTACACGTTTATTTTATATCATTTAATAAATTTGTTATGAACATGAAGGCTTAAGGCGCAGCAATTTGTGAAAGGATCAGTTGAAGGTAGATTTTTTAATGCAAATTTAAGAAATGTTCTCATGAATGTGATGGTGGCCAAACCATGACAAGCATATTTTCAGTTATGCTTTTAACATAAGACTAATATTTAGCACAACTGAGTCGAACCTTTCATGCATTTTTCGCTTAACAAAAATCGAACACAGAATTGACCTTATTCACAAGAAAATTTGTGAAAACTTTGAAATGGAGAGACACATATTGAATAGTATAGAATTGATATAGTTGCAGTGCAATATTCTCTCTGCTCAATATAATTAAACACGGATGATGGTATACAATCCGAACATATTAATTTTTCAATGTCATAATCAATTATTGAATTCATTCATGGCAGAAAGGTATTTTTTGAAATAATTGCGTAAGGATGAATTTGAACAGGATCAATGCACGTGTTCCACAAGGAAATGTATAGGTACGAATCCTATATCTTCTGTATTGTCGAACTATTCCAGAAACAATGAAGTACATTTTTGCTGATGATACTGCAATTGCGGCGGTTTATACGTAATATGGTATACCATCCGAACATATTAACATTTCAAATGATAATCAATTATTGAATTCATACATGGCAGAAAGGTATTTTAGAAATAATTGTGAGGATAAATTTGAACAAGAAAAATGCACGTGTTCCACAAGGAAATGTATGAAAATAACGAAGCACATTTTTGGTGCTGATACTGCACTTGTGGCGGTGTATAGATAATAATATACAAAAAGTAATCGAGAAACTTCAAACGCAGATAACAATCAAATTAGAAGATGTATAAAACAAAATTAATCAGTATAATTTCATCAAAAACGATGAATCCTGTTTCGATTATCATCAATCAATATAGGTGATATCCTATCTATACAACGTAAAATATCTGAGTATGGTACTGGATGCAAAATTGCGGGTATTATTTTATAAATATAATAAATAGCGAATCAGACCACTATTATATTTGGGTCTCTTTTTCGTTCTTCTACCGTATGGAACATATGGGTTGATTACTCAGACATAAGCCATGTTATTCCCACTAATTGGTCCGCATTTATATTTCGATAGATGTTTTATTAATTCAATTATTCTTATGAGTGAATCGCTCATAGCGTTGTGTATGAAAACATTGTTAATCTCTGAATTCCGTCCAACACCATATTTTCAAAGATATTCGCTTTTTGATTTCATAAACCAACAAATGATAATGCAGTTGAATAATTTTTATTATGAAAAATACTGTGGAATCGTAGCAGCAATCGCCGAATTGAATAAACTTTTTACAATTAAACATAAAATAAAAATATTTTTTGTTACAAATCAATGAATAGAAAACATAAAAATAATTTTGTTAGAAATTTATTTAAATCAAAACACATTTATTTATTTGCTAAAAATATTTTATATTTTCTATTCAACATTGTTTTACGGGTAACAAAATAATATTAGTGCCTAATTGCTAAAATTAATTTATATGTTTTACTTGGTGTTACCATCGAAATACAAAAAAAAACTATTAACACTATTTAAAAAAAAAAAAAAAGACCAAGCAATATTCAATATAAAACAGATTTTATTTCTTATTTACAATCCACAAAATGGATTTGTGGTTGTTCGATAAAGCAAGAATGGAAACCGGTTTTCGAAACAAAAACCACTAAAAAAAACCAAAATACAAAATACAAAACAAATAAAGGAAAATTAAATATCGGAATTTTAGAAGAAGAACCAAAATTAAAATAATCCACACACACCAAAAAAAAAATGAATTAGTTTACATCGCTGAACTAAAGTACATTTTTCTTGCAATTTATCTCGCTTTTACCGCACATTTAATAATCGTATTATTATGAAATAATATAAAATTAACGACTCATCATAAATAATAAAGATATAATGCCACTAAGATTAAACATATAAATTAATTGATTACATAATAACAACATCAAGATTCTATCAGAAATATTTTCAATGGTGTGAAGAAAAATATAAAATTGATTAAGCTAAAATGTGTATAGTTTAAACGAAGATAAGTAAACTGCGTAGACCAAACAAATATATTATAATATATACGAGTTTATAAAAATGATGAGTATAAATATAATAAATATAATGTTATAAATTATGAACTTAACTCACAAAACAAAATCTATATATGAATATTTTCTCATTTTCATTAATGTGTGTGGTCTGAGTTTTGTAATTTTTATGTGAACGCAATGTATTTGTCTGTCATATTTATTGTTGTCTTTATAGTTAAAAAACATATATTTTAAAATCAAACAATGAATATATTTAATTTTGTATTATCTTAAAGTATATATATATATATATTGTTAACCACATAATAACCACCATTTGTTATTCAAGTCATTTAATAGATTTAGTTGACTGCAAGTTATAATAAATACTATATAAAATATGAATGAACATATAGAAAGAGAACCAACAAATGTACGCGTATATATTATTATACAGGGTGTCCCAATTATCGACGGCAATACGAAAATACTAGATTCTCTGGGTCATTTTGCGTCGAAAATATCATATAACATTTTGGCCGATTCGACTTCGGTACCAAGTTACACGCAAATAACCAAATTTTCAATCAGACCATGTTTTTCACTCTACTGGGATCAATATCTCAATAACTAATTAACCGATTTTAAATTTTTGATACACTATTAGCATTAGCATACCGAGATCTTTAATTTGACGTTAAGATAAGGCAATTCGGACATGTGGTTATCGAGATACTTACAGGAATGTTGACAATTTGCTGAACGCCATTTTTCTTTTTGAAAGTTTGTTCAAGCATAAGTCGAAAAATCATGATGAAAAAATTTTTTCGGTATAAGTTTAAAAACTTGCCACATTCATAAGCTTTCGTTTAAGCTATAACATTACGATAGGTCTCAACTGGTTCCAAAGATATACACAAATAACTACAACGATGTAGGCATAAAATTGATTTTCGCTATGGAAAAATTTTACCTTTTTTTGGTTTTATCCAGAACCAACAATACGCACGTGACAGATAATTGATTCCATACACTCCTATGCATTCACAGAAACCTTCACACACACCACACACACACAAACGATTTCACACATAAAGGCCTACACACATGAACCCACAAAAGCACACGCACGTATATCACCACAGTTTTAAACAAACAAAATCTAAAGTAATTGTTGAAAATGTGCTCCTTCAGCTTGAATACATAGACAACAATGCTTTTCAATAGACTGAACCAATCTAAGAGTTTGCTGTTGCTTGTGGCGAAGGTCTTGAATACAGTCTTCAATAAGCTGAATTAACTCTTCAAGTGAATTAATCACAGTTGCATATACTTTTTCTTTAAGGCAACTCCATAAATAGAAATACAATGGATTTAAGTCAGGAGAACTTGGCGACCATCTTATGGGCCCACCTCTGCCAATCCATCTTTGATAAAAGTTTGCGTCCAGTCAGCATTTAACATTCCTTCCATAGTGCGCTGAGCCACCATCACGTTGAAACCACATCTACACTAGTTCAAAGATGGATTGTCAGAGGTGGGCCCATAAGCTGGTCGCCATGTTCTCCAGACTTAAACCCGTTGGATTTCGATTTATGGGGTTGCCTTGAAGAAAAAGTATATGCAACTGTGATTAATTCACGTGAAGAGTTAATTCAGCTTATTGAAGACTGTATTCAAGACCTTCGCCACAAGCAACAGCAAACTCTTAGATTGGTTCAGTCTATTGAAAAGCATTGTTGTCTATGTATTCAAGCTGAAGGAGCACATTTTCAACAATTACTTTAGATTTTGTTTGTTTAAAACTGTGGTGATATACGTGCGTGTGCTTTTGTGGGTTCATGTGTGTAGGCCTTTATGTGTGAAATCGTTTGTGTGTGTGTGGTGTGTGTGAAGGTTTCTGTGAATGCATAGGAGTGTATGGAATCAATTATCTGTCACGTGCGTATTGTTGGTTCTGGATAAAACCAAAAAAAGATAAAATTTTTCCATAGCGAAAATCAATTTTATGCCTACATCGTTGTAGTTATTTGTGTATATCTTTGGAACCAGTTGAGACCTATCGTAATGTTATAGCTTAAACGAAAGCTTATGAATGTGGCAAGTTTTTAAACTTATACCGAAAAAATTTTTTCATCATGATTTTTCGACTTATGCTTGAACAAACTTTCAAAAAGAAAAATGGCGTTCAGCAAATTGTCAACATTCCTGTAAGTATCTCGATAACCACATGTCCGAATTGCCTTATCATAACGTCAAATTAAAGATCTCGGTATGCTAATGCTAATAGTGTATCAAAAATTTAAAATCGGTTAATTAGTTATTGAGATATTGATCCCAGTAGAGTGAAAAACATGGTCTGATTGAAAATTTGGTTATTTGCGTGTAACTTGTTACCGAAGTCGAATCGGCCAAAATGTTATATGATATTTTCGACGCAAAATGACCCAGAGAATCTAGTGTTTTCGTATTGCCGTCGATAATTGGGACACCCTGTATATTTACATTATGGCAATAAAAAAAAAAGGTTATTATTTCTTTTTAAATTTATGTTTGAATTGTTGATTTTATTTTTAATTCAAATATCATCAACCTTATCTCGATGTTATTTGTTAAGCTCAAGTAATGTCAACAAAAATTAATATTTAACTGTACTGTTTACATTTTATTTATGTATACGCAATTGTGTATTAAAGTAAGCGTTTAATTTTTGAATAAAGTGAAACAAAATTTAAAAAAACACTATTATTCATAAGTTAACAAAGTCTTCAACACACACTACACTCTATCAACATTTCACCCATCCCCTTAATTCAATTAATAAACATTATTGTCAGGTATTGGAGTGGCATTATTACAAGGTGATGATAATTACATAACGTACATCTGTATATCGAATCAACTCTCATATATATGTATAGTCCAATCGAATAAATAGCGCGGCACGTACATTTATCTGAAATAATAATACAAATAAGTATAAGCAGTAAATTATATTTATTATAAAAACCATTAAAATGATATTTAAAAAAAAAATATAAACAATCAAATTCAATTACCATAAACTCATCATCAACTGTACGAATGACAAATATATTCAATTGTCAATTAGATAGAATTTACTTTTTATAAAGCACACCATCATCAAAACGTCAACTAAACAATTTTTGTAAAATGTATATCATTAACTTTTGGGTAACATACAGTTGTTTATTTTAATAATAAATAATATATATTATATTCAAAATAACCCACACAACAGCGGGATAATGAAAAAACGTTATTTTTGTCTTTTGAATAAAACCAAGAAATAAAAACTGAAAAAACTGAAAAAACAAAATACAAAATAAGTAAGAATGGATATAAAAAATTATGTAAATTATTCTTTATATTTATTTATTTATTATTATATTTTATTTTCAATTCAATCCATTTGAAGATATAATAAAACAAAAGGTTCAATAGTCTTTCGTGCATTTTTCTACATATCTATCTGACTTAAAACAAAAAAAAAAACGTAAATAATATAAATTTATTTATATTTAAATGTATTTGCGATACTCAATTTTCTATAGATATATACTGTTCGTACAACTGAAGAAAGAAACTATGATATTCATCTATGATTTAAGTAGCGCGGCTTTCATTGTTTTCGTTCCGTTTTTGTATCAGCCAAAGAAAAAAAGAAAAAAAAAATGTAAATACAAAATATTCAGAATGCGATGTTCATCGACCGGAACATGGAAGTATAAAATTTTTGTTTTTTTTATTCTTTCTCTCATTTGTATGTGTTGTATCTCTGAATACAAAAAAATATATATGTTTAAAATACACACGACTTTCATATATTAAATTAATTATTTTCTCGGTATAATTATGTTTTATATTTCAACTCATCCGAATAAAAATACACATTTTCAGTCATACGTAACATGATAATAAAAATTGTAATTATTAAATATAAAATTTTAAATTATAAACAATTATTTCGGGGTATCACAAAACTGATAATAAATACAATGTATATATATAATATTGTGTATTACATATTATAATAAATATATAGACAAATAAAACCAAACCAAAATAGAAGTGTTTGAAAAACATATGTATTTAAATATTGATAGCAGAAATTTAGGATAAGCGTTAATCAAATAGCGATGGTAACGCGATGATTATGTTTATAAAACTGATTAATAAAATAGTAAATTATAATTAGACTTAATCGATAAATTATAAGTAATTGAAATAAACTCTAGTTTATGGAGTTAATGCAATTCAATCGTTAAGTTGGACATTTATTTTTATACTTTATGGAACCAAATAACGAATATCTAGAAAATCAAAGATTTACAAATGGGTTATATATAAAAATAATAGAATTTAGAAAACATCTATATTACGATATGTGCAGATCAATTTGTGAGTTGTTATATAATCGGAGTACCTATATCGATATAATAAATATCAATGGTAAACAAGATTTTGCTCAATTTGGAGTAAAATGACTTGATGATTAATGTGCAGTATATAAATAGTTTGACATGTTCTAAATGTTTATTTTTTTTTTATATAATTTAAAATTAACATTTTCAATAACATTTTATTTTGTTTAAAATACCATAAAAAAAATTTTAAAATGTACAATTCGTAAATACTTACATCAGGCCACAACTTCATTACGCAAAAAGAAAATGAAACTGTTAATAACTTGAAATAACTAAACCGTACTGCATGTTGGTGTTGTTGTATTGTATGAATGTTCACATCTTGAGTTGTACTTGATTTGATGTTAATGTGCTGGAAAGGATAAAGTTCTATCCTAATTTAATTTAGATATTTGATAAAAAATATCCAATATCCATTTCCTAACTTTAACAATAATTTATAATAAAATTCGGCCTGTTAAAATTTAATTTAAAATACACCTGGTGGAAGATGATATATAGCAGCACAAAACAAGCGTGAATCGTATTTAAAATTTAATTACTTTCATATTATTTTTAAATAAAATTAAAATTTATAAATAAAATATACAAGAAACAGGAAGGAGGCTACACATTCACACGTCACACTTCATTAGTGAAGTTTGTCTAAATGCGTGCGTTCATAAACAACATATGTGGTGCGTTGGATAGCGTCAAATGTCATAAATGACAGTAATTGCATGTGAGTGGCATATAAATACGGTGGTGAAAAAGTTTCGTGTATCTTACAATTTTCCATAAGTGCAAATGTTTGGTTGATTCAAGAAATGGGTACCATCCTAGATTTTAGCTTCGTTAATTTCAATTGATTTGCTTTTTCTATTTTCTTCGCTTTTATTCTTCTAATGGTTGTTAGCTTTGACTTGTGATTTTTCTTCTGCATAGTTTTCTGCTGATGTAATGTTACATTTTCTTAAAACATAATTTCTAAAGCTAAACCAAAGTATCGGTTTCATTAATTTTTAAATAAAATACGATATGAAATATTAACATATCCATTATCGATTTCGAATTAAAATATGGTCGGCGTTATAGAATTATAACTAAAACTGAAATATAATTGTTAAGTAGTGTTTGGCTTGGTCAGCTATTTATCTTGCTATGATTAAAAAAGTGTAAAAAGATAAAGTTAACTTTTTATGATTGAACGATTCCCACCGTGAATTTGACGTCACGCATGACGTCGCTTAAATAAAATTTTAATATGTTCGTAAAACAAATCTGTAATGGAACTTTAATCATTTTCTTTTCATCATTTTAGTTCAATTCAAATATTTGAAAAAAAAATTGGAAAATTACTTAAAATTTTAAAATATATTAACGATCTCTTATACGAAACATTTTTGCATTTGAATTATTAATTTTCCTATAATTTTCTTTGAGTTTTATTTGCAATTTTTCACATTTAAATTTCGGATATCAAATGTTTCCACGAAAGTTTCATCACAAAACTATAGGAATTAAATTTTTGTGAACGCATCCACGTGGATCTTGTGGTTTTTTTTTTAATTTTTTAAGATTTTCTTTTTTAGTTTTTCGTTAGTTCTTTTTGCATTTGTGTTCGGTTCGGTTGCGTTTTACATTCGTTGGTTTATTTGTCGCGCTTTTTTTTTAGTTTTTTTTTTTTTTGCTAATAAAATAGAAAATTTTTCTTTAAATTAATTTCTAAAACTGCAAACAAATCATCGGTTTTTAATAAATTATGTAACATAGTTTAATTATATCATAAAATACAATATGAAATAGTAAAATATCCATGTAAAATTTGTGAATTAAAATTTCGTAAAATGGCGGTCGGTGGCGTCGATATTATATATAGTGATTGCGTAGTTAAGTTGTGTTTGGCTTGATTACCTATTTATTTTCTCTACACTTATAAAAGAGGTATTTTATTTTCTTATAATTAATACATTTTAAATAAATTGTTAAATTTAAATCATCAATTTTTTGTGCTTACTTCGTTTTTATTACAAGCAAAATATTTTAATAAATACGAATACAATAAAACTTGTTCGTGAAGCAATCACGAAAAGGAAGTAATGAATATGAAAATAATATAATTATAATAAAATTAATAGTAATAATCCTTTGAATTGACCACAAATTTGACACATTCATTAGGTAATTTAATATCGTTCTGGAATTACGAATCATGCATAAATCGTTATAACATAGACTGTAGTGAGTAGTTTTGAACCAGTCTTATAATGTCGATAATAGTATTCTGACTGAAATTTATAATCTTTTAAAATATACAATATATATCGTCTGTATAGGCAGACAGACGACTATGATGTGCGCTAATCTAAAATCATTGGTCATCATATCATATCGTAATAATAAATTGACAATAAGAATTGAAAATTTTTGTTTAATATATTGTAATAAAACAATAAACAAAAATATATCAAGTATTAATAATAAATGATATCTAAAAACCGTCGACCTACGATGACATTTTACTGATGATGAGAATGAGAAAATAAAAATCAAAACGAAAACAAAGTAGTAAAAGTAATGAATGGCACGAATAATATATTTATCTGTGACTGTATAATAATAACTCCAATCCAATACATGCGAATGACGAACGGCAGATAAAATAAAAGTTTTACAATCATGTGTTCGTTGTACAATTCACAAAAAATTTTAAAAATAGTACTGTACGTACATGCAATTGTTAAAATTTTTTTAATCTGCCATCCGTCGTCTACATGCAGGGCTTTTTTTTATGTTTAGTTTTTTTTTTTTTTTTGTAAAATTTTATATAAAACGATACCACACAAACACAACCACAACTGAAGGTTTTCTCTCAACATAAAAGCAAAAACAAATATAAAACTGAATATGTACATAATAATTCAGAATATTCAATTCTCCTTGAACATACATTTTACTATATAGTAAATAGTTATATGGAATGCTATGTATGTATATATATAGATAGTGTATATGGATGTAGTGCTTATGTGTTCATGTTTATAGTGTATATGTATATATATATTTATATAGTGTATATACATTTATAGTGTGTATGTATATATATTTATATTATATTTATAAAATGTTAGTTTGGATAGTATGTCTGTTTTTTGTTCGTAGCATATTTATATATTTGTTTGTTGTCTTTTGTTGTTCGACAAAAGTTTTGTATGTTGTGTGTGTGTATTATTCTTTTATAGTTTGATATATTTATGTTGTTGGTTACATAGTTTAACGTATATACCATAAATACGTACGTTCGTGCTCAACAGTATACAATTTCACACAATATGAATGAAATAAATAACTAAAGTTTTGCGTACACAATTTTTCTTTTAATTAAAATGTGAATCTGAAAAATATTATGAATGTTTTTAAAGCTACTGAATGATAAAACAAACAGAGATGAAAAACATATTTATTTTTTTGATTTTAGTGTTTGTTATTTTTTCTTTTATTTCTTCGGAATAAATTAAATTTAGTTGATTGATAGATAGATTTTAATGGATATTTCGGATATTAATATTTTTATTTTTTTGTTTGATTTGTTATGCACTCTTTGTGTGTTAGCTAACCATTATAATAGATTAAAATTTATGATTACTATTACTATACTATTTTATTATAGAATATATTAATATTCCATTAATTATCGACACATAAAATATAACCTAAGTTTTTAGTGTACCGTTTTTTTTTTTTTTTGTTCTTTTGTTTCTCTGATTTCATTTTGTTGTGTCAAAAGTATATTTTGTTGATTATAATCTGATTTATTGTTATATCATTTAATCTATACTTTCAAATTGATTGATAATTTAAAATTAAATACTTAAATAAAACTTATATTCATAATTGATTCAATTTTTTTTTTTTTTTTTTGTTAATGCAATAATTTACAGAAATTTATATTTTTATGTAATGAATTTTGAAAATATTTCCTAATAAAATAATGCTTTGACTACCACAGGGCTTATAGATTCCGCAACTGTGAATTTTAAAATGTACACCAAAATCTGTATTAATTTTTCGATTGTGCAAACAAAATAGTCACCGTAAATACGAAATGAAAATTCACAGCAGCGGAATCTGGCCCCAGCACTACTATAGTATGATCATTTTGCCGGAATGTATACCAATGTAATTTTGTTTTATAACGGTTTTGAAACAAATACACTTTTTGGATGAAATTTCCAGTGTGCTTTAGTAATATACGGATCATTTGAGTCCAGCAAAGCGATTAATATTTTCTGGAATAATCAACCATTTATATAGATAGAATTAATCGACTAATTGTCAGTGTAACGAATTCGCGCAACACTGACACAGTATGTCGGAACCGAGCCAGATATCGAAACATAAGAAGTACCGAAATATATTTGTTATTCAAGATCATTTTATCTATGGAGTGCAAAGGTTAATAATTGACACACAGCATCAGCACAATAAAAACAACGACAATCAACCACATTACACACACTAGATCATTCGATGGCTCTTCAATAGGCAATCGGTCGGCATAGCATTGATTTGCTTAAAAATTGTCCGTCCGATTTCCTGCATTCGATTGATGAATAACCGAAATACATACAATTAAATACATTCTATTAAATTTGTGATAACTAACTATTCGCCTTTGTTGTAAATCCACGTGTGTTAAATATTATTAAGTTCACTTTGCCGTTTAACACGTATTTTGATAATTTTTATGAAAAAATTCGTTTCGATTTAATAAATTTTTGAAATGATATTTTTGCAATAGATCTTACGTGTCTCAATGTCTATACCTAATCTGTAAATCTATTCTTTCATTAACCACCCCTACACCTAAAAAAATTAGTCACTTCTGTATCTTTCTAGAACGGCAGTCAATTTGGTAAATTATTCTGTATGGAGGTATGGATATAAGTCTAATAATTCTCCAATTGGTTTAGAAAGGTGTTGGTTAATAATTAAACTATTTTTAGGGATGGTGTGTGATGACATTTTTAATCTATGAATATCGTCCCATACCAAATTTTCATTTTTCGTTTCGATAAACGCAACAAATGATTTAAATTGAGTAATTTTTAGTGTAAAAAAATAAAGTTGAAAAATTTTTCTTGATATTTTCGGATTTGTGCATAACCTTCAGAGGACTATGCTGCTGTTCCATGTGTGAATTGAGTAATGTTGTTGAATTTATATTCCACTATAACCGCAGTCTTTTGACAACCGATGTTGTTGGTATATATAACAAAATTATTTCGATTTATAAAATACATAATTATTAAGATATTGCTATATCATGTCATTATTTTAGAAATGGGAATGTTATAATTAAAGTATATAATAAAAGAAAAACCAGCTAATCCATATGACATTATTCATAAGATTTTAATCTATAGATGATGTTTAGGATTTTAGAGTGACAATACAATAAAATTTTTTTTAAAGTATGTACAATATTTTAAAGCCTGTGTGAAATGAAATTCTTTATATGGAAACAAAACCAAACGAAATATTATCGATCGTATTTTATTGTAGCTTTTTGTTTTGCAAACGTATATGTTTTATGTATATAATATAGATAATTTATAAATATGTATAGGTTTGTTTAGTATATAATAAATAGAGAGTGTAGCTATAGCCGTAGCTCGTGTAGCACAGCGATATACTAATGCAATATTTTTTCTATGTAAATAATACGATGAAATTTATCGATTTTATTTTGCATCTATAGACAAATAACACTAAAATTCTATATAAAAAAATTACCTGTATATGTTTTCAGTTTATACAGTCGTGTGTTTATGTTTCACGTTTCACATTTTCTCTGTCCAAATCATATAAACTAGAATAAATTTCCACAACCAAAACAATTGATTATAAATTTTTTTATAAGTAATAAAGTTTTATTTTATATTATTTATAAAATTTTTATAACAAAAGTTTCCTTTATATTTTTTTTTTCTCTAACGTGTATATTCCATTCATTGGCAGAGCATTTTTTTTTTCAACCACGCCTTTATTAAACCAACAAAACACAGTGGGGAAATTTATAGTTTTATGTTTAGAAAACAGATGGTGTATTTCCATTTCAAAATTTTTTAACTTATTAATAGTTTTGATTTATATTTATTATAATTACAATCAGTAATCACATCATCATCATCATCATCGTTATCGTCATCAATATTCTTATTAAGTTGCTTGTTGTTTGTTGATGTAAATTAAATGTACGTAATAGAAATGAACAAAGAAATAAATTATATAATTGAAAATTATAATAGAATGTAAAAAGACTAAATAGTCAGAAACAGAAGTGTAGCAAGAAAATAACCAGATGACAATCATTAATTATTTTTATAAATGATTTATGTTCAAAAGAATTTTAATAATTTTTTTTTTTTCATCGTTCTCTCGTTAATATAGTTTTTATTTCAACTATATTATTAAAAATGGGACTGTTGTGTTTAGATGGTTAAAAATATAATCATATTTAAATATTTTATGATGTGATAATTAAATTTTCTGTTATTACTAAATGTTAAAATACTAATCCGTCCGCGTATTTATCATCTATTGATAAGGTTTTTGAACTTTGAATCTACTGTTTAGAAATTGATTGCCATTAAAATATTGTAATTACACTTAAATTTCTTACAAAAATATACAAAGAATCTAATCTAAATCTACTTTTTGTTAGAAATACTGAAATTCTAATTTAACTATGAAATAATACAATTTAAATGTGATTTTTTATCTAACATGTTCTATGTGTGTTGGGAAGAAAAGGTGTACGTAAGTCTGTGTGTACCTTTTGCTAAAAATATATCATAGTCGAAACACCACACAAATTTTATAATTTACATGTCATTTAGCCTACAAACTTTACCAAACCGAAGTGAACCGTTGAAATAATGAAAATTAACTTTCCGTATTTTGTTTCTATTTTTTTATTGAATTACGTGCTATTGTTTCAGCAGGATATTAATTTTTAGAAAATGTGTATTATACAATTAAAACACACTCGTACTCGTAACACCACCACCATTTTTTGTAATCGATTAATAATAATTTTTTTATATCGCTATTAATACATATTTTTAATTATATTTTGTTTTCTATTTTCTTTTTTAGGTTATCACAAATATAGCCATAAAATGTAAACTGATATATTTTTAATATTTAAAAATATTTAAATATTATTATTAATGCATCTTCGGATGAGAGGAATAAGTTATGCTTAAATAAATTATTTTTTAATTATTAAATATTAAAATGTATGTGATTAAGTACTCTATTCGTATTATAATGATATTTGTTATCAAACCAAATGTTATAGAATTTATAGTAATAATAATTATAGAAAATATGTAAATTTGTTCGATTTGTATATTGATGTTGAGCATCATCCCGACAAAATATGTAAAAATCATTAATTTTCTCCAAAATTTAATTTTTATAAATTTTCTCGTTGATTTTAACTGCGTTCTCTGTTGCATGCGGATGAAAAACTCACTTTCGTGGTAAGCTTTGCATCTCAGGTCTACTTTTAAAATGTTGTCCGCAGAGCATTTTGATATTTTTAAATCAACTGCTCAATTTCTAACTTATCCAATGATATTGCTTCCTGCTGGTAAACACAAAGCTATACCTCCACTCTATGAGATCTCATCATTTCAAGCATCTGTTTGAACGACATCCGAAATATGTCCCTCTTTCCGAGGATATGACTGCCGGTAATCTTCAACATTTTACTTCCTAAAGTCGGACATTGACATACAACATGCGTTACAGTCAAATTCTTCTCCTCCATGCACAATGTATAATTCGACATCAGCATGTGCTACGACAATTGTCACAAATTGCATTTAAGTTTCGAGCTATATATATGTGAATAAAACACATTCAGATTGTCCAATACAATTTGTCTTGTTGTCCCATCGATTATGATGTTCTCTTTTAATACTTTTCTAATTTATGTGTTTCAACATCCCCCACCAAATGGCTATAAGTATGTTGTAATTTACCCAAACCTAGGTGAGCTTATTCCAAGTCATTTAAATCATTTGTATTTCTAAAGCTATAGACAGATGCATACATCTTTGTTCGTGGCATGCTTCTAATTACCGTCGTTATCATTGAATTTCTTGTATCAGAATAAAATTGTTGGTTAATTTTTTAATTCACATTCTAAAGCTATAGACAGATGCATACATCTTTGTTCGTGGCATGCTTCTAATTACCGTCGTTATCATTGAATTTCTTGTATCAGAATAAAATTGTTGGTTAATTTTTTAATATGCGGTGAAAACCTAAACATTTATTAGAAGTGCCCACTTCCCACTCCCTAATGATGTGTCAAAGTTAATTTTCTTTTGAAGTTTATAATGTTCAAGCAATTTAAAATTTTCCTTCTCTCCTATGTAATAAATCAATATGCTATGCTGCGCACACATTTTAATTGAGCGCATTATTTGACTATATTTTTATAATTTATTTTATTATATTGTTTGTTTTGTGTTTCTGAACGATTATTATCGTACAAATTTACATATTGCGACGTGCGAAATCACGTCCAAGGCATTCGTTTATTAATCTTATATTTTTATTAATATTCTTGCAAATTATTTTGTCGCTGATATTAATATATATTTTACGTATTATTAAAACTAAAAACATCGGAGTTATATGTAAAACAACGATAGACCGACAACGCGAAGAGTAAAGAAATCAGAAAATATAAAATAATAATAATAATAATAATAATAATAATAATAATAATGTTTATAACCGCATAAAATTTTCTGTTATTGTATTGATAATACTCATTTTTTTATATATATATATATGGTATATATATATTCTTATGTATGTAAGTGCAATACAATGCATATATATAAAACTAATATAAAATTTGACAAACACATTCATAAAGAAATAAATTTTGTATTTGCTTGTGTGTGTATCTTGTGAATAATAAAAATACGTTTTAATACGAATCAATACAAGAATATTGTTGGTTATCTGCGCAAGTGCAAAATTAAAAACAAGCAGAAAATCTACTCTGTTTATTACGAGCGAGATTGCCGAGATTTTTTTTTTTTTTTTTTTTTTATCTTTCCTAATTATTTCATTCATTTTTGTTCGTCTATTTAATGTGGTTGTGGTTGTGTGGTGATGTGATGTGTCGATTGTATGTTTGGTTAGTGTGCCTGTGCCCTGTACTGCTCTGCTCGTGTCGTTTCTGTTATCTGGTTCTCTGCATTGTATTTGTATTGTTGTATATAATAAGTATAAGAATAAAGCAGGTATTGTTGTTGCTTGTTTTGCTTTGCCGTTGTTGATTAAACGAAATGAGACGAGGTGAAACGAAGTCTGCATATAAAAGAAAAAAAATTCGTTTCATATAGATTTCTTTTACTTTTTTCTTTAAACAACAAACAATACTTATATTTTTATATATAGAATTGTAGATGTAAATTATATATGATTATTTTTATATACATAAAATAAATACACGATATTTTTTACACTTGAATAAATTTATTTATATGGAATTATGGAGATAGCCTTTTGAAACTACATTTTTCATTTATTTTTTGTTTAATATTTTTATTTCTAATGTAAATTAAATTTTAAATTACACGGTAATGTTTAATTCTTATAACATGCATTCAAGTAATTTATGATAATAATTTGTACCGTAAATGTCATTTATTTATTCATTCTAACTAAAATCGAAAAAATATATATCTTATAAATTTGAATTGATTTTTAGAACAGAAAGATCTTCATTTGTCATTCACTTTAAAATACAGAATACTAATGCAATGCCCATAGTTCAACTAACTAACTAAAACAACAACAATTATGGGAATGATAACAGCGCAACACTATTTTTGTGTATTTGATTCTAACTTTCCACAAACATTCGCTTTTGCTTCATTGTTACACCAAAAGTAAATCAAAGACATATCACAAAATTATATCGCATCCGTAAAATGCTTCGCTAAATTGAAATCAAATTAGAATTATAAAAAAATTATACTTATTTTTTCGTATATTATCGTAAATTTTCGTATATTTAATAAAAATAAATTTTTGTAGTTCTTAAAATAATGTTACGCTTGTACAAAAACCACCAAATATTGTTTAAAAATGTTTATGGTGTGGGATTGCATGGCTCAACGACAAGTTGGTATTATTGTTTTTTTACGTTTCAAAAATGATCGTGAGGCTTTAAATGATAACCCAAGACCAGGAAATCTAGAACTAAAAAATTTGTACTGAATTAGTGGAAAAAGTCTGTGAAATCATTGCTTTCGATGGACATTTCACAGTGAGAATGTTGACCAATGAAATAAGTACCAGTAATGACATTATTTGGACGATTTTAACATAAGATTTAAAGTCGGTGCACGGTTTTGTTCTACATGAATTAAATGAAAAATAACAAATCACTTGTGTAGAGCATTGTAAAGACATCATTAAAACTGTTGAAAACGACCCAGTTAGTCTTGCTTCCATCGTAACTTGTGAAGAAACATGGTGCTTTAAATATGCTCTTGAAACAAAGCATTAATCTGTAGAATGGAAGTCAAAAGGTGAGCCAAACCAATTGCATTTTCAAAAGTCAAGAATCAAGAGAATGTTGATAGCTTTAGAAGTTTATACGATTCAAAAGGTATTATTTACAAGGAATTTGTCCCAGAAAGTAAAACAGTTAATGGAGAATACTATTTAGGTGTTGTGTGTTGTTTGTGGTCGAGAATTGTTCGATATTAAACTCCTATCCTATCCAGCGAGTAAAAAATTGTTTTTATTGCACAATGATAATGCACTACCTCACGCAAGACAAAAAAAAAAGTGTTCCCATCGTGAAGAGAATCCTCGTGTGTGTGTGTGTGTGTGTGTGTGTGTGGGTGCTTTGTTATGATGAGTATTTTTGTTTTCTGGTTCCATATAGGATTCACATTAGTGTTATAGATTGGCAACAACTATTGCCGCACCAACTTCGATATTATTAACATTTGTTCAATTGGTATTACACCGACCCGGTTTCGATTATAACTTCCTGCTTTGGCTATAAATAAATAAACATTACTTATATGGGGTGGGGTAAAACCTTAATTTTTATTATCATCAATCTTTTGTTATTTGTTTTAGTTTACATTTAATATTTTTTATTTTTTTTAATAGTCATATATTGCTCCAAGTGAAGCGCTATAAACCTTTCGTTACAACCAAATTGGTAAATTATTCCGCACGGGAGTATATAACAATTTACCAATTGTACTGCAATTAACTAAAGATAGATGTTTTCATAATTCTATTGTTTTTATATGGGTGCTATTAGTCCATAGTGATGTGTGTGTTCAGACATTGTTAGTCTTTGAATAACGTCCAACACCATATTTTCAAAGATATCCGTTTTTCTTTTTATTCCATCAATGAATAAATAGTCATCCAGCAGAAAAATTTCAGTATTAATAAATATCGACAAATTTCCTATGAAAAATAGCGAAATTGAATCGGCTCTGTTTCATGATTAATAATATATATTTCGGCGCGCAAACATAATATTAATCTCTTCGCAGCATTATCATAACAACTTATACAAATAATTATCGTATAGTGGGTGCGCGATGTTATGCATTTATTGTGCAGAGAATAAAATTAATACAAAGCAAATAATTACATGTTACATAAATTTAGATAATTTTAAAATTATTGTTTTAATTGTATTCGTCCTTTAAAAGGCATGTGTAACACAAGAAGTAATATTAAATCACCGAAAGAATAAAGAAAAATTAACAAAAGGATTACGGAACAACTTTTATTCAGTATACAGTCTACGCTGCATGTAACAATCACGCTACATGTAACATATAGAAATATGAATATAGAAAATATCATAGAGTATTTTAAATTCTCGAAAGTACTTTTATTATTTATTTATTTTTTTTTCGTCCTTTTCCAATTATAATGATAAAAATGTATTTCTATTTCATAGTTTTTTTTTGTATCTCCTTCTTTGCACAGCACAAAGCAGTTTATATTAAGTGATCACTAACGCAGTTAAATAGAATAAAAGTTGTAAAACTTTGTGCTTCATGGTGATCGGATGGCAATTTCACAAAATTATATACATTCTAAATACATATACAAAATCCGTTGGAATTGCTAAATTCTCAAAAAGATGGCGTAACGTCATAGAAAATGATGAAAAAAATGTTTTGATTGGTTTACATCATTTTACTAAAATTTATTAACTTCTATATAGGCGCAAATGAAAAAAATGGCAGAAAAAAGACCAATCGTATTAATATTTTATTATTTTTATTATGTGCATTTACTGTGATGCTCTATTATTGCATTTTTTTTTGTTTTTCAATCAGTTAAAAGTGTTTCACTTCAATTTGGATTTACTGTATAAAAATGAAAAAAATTTATAAAACCAACCGGATATAATTAAAAGCTACGTAATAATGTATGTGAATGCATATATATAAATATAGAATAATATAACGTCATATCATTAAGTCCTAAAATAAAATATAAATAATTCTTATCATGTTTTCTAAATGTTTGTCACGAAAAAATAAAAAAAAAACTATATTGTTGTCCCTCGGTTGCGTATATATTATTTATATTTTTTTAATTACATTGTCTTTTATTAATGTATTCATAATATAATACTAGTACAATTACAAAACATGTACACACTTATATAAAATCCTGGGCCCAAATTCTCGTAGAACGATTTGCGATTCCGTATGTATAATTTCGTAATTTTCTGAGAATGTGATAATAAAAGTTAAAACGATTCACTATACAAATTGTCGTTGTGAGGAATGGTTTCTGTGATTTTCCGTTGGAATGAATAAACAAAAATTAATTAACTAATCCCATTATGGAATAAATAGAATCGAATATGAACAATAAAAATTTAATTCGTTTAAGGAATCACAATATTTACTTATGGAATGTTTGTGACGTGTGAATATACATTGAGAGTAAAATTTGATATTCACATTTTCACAGTTTCAGTCTGCATGAATTTGGCCCTTAATAATGTTTTATAAATGTTCTAATCAATATCGGTACGTAAAAAAGAAAACAAAAACACAAACAATATGAAATAAAATTATAGGTTTTTTAAAAAGAAATTACAAAATTTAAACATAAATTCCAACAAAAAGTGTATATGTATCCAATGCTTAATGCTTAATATATATGTGTATCAGTGGCGAATCTACGTATATATATTAAGTATATTTACTTACTTACGTACCCCATGTCATTAAAACCCAGATACGGTTTTAACGTTTGCCAAAACGCTTTTCCAACCTGACCTATCCGCCGCAGTCAATGTTTTCCAATACCAAATTTTAAAGATCTTCATCTAGCCATGAAACAATTCAACAAAAGCAAATTACATAAAATTTGTTGATAACAACAATAACATTTCACATATGAAAACTGAAGACAACATTATTGTATAACAATTCACAGTTAACCAAAAAATGTAATAATATAAAATATAATTCATTATGGAATAACAAAAAATCAATCTGTGCTAGAAAAACTTATTATATTTCCTATAAATACATAACACATCGCATACAACTCTAAAACTAAATTTCCTATCACGGGCTTCAGTAGTTGTCACTGAATTTATCCAATCGGTCAGACATAGAACAAAGCACCAATTTAAAATTTTATTTTAAAAAAGTACAGTAAAAATGTTACCGAAACGATTGAAATTCTATGTAAAATCGTTTATGGATGTTGTTAATGGTTTATCCAAAACACACGTTTATGTTCAAAGGCGACAGAGCAGATGTGCGATGATGTTGAACGTCCAGATCGACTATAAACAACGATTACCGAACAAAACATCACGAAAAAGTGCGTGAATTTGTAAAAGGTATATACCAAAAACTATTCATGAGATTTTAGCTGTAAAAATTGATCTACGAATGACGGGATAAATAATCGGAAAGAATTTCTAAAATATGAATCTGACACCACCACCTACCTGCCTGCCGATTGTGTTTTTCCGAACTTATTTTAGCAAACTGTTTGATTCATTTGGTGATGAAAGAAAACCGATTTATATCAATTGGAAAACATTAAACAACCAACGACTGGCCATAGTCAACAACACATCGTAATCATCGATTTAAAAAAACCATTTAAAACACTAGTAAAACGTACAATGTATGCCAGCTCTGGGATAATAGTTCGAATAAAATACCGATTATTTTTCGGACAAAAGGTGTTTAATATACACCCTGTTTGTATATTGTAGTTTGAAATATAAACATTTACATATAATTATTCATAAATTCGTGATAATGTTAAGCGCACATCGCACTAAACGTGCTAAATGAACGTGACTTCAATTGTATGTGTATATACTCTGAGTTTTGTAATGATCTCTAATTATTATTGTAAAACGTGTAACACACAAATTATATGTGACTGTTGTGTTTATGCTGTTGCACTTCGTTTGCACCATGTTTACGTTTACATTGCGATGGTGCAAATAAAATGTTAAAGTAAAAATAAAATATACTACACTGATTTTTCATAAAATCATCTATAATTTTATCATTTACTTTATATTTATATTTATACAATATTATAATACAATAATAATAGGTGTATGCATATAAAATGTCGAATTGACAAATAAATAACTCTAGTATTGCATATGGTTTATGTGAATAATAACAACAAGGGAAACAAACCTCTTTTTTTATGTCTGTAATTTGAAATGCTGTTGTAAACGGTGGTTGTGACATTTTGATTGTCTTTAACTGATGCATGACTACTTCCTTTCATAGCCAAATGAAGTTTTGGAAATAGAAACGAGTCTCAAAAGGCTAAATCTGGTGAATACGGATTGGATGTTGAAGCAAAAACATGTAATTTTTATAGTTAAAAAAAATCAGTGATTATTTTTATATATATCATTCAGTAGCCTCCAACTGTCCGGATCTCGATATTCAGAAGGAATACGACTTTGTAAATACTTTAATATACCAAGGTAATTAACTTAGCATTATCCGATCAACCAGTTTGAAGATACTCTTTATGAATAATTCCTTTGGAAACGTAAAATTGGAATCAGCATTGTATTGATTTTTGATTTCGTTTGTCTGGTGACCGCCATTCAACACTTTGACGTTTGTTTTCTTGATCATATTAAAAGCACCATATCTCATCACCAGTAGTTAATCGATTTCAAGAAGTTTTTATCACATCGAGCGAGTTCAAGTCTTTGCAATCAGCTCAATTCGGTGCAATTTTTAATCATCTGTTAATTACGGTGTGAACAAACTTATAATTCACCAATTTTTTCAGTTAAAATGCTATGAATTGTTGTTTTAAGTATACCTACTTCCATTCACATGAATCTGATTGAACATTTCTTATAAACTATTACGAAATCACGTACTTTTTTCTATGTTTTCTTCAGTTGTATCACATTCTCGACCTAAATGATGTTCATCATCGCATTAACATCTTGTCTACTATCTTTAAATATTCGATAGCACTAAAAAAATTGTGTTTTGGATAAACAATTACCATAAACCATAAGCGATTTGAAGTATTTGAAGCCTCTTTTTTTGGTAGCTGTTTTACCGCTCTTCAAAACAAAATTTAAATCTTTGTTCTTTATACATTTTTTGACTGATACGCACAAAACCAGCTGTAACTTTATGTGTTACAATTTCGTTTCTACTGAATGTATGGTCATGAAAATTTGACTGTTTGTTGAGGTATGTTCACAAAACGAGATTGTACTACATGTTCTTTGGTTTACATAGCCATTCTTTTATTTTATTGTGAAGCAAAGGGTGTTTGCATGTAATATAAACCGATTTGTGGGTGTGTAAATAACTTTTGTATTATATTTAATTTTAATGGCGTCACCAGGTGCACTATCTCAACGACATAAGCTTTACATGAAGATGTAATTTTAGATTGAGGTGGTGCATCTTGACCCATTATCATCGGCATAATATAAAATATATTATTCCTTATATTTTATATAAAAAACAATAGTATTTAATTTGTTTGTTTTTTTTTGTGTTCACTTAATAATAATTAATGTTTTTATTAATTAATTTTTTTTTTTTTTTTTTTAGAATATAAAAACAATAAATGTTGGGTGAATTCAAAAACAATAACGAATTAAAACCATCGCAACCAATTACTTTATATACATGTAAAGAAGAATTATTAGTTCACAGAGGTTAGTTTTATTATTAATTCTGGTATTACTATTTTATAGACACATTTTATTACAAAATGCTATTATTAATTAAATACTAAAATACTATTAAACATACACATACACACATTCACACATACATACAATACATTCCATTGCTATATTATCTTAAATTAATATAAACGATATTATTATTATCTATTAAAATTTAATTGATTATTAGTAGAGAGAAAAGAAATTCTTTTGTGAATAAAAATAAAATTATAAAAACTAATCTAAATTAATTGATTCAATCAATTTATATGCGCATATTTATGAATACCAATATATACTACAATAAATATCTACAAACACTAAACACTAAACACTAATTGTATGTGTATGAGTATTTATTTTTCTGTTATGTATTTTGTCCACATTACCACCCTTCTGTATATTTTTCATTATATTAAATTTCGTCGGATCTAGTGTGATCTGTGGGACTGTGAATATATTTTTCCTATTATTATTCTATTACACATATACCATATTCGTAAAAATAGTTATCTGTCCCAAAATGCTATATATAACATTAACTTTATATACTCTTACACAAATATAGCGATAGAGGAATATATATATATTATATATAGTACATTTGAATTGTTTGTTGGTTGTGCCGCAAGTAGTATAATTCCAAACGTAGTATATATTTTAATGACGATGATTAAAATGATGGCAATGATGATAACGATGATGATGATGATGATTTTATTATATATTTAAATTGTATATGTATAAATATATATATATATATATGAATACAATACGCGCAGCTGTGCTACAACTACAGTAAGGTTAACGTAGCGTCGAGTTGTTTTTTTTTTTTTGTTTTTTTGTTGTGTTTTAATGTTTTCTATCCCACGAATTTTCTTTTACCATATATAAAATAATAACATGATATTTGATAGTAACTTTTATATATATATATATATATATATATATAGTACTAGTGCATACGTTGGTTGTGTGTGTATTGTTTTAACTTATCATATATGATGCCAACAAGCAGTAGCAAACACACAGTGGCTGTCACTGTAATTATCACTACAGAAATGTGGCAGCAAAATTTTATACGTTTTGAATGTATGTACAATAAAATAAAAAAAAAGTAAATAAAAATGTGCTCCTCAGATATGCGGTTTTAGTTTTTTTCTATTTATTTACTATATTATAGTTATTATTATTATTATTATTATATATATTCATACATACATACACAATATTATTATTTCGTAACACATATACTTAAGCAATGGACATTTTAAATTTCGTATAGCGAATGTCTATTTCTTCTTTACGTATATAAAATTGGTGTGTTTTTAAAATAAAATAATATTATGGACATTTTTTTTATTTTTCCTTTTAATTTATTGCCGATTTTATATGAAATGAGAATAAAAAAAAAAGAAATAAATATGTGTTTTTTTTTTGGCAAATGAACAATTTTATATTTTGTTTTTTTCTGTTTTATATGGGTAATGGAAATTAAAGTTTATAGGTTTATTATGGTTTTTGTTTTTTATTATTTCACGCACTGTACATCGTGCAACCGCACAGAGACACAACGACAAAACGTAAAAAAATTATTATGATGCTGTCGCACAAATGTACATTTCAAATTGTAATACAGACCAGTCTCCCGATATAATAACAACCGCATTTATGGTTCTGGGAAATAAGGTTGTTTATTATATGACGTGAAACTATGAACAAAATGCATAAAGATTAAAATTTATCTCATCATCGACGTCACGGTTACTTGGACGGCTTATTATAAAACGCTTTATTCATGGCAGTTTTCAGTGTTGCGAACAGAAAATAATCACATAAGGTAATAGATCAGACGAATAAGATCCGTTTTTTCATTAAAAATTCACATGTTGGGTCTGGGTATGGTGCTGATGCAATATCATGCAATAAAAGCGGTGTTTTTTTTTACCTAAATTGTAATAATAAATTGTTCAACTAATGTTTTTATTTACTTACTTACTCCATGGCGTTACAACCCGGGTGCGGTTTTAACCTTCTCCAACCCGCTTTTCCAACCTGACCTATCCGCAGTCAATGTCTTCCAATCCCGAATTTTAAGAATCTTTATAACACAGTTCACTGCATCTAGCCATCTCGCCTTAGATCTTCCGGCTCTCCTTTAACCTTCTGGTTTACTATTTAACAGTTTTTTCGGCATACGCTCCTCCTCCATGCGTACTACGTGTCCAAGCCATCTCAATCTATTGATTTTGATTGTTTTGACAATATTTGCGGTTGACCGTACAACTTGCTTAATTCAAAATTGTATTTTCGCCTCCAAACATTCTGTTCTTTGACGGGACCAAATATAATGTTTTTACATGGTACTTAATTCAACAGCCAACATTCTCACTATGATTTCATAGAATTTTTCCACTAATTCAACACACATTTTTAAGTTCTGGACGGTCTTGGGGGCCGCTGCATAACATTTAAATCATCACGACTATTTTTAAAACAAAATTTGTGTTGTATTTTTTAAACTACTGCGTCTAACTTTTTAGTCTGTCAATCGATTTGCATACGGTTTGGATGCGTTTGAAAGAGTAAAGATGTATTTTTTTAATTGACAATAGCAATCAATGACACTACACGTTCTGTTTTGTTATAAATTCAAATTTCAGTTTATTTAAATGACACATTGAATATATTAATTTTTATGTGCGATTGGATAGAACGTGTTATACAAGGAAACGTTGGTACCTAAATTATAATTTTTTGTATATAGAAAAATCCGAAGAGCCTTTATACAACAAGGTTTACTAACATATGAAAAGTGGCCTGATTAGTAGGAAGGTTGTTTATCGTGGCATAGACTGTATAAAATAATTTCAATTCTTATAGTATATGTAGCCAAGTATATGTGTTTTAATATGTTAAAAACGTAAAGGCGAAAGACAATTAGGTACTATACGCATGAATAAGAAAATAGTTGGGTATGTGTGTGTATGTAGTAGATCTCATATGTATATATATGTGTATATTAATCTAAATAATAAATAAGTAAATAAAATAATATAAATAAATAATTTATCGTTTATTATATATAAGATAGATTTATATATTTATTTTTACTGTACTATATTTTTATATATAATTATTATATATAATGTGATTGTATTAGTCTTATATATATATATAGTGTATTTATGGTATATGTATGTATTCTATTCAATGAGTTTGCTCTGTGGTCACTGTCAAAACTTTGCACACTTTTGAGAGAGTATTTTTTTCTGCTTTTTTTTTTACGCTCTAACTTTTTTTTATTTTAATTCATTATGATTTTTTTTTTTTTTTATGATTATAATATATTTGCTGTGTGCTAAAAACTGGCTTTCTTTTTTATAATTTAAATAAATGACGTATGCTGTGAATGTGGGTAATGGTAAAATTATGTTAACAAATTACATAACACAAGAGTATAATAATATCATTGCAAAACGAAAATTATAATTTATGTACAATCCATTGTATTTCTGTATATAACTAACGAATAATGACAAAAGACACAATGTTAGATGCCGTTGCTTGCAAAATGTGATTTCATTGTAAACACCGTAAACACTATGTAAATTTTAAAGATAATGATGTCACACACACAGGCATAATAATGCCTTATTTTCGATTGTAACGCTCACGATTAGTTGGGCTCATTTTTTCTCCATTCTCTACATTACGACTATAATGGAAATACAATCGTATAAAAATAAAAATAAACCGTATAATAAAATATTAAAATTTAGTACAAATATTTGTAAATATCAAATAATTATAGATATACGAAATTTATATAATCTTATGGTATCTATATACCAACAAACATTCGTTTGAAAGATGTTAACCTGAGATTTTGAAATAGAATGTGGTTTTTTTCTATAATCCATCGTAAAATTTAAATATATTGGGTGTATAACTAAGTTTTGGGGATATATTGGTAATAAAAACACATTTATTTGAAAGTAACGGTACATTATATTTTATTCAAAGTATTTGTCATCTGAAGCTACAACTTTTGATCATCTTTGTGGCAAATTATGGATTCCCTCATAGGAGAACTTCTTATGTTTTGAAGCAATCCATGAATTCAATCATTTTTTCATATCTTCGTATGAATTGAACCGCTGGCAGAAAGAACTGACTGCATCGACCGGAACAAATGGTAGTCTAATGGAGCAATGTCTGGTGAATATGGCGGGCGGGGTAGTAGTTCCCAGCTAAGTGCTTCTAACATTTCTTTGACCGGTCTTGCAAAATGTGGTCTAGCATTATCATGCTGTAGAATCACACGGTCATGTCTGTTGGCATATTCTGATCGTTTTTGATGCAATGCTCGGCTCAATTGGATTAATTGCTCTCGGTAACGTTCATCAGTGATGGTTTGTCCCGGTTTAAGCAGCTCATAGTTCACTACACCAAGCTGGTTCCACCAGATACACAACATAACCTTAGAACCATGAATATTGTGTTTTGGTGTCGATGGAACTGGTTCACCTGTCTTCACCCATGCTTTCAGACGTTTTAGATTATCGTAATGGATCCACTTTTCATCACCAGTCACAATTCGTTGCAAAATTTCACACATTGTTTTCGATTTTCTTGTTGTCTTTCCATCAATTCATGTAGTACCTAATACGATAGCTTTTGGACCATTCCCATCTTCTTTAAACGTTTGGAATCACTTGCTTGGGTAACATCTAATGCCAATGCTAATTCTTCTTCCGTTTGACATGAATCTTAAGTGAGTAAAGCTTCCAATTCTTGGTCTTCAAATTTTTTGGGTGCTCTAATGCGTTCTTTATCACTAACATCAAAATCATTATTTTTAAACCGTCTAAACCAATACTGACAATTGTTTTGTGATGGTACAAAATTTTCCATTTTTAAACAACTAAAAAAAATATTTGTTTACACTTCAACTGAATGTCATATACTGAATATGAAAGTTGAATTCAGCTACTACAATAGCCACTTCACACTGCGTACAAGCAATACTACTTACGACACCTATTAGATTATTCCCATTACTTAGTTATAGGCCCAATACCATTACTATAATTGGATTCCGATTAAAAATGTTATTAGAGTGTTCGAGTACATGATTTTGATTGGGTGGCATATATAACTTTACAATATTCTAAATTTATATATATTTTTATGGTATCACTATATTTTTACTTGGGTGAAATTAGATGAAATTATGAAAATAAATTTGGCTGTACACCGAACTAAATGTTCCGGAAAATCAGTTTTTACGAATTATCATAATATAGTTTTAACGACTTTCCATTTATGTTCACAGAATTTCAAATAATAATCATTTTCAATGTTTGTATAGAAGAAATTGTTAAAATCAATTCACGCATTTAACATGTGGTGGAATTTAATTTTAAAAAGCCATCATTCAGTGTGGAATTAAAATTAAACGATGACGTGTATACACGTCGTACGCAATGTAAATGATTTTATTGTAAATTTTAAGAAAATCAAGCAAGGATTACATTTTTATTTTATAAAAAATTAACAACATATTCTTTAGATGTAAAACAATTAAAAAAGCACTGTAAAAATGCATCGATAATTAACGAAATATACAAAACAAAAAAACTAAAATGAACGCGAAATGTCAATATGTTTATTGTGTCGTTCATCTACGTTGTAAGCGTTTCCGATATATACCTGCGGAATGGTAGGGATCGGTAATTATTTCTGGGCAGATTTATCGGTAATGGAAAGAAAACATATTATCAAATAATATTCTTATTACATTTTATTGAAATTTCGAATTTTTCTATTCAATAGTAATTTTTAAATGCACACGTCGTGAATTGCACCGCAATAGAGATTTGGATTGACGTGTATACACGACGAATGCAATTAAGAGGTTAAAAGATGTATGACTGACGATTTTTCAATCGATAGCAGGGAAAATTTTAAGAAATTTGTGGACTGTATAAAGTGTTGAACACCCAAATGGTACAAAATATTTATACCGTATCATTATTTCTTACAAAATTTCACTGACATAAAACGGAAAATCGATCATATCTTTTGAACAGGTGAATCGATTTTAAAAAATCTATTGTATAAAAGATTGCAAAAATTGATTATAATTCGAAATTCTGTACACAAAATGTACAAAAATGAAAATCCGTTTAAACTATGACCCATAATTAAAAATGATGATAATTCTTAAATGTCGATTTTCCCGAAAATTTCGTAAGACAACATTCCAATTTTTTTTTATCATAATGTTGTCTATACTTTTAACCCACTAGAAAAATATATTGTAATTTGAAAATATGTTTCTCTTTGTATAGAAATATTACTAAATCAACAAATTTTCATAATAAAATTGATAATTAACAGCGTAATGTATTCAAAGAAAATTAATAGTCAATATTTTAAACACAATGCAAAGTCAAATAAAATAAATATAATCGTTAGAGTTTGAATCAGAAATGAAGAATATCAGTAATTAAATTACAAAGCAAATGTTTATAGTTTTCAAATTTTCTATCAATTCGTAGTTAACAAAATATGTCTAAAATAAAAATAACTAAATAACAAATACGATGATGAGGATGTGAATTGATTGGTTAAATGAAATACACAATCTAATTCAAATTAACTAATAAACAAGGAAAGGAAAAAGACACGAGTTATCGAACCATGTACTTGTTTGGCCCGGTGTGCCGGTAATTAATTTATTTTCATCGCTGAAAAATGTTTTGTATTTGTAGCAATCACGCATAATTTGCAAAATAACAGGATATGGTAAAATAATGATATTTTGAGATTTTTTCCAAAAAACCAACAAATATATACCCAGATATTAAAATTCACCTTTGCGTATGCTTTTTGGATGCTGTTTGCAAACGGAAGAACTAGCTATTGCGCTAACGTAGGTGATGTATGCGAAAAGAATTTAAAATCACCGCTGAATATTATTTGATTAGTTAAATCTTTCAAAATATTTATAATGTACTGATTGTTATGTATTTGGTGCGGTTCATACAGTAAATATTTATTTCAAACTTGATGCATCTGCAAGCACTCTATGATCCAAACAAAATAAATGTCTACAAAATGTACTTTTAGTTGTAAGTAAACTTTGAATGAGCACGAATTTCATAGAATACATACTCTATTATCATTAAAAAGTTAAAAATGATTTACTGGTTATTTCATTTTTGGCTCGCTTTGCCAATATCTACCCAGTAAAGTATATGGCCTAAAATGTTTTGACCGGTTGATTCACGCACTTTTATTTTCACTAACGACAAGGAAATAAAAAACGGGATCAATTTAGCTCAATATTTTGCTACTCAGGCCCAATTTGTATCGTTAGTAATACCAGTAATACAAGAAAAAATGTTTTACTTTTATCAACCGCGCATGTTACGCAGGATGTTGATGAATCTAACAAGAAATAATTTTAGACTACAACAGAAGCAAAGGCTGTGTTGACACTTTCGATAAAATGGTGAAATAATACACCTAATTAATCGCTGGCCTATGATCTGATTTTTCACTATATAAATAGATACAGCGACACTGTCTGCATATCGATTGTTCAACATAAGTAATCCATTGTGCGCACGAACTACGTCCGGCAAAGGCAAAATTTTCCTGAAATCATTGGCGACTGAACTTGCTGAACGACATATACGTAAATCGAGTTACACAAGAAACCCTAAGGGAGTCTGCATCGATTGCCATTATATTGACTGGTTATTCCATCGTCGCTTCAAAAATTCAGCCGAACAACAAAATACCGATGCGCGGTGCGAAGACTATAAACCGAATCGCAAGAGCTGTTGTATCTTCCTTGCTATATCAATGGATATATTGCCTATCATTGGAATAGCTGTTTTAATATCAACGAACTTAGAAAGAATAATTTTGTATATTAAAATTTATAAAAAATTGTAATAATTTGCATTTTATTATGTTTCAATCAAATAAATAATTAATTAAAGGGTAATAATAATTTAATAAAATAATTTAATTACAATCATACCAAAAAATATGCGATATTATGAAAATATTATATGAAATATATAAAGAAAACATATTATCAAATAATATTCTTATTACATTTTATTGAAATTTCGAATTTTTCTATTCAATAGTAATTTTTAAATGCACACGTCGTGAATTGCACCGCAATAGAGATTTGGATTGACGTGTATACACGACGAATGCAATTAAGAGGTTAAAAGATGTATGACTGACGATTTTTCAATCGATAGCAGGGAAAATTTTAAGAAATTTGTGGACTGTATAAAGTGTTGAACACCCAAATGGTACAAAATATTTATACCGTATCATTATTTCTTACAAAATTTCACTGACATAAAACGGAAAATCGATCATATCTTTTGAACAGGTGAATCGATTTTAAAAAATCTATTGTATAAAAGATTGCAAAAATTGATTATAATTCGAAATTCTGTACACAAAATGTACAAAAATGAAAATCCGTTTAAACTATGACCCATAATTAAAAATGATGATAATTCTTAAATGTCGATTTTCCCGAAAATTTCGTAAGACAACATTCCAATTTTTTTTTATCATAATGTTGTCTATACTTTTAACCCACTAGAAAAATATATTGTAATTTGAAAATATGTTTCTCTTTGTATAGAAATATTACTAAATCAACAAATTTTCATAATAAAATTGATAATTAACAGCGTAATGTATTCAAAGAAAATTAATAGTCAATATTTTAAACACAATGCAAAGTCAAATAAAATAAATATAATCGTTAGAGTTTGAATCAGAAATGAAGAATATCAGTAATTAAATTACAAAGCAAATGTTTATAGTTTTCAAATTTTCTATCAATTCGTAGTTAACAAAATATGTCTAAAATAAAAATAACTAAATAACAAATACGATGATGAGGATGTGAATTGATTGGTTAAATGAAATACACAATCTAATTCAAATTAACTAAAAAACAAGGAAAGGAAAAAGACACGAGTTATCGAACCATGTACTTGTTTGGCCCGGTGTGCCGGTAATTAATTTATTTTCATCGCTGAAAAATGTTTTGTATTTGTAGCAATCACGCATAATTTGCAAAATAACAGGATATGGTAAAATAATGATATTTTGAGATTTTTTCCAAAAAACCAACAAATATATACCCTTTGCGTATGCTTTTTGGATGCTGTTTGCAAACGGAAGAACTAGCTAGCGCGCTAACGTAGGTGATGTATGCGAAAAGAATTTAAAATCACCGCTGAATATTATTTGTTTAGTTAAATCTTTCAAAATATTTATAATGTACTGATTGTTATGTATTTGGTGCGGTTCATACAGTAAATATTTATTTCAAACTTGATGCATCTGCAAGCACTCTATGCTCCAAACAAAATAAATGTCTACAAAATGTACTTTTAGTTGTAAGTAAACTTTGAATGAGCACGAATTTCATAGAATACATACTCTATTATCATTAAAAAGTTAAAAATGATTTACTGGTTATTTCATTTTTGGCTCGCTTTGCCAATATCTACCCAGTAAAGTATATGGCCTAAAATGTTTTGACCGGTTGATTCACGCACTTTTATTTTCACTAACGACAAGGAAATAAAAAACGGGATCAATTTAGCTCAATATTTTGCTACTCAGGCCCAATTTGTATCGTTAGTAATACCAGTAATACAAGAAAAAATGTTTTACTTTTATCAACCGCGCATGTTACGCAGGATGTTGATGAATCTAACAAGAAATAATTTTAGACTACAACAGAAGCAAAGGCTGTGTTGACACTTTCGATAAAATGGTGAAATAATACACCTAATTAATCGCTGGCCTATGATCTGATTTTTCACTATATAAATAGATACAGCGACACTGTCTGCATATCGATTGTTCAACATAAGTAATCCATTGTGCGCACGAACTACGTCCGGCAAAGGCAAAATTTTCCTGAAATCATTGGCGACTGAACTTGCTGAACGACATATACGTAAATCGAGTTACACAAGAAACCCTAAGGGAGTCTGCATCGATTGCCATTATATTGACTGGTTATTCCATCGTCGCTTCAAAAATTCAGCCGAACAACAAAATACCGATGCGCGGTGCGAAGACTATAAACCGAATCGCAAGAGCTGTTGTATCTTCCTTGCTATATCAATGGATATATTGCCTATCATTGGAATAGCTGTTTTAATATCAACGAACTTAGAAAGAATAATTTTGTATATTAAAATTTATAAAAAATTGTAATTGTAATTTGCATTTTATTATGTTTCAATCAAATAAATAATTAATTAAAGGGTAATAATAATTTAATAAAATAATTTAATTACAATCATACCAAAAAATATGCGATATTATGAAAATATTAATATATATGAAATATATAAAGAAAACATATTATCAAATAATATTCTTATTACATTTTATTGAAATTTCGAATTTTTCTATTCAATAGTAATTTTTAAATGCACACGTCGTGAATTGCACCGCAATAGAGATTTGGATTGACGTGTATACACGACGAATGCAATTAAGAGGTTAAAAGATGTATGACTGACGATTTTTCAATCGATAGCAGGGAAAATTTTAAGAAATTTGTGGACTGTATAAAGTGTTGAACACCCAAATGGTACAAAATATTTATACCGTATCATTATTTCTTACAAAATTTCACTGACATAAAACGGAAAATCGATCATATCTTTTGAACAGGTGAATCGATTTTAAAAAATCTATTGTATAAAAGATTGCAAAAATTGATTATAATTCGAAATTCTGTACACAAAATGTACAAAAATGAAAATCCGTTTATGACCCATAATTAAAAATGATGATAATTCTTAAATGTCGATTTTCCCGAAAATTTCGTAAGACAACATTCCAATTTTTTTTTATCATAATGTTGTCTATACTTTTAACCCACTAGAAAAATATATTGTAATTTGAAAATATGTTTCTCTTTGTATAGAAATATTACTAAATCAACAAATTTTCATAATAAAATTGATAATTAACAGCGTAATGTATTCAAAGAAAATTAATAGTCAATATTTTAAACACAATGCAAAGTCAAATAAAATAAATATAATCGTTAGAGTTTGAATCAGAAATGAAGAATATCAGTAATTAAATTACAAAGCAAATGTTTATAGTTTTCAAATTTTCTATCAATTCGTAGTTAACAAAATATGTCTAAAATAAAAATAACTAAATAACAAATACGATGATGAGGATGTGAATTGATTGGTTAAATGAAATACACAATCTAATTCAAATTAACTAATAAACAAGGAAAGGAAAAAGACACGAGTTATCGAACCATGTACTTGTTTGGCCCGGTGTGCCGGTAATTAATTTATTTTCATCGCTGAAAAATGTTTTGTATTTGTAGCAATCACGCATAATTTGCAAAATAACAGGATATGGTAAAATAATGATATTTTGAGATTTTTTCCAAAAAACCAACAAATATATACCCAGATATTAAAATTCACCTTTGCGTATGCTTTTTGGATGCTGTTTGCAAACGGAAGAACTAGCTATTGCGCTAACGTAGGTGATGTATGCGAAAAGAATTTAAAATCACCGCTGAATATTATATGATTAGTTAAATCTTTCAAAATATTTATAATGTACTGATTGTTATGTATTTGGTGCGGTTCATACAGTAAATATTTATTTCAAACTTGATGCATCTGCAAGCACTCTATGATCCAAACAAAATAAATGTCTACAAAATGTACTTTTAGTTGTAAGTAAACTTTGAATGAGCACGAATTTCATAGAATACATACTCTATTATCATTAAAAAGTTAAAAATGATTTACTGGTTATTTCATTTTTGGCTCGCTTTGCCAATATCTACCCATTAAAGTATATGGCCTAAAATGTTTTGACCGGTTGATTCACGCACTTTTATTTTCACTAACGACAAGGAAATAAAAAACGGGATCAATTTAGCTCAATATTTTGCTACTCAGGCCCAATTTGTATCGTTAGTAATACCAGTAATACAAGAAAAAATGTTTTACTTTTATCAACCGCGCATGTTACACAGGATGTTGATGAATCTAACAAGAAATAATTTTAGACTACAACAGAAGCAAAGGCTGTGTTGACACTTTCGATAAAATGGTGAAATAATACACCTAATTAATCGCTGGCCTATGATCTGATTTTTCACTATATAAATAGATACAGCGACACTGTCTGCATATCGATTGTTCAACATAAGTAATCCATTGTGCGCACGAACTACGTCCGGCAAAGGCAAAATTTTCCTGAAATCATTGGCGACTGAACTTGCTGAACGACATATACGTAAATCGAGTTACACAAGAAACCCTAAGGGAGTCTGCATCGATTGCCATTATATTGACTGGTTATTCCATCGTCGCTTCAAAAATTCAGCCGAACAACAAAATACCGATGCGCGGTGCGAAGACTATAAACCGAATCGCAAGAGCTGTTGTATCTTCGTTGCTATATCAATGGATATATTGCCTATCATTGGAATAGCTGTTTTAATATCAACGAACTTAGAAAGAATAATTTTGTATATTAAAATTTATAAAAAATTGTAATAATTTGCATTTTATTATGTTTCAATCAAATAAATAATTAATTAAAGGGTAATAATAATTTAATAAAATAATTTAATTACAATCATACCAAAAAATATGCGATATTATGAAAATATTATATGAAATATATAAAGAAAACATATTATCAAATAATATTCTTATTACATTTTATTGAAATTTCGAATTTTTCTATTCAATAGTAATTTTTAAATGCACACGTCGTGAATTGCACCGCAATAGAGATTTGGATTGACGTGTATACACGACGAATGCAATTAAGAGGTTAAAAGATGTATGACTGACGATTTTTCAATCGATAGCAGGGAAAATTTTAAGAAATTTGTGGACTGTATAAAGTGTTGAACACCCAAATGGTACAAAATATTTATACCGTATCATTATTTCTTACAAAATTTCACTGACATAAAACGGAAAATCGATCATATCTTTTGAACAGGTGAATCGATTTTAAAAAATCTATTGTATAAAAGATTGCAAAAATTGATTATAATTCGAAATTCTGTACACAAAATGTACAAAAATGAAAATCCGTTTAAACTATGACCCATAATTAAAAATGATGATAATTCTTAAATGTCGATTTTCCCGAAAATTTCGTAAGACAACATTCCAATTTTTTTTTATCATAATGTTGTCTATACTTTTAACCCACTAGAAAAATATATTGTAATTTGAAAATATGTTTCTCTTTGTATAGAAATATTACTAAATCAACAAATTTTCATAATAAAATTGATAATTAACAGCGTAATGTATTCAAAGAAAATTAATAGTCAATATTTTAAACACAATGCAAAGTCAAATAAAATAAATATAATCGTTAGAGTTTGAATCAGAAATGAAGAATATCAGTAATTAAATTACAAAGCAAATGTTTATAGTTTTCAAATTTTCTATCAATTCGTAGTTAACAAAATATGTCTAAAATAAAAATAACTAAATAACAAATACGATGATGAGGATGTGAATTGATTGGTTAAATGAAATACACAATCTAATTCAAATTAACTAAAAAACAAGGAAAGGAAAAAGACACGAGTTATCGAACCATGTACTTGTTTGGCCCGGTGTGCCGGTAATTAATTTATTTTCATCGCTGAAAAATGTTTTGTATTTGTAGCAATCACGCATAATTTGCAAAATAACAGGATATGGTAAAATAATGATATTTTGAGATTTTTTCCAAAAAACCAACAAATATATACCCAGATATTAAAATTCACCTTTGCGTATGCTTTTTGGATGCTGTTTGCAAACGGAAGAACTAGCTAGCGCGCTAACGTAGGTGATGTATGCGAAAAGAATTTAAAATCACCGCTGAATATTATTTGTTTAGTTAAATCTTTCAAAATATTTATAATGTACTGATTGTTATGTATTTGGTGCGGTTCATACAGTAAATATTTATTTCAAACTTGATGCATCTGCAAGCACTCTATGCTCCAAACAAAATAAATGTCTACAAAATGTACTTTTAGTTGTAAGTAAACTTTGAATGAGCACGAATTTCATAGAATACATACTCTATTATCATTAAAAAGTTAAAAATGATTTACTGGTTATTTCATTTTTGGCTCGCTTTGCCAATATCTACCCAGTAAAGTATATGGCCTAAAATGTTTTGACCGGTTGATTCACGCACTTTTATTTTCACTAACGACAAGGAAATAAAAAACGGGATCAATTTAGCTCAATATTTTGCTACTCAGGCCCAATTTGTATCGTTAGTAATACCAGTAATACAAGAAAAAATGTTTTACTTTTATCAACCGCGCATGTTACACAGGATGTTGATGAATCTAACAAGAAATAATTTTAGACTACAACAGAAGCAAAGGCTGTGTTGACACTTTCGATAAAATGGTGAAATAATACACCTAATTAATCGCTGGCCTATGATCTGATTTTTCACTATATAAATAGATACAGCGACACTGTCTGCATATCGATTGTTCAACATAAGTAATCCATTGTGCGCACGAACTACGTCCGGCAAAGGCAAAATTTTCCTGAAATCATTGGCGACTGAACTTGCTGAACGACATATACGTAAATCGAGTTACACAAGAAACCCTAAGGGAGTCTGCATCGATTGCCATTATATTGACTGGTTATTCCATCGTCGCTTCAAAAATTCAGCCGAACAACAAAATACCGATGCGCGGTGCGAAGACTATAAACCGAATCGCAAGAGCTGTTGTATCTTCCTTGCTATATCAATGGATATATTGCCTATCATTGGAATAGCTGTTTTAATATCAACGAACTTAGAAAGAATAATTTTGTATATTAAAATTTATAAAAAATTGTAATTGTAATTTGCATTTTATTATGTTTCAATCAAATAAATAATTAATTAAAGGGTAATAATAATTTAATAAAATAATTTAATTACAATCATACCAAAAAATATGCGATATTATGAAAATATTATATGAAATATATAAAGAAAACATATTATCAAATAATATTCTTATTACATTTTATTGAAATTTCGAATTTTTCTATTCAATAGTAATTTTTAAATGCACACGTCGTGAATTGCACCGCAATAGAGATTTGGATTGACGTGTATACACGACGAATGCAATTAAGAGGTTAAAAGATGTATGACTGACGATTTTTCAATCGATAGCAGGGAAAATTTTAAGAAATTTGTGGACTGTATAAAGTGTTGAACACCCAAATGGTACAAAATATTTATACCGTATCATTATTTCTTACAAAATTTCACTGACATAAAACGGAAAATCGATCATATCTTTTGAACAGGTGAATCGATTTTAAAAAATCTATTGTATAAAAGATTTCAAAAATTGATTATAATTCGAAATTCTGTACACAAAATGTACAAAAATGAAAATCCGTTTAAACTATGACCCATAATTAAAAATGATGATAATTCTTAAATGTCGATTTTCCCGAAAATTTCGTAAGACAACATTCCAATTTTTTTTTATCATAATGTTGTCTATACTTTTAACCCACTAGAAAAATATATTGTAATTTGAAAATATGTTTCTCTTTGTATAGAAATATTACTAAATCAACAAATTTTCATAATAAAATTGATAATTAACAGCGTAATGTATTCAAAGAAAATTAATAGTCAATATTTTAAACACAATGCAAAGTCAAATAAAATAAATATAATCGTTAGAGTTTGAATCAGAAATGAAGAATATCAGTAATTAAATTACAAAGCAAATGTTTATAGTTTTCAAATTTTCTATCAATTCGTAGTTAACAAAATATGTCTAAAATAAAAATAACTAAATAACAAATACGATGATGAGGATGTGAATTGATTGGTTAAATGAAATACACAATCTAATTCAAATTAACTAAAAAACAAGGAAAGGAAAAAGACACGAGTTATCGAACCATGTACTTGTTTGGCCCGGTGTGCCGGTAATTAATTTATTTTCATCGCTGAAAAATGTTTTGTATTTGTAGCAATCACGCATAATTTGCAAAATAACAGGATATGGTAAAATAATGATATTTTGAGATTTTTTCCAAAAAACCAACAAATATATACCCAGATATTAAAATTCACCTTTGCGTATGCTTTTTGGATGCTGTTTGCAAACGGAAGAACTAGCTAGCGCGCTAACGTAGGTGATGTATGCGAAAAGAATTTAAAATCACCGCTGAATATTATTTGTTTAGTTAAATCTTTCAAAATATTTATAATGTACTGATTGTTATGTATTTGGTGCGGTTCATACAGTAAATATTTATTTCAAACTTGATGCATCTGCAAGCACTCTATGCTCCAAACAAAATAAATGTCTACAAAATGTACTTTTAGTTGTAAGTAAACTTTGAATGAGCACGAATTTCATAGAATACATACTCTATTATCATTAAAAAGTTAAAAATGATTTACTGGTTATTTCATTTTTGGCTCGCTTTGCCAATATCTACCCAGTAAAGTATATGGCCTAAAATGTTTTGACCGGTTGATTCACGCACTTTTATTTTCACTAACGACAAGGAAATAAAAAACGGGATCAATTTAGCTCAATATTTTGCTACTCAGGCCCAATTTGTATCGTTAGTAATACCAGTAATACAAGAAAAAATGTTTTACTTTTATCAACCGCGCATGTTACACAGGATGTTGATGAATCTAACAAGAAATAATTTTAGACTACAACAGAAGCAAAGGCTGTGTTGACACTTTCGATAAAATGGTGAAATAATACACCTAATTAATCGCTGGCCTATGATCTGATTTTTCACTATATAAATAGATACAGCGACACTGTCTGCATATCGATTGTTCAACATAAGTAATCCATTGTGCGCACGAACTACGTCCGGCAAAGGCAAAATTTTCCTGAAATCATTGGCGACTGAACTTGCTGAACGACATATACGTAAATCGAGTTACACAAGAAACCCTAAGGGAGTCTGCATCGATTGCCATTATATTGACTGGTTATTCCATCGTCGCTTCAAAAATTCAGCCGAACAACAAAATACCGATGCGCGGTGCGAAGACTATAAACCGAATCGCAAGAGCTGTTGTATCTTCCTTGCTATATCAATGGATATATTGCCTATCATTGGAATAGCTGTTTTAATATCAACGAACTTAGAAAGAATAATTTTGTATATTAAAATTTATAAAAAATTGTAATTGTAATTTGCATTTTATTATGTTTCAATCAAATAAATAATTAATTAAAGGGTAATAATAATTTAATAAAATAATTTAATTACAATCATACCAAAAAATATGCGATATTATGAAAATATTATATGAAATATATAAAGAAAACATATTATCAAATAATATTCTTATTACATTTTATTGAAATTTCGAATTTTTCTATTCAATAGTAATTTTTAAATGCACACGTCGTGAATTGCACCGCAATAGAGATTTGGATTGACGTGTATACACGACGAATGCAATTAAGAGGTTAAAAGATGTATGACTGACGATTTTTCAATCGATAGCAGGGAAAATTTTAAGAAATTTGTGGACTGTATAAAGTGTTGAACACCCAAATGGTACAAAATATTTATACCGTATCATTATTTCTTACAAAATTTCACTGACATAAAACGGAAAATCGATCATATCTTTTGAACAGGTGAATCGATTTTAAAAAATCTATTGTATAAAAGATTTCAAAAATTGATTATAATTCGAAATTCTGTACACAAAATGTACAAAAATGAAAATCCGTTTAAACTATGACCCATAATTAAAAATGATGATAATTCTTAAATGTCGATTTTCCCGAAAATTTCGTAAGACAACATTCCAATTTTTTTTTATCATAATGTTGTCTATACTTTTAACCCACTAGAAAAATATATTGTAATTTGAAAATATGTTTCTCTTTGTATAGAAATATTACTAAATCAACAAATTTTCATAATAAAATTGATAATTAACAGCGTAATGTATTCAAAGAAAATTAATAGTCAATATTTTAAACACAATGCAAAGTCAAATAAAATAAATATAATCGTTAGAGTTTGAATCAGAAATGAAGAATATCAGTAATTAAATTACAAAGCAAATGTTTATAGTTTTCAAATTTTCTATCAATTCGTAGTTAACAAAATATGTCTAAAATAAAAATAACTAAATAACAAATACGATGATGAGGATGTGAATTGATTGGTTAAATGAAATACACAATCTAATTCAAATTAACTAAAAAACAAGGAAAGGAAAAAGACACGAGTTATCGAACCATGTACTTGTTTGGCCCGGTGTGCCGGTAATTAATTTATTTTCATCGCTGAAAAATGTTTTGTATTTGTAGCAATCACGCATAATTTGCAAAATAACAGGATATGGTAAAATAATGATATTTTGAGATTTTTTCCAAAAAACCAACAAATATATACCCAGATATTAAAATTCACCTTTGCGTATGCTTTTTGGATGCTGTTTGCAAACGGAAGAACTAGCTAGCGCGCTAACGTAGGTGATGTATGCGAAAAGAATTTAAAATCACCGCTGAATATTATTTGTTTAGTTAAATCTTTCAAAATATTTATAATGTACTGATTGTTATGTATTTGGTGCGGTTCATACAGTAAATATTTATTTCAAACTTGATGCATCTGCAAGCACTCTATGATCCAAACAAAATAAATGTCTACAAAATGTACTTTTAGTTGTAAGTAAACTTTGAATGAGCACGAATTTCATAGAATACATACTTTATTATCATTAAAAAGTTAAAAATGATTTACTGGTTATTCCATTTTTGGCTCGCTTTGCCAATATCTACCCATTAAAGTATATGGCCTAAAATGTTTTGACCGGTTGATTCACGCACTTTTATTTTCACTAACGACAAGGAAATAAAAAACAGGATCAATTTAGCTCAATATTTTGCTACTCAGGCCCAATTTGTATCGTTAGTAATACCAGTAATACAAGAAAAAATGTTTTACTTTTATCAACCGCGTATGTTACACAGGATGTTGATGAATCTAACAAGAAATAATTTTAGACTACAACAGAAGCAAAGGCTGTGTTGACACTTTCGATAAAATGTTGAAATAATACACCTAATTAATCGCTGGCCTATGATCTGATTTTTCACTATATAAATAGATACAGCGACACTGTCTGCATATCGATTGTTGTAATCCATTGTGCGCACGAACTACGTCCGGCAAAGGCAAAATTTTCCTGAAATCATTGGCGACTGAACTTGCTGAACGACATATACGTAAATCGAGTTACACAAGAAACCCTAAGGGAGTCTGCATCGATTGCCATTATATTGACTGGTTATTCCATCGTCGCTTCAAAAATTCAGCCGAACAACAAAATACCGATGCGCGGTGCGAAGACTATAAACCGAATCGCAAGAGCTGTTGTATCTTCGTTGCTATATCAATGGATATATTGCCTATCATTGGAATAGCTGTTTTAATATCAACGAACTTAGAAAGAATAATTTTGTATATTAAAATTTATAAAAAATTGTAATAATTTGCATTTTATTATGTTTCAATCAAATAAATAATTAATTAAAGGGTAATAATAATTTAATAAAATAATTTAATTACAATCATACCAAAAAATATGCGATATTATGAAAATATTATATGAAATATATATATGGGACACTGAGTGCCACAATCGCGATATTAAGTTATTTTGCATGAGCACGGTTTTAAGGTTAAACAAAAATTAGATCAATGTTCATGTATGGATTAATTTGATAAGACAACAACTAAAAATTAATAAATTTATTAAAAACAAGACATTAACCGACGCATTTGTTCACAGTGATTTTCAATTAATTGCAGGTACGTTATATTTTGGGTTGCATACCTGTGTAACAAAACAAATAATCGTAATTAGCAATTATTAGTCGATAATTGTCTGTATATTATTGCTCATTAAAATATTCCCCCATATAGAAATTTTGCTTAAAATTGGACGGGAAATTATCAAATTATAGATATCTAATATATTTAATTAAATATCAATTTAAAACTGTTGAACTGTGTTTTGTTGCGCTTATATTTTATCCAAATTTTATTTTGCACATTCAACAAGTGAATCAAATGACTTTTTTAAGCCAGTGATTGGAATGCTGTTATGAGAACGGTACGGTCGTCACATTTTGAATGTCTTTAACTGATTAATGACGACTTCCTTTTATAGCCAAAAATGTGGTTTTACGATTAGAAAATAGTCAGAAGCCGCTAAATCTGGTGAATACAGTGAATGTTGAAGAAAAAACATGTGATTTTTAGTTTAAAAAGTCAGCAATTATTGTTGAACGATGTGCTACGGTGCATTATCATGCAGTAACCTTCAACTGCCTAGTTTTCGATGTTAACCGTTTGAGTGTTATGCAATTTTGGCGCATTACCTATTCGTCGCTATAGCGACGATTCGCACTCAAACGGTTAAGAACGAATGCGACTTAGTAAACGCTTCAATACACCCATGTAATACATAGCATTAACCATTCAACCAGTTGAACGAAACTCTTTATGAATAATTCCTTAGGAATCATTTTGATTTTTGACTTCATTAAACATCTTTGATTTCCTTCCTCTGGTGACTGCCATTCAACACTTTAACGTTTGGTTTCTTGCTCATATTGAAAACACCATGTATCATCACCACTTGTTAATCGATTTCAAGAAGTTTTCATCACATCGAGCGATGTCTTTACAATCTCATCTCAATTCGGTACAATTTTTGATCATCTGTTAATCGATGTGGTTCCGTAGAATAATTTTTTTTAGTTAAAACAACAAGTTTTAGGTATACCTACAGTTCCATTTCCATGGATCTCATTTCTTGTAAATTTTTACGATATCACATACTTTTTCAATGTTTTCTTCAGTATACTATCACTTCACACGATCAACCTTCATCGCATTAACATCTACACTACCATCTTTGAATAATCGAAACCACTCAAAAAATTGTGTTTTGAATAAACAATTACCATAAATGATTAGCGATTTGAAGCGTTTCTATAACTGTTATAACAAAATTTAATATTTAATCTTTGTTCTTTATACATTTTTCGACTGATACACAAAAACGCTGCTGTAACTTTAACAGTATTTCTATTGAATGCAATGCCATGAAATGTTGACAATTTGTCAAGTTATGTTCAGACAACATAAACACAAAAAAACTAAGAGTTGGCGCTACGTGTTCTATAACCATTCCGGTTTATTATGGGACAGAAGGAAGGTGTATCATTATACAATAATACAAACGTGTTGTTAACATAGAGAAAAGGACATAAGAGTTACCGATAAATGATCGCTAACTGGCAATATCATTTTAGCCGAAGCCACTTGTGTTTTTCTTTAATCTGATGGTGATGTAGTCACCGATCACCACCTCAAACGATGTATTTATTATATCTTCAGATTTAGAATTTATGTAAATTATGTTTATTGAAATATTTTCGTGTACGTCTTCTTATAATATTTATTATTAAACAATTCAATCAATATGCGCGATAGTTTACAAAAATAAAATTCTTCTTCAATTATTTACACACTAATTTTAATTTATTAATGTATGCGAAATAATTTTTAAATACTAAACAAACATCACATATTAAAACTATGTGATAATTGTTTAAGCAAATTTTTATCGTATATGTATTTTTTTGGTTCGGTTGTTTTTAAATAAATATACGCGACATTATTATTACATCATTCTGATTAAATTACATTTAACTTTATACAATAATATATCCCGGCAGGTAATAGAACTAGTTTTACTACTAGTAATACAACTAGTTACAAAAATTAATAGTACTGCATCCACGCTAAATACCCTTTTACATGTTGTGAACTGAGTTCTTTTAACATGTCCTATTCAGCATTACTTTTCAACTAGTTGAAGAACTGGTTAATTTGTAACCAATTACTGAACTATAGTTCAAATGTTGTAAACAGTTACTAGTACTAGCTCTGAACTGATTAATTGGAACTTTAATCCCATATTGTTGAAACAATTTTCCACCACAACACACCGCCTTCGTTAGATACAAATGTGCAAATGTTCTTCCACTGCACTAAAATTGTCGGATATTTTGGAAATATAACAGTTAAAAAAAAAAAGTTTTTGTTTCGTTATATTTTTGTATTATTGTGAATTTAAAATTGTTCATATCTGCCTGCGTTACTTTATTAGTAACAGTTCTGTAACTAGTTGCAGAACTAGTTTCAAAATTTACTACAGGGATGTTACATGTGTGTATATGTGTTTGAGTATATGAACTATATGAGCTATTTTTTTTTTCTTGTTATTGTGAGTTGTGTGGTCATTTAAAAACGAAAAGATTTTATTTTTTCCTTTTTTCAATATATAATTTTCTTAAAAAAAAAAAAAACAAAATAAATACAATAAATAATAAAATACAACAACAACTAATACGAGTAATTATATAAATAGCAAGACATAAAAAAAAAATATCATATATTACTTGACGTAATTTTCAAGAATATACACAAATAAAATAATAATAAATTCATTAAGTTATTTTCGGATTTATTTTAATGAGAAAAATTAAAAAGTTAAAGAACCATAATTCTATATTGTGCCGATGATTATAAATTCTAGTTCATGCGTGACAATTGCATTTTCGAATAAAATAAATAATACAATTTATTTGATTTTATATTATTTTACATTATCGGTTTACACACACACTACTGTTTGCCTGCCGTATATATCGTGTATATGGTATAAGTAAATAAGATATTTATATATAACATGGGATTATATACAGCAGAAATACTTTGGAAATACTAACATTTAATGCGATATAATAATATAGATAAGCCGCGTACACACAAATAATAGGTTGTTAAGTAGAACCATAGTAATAAGTTGGTTGTAATAAAAAAAAAACGGCATACCAGGTGTACCGGTATCAAGTAAGCGTTTTAGTAAGTAAAAAAAAAACATTTTATTCAAAATAATGGCCATTGCTTTCTACACATTTTGACCACCTTTCTGGCCATTTTGTGGATACCACGCCAATGGATTTGTTCGTCTTTTGAAGCAATCAGACACCCAATTTTCGACTTCTTCATAGCAATCGAAGTGCTGCTCAGCCAATGCGTGTCTCATCGAAGGAGCCTAGTCTGGTAAATACGACGGTAGCATCTCTAAACCAAGTGCTTTGATTGTATCCTGAACAGGTTTTACTTTGTGTGCAGGTGCATTGTCATGGAGCAAAATTACCTTGCCGTGTCTTCTAACCCATTCTGGTCGTTTTTCGATCAATGCATGGTTCAAATTGATCATTTGATGTCGGTAGCGATCAACATTAACTGTTTGGTCCCACCAGACACACAGCATTGTCTTCTTACCGAAACAATCACCCTTTGCATGTATGTCGATGGTTGTTCCATAATTTTTTCCGTCTAGGATTTTTAAAATAAATTCATTTTACATCGCCAGTAACAATTCGATGCAAAACTGATTTTCTTTCGTGCAAAATTTCACAAGTGGTTTTTCGGTTTTCCATCTGTCTTTCATTCAATTCATGTGGCACCCATTTTCCACACTTTTGGATTTTTCCCATACCCTTTAAATGACCAGAAATTGTTTGTTGTGCAACATTTAACATTTCAGCCATTTGCTATTGATTCAAAGTGTCATCTTCATCCAATATTGCTTGCAATTCGGCGTCTTCAAACTTTTTGGGGCGGGTCTTCCACTTTCATTATTTCTCACATCAAAATCATTATCTTTGAACCGTTGAAAACATCTTTTGCATGTTGATTCTGATAGAGCATGATCACCATATGCCTCGACAAGCTTCGATCACTTTTCTTCAAATGAAAACAAAAATTTAATGCTTTCCACAAATCATCATTTTCTGGTACAAAAATTCGACAACGTATCCAATTCACCAGTTATTTTAGGAATATTATATAACTTTAACTTATTAGTCCGTGTTGTTCATAGGACCAATGTTTTAGTTATTTGCTCAGGTCGTCGTTCATTCAGTGCGTGTATCAAGATATAAAAGTTTCAACTCAAAATTTAATAGTCACAATGTTATTCTGTTTTAAAAAGGTAGTTGTAGCTATACGGAATTGATGACGTTGTCTTTGAGAATCTAATAATCTTGTTGGTGTTTCAACTATTAAAAAAGTGCGGTATTCAAAGTTTCATGCCATGGAAATTTTAACCATAAAGACTAAACCACGTCCAGGATGTGACAAACAATTTTGTAGATGAGAAACTTCAAGCTTTACTTTATGAAAACCCAATTCAAACTAAACAAGAACTTATAGCAAACAGGTAGGAGTTTCAAATTGTTTGCATGCAAAATAGGAAAGATCCACAAGGAAGGAAAATGGGTTCCTCAAGAGCTTACATGAACAATCAAGTGATTTTTTTTACACAAAATCATTACTAGAAATAAAAAATGGATTCTATAAGCGATAATCCAAAACGAAAAAAAGGATATGGGTTGATCATGGCCATCGATTTTCGGCCGTTGAGAAGTCAAGATTATGTTATTTTGTGTTTGGTATAATTGCAGTCTTATTTGCCGCCAAATACATTTTTTACGTATTATTAAATTAACGTTTGTAACAAGTATAAATATATAAAGATGTATTTGACCAAAAAATACAAAAAACGCTATGTTCTTACTTATACACCTATTACATATAAATAAATATATTATTATTTAACTTAAAAAGTAATAAATTTTGTAAGTAATAATATAAAACAAGTATAAACAATTTTGTGTTGTTTATTGCTTTATTTTCCTTTAGTCTATATTTTATATTGATATTGAATGTGAGCTGCAATGAAATATGAATATACACTACCCGAGTATGAACAAAAAATAAATAAATAAATAAATAAATCGAATAAATATATAAAAGAGATATATAAAAAGCTATATATATTCAAGGTTTTGTGTACGAACGTTATATATATCGACGCTACATATACAAGTCTGGCAGAATGTCTGATTTTGGATTAATGTAGAATCTTGTTTTGTGCTTGGTGGTTAGTACGTGCATTGGTTAAAAAATTAATGTATTTGTTGTTTTAAGTATAAGTATTAAAATACATATTATATTATCTTAATGAGAGACGTTTTGTATTTATATAAAATGTTATTTCTTATTGAATGGCATTTTTTTTTTATTCACTTTATAATATTTCGCATTAAAATATGAAAATAACAATAATTAAAAAGTAAAATAAATAAAATACGTTTTCCCATATAAAGGAAATTTTCGGATTCACTACTTACACATATTTTATTAAAGGACAGAATAATGTGTGTTCTATACTTCATTTAGTAAATGTGCATATCCATTTTAATAGTTTCTATTATTGGATCTATAACTAAGTTTTGGGGATATATTGGTAGGAAAAACACATTTATTTGAAAGTAATGGTATCTTAAATTTTATTCAAAGCATTTGCCATCTGAAGCTACAACTTTTGATCATCTTTGTGGCAAATTATGGATTCTTTCATAGGAGAACTTCTTAGGTTTTGAAGCAATCCATGAATTCAGTCATTTTTTCATATATTCGTATTAATTGAACCGCTGTGCAGAAAGAACTGACTGCATCGACCGGAACAAATGGTAGTCTGATGGGCAATGTCCGGTGAATATGGTGGGTGGCGTAGGACTTCCCAGCCAAGTGCTTCTAACGTTTCTTTGACCGGTCTTGCAACGTGTGGTCTAGCATTATCATGCTGTAGAATCACACGGTCATGTCTGTTGGCATATTCTGATCGTTTTTGATGCAATGCTCGGCTCAATTGGATTAATTACTCTCGGTAACGTTCATCAGTGATGGTTTGTCCCGGTTTAAGCAGCTCATAGTTCACTACACCAAGCTGGTCTCACCAGATACACAGCTTAAGTAAAGCTTCCAATTCTTGGTCTTCAAATGTTTTTGGTGCTCCAATGCGTTCTTTATCACTAACATCAAAATCATTATTTTTAAACCGTCTAAACCAATACTCACAATTGTTTTGTGATGGTACAAATTTTTCTATTTTTAATCAACTAAAAAAAATACTTGTTTACACTTCAACTGAATGTCATATACTGAATACGAAAGGTGGATTCAACTACTACAACAGCGAACTATTGCCACTTCACACTGCGTACATGCAATACTACTTACGACACCTATCAGATTATCCCCAGGAATTAGTTATAGACCCAATATATAGTATAGATGTTTATAGTCTATACAATTACACTGATTTACTATTCTATATTTAGACCTTAAGACCTTAAAAACACCTTTTTTTTCTGTAAAATCATAATTTTATTTTTCTATTGTAAAATATTATTTTTATATCAAAACACCTTTCAAAACAATTGGAATTGTATACAGAACAAAAATAAATGGGATTCCATACAGAAATCAGTTATGGTATAGTTAATTTGATGTACAATGTTTTGGTCATACCAGCTAGTCATATCTGCGGTAGGTTACCTACTCCCGTTTATATAATATAAATACCAGGTATAGGCGTATGAAATGAAAAAAAGGAAGAAAAACACATTATTTAGAATAGAAAAATCAAAAATATTTTATTCAAAATAACTTCCATCGCTTTCTACACATTTTAACCACCTTTCAGGCAATTTTCGTATACCACGTCGAAAAAATGGTGTTGCTTTGGACGAAAACCATTCAGATACCAAATTTTCAACTTCTTCAGATGTTTTGAAGTACTGTTCTTTCAAAGCATGTCCCATCGATGAAAACAAATGGTAGTCCGAAGGAGCCATGTCTGGTGAATAAGGCGGGTGTGGTAACAGCTCCCATCCAAGCGACTTTATCGTATCCTGAACTGGTTTTGCTTTGTGTGCTGGTTCATTATCATGTTGCAAAATTACCTTAACAAATTTTTTCTTTCTTTCTGTCCATTCTGGTCGGTTATCTAATAATGCATGGTTCAAATCGATTATTTGTTGTTGGTAGCGAACCGTATTAACAGTTTCACCAGGTTTCAGAAGTTCATGATACACCACACCTTCCTGATCCCACCAAACACAAAGCATTCTCTTCTTACCGAATCGTTTTGGTTTTGCAGTCGATGTTGCTGCTTTACTTGGTGTAATCCATGATTTTTTGCGTTTAGGATTCTCAAAATATATCCACTTTTCATCACCAGTCACGATTCGATGCAAAAAAGACTTCCTTTTGTATTGTTGAAGGTGCAATTCACAAATGGTTTTTCGATTTTCTTGTTGCCTTTCAGTCAATTCATGTGGAACCCATTTTCCACACTTTTGAATTTTTCCCATTGCTTTTAAACGATTAGAAATTGTTTTTTGATCTACATTTAAGGCTTCTGGAAGTTGTTTTTGAGTTTGTGTATCATCTTCGTCCAACAATGCTTGCAATTCACTGTCTTCAAACTTTTTTGGTGGTCTTCCACGTTCTTCATTTCTCAAATCAAAATCTTTGTCTCTAAATTGTTGAAACCATCTTTTGCATGTGCTAATGATAGAGCATGATCACCAAAAGCTTCTACAAGCATTCGTTGAGATTCAGCTGCGTTTTTCGTTAAATGATAACAAAAAACTAATGATACCCGCAAATCGTTTGTTGGAGGCACAAAATTAGACATTTTTAACACGATAAAATTTGATGTTGTTGTATTACAAATGGAATTTACCACACTGAATGTTGTTGACAGATATCAAAACAATAAAAAAAACATCGCATTAAGGCTCTTTCATAATTACTAATATAAGTACAACCATTTATTGGCAGCGGCTCACTTCATACTCCTATACCTGGTACAAGCTATTTATTTGTGGGTGCCACGGTGACGTATTAGATTCATTTCTTTATAAATTAAATACAATAGAAATATAGAATTTTGGGTAACAAAATAAAACCAAAAACTTTATATTGAAGCAATTTTGTATTTATAATTTTTTTGTGTTTTCTATAGAAATAAGTGGACAAAATTGAAGAATTTTTTTTATAAAATAGATATCACAAAACAAATTTTCAACATCATAAAAAAGGTGATAGATCTACTTTGCAAAAAAAATATCGTATAAAAAAATTGACTGGCAGAAAGATCTTATAAAATATTATATTTAGTATTAAAATAAGAACTTTTTTACAATTAAATATTTCAATAAAATTTTAAAAGAAAATAAAATTTAAAAAAACATTAAATTAAAATTTACAATAATAAAATAATAAAAAATAATATATTGCGGTGGTGCAGCTGAAATACATACTATTACAATTTTCGGAGTAGGTAGTAAACTTGTTATGTATAAACGTTGCCTGCGGTTATAATGTTAGGAGAAACTTACCTGTAACAATTCGTAATAGTGTATGTTTGGCTTACACTCCAAATTTGCTTAAAATTGGACGGGAAATTATCAAATATTAGGTATCTAATATATTTAATTAAATATCAATTTAAAACCGTTCAACTGTGTTTTGTTGCGCTTACATTTTATCGAAATTTGGCTGTATATAATTATTTTTATAAATTTACATTTGTAATTTTTCCGTATTTATTTTAATACGGACATTTTTTAACTGAGTTACCATTTATGAAATAAAAAATAGACTCATATTTCTGAAAATAATACCGTGTTTAGTACTACATATGGTAAAAACATTCGTTTGTAAATAATATATATACGAATACGGATTGTGATTGCGATGAAAGAAATCTGTTCTTTCAAAAATTCATTCATTATTTGGGTCTTGTGCGTGGTGGTGCATTATCTTCCAATAAAAACAGTTGTTTTTTTGTTGCATATTCGGGCCGTCTAACTCGAATAACTCTCGACCACAAACTACACAAATTGCATTCTCCATTAACATTCATTGACCGTCTGGGACAAATTCCTTGTAAACAATATATATTTTGAATCGTAGAAAGTTATCGTCTTGATTCTTGGGCTTTTGAAAACGCAATTTCTTCGGTTTTGATTCACCTTTCGACTTTCATTTTACAGATTTACGCTTAGTTTCAGGATCATATTTAAAGCACCCTATTTCATCACCAGTTTTGATGGAATCAAGAATATCTGGATTTCAGTTTTAATGATGCGTCGTTACAATACTGTACACGAGAGATTTGTTGGTTAAGATTAAAAAACAACATTTTATGAAAATCTGTAACTTTTGAACCCGTTGTTACTCAATAATTAAATTTTTGCAAATAAATTTGTAAATACCAAGTTTTTTAAAAAAATTATTCACTCTTTCAAGTATCGAAATAACTTTTTTCGCTGCAATCATTTAATAAAATTTTTATAATATTTTCTATTTTATGTGTTTGAAAAAGTCGTGCATAAATAAAAAATAAACATAAGAAACTAAATTTATAATTATTTGAAGCAAAGCAGTACGTGCACTGACTGACTGTATGATCCAAAATACTAAATGGAAAAAATGAATTATTTACACCACCGAAAACTTTATTTCAAATAATACTAAATTTAGTTTCGTATATCTGTTTATTTTTTTGGTCGCGTTACTAAAACAGCATCGAATTATGGGAAAATACTTGTTTACCGAAAGGTATATTATGTATATAATTAGTTGAAGATTTGCATTCTTTGTGAAGAAACGATCACTACTAATTTTTGGTTATGGTTATTAGTAGTGCAGCGTAGAGTATAAGAAAGTATCAAATCGGTAGACGTGAAACGAGACGACTATATATAGTTAAAAAATAGTGAGTATAATTTTGAATTATAAAATTGTATTTGAAAGATGCTGGAGGAATTTATATTTACAATATAATGTGCAAATGATGAAGCGTTAAATTTGAATGTAACTTTTTGTTGCATAATCTGCTATGCAAACCTTGTGTATTATATTTCGGTGAAATTTTTTCCAAGTGTGTACTGACACTCAATTGCGTGTGTAATTTTTTATAACCTAAGTTAAACGATTAGCATATGCGAAGTTGAGTGCTCGTTTGAAAGAAATATGATGATGTCTTTTTAATGATGTCAATTTTCAATAGCAATTCTTCTATTTATTTTTTTTTGTGAAATTCAAATTGCGTTTATTTAAACAACACAACACTGTGTGTGTATAAAATTTTGATTTCCTGTTATGTATATCTACTGTTAATATTAAACCTTAACGAACGAGCGCATTTTTCTAGAACGATAACCAGTAGGTCGACGAATTTTTAAGAAATCAAATGCTTAATTTCCAGAGCGAGAAAAGATGCATAATTAATATCGCTTTATTTGATTTTATGTAAACTTTCAGTAATAATAGGTAGTATATGAAGAGATATGTTCCTACAAAAGGATACTGAAGTGAAAATTTCAGAAAAATAATGGGAGTTGAAATAGACGAATAGATGCGTGTGTATGTAATGTATTTATTTGTACACATTTATAAATTTATTTTTTATAGATTAACAATGTATTTATACAAAATTATTTATAATTTTTTTGAGTATGGTACTTCTCCCAACAGTTCCCTATGTGAATACCAGGTTTTTTTAGTACATGTATCACAATAATTACGTGTTTCACGCCTTCTTCCCGTCGTTTTTCTAACCGAGCAAACAACACAATCTTTTTTGTGTATCTGTACTTTATGTTAAACAGTAAACTTAATATGAGAGAACATATATCACGTCATGCGGCATGTATGGCATTCGTTCGCTATGGGTTAATTTTAACATATTCGTTAAAACATTTTCTATAAAACTGTATAGACAGTATTAAATATAGTATCCATTAATTAATTAGAAAGGAAATTCTATGTGAATGCTGCGTGGCAAACCTTAAACAAAATACAATAATTTCAATAAAAAAGTTTAGTTTTTTTTTTATATACAATCAATATTTTTCGAAGCAATAAAAAAAGTTTTATATTATTATATTTAATTGTGTATATATAAATTTTACGTGTATATTTTACGTGTATATATAAAAGCAGAGGAAGGAAAATTCTATTTTTATATCAAATTTTCTTTCACTATAGTATAGAGACTTTTGTATTTTTTGTTCTATTGTGTACAGGTATCCCTCCGATAACACGCTTAATTCCAAAACAGTGTTATATGGAATCTATATTCTAAACGTAAAAATTAAGTCCTCTTTCTCTTAACAAAATATATCATCATTCTGTCTTTTTCTATTATTTCAGCAGACGTACACATATGAAAATAAAATATATTCATCCATAGTAAATGCGGAAAACAGTGGTATAGAGAAACTATATCCGTGTTGCAGGAGGAAGTGCCGCAATTTTAATATTAGTGTTATATGGAAACCGTGTTATTTGAGTATCGTGTTATCTGAGGGATAACTGTATATGTATTTTATTCCAAATTTTATATGTATTATTATGTTCCTATATGTGTTTGGAATATATATAGGGTGTATAATAAACGGACCTATAGGTGATTTTTAATATATATATATAACGTTTTCGAAATTGACAGATGATAACAATAGAATTTTTTTTCCTGTTTTTTTTTCTATACCTGTAGAAATAAAAATGTATACATTAAAAATTTATGATTTTGAAATTTATAATAATTTAAATTAAAAATTTTGAAAATTAAATCATATCTTTATTTTCTAAATGGTAAAATATTAAAATATTGTTGTTTTCAAATAATTAGGAATTATAGAATTTTATTTCTATGAGCCATTTATTTTGAAAGTCATGCATAAGTCATTTTGTTTTTAAATCGCGATATTTAAGGGTTTTTTTTTGTGTGTTTTAACATTTTTAAAATTATTGATGCCAACTTTCGGTAAGATTTAACTTGAATTTGTTAACAATTTAGACTTATTTTAATTTTATTCGATGCAATTTACTAAAGTGATGTTTTGCAAGGACAGTGATAACAATAATAATTTATATCATGTAATTTCATTAAAACATTTTTTTAAAAGTACATCAGTTCATTTTAATCGTCGTCGTAATTAATAGCAGTGATATTATAAGTCCTCGGCAATCGTATTTTGCTTAAAAATTTTTACAATAATTATTTCTATTGCTGAACAACGCTTATTACAGAGCTTCCTCATTTTTGTGACGTGATAAAACCAATATTTAAAAATTCATCCTTTGCACCACCTAAAGTTAGTTTATAAAAAAACATTTTTCTTTTACAGAATATTATGCGCGGTAAAATCTTATCCATTGAATTTTTAACCAGAATTAACTTCGGTTTTGGTCTGTATTTATTGTTTTTCTTGAAACTGAAACTTTTACTAAGGATTGCGTATATATATTATTTTCTTACATGTTATGTACTGTAAAGGATTTGCTGCATCAGGCGGATAACGCGCTACAGTAATCAGTAATGTAACATAACTTTTTGTAAGACTATATATTAAAAAATTATGGGTCAAATTAAAGGTTCTGCTGTGACCAAAACCAATTAATTTTTTTGAAATTGTGTTTTTTTTTGCGTTATGTAAAACATTTTAAATTTTGCTATTATTTTCAATTTCAAAAATTATTGTGGCACTTGGGGTTTAAAAGTTATAGATATTCAAAAAAAAAATGTCATATTTTTTACTGCCACAAAGCCTTCGTTACCGCCTACAAAATGAAACTCACCGCAAAAAAAAAATAATGTTTTTGTTCTATTCTTTCATGAGCACTGGCACAACGTGGCAATGAGGTAGGGGACACTGTAATATAAGCCTCGCAATTAATTACCTGAGTACAGCGACTTAAGCCACTTTTTCTAAATTTAACACGTTAATCGCCATGTCAGTCATATGTGTCTGACGCTAAGAAGTTCTACATGAGCCATGTCAGACATATATGTCTGACGTACGCTATTTGGTAGAAGGCCCATGGCCCAAGTGAAAATTTTTCTGATATTATCATGACGATTAACGTGTTAAAACATATGACTGTTAATTATAGCAAAACTTCTCTCGAACAAAATCTCAATATATCAATTTTCAATAATATTGATTGTAAATTTCTTTTAAAAAATTGTCAATTTAATGTTATCATTGAGTTGATTTTTTTTTTTTTTTTGAAAAAGTGACTTATAAAATAGAACGGCTCAAATGTAAAACAAGATAATAGTTTTTTTTTTTTAAATTTATTCATTTCCTTTCAATGTTATCGATAGTTTTCCAATGGTATTTACTAAATATTTGTGATACACCATATACTCTATACTATATACTTAATATATGTATAAATATGTGTACATCCTTTCTGAACCTTTTTTTTTCAGTTTTTATTTTTTTTTTCTTCATTTCTTCATTTTCTTCATTCGCTACCCTAAAACTCAAACCATTACACTGAACATAGAATCCCTATCAGTTGTTATATATATATATATTATGCGTGTACATATTGTAATATTGTATTTATATATAACTCGTGTACATATAAAGTTATCTCTATATATATATTGAAATATTTTAGATAGTTAAGCTTTTCTCCCTCGATAAATATATATGTGTGTGTGTGTGTGTGTGTGTGGTGTTGTACACACCGTAAAAAAAAAGAGAGGAAAAGGAAACTTATATATTATATATATAATACCAAAATTACACTTTCCTGCTACATTTAGTTAGTATACCTATAACATAATAATATATATAATGGCAGCAATTCACAGCCATTCGAGTATAAATAAACCTCGTTGATAACTCATTTGGTGAGGTTATTTAACACCTCATCGAGAGGAGGTGTTATTTATCCTCATATATATATCCGCGTTGGTATTTCGCCATAAAACTTAAAATTTGTTTTTTTTTTTTTTTTTTATTAAGAAAAACATTTTTTATTAACATTGTTACACTTTCATAAATAGATAAACAATTATAGCAAACATTATATTTTATTGATTATTTTATTAAATAATTTTAAAAATATAAAAAAAAAATACATTATTCAATATTTGCAAATCAAAAGAAACAAATAAAAAAGAAAAACTATAGTGTAAAATAAAAAAAACCTTTCCGGACGGACATATTCAATTGTCAAAAGCAATCAAAAGAAATTCCAGTATAAAAATCAGTATGACCAATATATTTAAATATAAAAGTTAGTATTTTTTTCTACTTCACATAAAATATTTATACTTTTTAAAGCGGTGTGTATAAAACATGATTATATTAATTTTGGGTTTAGAAATAACTAACATTTTAATATTATTATCATTAGACATAAAAAACAAATCACCATAGAATTATTAAATATGTGGAAATAGTTTTACATTTCATTAAAATAATAGTTTCAACACTTCTCAAAATTGAAACTAACTAAGTGAAGTTTCTTAAATGGATCAACAATAAAATTATTTTATTTTTTTTTTTTTTCAAAAATTAATAACAAATAAAAATAAACATAAAAGTAACATGGAAAGTAATGTAAAAGTAAATAAATATAATACAATATTAATTAAAAAAAAAAAATTGGTATTGTGATTTGTGATTTTTGATTTATAGTGAAAATTTTAAATTTGATCGTTAAATTTTGTGAGGTTAAATTTTAGTTATCAACGAGGCTAAAATTGTCTGTGAATTGCTGCCAATATATACATAATGTTCTCTCGTATCTATATTATAATCTGTATATATTTATATGAATAAAAGATATATATTTTTCGTTATACACGATCTCAATCTATATATTTATATATAATAAAATACACACACTTTATATATATATAAATGACATTTAACTGCTATATAAAATATATGTATAAATAATATAAAGAGCCAACAACCATTTATGTTTTGATTATGATTAAGTGGATTAGTTTATAGACAAACCTACTTATATATTATATATGTGTATATGTTTATATATGTATAAGGGGATCATTAAATATTTCTGGTAACTTTTAACATATTATGAATATATAAATGTATAGTTAAACCTTTAATAATATACATATATTTTTACTTGTACGATTATAAACAATAAGCTTTCTATATTTATATCTATATATTTTAGTTTTGGATATTAATATGTATTAGAAGTAGATGTACACGTACGTTCATTTATAAACTATATAATTATGGTATATATAAATATTAAATTAAATTTAAAGATAATTATTTCAATCTTAATTTATTGGCCAATTAAATTATATATATTTTATATATAAAATACATAAATTCAGTACATTTTATAAGATATACTTAAATATAAATACACATAAATAACAGGTTTGTTTTTATAAATTATAATACATAAACTTGTTTTTCTTCTGGTCACACAGAACAGTTTTATATTCATTATTTTCTATTTTATATAAATATATATATTAACACTTACGCAATTTATACATATAACATACGCATACATATACAATATATAAAGTTAAATATATATATATATTTAAAATTTTCTTTACTGTTTTTTTTTATTGTATTATAATAGAAAAATAAAAGTCTATTAATATTAATGAGAGTTTTTCTGATATTTTATATACATTACACAATGGAAAACGTTAACGTTAATTTTATGTGTTATATATAACACAGTAGGTTCAATATGTAAAGACAATTTTAATATAAATCATAGAGAATGTAGCGCCACCCATTGATGTTGATGGGACAGCAGCGTTAGAAAGATACATTTTGTCTCCTTTCAAACGCACCCAAATTCGTGCAAATCGACATTGACACGTTAAAAAGTTATATACAGTTTACAATGTTGATACATCATCATAAAATGCTCCTTTGATGGCAGTTTCGGGAACAGGAAATAGTCGCACGGTGATAGATCAGGTGAATACGGAAGATGATCGATGAGAGATGTGCGTTTTTTCGTCTTGTGAGGTAATGCATTATCATGCAATAAAAAAAGCTGTTTTCCTGCGACAATCGGGTCTAACTCAAACAAATAGTATCTTTTTTTTTTTTACGTTTTTTAAATCATATTGCTCTATGTGGAAATTTTCACTGAAAAAAAAAAGTACATGGATCCAATTAAAAAGTAACGTCGAAACAATGAACTGTTAATTAATTTAGCTCCAAGGAATATGGTTCATTGTTAAAATGAAATAACATTTATTAAATCAACGAATAATTCATTAAAACATAATATCGAAAATGAATGGTTTTTCAAAGAATCACTTCGTCGTTGGTTTAAAGAATTTGTATAATTGTTTTGATGAATATTATTCATTTTTTCAACGTGTTCTGTTTAATAACTTATTATTCTGGGCATTAGTTATTTAATGATCGCGAATTCATTCATACAATAAACAGGCACATTTAAGATAATTTTTAAAAATGAAAAATATTAATGAATTATTCATTGAAACAATGAAAAATGGGATTATAAACGCTATTCATTGAAATTATGTACACATTTATTTTCAGTATATATATCAACTAATAAAACTTTCATTACAACCAAGTTGGTAAAGTACTCCGCATGGGGGAGAATATAACAATTTACCAATTGTACTATGCAATTAACGAAATATAGATGTTTTCATAATTCTATTATTTGTATATGAGTGATTAGCCCATAATGGCATAGAGTTTTTACTCTGGCACTTAATTCATCGGCCAACATTTGTACAGTGAAATTTTCATCGAAAGCAATGATTTTTCACGAACTTTTCCACTAATTCAGTACGATTTTTAAGTGCTGAACCTTACGGTTATCTTCTTGGGTTATCATTTGCATCCTAACGACCATTTTTGAAGTGTGAAAACCAATCATAAACTTGTCGTTGAAACATACACAATCATCACCATTAATTTTTTTTTGATCTATTTGTAAGTCTCTGTAGTCACCGATTTGAAAACAAAATTTAATATTTGCTGTTTGTTTGCTTGTATTTTTATGACGCACGCATCAAAACAATTCGGCACCCAAATGTGTGCAACTTTTTAACGTGTCAACCGATTTGCACGAAGTTGGGTGCGTTTGAAAGGAGAATGTACCATTCAATGCATGCGCTACGTGCTTTATGATTTATATTAAAATTGTCGTTACATATTGAACATACTGTGTCGGATGAATATATTGTTGAAAATATAAAGAATATGAATTATATATTATTTTATTTTTTATTGATTTTTATTTTGTGAATAAAATTAAAATTTGCATTAAATTTTGAATAATTTTGTTGATTCTTGCCATTTCTTATGTTCTAATTTCATCAAACACACACACACACTCACACGCTTGAATAACACTTGAAATTTTATGGAAAAATATATTAAAAATATATCAATATTTCTTACTACGTTTGCTAATTTTTCTTTAAGTTAATAACATTAATTCTTACCATTATTCTTTTTACGTGTGTCTCTACACATTTATGATTATCTTAAGTATGATCTTTTATACTTGAAATTACGCTAAATTGTGAGTAAAAATGTGACTTACTTAAATTTTGTGTAACATCGATTTTTACGAATTATCATTGGTTAGCAAATATACGGGATGCACTATAAGGAATCCAATATCGAACGAAAATTTAATACTATCGGAATTTTGGTATTATAAAATTGTAATACCAGGATATCGGTATTATAAAGCCGGTATTCAAAGAAAATATTTTTATTTCACAATATTACCAAATTATTTATTATAGTTATTATAGAAAAGTTGTATATTCATTTCAATTTCAACATAAATACATAATATGTATGCAAAAACAAGTAATACTTCAAAAATATTAAATAAAATAGAGATAATGAAATTTGAAAAGAAAAATTCTTTAAATAATATTTCAATGAAGGCGTTTTATTCTTATTTTTTATAGGATCTGTGTCTTTTAAAGTATGTGGCCTCTTTAAAAACAAAGATCATCCAAAGTTCGGTTATCCTTCAGCACCGCAACTTATTTAATATAATACCAGCAGCAGAAAAAGCTCTTTCGGACTCAACGTTGGGCGAAAAGGTTAGATGTAGTTTATACATTTGTTGGAAATATTTTCATCGCACAACTTCAAATCGGTTCATTTTCCCGTTTTAAACATCTTGAAAGATGTATTGCGTGCTCTGGTTTTTTTGTCGACAACAATTTATTTGTTCTCAAATGGTTTTATCATTAAATTTTCAGGCTTTTACACTTTTTCACACTAAGTCTTGCTCAGTCTTCCTTACGTCAGTATCTACAAGTTCATTTGCTATCGCTTTTCTAATGCTATATGTTTGGATTCCAAAATCTCTTTCTATCACTTTAACTATATTGTAATTTTACTTTACTTATATTTAATAGTCAGTGGGCATTGTTTTCGTGTATCACAATTTTTTTTTCCTTCTAATACCGGTCGGTATCCCGTTGTCCCGGATGTTGGATTCCTTACTTTTAACGGATTTACGTTTTTGTATATATAATTTCACATTATAATAAATTTTTAATCTTTCATATATTATAGAAGAGATTTTTAAAACCGCTTCAACAAAAGATATGACCGATTTTCCAATCGATGGCTGAGAGAAAAATTAAAGAAATTTTTGATACTGCGTATAAATTTACTCATCATTTTACATATAAATATAGTAATATAGAAAATGGTTTGGGATTGTATGTGCTTTAAACATTATAACATTTTCGATGTATGCTTTAATAATTTTTGCTACGAAAATAGTGTTTGAATGTGCTGGGAGTTTACGAGTGCAGTGCCATACTTCAGGGAGTTGATGGGATATATAATTCTAATTCGAAAGTACTAGTAGTTGGACACCATTTGATTTAGGGTCTGCGTTTTCAAGATGCAACATCCCTAAGAATTTATTTCGGTTTATTTTATCTTAAAAAACCTGTTTTAAAACTTCAAAAATCAAGTAAATATTAAAGATTTATGGCAATGAAATGATGTTGCCAGTATAGAAAACACATATATCGTTTAGGACCTAATTTATGTTTGAAGGGGGTACAACCACAACCATCTAAAAGATTAAAAAACATAACAATTTATGAAAATGTATAACTTTGGAAACTGCTGTTACTCAATAATTAAATTTATGCAAATAAATTTGTAAAGACCAAGTTTTATTAAAAAATTTAGTTTTTCTTGTAACTTTTTTTCGCTGCAATCATTTAATTATAATTTTTATAATATTTTTTATTTTACGTGTTTGAAAAAGTCGTACATAAATAAAAAATAAACATAAGAAACTAAATTTATAATTATTTGAAGCAAAGCAGTACGTGCACTGACTGACTGTATGATCCAAAATACTAAATGGAAAAAATGAATTATTTACCTAAACTTTATTTCAAATAATTCAAAATATGGTTTCGCATATCTGTTCATTTTTTTTTGTCGCGTTACTTAAACAGCATCGAATTATGGGTAAATATTTGTTTACAGAAAAGTATCCGTATATAATTAGTTAAAGATTTGCCCAAACGGGACGGGTCACTTATTTTCAAGCATTCTATGTGAAGAAACGATCACTACTAATTTTTTTCTTGCCTTCTTTCGTATACGCATACCTTTTTGCTTAAAATAAATACAATCTGAAAAAAATCATTTTACTTGAAAAAGAAAACTATAACAATTAGACTAATTTTTGAAAATTGTTACTTGCCGCAACATTTCCGCTTTCAACGATGGGGTGCAATGAATTTACGATGCTGTATTTAATGAGTAACAAAAAAATTATCTAAACCATTATTTTGTACAAAATTTCACTGACATCGACTACATCTTTTTTAAACTTATATAAACATAACATATTTTAATTTCTTGTGCCATACATAAAAGATATAAATATCGATTTTTCGGATATATAAATCATTTAGTTAACGCAGCCATTTTATAAATTTGTATTTTACTTTGTTAAACTATCAAAAGGAAAATATAATAACAATGTAATCATCTAGTATTTGAAATTATTGCCTATAACAAAGAATACTTTGGCGCTACGATAAATTATCTGTTTAGATTATTGCACCTATTTACTTGTAGTTCGGCCTTTATTATTTAATATAATATAAATTTTTTTTGTTTGTCGCATTACTTTATTTTTATTTCATTACTAAATGTATATTGTGTGTGACCTCTTTTTTTGTCCATGTCATTCTTCCAATGAGTATACATATTTATTTTTATTACAAATATGTCATATACCAAATTTTTACATTTAATAACATCCTGTTTGTAATTGTATGTAAAGTAAAAAAAAGCTATTGTATTTTTGTTTTTATTGTATTGCTCTGTTTTATTATTATTTTCGTTCGTACTATGTACATACAATATATTTATATAAAATATAATAGGTGGATGCATATGAAGTGTCTACCTTTACCTATAATTTGTGTCAAATAATAATAAATGTGTCGTTTTGGATATACGATTTGGTTATTAAAAGTTAGTGTGAATAAACGTGAAAAGATGTGTAGCAGATGTGTGCGGCTGCAGAAAGTAATCAATTGTTATTGTTATAGAAACTTATGCTAAACAGACAAAAAACCGCTGTGGAAATTTTTACTTCAACGATACAATAGAAACTGTTTTTTGAATTAAATTTTTACTGGCGATAAAAAATGAATGTAATTTTGAAAATCCAAATAGGTAAACATTTGGCGTCACAACCGCAGTGTATATATGCAGTATGCATGGAATGATGACTTTATTTTTTTTTTGTGCGATCAGAATGATGTGTAATGCTATACTAAAATCTAGTTATTGGTGATCGCTACCAGCAAAAATCGATAAAATTGAAAGATAAAGTGAATTTAGCCTCCATCACGATGCTCATTCGGCTAGATGCAGTGAACTGTGGTATTAAAATCCTTATAATTTGGGATTGGAAGACGTTATATCTGTAGATAGGTTCGGTTGGAAAAGGTTAAAACTGCACCTACCCTGCACCACGTATTCACCAGACATGACTATATATGTATTTCTGACAACCACGTATTTCGATCGATGCAGCACATACATACCTTTCGAACAACTCTTCAATTCCTACGAAAAATTAACAATTGATCCGATTATTAAGTCATTGTCATAACGCTGGTCCATACTTAAGTTTTTAAATTAATCCTGTCTGTGATTCGATAGCTTGTTCGTGCAAAAAAACCGACATTTCATATGCATACGCACTTATTATTTAAAATTTAAATTTATTAAAATTAACTATTAAATCGCGTCTATGTATATAATATACAGTTGTGATCAAAAAAATTTAACCAATTGTAATTACAGTTTCACTAAATATATTTTTGTCATTAATTATATATTACACAGTACTTCCCCATAGGACATTTATTTGTAATATTAGAATAATGTGACGGTCTAATTGTGTATGTATTAACAATAAAAAAAATAGTACACATTTTTTTGGCAACCACTGTAATTGGTATAATAATATCGGCAATATATAGAAAATGTATAAAATTATACATACAGAAAAAAAACGAAGATATAATCAAAAATCAATTCATTTCTTAAATTATATACATTTTGTTAAAATATATCTCTGTCTGTGTCTGTCTATTTTCGTATGTTATATAAAAAAAAAGAGGCGCCTTGGATATAAATATTTAAATTTTCAACCTTCTGGAATTTATATTATAATATATTAATTGTAAATTATCAACAAAAAAAACGTCTTATCGATTAGAATTTTAAATGTGCGTGTGCGTATATTAATATATTATTGAAATAAATAAAAGCGTATTTTTAATTTATTTTTAATATTTGTATACATCGAATGAGAATTGTAATTAAATATGTCATTATTATATATTATTGTTGTTGTTGTTGTTGTTGTTGTAATATGTTAACAATTTATGGTAATAAAAAAATTTGAAATTAAAATCAAATGTGAATGAAGTGGAAAATTTCTAACAGAGAATATGTTTTTTAAAATAACATATAAATAAATTAATTCAATCAAAATAATTGTTTAACATATATTTGACATATATCGATATTGTTGAGGCATATAAACTCTTTGTTTACACAGATAATAATTAATATATCCTTCATTCAATACATACATATCATAAATTTAATATTATTGTTGTATACATTTAAATGCGTATATTCAAAAAAAAACAATTAACATAAACATGAAAGAACAAAAATTCTAAGAAAATCGATTCATTTGAAAAAAATTGAAAAAATTTTGTATATTATTATTTTAAAAATTGTAAAAGAAACTAACTATAAAAAAAAATACAAATTATATATTTACAATTTAATACATATATTTACAAAATACTAATACTAATATTTACTTACTTTTTATACATTGTATCTTGTTGCGAAATAAATCCCATGAAAATATATTAAAATATTCAGGGTGTGATCAAAATGTTTCGAACGATACTGGTTTTATTTCTGTCTTCGACATGGAGCCAGTGAATTGATTGGTATACGTTACGTTGGTGTGAAGACGTTACAACGTGTTTTCGAACTACTTTGTCAACGTATATATATTGCTAGAAACGTTTTCACGCACTTACAAACAATTAAGTCTACGGGGATTAAAAAATATATTATAAAACTAAATGTAACGCGGAAAGTTTTCTTTCATTATTTTATTGTGTTGTACAAAGAAAAGTGGTCACGAAAAATTCTCATTTTTATGTTCAGATTCAAATTTTGTCATGAACATGCTCCATCCACTACAATACGACTTATTATAAAGTTCAACTATTTAAAAGTGCAATGATTTAAGATGGCAATACAATGCAGAACATCAAGTTGCAAAAACAAAAATAAAACAAAATTTAGACTTTGAAACTATTATTCAATGAAGATCCTTTATGTCAAAAACACTTAAAGAAATTGTCAGTATATTTTATTATCGCACCCATAAATTGATCAAAAGTTAACAAGAAAATTGAAAAACTATGTGTGAATTGCTGCGCTTCTTTGACAAAAAGAAACGGATTGTTTTGTGACTGTCTACGATAATTTACCGAAAGGTCGTTGTACACTGTATGATATGTTTTAATTAAATGAAACCATCACAGGTATTCGTTACAATTAAATAATTTAAAGTAAGATGATACATTAAAGTGAAAAACCGTACAGAATGACAACGCCACAGAGCGTATGTTACCGCTCAAGGTTACATTAAAAGTAATTGGCTGCGATAGGTGTTACTTCACCCGCACCTTATTCTTTCAGACTTTCGTCCATCCGACTACCATTTGTTGTAGCATTTCTGTCGGAGTAGTGCTTCACACGCGATATCAAAAAATCGAAAACAAGAAGAGGAAACAAAAGTTTTCGTTCGACAAATTTGTTTATTGTTCCGCGAAGAATGAGCAAAAGTTGTATATAGCAAACGATGTCATCAAATTATCCTTAATTAATCCTAATCATTAATAATCATTATTTTATAAAGGATAGTTGTTATTTATTGAAATCTTGTTATTAACTCCGATGTCTTTTTAATCTTCGTGCATGTTCGTTGGTATATTTAAAAGTTTCATTACAAGTTGATTTGGATGTTCATGAAATCTTTAATAATAAGCAGTACTTTTAATTGTAATCAACTCTATAACCAGGCAAATCCTTTCTTAAACGATCGTTGCGCACACATATCATATGGCGTATTAACCATACTACAAAGGACCACCTTTGATTGGAATCTTTCTATTATATCTATATATTTGATTTACATTTGGCTTCTCATATTTCAATACCATAATTCCACACCGTCTTAAGATTGATTTATATACAATTATTTTCCACTCTATAGTGATAACTGTGAAGATTTCCCCAGTAACCAATACAGTTTGTTGAAATTGAGTCTTAGTTGTTTGTTTTAGTTTATATGTGGTTTCCAATTTAGGCGGCTATCCAGAGATACAAACCCAGGTATTTTGCTGAGTTAGCATTATGTAACGTATTATTATTTATTTTTACCACCGAACAGTTTAAACTACACAGGGTAAATGTGACGCGTTATCCGGTTTTTCTCCATTGACTATAATTCTCCATATTCTGAGTCAATTGAGAATTTCAGTCAAGTTTTTTTTGGAATATTCTTGAATATTCCATCATTGGATTTATATGCGTTGCCATGATTACTGTGTCATCTGCGAAAGTTGCCATGAAGGTATGTTTCGTTGTTGGAAGTTGCGCCGTCTAAATGAGATATAAAAGTGGGGCTAAAACACTTCCTTGCAGCGGAACGCCAGTCTTTATCGAGAAATTTGTTGTGTGTACCTCCAGACGATTAACAATAAATTTACGGTTTTCAAAATATGATTTTAATATTTGGAAGTAGTATAGGAAGCCGGTGAATAGCCGCAGAACAATAACGTTTCGTTTCAAAAGCATTGATTATTTGATTTACCACTTTCTATGTATTTGTTCTGTAGTCGGGTGATGTTGACGGAAGCCAAATTGGTGATTTGGTATTATGTTATTTTGCAACATTTTACTATTTTTAATCTTTTAGCAAATAGTTTTTCAAAAACTTTTAAAATATCTGGTAATAGGCTAATTGCAGTATATATGATTTTACATCGTCGTGTTTCTTCCATTGTTCTGGCAAGCTGTTTGTCTTTTGGATGAATTTTTTCTAATAAATATTATAAGAGATATTTACAAAGTTTAACATAATTATTATGTGTACGGCATTCCGGATAAGATACATTTTATATGAAAATTATAAAAATTTCTCGCTGAGTTAAAATTCCGGAGTTGATGGCAAAAAATCTTCAAAAAATATAAATTCTAAAGTTTATATAAAATTTATAGCAATTTTTTTAAATGGTATTTATTACCCGTTGGCAGAAGACACGGACGATAGATAACACTTACCATAATCTAAAAATTTATCTCTATACACAATTTTATTCGCAATGATATAACAAAAAAGTTAAATACCGAAGACATTGGTTGGGTAGGTAGATCGGGATTAATATTTTTATCTTATCTTGAATGTTGTACCACACTTAAGCAATAATTGAAAAACAACATTAATAATTTTTATAAATGACATTTATTTTATACTTATTTTTTTTATTTATATACTTATTTTTTGCTTTACTTTTTCTGTGTTTTGTTATTGCAACTAATAAATTATAAATATTTTATTATTAAAATAATAGTATTTAAAATCATAATAATAATAATAATAATAATATGAATTTATATTTAAAGCTGTTTTGTCCAACATAAAAAAAAAAGTATTTGGCTCACAGTATCTTGATCTTGATAATGTTGCAATTACAATATTGTGTACAATTACATATATTTTATATATAAATATCAAGAAAATTGTGGTTGTTTGTTTATTTATTATTATTATTATTATTATTATTTCTTTTTTTATAGTCTACAATAATAATATGTAGAGTTGTTTGACACAATTTTTATTTCGTACTATTATTTTATACTTTATTTTGTTTATTTTTATGTATATGGAAAAATTCTACTTTGTAAAATTTATGCCCATCGAGTAATTATAATAATTATATAATAATAATAATAATAATAATAATAATCGTAATAATCGTAATAATCGTAATAATAATAAAAATAAAAAATGCTATATTAATAATATATTGTACAAAATAATAATAAAAATTAATAAATTGAGTAACAAATAATAATATAATTAGGAAAAAGAAAAGATAAAATACAGATAAAAAATTAGATAAATAATAAACATAAAAACATTTAAAATAAATAAATATAGAAATATTTTAAATTTTTAGAAAAACACAACTTAAAAAAAAATATAATTTAATTAAAATAACAAATTATTGTTTTTTAAATAAATTGTTATATATATTGCACTTAACGAATTTTTTTATTGTTTATATTTATTAAAGTATAATTTGATTATTTTATTTTAAATAAGTATAAAATATTTTGGATTTTAGGTTTTCTTTTTTTTTTTTTTTTATTAAATATTATATTTTATTTATTTTATAATTAATATATTTGTTTTTGTTAAAACGAAAATAAAACAAATCAATTACAAATCACTTCTAACCGTCCCTACTACCACCGCCTTCTACTACATAATAATAAATAATAGTTTTTATTTTAAATTACAATTTTCTATTAAATATTTAAATGTTACAACATTAATTTTTTATAATAATAATAATAATAATAATATTAATAAAATAAATTACATTAAATATGTGCGGTATATTAATTTAATTTTTATTAATTTAAAATTACTTGCGAAAATTATAAATAAAAATAATTTAAAAGAATTTATTCAAAATTTTGTCTGTAAAAATATGTACGACAGCAGAGGATAAACAACACCACCCCCCCACCCGGTCTCGATTCATTTTGCACCACCAAACATAAATATTAGTATATTGAATTTTTCAAAAAATGGATAGATAAAAATTTAAAATCGAAGAAAAATTGTGCACAAAAAATGAAAAATTAATATTAATGAAAAAATACTTTGCCGGAAAATTTTCCACTAGCTAAATCAAATTTTTTCTAATTTCTAGTGTCTGACGCAGACACAAACTTATGCAACTTTCTTTATTTTAACATTTGTAACAATTTGTATGAATTCTATATATTATACCTCGTTCAATCTAATTACCAATTGATGTCATCATCATATCAACGTGTATCTCCGAACACCATTTTTGTGATGATATCGTGATATTTAATATTTGTCAATAATAATAATTAAATGTTTAATTAAATAATAAAAATTATTCGATTTATCGTGTTGGCGTCGTAAAATAATCGCTTCGAAAACATATCAGCTATCATATTTATCTCAACCTATAAATAAATGATATTGTTTGATATCTATTATATTAATGGCTTTGAAAGTACTCATATTCATAGGTCCTCAATAAGTTCAGAAAAATAATTTGAATATCAACAATTTATTTACGATTTCATTAATAGATTGAATGAGGCACAAAACTGATTGTGGCTTGCTACAATTCGCAGTTATTTATAGCCAAAAATGACTTCATTTTGAAATACTTACGGAGAATAAGAGAAAGTTTTATGTGGCAGTACGCATAACTATTGTATGGACATGTTCGTTTTTATAGAAGTACTTCTATATAGAACACTAATTGGGCAGAATGCTTACATGGACGTCATCCGAATTCGCTTATGTAAAATGTATACAATGCTTGCTTGCTTGGAATGCGTCCGGAATAGCTTACGCAATACGGTATAATCAATCTACTCTATAGTAAATGACACTCCGAAGTAATACTCCCAAAATGAAAACGAGGTGCATGAAGAAGAGAAGTGTAAATAGTTATATTTGTAAATTGTTATGAATACACATGTATATTGATCGGTTTGAACTAAGTCTTGCCCTTCAGTAATTCACACAGAATCCATTCAAAATGAATTCCCCATATAGAAATCGTAGTTTGACAACATTTCGGCAAGACTCTCACATTTGCATTCTGAATAAATTCCTTGTAGTTAAGGAGTTAAGTTTGTGTGTATGTGAATAGCGTCTAAATGCATTGCCATGCGGTAAGTGCCTTACCATTGTGTTAGATAGATGATATTGATTGGTCAATTTTTGTTTGAGGATTCAAATTGATTCTAATATCGAAACCGAGGGTTATTGTTGTTATTTTTCCGGTGTTTTTTTTTTATTTAATTTTAGTTAAGAAAAAAAAAATCCAATATTATACGATTCTCACTCATTACGTAAAAAATAAATAATCTATCTATCCGCGTCTATAGAGCCATAGAAAAAAAATATATAGGCCAAATTATTCGATCAATATTGTGGTACGTATTTATTTTTTTTTCCTATTTTTCTGATATATTGTGCGAACAATGTTTACTTGCTTTTTATGTATTGTGAAAATATGAAAATTGTTATGTAAAGAAAAACTCTGCCATTTATGTATTTGTAAGTGGAACGACGAAACATAGGCATGAAACTTGTCAATAACAAATATTTTTTGATATTTATATGTATTAGAATTGTATTGAATATAAAATATGGAATTTCGCTTACGAAAAAAGTTTTTTTTAACATTTTTTTTTTAGTGTGAGTATAAAAGAATTTATATTGAAAAACACAGACGCGCATCTTATCGACATCAATTTATATAACAATTGTATATGTATTTATTATATACAGGTATCCCATGGCAATGTGTGGCGCCGGTGTCGCATATATATTTCAATGGAAAATTTAAGAAATAAATAAAAACTTTATTTCAAAAATATATTTGTAAATATCTGTCGAACGACGATAACTTATATTGAATCATGAAATAAACGTTGTTTTGAAAGAGCTTGAATCATCTTATTTATATTGTATTTTAGTACATTTAATTTAATTAGAAATTCGATATAGAAATTTCATAAAAAGATAAAAACGAAATTTGATCAAAATTTGAATGAGAAATGGTTTAATTGTACCGGTTCCCAGTTAATACTTACTTACTTACTCCATGGCGTTACAACCCAAGCCTTCTCCAACACGCTTTTCCAACCTGACCTATCCGCAGTTAATGTCTTCCAATCCCGAATTTTAAGGATCTTTATATCACAGTTTACTGCATCTAGCCATCTCGCCTTTGGTCTTCCGGCTCTTCTTCTACCTTACCTTTACTATTCAACAGTTTTTTCGGCACACGCTCCTCCTCCATGCGAACAACGTGTCCAAGCCATCTTAATCTATTGATTTTGATTGTTTTGACAATATCTGGTTGACCGTACAACTTGTCTAATTCCCAGTTAATAGTAACCTCTTAAATGTCCTATCCAGTGATATAGTACAACGTATTGTGTTAACAAATTTTGTTCCAACGGCTATAATTTTCAATTAGACAATTTTGTATGGTCAACCAAATATTGTCAAAACATTCAAAATCTATAGTAATCACGTATTTACGCATGAAGGCAACGTGTGCAAAAAAAAAACTATTGAATGGTAATTCAGAAGATAGAAGGAGACGCGGAAAACGTAGGGCTAGATTGCTAGATGTATTGAACTGCGATAAGAAGATCCTTAAAATTCGGAATTTGCAGACGTTGACTGTGGGTTAGGTCAGTGGCGAAACCATAAAAATGACCTGCAGTTTTTTTTCTTATAACTTGGGTGAAATTACACTAAATTAGTAAAAAAAAAAAAAAATGTGGTTGTTCAACAAACTAAATTTTCCGGAAAATCTATCTTTTCGAATTTTCATCTTTTTTAATTATGAGTCATAGTTTTGACGGATTTCCATATTAGTATATAGAATATTAAAAACATATAATCTATTGCCAATATTTTATACAAGAGATTTTTAAATTTGAATCATACGCGTTCAAAACCGTTATAACCGATTTTTTCCAATCGATGGCAGATAAAATTTAAAAAAAATTGTGGTATATATCTTTTGAACGCGTGTGAATGAATTTTAAAAATCTCTTGTATAAAAGATTGGAAATTGATTATAAGCGTGAAGTTGTGTGCACAAAAATGGAAATCCGTTAAAACTTTGGACCGTAATTCAAAAAGATGATAAAAAATTTAAATTCGTTCGGAAATTTAGTTCGGTGAACATCCAAATTTTTTTTCTTTTACATAATGTAGCCTATACTTTCACAACTCTGCCAGAAAAATATAGTGCTAATTGTAATTTGAAAACATTTTTTCAAGCTTTGCAGTTGCTTGGCAGTGGTGAGGTTGGAGAAACCTAAAACAGCACCTGGATTTGAATGCCATGGAGTAAGTTAGTAAATGGTCTTAGACACAGGGAATTTATAAATTATATAATATATAAATCTATGTATGTAATACGCACATACCAAAATTGAGTGAGAAATTGTAAATTAGTCCCGGTTTCTGTAATATATATATTCCTGAAACCTACCCTGGGTATCATTTTGCATGCAGAATTTTTATAATCCTATTCTCCTAACCTACACACAAAATTTGATTAAAATTGCGAAGAGAAATACTAAAATTGTATTGATCTATGAATTTGGCGGCAATTCACTTAGAACAATATATTGTACTGCTATTGTTTGCTATATTGAAGTATACTTATTATTTCAAGTATACTGCAATATAGTCAGTACAAAATCATGTGAATGTAAAACCCAATTAAATAAATTTTATATTTAAGAATTTTATCTTTAATAGTAATTTAAGTAATTATTATTTTATTATTATTATAATTATTTATTTTTTTTTTACTTAACTCATAAAATTATTAATAATTAATTAATTAATTAATTAATTCTCTAAGAGAATATTTTAAATTACATTTATATAATAATATGCAGCAGCAGTACACACACATACACACACATTAACATTTGAATAAGCCAATTAATTAAAAAAAAAAGTAAAGTCTAATTAAAACTAATGATTAAAATTAAATTTTTTATTGGTTTTTTTTTTATTAAAATTAAATATTTTTAATTTTCTATGTTTTTTTTTTATCATTTTGTATTTTATAAATCGATTATTAATTAAAATTATATAATTTTTGGTTAATATGTGCACAAAATAATATAAATAATTTTCAAAGTGTCTATATATTATTTTATTATAATATTAAAGTAATTGCAACCAATTTAAAAATAATTAATAAAATTTTATCTTCGTAATATCATATTTAAAAAAAAAAAATGAATTATTAAAACATTCGGCGATAGTAACTTAATTTTTTACTAATGATAAAACTAAAATTATTCATTATTTTTTTAATGTCCTAATATAAATACTAATCTAAAAACAACAATAATAATAATAAAAATATCGTTCACTTGACAAAATCGTAATTTTTAATTGTTTTTATTTAATTTTTTTTTTTTGTGTCCTCATACAGTGAAACGTTGATTTTTGAAGACCAATATAAAACTCAATGTTGGTGAAACGCGATTTATTTGTGGAAAAATACAATAAATTTCTTTCAATTTATTTATATTCGCACTCATTGTTTTACTATTTTGATAATTCTACTGTAATAATAAATATAGGTCTAAAGTGAGGGGAGAGTATTTTGAAAGAAAAAAAAAAGATTGCGTTGGTATATTTAATCAAAAAGGCGATAATTGCGAAAATTATTGTATTTAACAACGAAGTTCAAGAATACAAAAGAGAAGGCTATAATTCGGATTGGCTATAACAACGAAAACTGTTTCGGGTACATCTGAATTTTTAGCAAATACACAAACAAGATATTCATTTCGCTTTAGGTCCACAATGTGACACCTAAATAGCAAATAATATGATAATAATTAATGCAGAAGACGCAAATGAATTATGAAAGCAGACGTTATATTAACAATTACATAAACACGTTATATTTATGGAGTTACTAACCAAACGCCAACAGGATATAATGTTAACAATAGATTTAAGGCGTTTTGATTGTATACCTCAATTTAATACTTTTCAATAAATTGAGGTTTTTATGTAAATATTCTTAATTCTTTTTATTTTTACCATAAAAACTAACTAGCATTAATAATTTCGTAATACTTTCAGTTCTTTGTTGACGGTAATAAAGCAGACCAAATTTCATATTTAATATGTCACATCTCCCTGTCGATTAAATTATACATTCAGCCAAATAAGTACCCGGAAATTCTCATTTTTAATTTTCTCTCTGAGAATATTTAAAAAAAATTTTTTTCTCAGGTTGACACAACTGTCAGCCACCATTCTGTGAATTTTTATTGCTATGTGTGATTTAGTTTGCTTACGGCGTCATTAGGAACAAGTCAACCTTTTGTGTGCGTTGCGATTTTTACTATGGATAAAAATATCGATCAAAGAGTTTGTGTGAAATTTTGTGTTTCAAACGAAATTTCTTGTGTCAAAACATTGGAAATGTTGAAAAAAACATTTGGTGATTCAACCATGTCGAAAACTCAAGTTTACGATTGGTATAAATCGTTCAAAGAGGGGCGAGAAGAAGTGAACGATTTGCCACGTTCAGGACGGCCTTCGACCTCTTCAACTGAAGAAAACGTCGACAAAATAAAGGTAATGGTGCTCGAAAATCGTCATAATAGTTTGCGAGAGATAGCCAAAGAAATGAACATGTCTCATGAGACCGCTCGTCATATTTTGGTTGATGTTTTGGGTATGCGGAAAGTCGCAGCGCGATTGGTGCCAAAAGATCTGAATTTTCTTCAAAAAATGAATCGCAGTAAGGTGGCTGAAGACATGCTTGAACGCGTAAATTCAGATCCAACGTTCATCGAACGCATCATAACTGGTGACGAGACATGGGTTTACGAGTACGACATGCAAACAAGTCAACAATCATCGGAATGGCGCGCCAAAAATGAGCCGAAACCGAAAAAACCGCGCCAAAGCAAATCGAAAATCAAGGTGATGCTGACCGTTTTCTTCGATATTCGTGGTGTTGTTCATTCGGAATTCTTACCGGAGGGACAAACCGTCAATAAAGAATATTATCTTGGCGTTATGAAGCGTTTGAGAGAGAATGTTCGTCGCAAAAGACCAGATTTGTGGCGGAACAACAGTTGGATTTTGCACCACGATAATGCACCAGCGCACAAAGCGATCATTGTTAACGAGTTTTTGAACAAAAATTCAACAAATATCATCGAACAACCACCGTACTCTCCAGATATGGCACCATGTGACTTTTTCCTGTTTCCAAAACTCAAATTACCACTTCGTGGAACCCGTTTTGAGAGCATTGAAGACATCAAAACTAATTCGCAACGAGAATTGAAGGCCATCTCGGAATATAGCTTTAAAAAGTGTTTCGATGATTGGATTGTTCGTTGGAAGAAGTGTATTGCCTCAGAAGGGGCCTATTTTGAAGGGGATATAATAAATTTAGATGATTGATAAGTTGTTTGTGTTTTATTTCAAATTTCCGGGTACTTATTTGACTGAATGTATACCAATTCATAAAAACTAATATTTATATTACTATATTTTAATATTCATATTCACTACAATTTTTACATGTACATGATATTTTTAACGTACATTTTCCACAAACAAACTTTTTATACCCTTATTAGAACAATTATTGCACGATCTGTTTTTTTTTCACAATATCCGATTTGACAGGCATTTCATACTGTGAATTTATGTGTGTCTGATTATGGATTGGGTTCAATGTTGGATGGTTCTTCATAACCATTTGCTAGTGCCTCTATCAATTGAAATATAAAATGTTTTCTTGTTATATTTATCCTTTTGGTCTCATACAATTTCCATGCATTGATAGCGACTAAATCCAATATACTACAGAATACATTTGAAGAAGCCATCTAAGAAATGCGGCTTTCACACTATGCTTTTGTGCCATTTCCATATTTGGTGTTATTATAAAATGCAATTGTCTACGGCATAATTGAGTTTACAATGTTGGTATTTTTAAAACGGGAAAATTATTGTGGTTATTAAAAAAATGTTGACGTCAAGTTATTCCTTGGAATGTATTATTAAAAAACTTTGTCGAAGGTTATTTTAGTCTAGGACGCCGAGTGTTAACAGAACAAAAATAACTGCTAATATTATGAACCGATGGGTGTCCGGAAAAATAGGTATACTACTTACAGAAACTCGAAATTTGATGAGGTCCTTGGAAGAAAACAAATTCAGATAAAAATACACGTTTCAGTATATCCCTCAAAATCAATTTCAATATTTCTAATACAAAATATTTATGTTTTCTGATTTATTTTAAACTAGATTTAATGTATTAACTAGTGTTAATTTATTTGCCATACAATAAGACATGCTAGAATCAGTTTACGTATCTTGATTATAAACTTCTTCGTTAATTAAATATCACGTTATTTTCTATGTAGGTGTCACATTGTGAACGTATAGAGCGAAAATAATTTCATATGTTTTTTATATCAGTTTTCGTTGTTATAGCCAATATCGATTATAACCTTCTTCTTATATTAATAACATTTTTCCTTTTTTTAAAACGTCGTTGTTAAATAAAATAAATTTTTGATTATTAACTTCTTGGTTATAATCTGTGTTCAGCTTGAAAAATATAATGTAAACCTTGGAAATTGTTTGTGCTGAGGGTTTCCGTTTCGTTAGTTAGGAGAGTGTCTGCGGCCGGTCAACAAATCAAGATTACACTTGATTTTTTTTTTTATCTTCTTCAATACAGTAACAAATCGTTTGGGTAAAATCAATTGCTTTCGTCTTATTAAATCAAGGTTTCACTGTACATATATTTGATTTTATTTTGTTGATATTATAATAATAATAATAATATGTTTTAGAAAACGCTTATCTATTCTAAAATGTATTGTATTAAGTTATTTTTTTTTTGCTTTGTTCTTTTATACAAATTAATCAACGAAAAAAACATTTAACAAAACAATATATATTTTTTTAATTATAATAAGATTAAACGTAAATGTGATACTAGAAATTAGTGAACTACTTGTCCGTCGGTCGTACATTTATAGACAAACTTAATGGCGGTTAAATGAAAATCAAACAATTATTAATTATAAAATAATTGTTATTTTTTTTTTTTTTTCCTATGGTTCTAATTAATTTATAATCAAAATTAAATTTATATTTTTTTATGGATTTGTGTGTTTTGTATTTATATAATTATAATTAATATATAAAATACAAATGTTTATGGTATATTTTGTTTTGAGGTATATTAGAAAATCGTCTTATTTATTTATTTATTTATTTATTTATTTATTTTTTAGCTTTATAAATATTTAATTGTAATATTATTGTTTTGGTTTTATTTTTATCTTATGTATTAAGATTTTATTATATTTAGTCGTCGTCAGATTTTAGAATGCGGCATTTATTTTATTTGTTGTCCAAATGCGCGTAATTGTTAATGTAATGAAATACGGTGTATCCATAATAATATTTATTATACGATAATGTTTGTCAAACGTTTTTATGTGTATATTATTTCTGGAATCGTACATTTTTATAATTCATTTAAGTTTCTGCAGGTTATTTGTCAAATATATATTATTTTTCAAGTAATTATTATGCACAGAAATAAATAAAAAAATATTGTATATATGTTATTTTTAATGCCACTATTGAGAATATATGTGCGTATGCGATAACACAAATATAAACCGGCCCCAACAGCAAGTTTTTCTTGTTTATGGTTAAAATGTTTTAACATGTTTTATTTTATGTTTTTTTTATATTATTATTACAAACAAAAAATACACTACTCAGTTGCAAAATAATTTTTGTATTATTTAAAATGCACTATAAATTGATACGAGTTTTTTTTTTTCTTAAAATTACGATATGAATATATTTTTGAAATTGATTACTACACAACACTTAAAAATATAAAAATTATTAAAAATTATTATGTTTTAAGTGAAAGAAATTGTTGTGTGTATATAAAAATGTTAAATTTTTGTTTTATTTCTGCATGAATAATAGCGATAAGATTTCTAGATTTTTTCGTTCAATTTTTGTAATATAAATTTTTAGACTATTTATCTTGATTTCATTGCAAGAAGTTTCGTTCGACGGCTCTGCTGTTATACATATAATGTAATAAAGATTTATAAATTTGAAAATAAATTACTAAACACAGAGATTAACCCTAACCACCCATCTCAACCTAGTAAAATTCTAATTAAATTTGGTTTAATAATTAATAATATTATAGATAACACTCACATTTAATACAATTTCTATAAATATTTTTGGTTTGCAACTTTACGTATAAAAATTCAATTATTTTACAAGTGGACAGTATAAATTAATATTTTTAGTTAAACATAATAAAAAAAAATTATACAAACCGACCGAATCGATATAATATTATGCGTATATATATTTATACGCATTGCATTACTATATACGCGTATGCAATGAGGCGTGAATGACAATCCGTTTTAATGTATTTTGTTTTCTGTCTTGTTCACATATATTATATGCTGTACATATACAGGATGGTCCCGTTGGAATTGAATCCTATTGAATAGCGTTTTTGGGGGGCGCGCACAGTAACATATGAGGTAAGAGATTATTAACTTTTTTTTTTCTTAAAAATTCAACCAGTAGTAACAAAAACTATGATGACACTTCTTTAAAAACATAAATCATTGCAGGTATAAACATTTAGAATTTTATTAAGAAACTATTCATTTTCATATGGCAAACTAAAGAAAATATTTGAACTTTAAGCAATAACTATTTTTAAACAAGATAACACCTAACACGCATCTAGGTACGTACCACCCTGAACTAATAAATATGTACCATAGCGGCTGTTAAACATAGTGTTTTTCACAACAACTATAGTATATACAGTGGTGCGCCAATAAAATTTACACCACTTGAAAAATTTCTCTCTTTTTAATTATTATTATTATTATTATTATGAGTGTAGTGACACATTGTGAATTGCATCATGTTATCAATCATAATTTTCACTATTTTCACAATGTTCATAGATGTTATAATAAAGTGTAAAAAAGTGTGTATTATTTTTATTGTGATAAAGTGGGTATTGATATATCTATTATATTGATGAATGAAAGGAAATACTCACAAAAATTATTTGTTTATAGTTAATTCTTTTAACTTTGTTTGAAATACTTTCAGTTTTTATTAATTTTTAAAATGGATAGAAAAGTTGACTTAAGAGTGGCTAAAAAAATTCGAAATTTTGTTACTATTAATCAAAACTAGGAATCATTTCTATATAGTTGGATATTACGGCAATGGTTGGTGTATCAAGATGGCCAGTAGCAAATGTGGTTCGTTTAAATAAAGAGAACATAACCTGTACAACAAAACTAGCGCCAAAAAAGTGGTCGGAAAAGAAAAACTACCGAACGAATGGAGCGTGTTTATAATAACAAGAACTATGAAGGAAACTTGTACAAAATCAACGGATTTCATTAAAATTAAAATTAGTTGACTCAATATTTAAAGGAGAACTTTGCAAAGAAGATTTGCAGAAAAAGCTTTTAAGTGCAGACGTCCAATTAAGAAACCACTTTTAGATGATCCGCGTGAAAAGAAAAAACGTCGGTATTTTAATAGACGCTATAAATACTTTACGGAAAACGAATGGCAAAAGGAAATTATATTTATACTTTCATTTTCTTTTTATTATTAAATTAATTTTTATTTCAATTATTTTTTTGATATTGAAAGGAATTTCTTCACCCTGCACGTTCTTGGATCTTCTAAGCAATTCGTTCAGCGGTGAAAAAACGAACAGTTTGATTCTACTTGCATCATCGAAACCATTAAGCATCCTTCATCGGTTTTAATTTGGAACACTATCAGCGGCCAAGGTGTTGGACCACTTTATTTTGTTGATAGCACAATGTAACAATAAGCAGTATTTGATGATATATAAAAACATTTTCGTACCGTATTTCAATGTTATCTGGGCATATACATTTATGCAAGAAGGGACTCCGTTTCATAAAACGAAAATAGTTAAAACCTATCCACCCCAAAAAGAAGTACCTATTTTGGATTGACCACTGCATTCACCTGATTTGCACCCCCATAGAAAACGTTTAGAGTACATTGAAGCAGCTAGTGTATAGCAGGAAAACAATACAAATAAAGAAATACCAAAAAATTAACATTATTAACGAAATATGGCATAGGAATGATACATTGCGTAATTGAATTAAAATAATTATATTAAAAGTATGCCAAAAACGGACATTGCCAATTGAAAAAGTGTTCGTGGAGGACATACGCAACATTAATATTTAAAAATATAATACCATTACATTTGATATTTAATAAATAAAAAAAAAATTGCGAAATACTACTCTAAATTTCTTGTTTTCTATCTTCAAACAAAAAATTTAAGAATTTGCATATTTTTTGATGCACCACTGTACTGTACTCCTTTCAGTTAGATAGTAAATTGGTAGGCAAATCTATCATGTATGAATGTGTATGCATTTATGCGCGCAACAGTAGAACAGGGAGATAGAGAGAGGGTGGCTGGAAAGGTTTATTATAGCACGACTGTACGACCTAGGACCTATTCCATCAATCAATTTGTTTTTGCTTTAAAAAATTATGGTGATATTAAAATGGTGTGGACATCAAACTTTGAAAATGCACACAATTCATTTTCTACAATAAAAATTTGGAATAAAGAATCATTATCAATAATTGTTTAAAAATGTATGAATTTTTGAATATGCCGGTGAAACATAAACACGTGATGTATATGGTGCCACCATAAGTGAATAATCACACCAAATTAGACCACCCTGTATACATAATAATAGTGTTCTGTACAATATATGACCATAATAATAATTATATTTTATAGTGGTTTCTGTAAACAACAACAGCAACAACAACAACACAACAACAAACATATCACTTAAATAATAAAAAATAATTATTCGTATTTATATGTATTTGATTTTTTATATATAATAAATTTTTGTTTGTATGACTTGGGATGGAGAACAAAACAACCGCGTCTCCGACTCTATAAAAATAAAGTTAAAAACTAAAAACCAACAATAAAATTAATTGATATTGTAAATCAGTAGCAATGAAATGTCTCTTCACACATAATAGTTGATATTCTTTATAGTAACTTGTAGCAAAATGATATGTGAACTGTTATTAATTACATATTATTAAGTTTTATTTATATTGTAAATTATAAACATGTAAATTAAAAGATATAGTTTTATAGTTTGTTGTTATATATGTTTTTGATCACGTTATATAAACACGTTAATTAAATAAAAATATCTTGGGTTTTTGTAAGTTATAAAAAAATAACAAAACCGAAACAACATCGTTTGAGATTATTTAATGTGTGATTTATTAATGGTGATGGATATAAAATTGGATTTTAATTTTCCTTTCAATCTTCATTTGGATTTTTTATATGCACACACACATACACAACCACCCACCCACACATTAATTTTACTTTACCACATATGTTTTTATGATAGTAATAATACATATATTTATATGTAAAATCAATTTAACGATGTTCTTGATATATCCCATAATCATAAAATAAGTGAAGGGATATGTTGTTTTGTATATATACATTTATGTAATACGAGTATATAAGTAAGAATATATATCCTTATATACTTATATAAGTATATAAGTGATAATACATATAAAAATCAGGGATTTGAATAACTTCTTGTTTGTTGTTTCATGAAAAATGAAAGACTTATTAAAAAATACTCGAATGCAAGTGCTTTTCAGCCATAGTCAGTTAATCGGAACAAGTAGTAATGGAATAGGTATTACCATTTAAACGTTACCAACTATGCTTTGTCCGATTTTGCAACATGTTGTCGTGCTGCAAAATTACTATGTCGTACTGCCCACCTCCTATAGCGGTCAATTTTTCTTCAACGGGTCAATTGTATAGTCGTTAGCAATCTCGTTGGATTTGAGGAGCTAATAATACTCCTCTATACACCCAACTAATTACAATAAATACAGAGCATGCTAGTTTGGAACCATGAACATTCGGCTTTACCGTCGCGTTGTTGAGTTGATGCATGGCCGGGGTTATACCTTACGATTTTTTAGCTTCGGGTTATTGTAATGTGTATCCACTATTCATCGCCATTGCAGCCGATGTTCAGATGTCGGTTTCAATTATTGTACGGCACCCAATTTTTTTGTTTTTGAATTGTTCCTAATGCTTTTAAACGTTTGGTATCTGCTTTGTGTGATAAATTCCCTGTAATGATTCGGTAGATTCATTATGCGTCTGACATGAGTCTTCGTCGTGTAAAAATACCCCGCCAGCAACTCTTTGTCTTCAAACAAGCGTTCTTTATCTTCACCATCAAAATTATTATTTTTAAAACGTTGAAAATCGAGTCTCTGCATGTTGTTTCCGACAGAGCATGAGTGTTTCAGTTGAAGGAAAAGAAATTCAGTAGAATAAATGAAAAAATATATTGTTTATAAACTTTACCGATGAAATTAACTTTATGCGCGCCGATACAAGAAGGCTAAGGTAACACCGTCACCAACGGAACCAACAAATATAGTTAATATAGTCTTTTTAAAAAATAATAATAACAAAACTATAAAATTTGTTAATTCATGTATGGTAATGTTTGTATACAACCCATCAATTTTTCACGATGTAGGATACGTTCCTTAGGAAACCGTTCAAATAAATAAAAATCGTGTGAAAAATAGATAAGATCTCTATAGCAAAATTGAGGATAAGTTCCGTGTTAAACAAACTGTATCCAAAATGCTATCATCCATAGTTATGTCAAATATGTTTAGCACAACTGCGCCGCGATTGATTCAAATGAAAAATTTCATTAGTTATTAATGGCCTTTATTTGTTTTTTTGTTGGTCTGTTATTAGCAACTGTTTCTTCTGGTTTTCCAAATTGCTTATATAATTCTTTGTATCCAACTAAACACAAAATTTATGGATTTTGTTGAAATTTTAATGCACGCTCCATGTCCGGATCATGAGTAAGAAAATGTTGTTTCATACTTGTAGCAAATTTCAAACCCGTTATAGCTGCACTTCACCATCGGCTTCGTCATTATCGACTTTTTCATTATAATAAATTACTATAGAAATCAGCTGTTTGTAGCCGTTTGTTAAAACCTTCGCCACCAAATGCATGTGATACAGTTGTAATTTTAGAACAAACAACTGATTTTTGTATTACAAAACTTTCAATTTTGACACATGCTGGCAAATTTTTTTTTCAAACGAGCATTTAAGGTCGATTATGGCGGCGCAACTTTTTGATGGCAAAAGAAGCATGCGTGTAATGCAATCCATAATCCTCATCCTTCCACAACAGTCAAATTTTGTTGTTCCACTTTATTTTATTTTGGATTTGTGCTATACGTAAAACAACAAATTCGTGCAACAGAAAGATATTGATGAAACGGCGGTATTTCAAAATAGTGTAAAAAAATAATTGGGTGTGTATATACGTAATTTTATATTCGGTGTTTTTTTTTTACGCCAACAAACAAATTGTAATTATATAATTTATAAATTTAATTTACGAAGTCATATAAAAATGTCTGGATATTGTCTTTGAAATCTATATCAAATAAAAATCTTGAATTTAAATTTCTCAAATATTCAAGATCACAATAGAATACGCATATTTGAGATATTATACTTTGCATATGATTACGAAAGATATACGTCGTAATATTTATCTTACAGAGATATAATATTTCTATGTATGTTTATATAGACCCTTTAAATGTGAAAAAAAAAAAACTAGACAATAATACTTCAGAATAAGTGTACCCTTCTTATATAAAATACGCGCTCGTATAATTTTTGAAATTTATTATTGTTTATTTGACGATTGCGCATGTTATAATATAATTTAGGGTAAATCTCTAATGCATTAAAATATATATAATAATATAATAAAAGTGAAATAGAAAAAAATAGGGCTCCTTTCACAACAACAAACATTTCCACATATATATACAAAAATAGTCTATATCTCTATAGTCTATATATGCACATATTCATTCTTATTTGCGTGCATATATGCAATGAATATTGTTTCAAGAGAAATACCAAAAATCCCTATACTTGTTATTTACAATATAATTTAATATTAATATTACATATTTTGTGGACTTGGAATATATTTATAATAATATACGAGGGTTGTTCGATATATTTCCTTGTGACAACATCAACTGCATTACCATTATTTAAAATTTTTACGGTTACCATTGGGACACAACAATCTTTTCTGAAAGGCTTGATGCAAAATTTCGAACCAATCGATTAAGTATAGCGATTTTAATAACTGAATTTTTGTATTTTTCAAAAAATGGATTTTAATTTTAAGTTCGTGAGGTGCAATTAATTACCGTTTGCAGCGACAGATATCAAAAAGGATATGGATAATACGTTGTGTAGTTCATCACCATGATACGTAACCATTTGTTTTTTGGGTAACTGAATTTAAACATGGCCGTACGACCCGTAAATGATTAAGAAAAATGTGAAAGACCAAAAATATCAACATAAATTGATTGTTGTAATGTTAAGAAAAGTATAAATGATCGCTTGCTGATGTGTTCAAAATATCAAATTTTATTGGTAGAAATATTATACATGATGGATTGAATATGAAAAAACTATGTGCAAGTTGGTTGCCGCGCGTTTGTTAACATTACCGCACAAAAGTAATTCGTTGTGCGGAACTTTTGGCTATATATCGGCGTAACCCAAAAGAGTTTTTGCGGCGATTAATAACTGTTGATGAGACATGAATTCATCACTACATACCATAGGAAAGAATAAACAATCGAAACAATGAATAGAGAAGCTGTAGAGTAGGAAGTCACTGTTTTTTTTTTTTTGCATACACATGGTATAATATTCATTGATTATCTTTCAAAAGGCAATACAAATAAATAGTGAATATAATTGTACATTATTTCGCACGCGATTGGATGACAAAATTAAAATAAAACTATCGCATTTAGCAAAGAGAAAAATGTTTTTTTTCATCAAGATAACGCACCGGCACAGATTTAATAACAGCAAAATTGAATGAATTACGCTACGAAATAACTACTCCACCATATACACAGTTCAGATTTAGCTTCTAGTGATTTTTTTCTGTTTCAAAATCTAAAAAAATTGCTTGCTAGAAATAGATTCACGTCGCAGATGAAATGGTTATCGCTGAAACATATTTTGAAGGTTATGAAACATTGTAATTTTACAGACGGAATTAAAAACATTTGATGTGAAGTATATTGTGAGTTAAAAGCTGGGGACTTTGTTGAAAAATAAAGAAAAATTTTTCCAAAAAAAAAACGGTTTTTTAATACATGAATTCAGGAAATATATCGAACAGCCCTCGTATAGTATATATTGTATATATATATTAATATGAATGGGATGCAAAGGGGAAAAGGAATATTTTATTTTTATTATATTATATTAATAATAATAATAATAATAATAATAATAATAATAATAATAATAATAATAATACCTAGAATATTTTGTTGTGTTTTATATTTTACATTGAAGTTAAAATATATAAAAATTAGAAAACATTTGTTATATGAAGAGATATTCTCGTATTCTATAATAAAATCTAAATATGTTGTCTTGTGTTAAATTAAAATGAAGACGACAGAGATTTACGTGTAATGTATGAAAATCTGTTATATATATTTGACGGGTGGTCTTCACGTGTTCCGTCTTTATTTCTTTTAGCTTCCGTATATAATATTTGAAAATAGAATTTATGAGCAAAAATTTTATTTGATTTTCTTATTTATTTTTTGCATATCTTTTAGTATAGGACGACACAAAACTATTATATTAAAATTATAATGTATTATAAAATCTATATATATAGACAGACGCAGCTAAGAAACAAAACTATAGAACTATTTACTTAAATTTAAATGACTTTACAATCCACATTCATATATATTTTTCCCATATATTATAAATATTTTATAAATAACCAATGTTTTATGTTCATTTTAATGATGGTTTTTACGCGACAATGTTTTTATATATATTTATTTACAATTGTATACTAAAATAAATAAATATATATATAATTTTTAATTTAAAATTTTAATTAATTTTTTAAGTTGTAAAATTTATATATATATTTATTATTAAAAAAAAAACTATTCTATGGAAAAATACAAAAATGTGTATTACAATATTATATTCATTTTAAATACTTCCTAGGTCATTGTCGTTGAAGTATATAACTATTTTTAAACTAATAAATAATATTTTACATATATACGAAGTAATTAAATTTTAAATCTAAAATGTCATTTGTTGTAGTTTTTTTTTTTATGGATGTTAGTTCAGTACGCATATAATACGTATTTTGAGAAAAGTCGTCTATGGCATGGTATATATATTATGCACTTAAGTTTATTTTAATTTTCATATAGAACACTTCATTGATATACTATAATATATAGCTATACCATAATACTACTGATACCATATATACACGAACACACTATATTAGTTTAATTTAGTTTTGAGAGTTGATTAGTTTGTATAGATTCTAATTCAGATACTTTGATGTTCTTTATACGTCACATTTGAACTAATTTATGTTTCATTTGAGATTGGTCAACATACAACCTTTCACCTTTTAGTACGCGTCATATAATGGAACGAAATAAACAACATTGTCGAAACGTATTACTGAATATTACATTGATATTAAGAAATCTGTTGCTGAATCTTGCACAGAAACATTTGTGATAATTATACTGTTCCATATCAATCATAAAACAATATTGATTTAGAAGATTCAACCCCAAATAAAATTCAAAGATGATGAATTGTAAACAATGTTGTATGGAAAAAAAATACTCTGCTCAGACATTAAAAGATTTTGGCGAAGCATTAAATGCCACTCAAGCAATTGAGTAGTAGGTAAACGGTTTACATGCGCCATGGGATAGATTTAAAAAGAAGGAAAAATTTGTGCCACATGAAGTGATTGAAAATCGTTTAATGGTTTGCAATTCATTGCTTACGCGGCATTGAAGATAGCATTTTTTTTTTTTTTTGCATTAAATAGTAACTGTGGGTATGAAAAGTGAATCAATAAGCCAAAAAGGAAAAAAAGCCGTGCGATGATCTAGACCAAATTAACATCGACTCCAAAACGAAACATTCATGATAAAGTATAAGGTTATGGTGTGCTTTTGACGCGGATCAAAAAGTACTGGTGTTTTTTGTGTTTTTTTTTAAGTCAAGTGGAGCTTAATGTCATCTACTGAACCTTTCATTACAGCCAAGTTGGTAAATTACTCCGCTTGGGAGTATATAACAATTTACCAATTGTAATGCAATTAACGTAAGATAGATGTTTTCAAAATACTATGATTTTTATACGGATGCGATTAGCCCCTGTGTGACTGGTGTATTATGAGCTGCTAAAAACAAATGAAACAATTACTGCTGTATATGTGTTACCAACAACAATTTGGTGTTTATTTTAACTATGCGATGCTCACGACCAGTAGCTCTGCACCAACATTTGATGAAATGAGAAAATGACTCTGTGAATGTGGATTACTTCGAAATGCCAAAATTGCTTTTCTACCACGGAATTCACCACAAATTGACAGAAAGATGGTCAAAAGTATGTAGTAGCAAGCGATGCAAAATATTTCAATGGAAATAAAATTTACCGTCTTCCTCATATAAACCCATTTTGTCGCGCCCTCAAAACTAAGTTAAACACCAAAAATATAAATTTTAATAGTAATAAAATTTTATAAAATTCATTATTCATTTGTATATTGTCAAATATATAAACAATATTTTAGATTTTGTTAGATATTAATGTATAGTCGCGTTGTTTGAATTCAACATACCATATTCTATTTCTTTACTGTTCTCATATATACAGAGAGAAACTGATATAAGTGTAACAGATGAAAATATTATTTTTCATATTATAAAATTGTATAAGTATACGAAATAGTAGAAAAATAATGTAACATAAGTTATAGAGAAAAATTTAATGTCTTCTTCTTCGAATTATAATGGGGTCAACCGTTGTAACATTTTTTTTTAAAAAACATATTGTGCACAATATAATAAAATTTAAGTCGTATATAAAAGATTTAACGTTTAAATGTCATGGTTAAATCGATTTTATCATAGGCCTAATCTTTGCGGTTTTATTTTTAAACGTAATAATACAAATTTATTTTAGCATTTGTGTTTAAATGTTTTCTTCAGTTTTGGTAATATAAAATCGAAAGAAAATGTATGTAGAAAAGAATTTCTCCATAAATGTATGAAAAGTTATTTGAAAACATATTTTGTGTATACATTTTCGATTTTATATTAATTAATTCTGAATTATAAAATCAAATGTATTTGTGAATGATTATAAATATAAAAATTACTATTTTATATCACAATCAACCACCACCACACCCACCTTTGATTATGAGTTCAGAAAATATTTAATTATTTATTAAATAATTATAATGTGTGTAATATTAATATGTTAATTGAAAATGTACGCACGTAGATTGTGTAATGAGCGCACAATCTATAGGTGTGATTAGTGTTAGAAATAGTATATAATAAACACGTGTATTTTTATCATTTTTGCTATATACTATTTCAATGTTTGAAATAGTGCATTATGTTTAGTATAAATGAAGCAACGTGTGTGTGTGTCTTATAGTCTTAGTCTTTAATAATAAAATGTACTTTTAATTGTAATCAACTCTATAACCAAGCAAATCCTTTCTCAAAAAGATCGTTGCGCACACATACCATACGGTGCATTAACCATACTACGGAGGATCACCTTTGATTGGAATTTTTATATTATATTTATTATATAGTTGATTTACATTTGGCTTTTCATAGTTCAATACCATAAGTCCACACTGGTCTTATGACTGCATTCTATACTGTTAACTGTGAAGATTTCCCCAATAACCAATACAGTTTGTTGAACTTGAGTCTTAGTTGTTTGTTTTAGTTTATATGTGGTTTCCAATTTAGGCGCCTAGCCAGAGATACATACCCAGGTATTTTGCTGAGCTAGCATTATGTAACGTATTATTATTTATTTTTACCGCCGTCCAGTTTAACCTACACAGGGTAAATGTGACGCGTTAACCGGATTTTCTCCATTGACTCTAATTCTCCATATTCTGAGTCAATTTTTGAATATCAGTCAAGTTTTTTTTTGAATATTCTTGAATATTCCATCATCGAATTTATATCCGTTGCCATGATTAATGTGTAATCTGCGAAAGTTGCCGTAATGGTATGTTTCGTTGTTGGAAGATCCGTCGTGTAAATGAGATATAAAAGTGGGACGAAAAACACTTCCTTACAGTGGAATCACAGTCTTTATCGGAAAAGTTGTTGTGAGTTCCTCCAGATGATTAACAATAAATTTACGGTTTTCCAAATATGATTTTAATATTTGGTAGTCGTTTTTTCAATTTATACAGACGAGATGTCGGTGAAAAGCCACAGAACAATATCTCTTCGTTTCAAAAGCATTGTATTTGTTCTGTATATAGTTGCGTGATGTTGACGGAATCCAAATTGGTTATTTGGTATTTTGTAATTTTGCCACATTACTACTTTTAATGTTTTAGCAAATAGTTTTTCGAAAAACCTTTGTAATTAGCTACTAATTGGCCTATATGATTTTACATTCGTCGTATTTCTTGCCCTGCAATTCTATGATTCTATATACGATAAATTTTAATTACTAATAAATAATATTTGTGAGACATCTGGAAATATTGATGAATATATAATTTCTACCGCCGATAAATCACCATAACTATATATAATCTCGTATTTATAGAGAATACAAATTTTAATATATATTTTTAAGGAAATGTTATTAATAGTTTGGTCTGTTAACGAGAAGTTAAAATAATTATATCGGGAATTCTTTTGCAAATTGTAAACAGATAATATTTACTTTAAAAATTTCGTGGTCGATAGTGCCGCTTGATTTATGTGACCTAACCATCGATCTGTAACATTCCAATCAATTTGATAAATTACTCCGTCGTATGTGCGCCTGAATGTATAACCTATCACCAATTGTTCTGCGAATATATGTTTCGATAAAGATTTTTTATTATTTCAATTTTTGTTATGAATGGAATCGCCGCCCATAGTGTGTGTTGTGTATAAAGACATTATTAATATTTTAATATAAATTCCAATACTATATTTTCTAAGATATTTAGATTTCATAAACGAATAAAAGATAATTCAGTGTAGTTACCGAGAGGATCTAACTCGCAATTTCAGGATTGAATAATGTAACGACTGTGTGTAAATGAATCACTAAAAATTTGAATTTAAATTTATTATATTGTTTATTTACGCTTGGCGGTGAGTACGTGCTTTAACATTTAGTTGATGACGCTCTAGTCTGAACATCTCACTTATTTCTATACACACATTATTTTCGATTTTTAATTTATACTATAATTTGGAAAATTCTTCACATAATAAATATATGTTAATTATATTTATAAATACATTTTTCTAATTAAGATTCATATAATCTTTTTTGTTTTGTTTTAATAATAATAATAATCACTTTTTTTGCATTCTTTTACGTAAAACAATGAATAATTTATTGAAAGAGTTTTTATGTGAAAAATATTAAATTTTCGTAATTTTTTTTTGTTTGGTTATGATAAAAATATAAATTTTCATTTTAACTTTTCCATATATTAATATTTTATATGTGCGTGGGATGAGATGGTGGTATATGTTAATATTAAATGTTGTGTCTAAAGTTTTTCTGTTAAATATGTATAAAAACAAATTACATATTTTCAACAAATTTTAAATTAAAACACACACACACACACACATTATGTGAATATTTAATTATAATATAAATATTTTATTATGTTTGTTGCTGGCCTAACCACTAACTGGGTTAAATAACAGTGTATGATATTTGGTAAAAAAATATGTGTTATTTTATTTGAAAAATTTGTATTGAAATTTTATTTATCAGAAATAATTATGATATTTCCTTTCTTATGCGTATAAATGAACTATATAATCAATGAACTATAATATATTTTATAAAAATTTTTATACACACCATTTTTACGATAGCCATAATTTAAAATAATAATAAGACACAATTTATATTCGTATAATGGAGAAAATACAGTGTAATCTCTTTTTATAATAAACAATATAATGCCAGTTAGTTATATACAGATATATTAAAATCTATCAGCTAGTAATCATCAAACGGTTCTGAAAGACCTAAACGGTTTAAGTTTGAATTCCAATTTTGAGATAGACGATGGGCTAATAAAAGGTAAAATTTTGATTGCTTAATACGGGAAAGAAGCAGATGAAAGTGCGATATGAGAATACACACACAAATCCCTTTAGAATGTCATAGCTTTTTTTTTCGGATACAATTACTTGTGCTATTTTCTATATTTAACTATATTTTTAAATTATCCATACAGCACATATTTAGTATTTACGCAGTACACGTAAAAACTATAAAAAGATATGACTGGAGTAATTCTAATATTGTAATATAAAGCCGAATATTATAATTTATATATTGAATAAGAAAACACAAAAAATAATATATTGTAATACAAACAAACAAAATAAATACGTATAAGCTTTTGCAGTTCCTCATTGTTGATTAATGTAAATTTTCTGTCATCCATTTACATAATTGTTGTTGTTTCGTATAAATGTAGTATATTCACATTGTTTGTTGTAATTGTATATTATAATATATTTTTTTTTGTATTATAATTATACGTTATACTGTTGTTGGTTGATTGTATAAAGTAAATTATTATTATTATTATTATTATTATTATTATTGTTATTGTTGTATAAAGTTTTTCATTAATCCCACAATTTAAATTTCAAATTAGATTTTCTATATTTGGGAGGCTATTTACATTTTTCTTGTGAAAAAGCGATTAATTATCATAACAATATAACAACAATATTGTAGTATAGAAATATAGGTGTATTGTGTGTATATTTATAAAAGTGTATCTTTCTTTCTGTATAATAGGTATACTGGTATGAAAGCATCGTTTTTCTTTTCCAAGAATAACATATTTATATTTTGGAAATAATTTTTTCTCATTGAATATAAAACAACCATTTTTAATTGCAATCCCTTTCAATTTGTTTTTTTTTTTATTTAAGAATACAATTAAAATAGAATTCCGTGATTCAAGAATCGGTTCATTTTTGAACGTCTTCATAATTGTGTAAGTGCTGTGCATTTAGAATCTATAAGTGTCATCGATATAAAGAAGTTGTAATGTAATGTTTTTCAGCAAATATAAATAATATTTAAATAATGATTTAAGTACAATTGGTAAATTGTTATATACTTCGATGCAGAGTAGTATGTTGTGATAGATATCATATAAGCTCCATCTTGCAGTAATACATACCTCCACACAATATAACATTATAATATTTCAGTAGTAATATATCGAAAAATTTCCCATATAAATATAGCGGGAATTGAACCTGCTATTTATATTTTACGATGTATTAGCATTAACGCTGTACTCATAACTACAGAAATATGAGGGCGACTACGACTTTATAGTGACTTTGGTAAAAGTTGGTTACTTTTCTTGTAATAACCACTTTAAATTGATTAGTTGTTGATAGTATATATAGAGTTAAATATTGACAGTTTGGTTCAGTTTAAATCGACCAATTTCACCACTCCTTTCTCATGCCACCAAATACTAAGTTATTCAATTCACAGCATTAGATGATTTTCACCAGAAAAATGTGTTGTTTACATTTTTAATTGATACAAATAATAAAGAAAATATGTTTATATAAAATTTTTCAGCAGAAACTACGTGACTACTTAGTCCATGAACGGCGGTTACATACCGGTACACCTATTATTATATTATATAGGTGTATTTAATAAAACTATATCTTTCTTTATGTGTTCATTGTATAGTACTATCGACAGAACATACAATTTTTTTTTTTCATAGAATTATAATAATTAATATTCTGTTTATATATTATTAATAAATATGTATATTAAAAATTGAATTTCAGTATATGGATAGTATACGTACATTCATATGCATTTAATTTAATGCATACAGCCGCCATACAAACAGAAGGAAAAAAAAAACGTCCGGTATTTTTTCTTTTATAAATTCTTATAATTATTATATTAAAGAAATATTAGCATAAAGAAATTAGCACAAAGTACAAAAATATATCTCTAAGAATAAATAATTATTTTTTTTTTGGTATGAAAATGTGCTATATATCTCAAGCACGCACAATATGATGTATGAGACGGTGAGAATTAAGACAAATGTTATTTTCAATAGTATATTGATGTGTATTAATATTAAGTAAGTGTTTACGATGACAGGGTAATATTAAACGCATTGAAAAACATTTACATTGAATTACGAAAAGCATAGATTTTTAGTGGGAATGTCAAAAAACTATTACTTTTAATAGAAAACACGATCGCGGGCAGCACCGCCGCACCACACCACACCATAATTTAAAATAACAAATATTTGTATTTTAACAAATGCATCAGACACGAAGTTATTACAAACAATTTCTGAAAAATTTAATTTAAAAATTTATTTTTTTTTTGTAGCTAGTGCGGACAATTTTCGTCGGGAAAAGTACATTTTCTTTAAAATAAATATTTCATATTTTGCTCGCAATTTCGTTACTTCGATTTTCAATTTCATCCATTTCAAAATTCAATATATATTTTCAATGTTTGGTGGAAAAAATAAAAAAAACCATGAAAATCTATTCACGAGCACAATCAAAAGTTAAAACTAAAAAAAAAAAAACACATTTTCAGTATCATCATCATTAAGTTTTTGCTCTACGCACGCAAACGCATTATTATGGTGGTGTAAATGGTATTTTTTCACTTACTTGAAATGCTAAACTTTTGCAATAAGAATTTTATTGCGTAGACAAATTTTCATGTTTTTTTTTTTTCCACCAAATACATTAGAAATATATTGAATTTTCAAAATCTGTTTGGATAAAAGTATGAAAATAGGAAAAAAATTGCGCACAAAATATGAAAAATTAGTTTTATAGAAAAGATTCTTGTCCGGAAAATTTTCCATTAGCTTCTAAAAATTGTTAAATTTGTATATTCAACAAAAAAATATATTTAAATTAAACTGTTTAGAATTTTTCTTATTTCGGGCTTCGTGTGCCTGAAACGCACATATAAGATAGAGTGGATCCAATCCATGCCACATTAAGAAACTTTGGACAATGATAGTAGTGAACCCGAATTTAATTATATGTTATTAGTTTTCATATTTTATTTTAATTTCAGTGAACTAAAAAAAAAATTATAATCTTAAATCTTTATAAATCCACAAAAATTTTGCAGAAACTTTTACTTTGTACAATGGCGGTATTAATTTAATAATTTTCAATTGTGTCAGTATTTTTGGTAAATTTAAATGAACAACCGCAGATTGCATCGCTGCAAATTCATTCATAATAATCCACAGCGGGATAAATTTAAATCCAAAAATGACTGTAAATAGGACACTGACAGAGATTGGGTTCCACTACCTTACGTTAAAGTATAATGTGTTTTTTTTTCCGGTATGGCATATGTGTGAAATATGTTTTGTGACATTACACTAAAGTTACACAGTCTTCGAATAAATTTACGTGTGTTGTGTCGGTGTTAACATTAACCGAAGAAAATTAATGAAATTAATACAATTTTAGTGATTTTACGAATAAAAATTGTAATAATAATAAAACTAATTAAATAAACTAATTTAAATAATAGCAGTGCGTTTTAAATAACTCCTATAATAATAATAATAATAATAATAATAATCATGTTCCGTTTAAATTTCACACGAAAAATAGTTATGTTTATGGTAGAGCTGCAGACTATCCATAATTTCATATCCATCCATGTGTTGTTTATGTACAATAGTTTTATAGTAGATAGTATTAAAAATATATATTACGTACGAAAATAAATGAATTTCAAATAAAAAAATTAACACAAAAAAAATTTCTTAAGTATAATTTTGTGTTAGTAAATATTTGTAAGACGTTTTTTTTAGATGATGTGTTGTGTGTGTTGAGTGTGTGTGTGTGTGTGTGTGTGTGTGTGTGTGTGGTGTAGATATATATTTTTTATATTTATATATAATTTATAATAAATTATTTGGTTCGGTCTGGATGTAGTTGTGCGTTATGAGAAGATGATTATATATTTTAAATGATGATGATGATGCATATTATTATTGATATTTCATATAATTTAATAATATTATATTTTTACCAGAGCGCTATTATATACATATTTATGGTATCATAGTACGATTATACTGTATATATATAGAAACGATACACATTTACAGTTGTCTAAATAAATAAATAGCAATTTTATATTTTATATTTATTGATTCAATATTTATTTATTCTTTTTATCTCTATTATATTAAAAATACTATATTAACGAACACACATAGTCACACAGTGACCCAATATTACTCGATTTTGATGGTTTCGTACGAAATCAACTTCAAAATCCAGTAATATCTCATATACGTTTGGTGGTTGACATTGAAATCTAGTCGGAGTTCACTTAATAAAAACAATATTTAAAAAAAAAATCTCTTTAAGCTTGCAATAATAATAATAATAATAATGTCAGAAAATTCATTCAACAAACAATCTTTTACATACGTCAATATTTAATAATTTCATATTATACGTCAATTATATACGTCAACATATTCATATATAATCAACAAAATGGTACAAATTTACGTACGACGACCAAATTTTTCATGACAAACTTTGATATAATAAACGTTAACAATTAAATCAATATATTTCAGTGCGTACAATACAATGTAATATCGATATTATCGCACAAAACCATGTCATATTGAGGCAATGGCGAACATGGTATAATCTTATATTGTATCAGTGGCGGCCCCTTTTTTTTTTATTGTAGCATTACAAAATGTAATCAATTTCAAATCTTTCATAGATTAAATTTTTAAAATCACTTGTAAATATAGTCCATCTGATGTAACAGAGACAATGACATCGATTGGAAAATTGCCTATATATTCTGAACGTATGAAGAACAATTTAAAAAATTGGAAATTAATTAAATTTTTGTCAAATTTTGGAAAAAAAAAAACTTTGGAAATCCGTTAAAACTTTGGCCCATATAATTAGAAAATTTGATAAATCATGAAAGCCGATTTTCCAACAAATCTTTCATTGGTCTCCGCAGACTAATATTTATACAAATTTCTGTAGCATTATAGTATAGTGACTTTATAGGAAAAATATAATTTTTACAAGTGTGAATATCAATTTACTTTCACGAACCGCGCGCCTGCTATATCTATGTTGTGTATAAGGTAGGTAGTAGGCCCAATACCTAACCTATATATTAAGGAAACTTTTCCTGTGGACAACGATGATCCCGAATTTAATTATATGTTATTATTTTTATATTTTATTTGAATTTCATTGAAAAATAACTGAAAAATATAATATATCAATGTTCCAATATCAGTCGGACAAAAAGTTGTTTGCACACATGTCTGTCATACTATATGTATAGTTGAGCAATTTCTAAACAATGACGACCGAGATAATTGGTTATATAACTCCATAAGTGGAAATGACGAATGTCGCCCACAAACATTTTCTGTGCCAAATTTCTTCATTTTTGTCATTATTCTATAAATATGTATTGCTACAAATGAAATAAAATCCATATTTTTATAATTATATTCATTAAAATTAAAATGTTTTAGTTTTATTGTCTGATAACATCGGCACAGAGTTGCATTAAAATTAAATAGTCGCCACACGCATGTTTCTTTGAAATTATTTCGTAAGGCAAGGGGTTAAACAATATGGAAAAAGTAATAATTGTTTTATATAAATTATGAAAAATTCTCATCATGTTTAATAATAATATTATAATAATTAAAGGAATGAACCCAATCTCTTCTATACGTTAAGTAAACTTTTATTTTGCACATAATGCGGTATTAATTTAATAACTTTCGCAATGTGACAGTATTTTTGGTAATTTAAATAAACAATCACAGATTATGTATGGCTGCAAGTAAAAGAGAAAAAAAATTCATTCAAAATAATAATACGCAGTAGTGGGATAAGTTTAAAATAAAAAATGACTGTTAATGCTGGTCACAGATCGGCTGCGCTACCTTATTACATTTTTTTTTCTATTAATCCATTGATATATTATCGTTATATTACAACAATAAAATGTGTATACAATATATTATAGAAATAGATTATAGATATAGATTTATATCAATTATTTGCAGAGAAAAACCTTCACGTTCAATGTTAATCGATTAAATTATTTATTTATTTTTTTTTTTTTGTTCTATATTGTTTATTAATAAGTTGAGATAAAATTTCATTGGTGGTTTTAGTAAACAATTTTTGCATAATTTATAAATTGTAAAATATATTAATTTTAATTTTATACAAGACCATTTATAAATGCGTATTTTTAATATTGTTACACAAAATTTCTCTACTCATCATCATAAATACAAAATATCTGTATTCGATACTACTCCTCACGCATAGGTGTTAATTTGTGAACGTAAATTTTTATATATTTTTATATATTTTTGCTCGTCATTTCTAGTTAAAGAAATAAATTTATAAAAACCGAAAAAATATGTCAACGTTATATATTTTTTTTAGTATATGTATTATGAAATACAAAAACAAAAAAAAAATAAAGAAACATTTTAATATGGAAATATACTTTATATAATTTTATTTATAAAAACTTAACTGTTCTCTGAGCCTCTATATATATAAAAATGTATATAAATGTATATAAAATGTACATAAGCGTAAGTATATAATGTATTGTGAAGTATTTATTATTTAATTTTTAATGAAGCATATATTGTGAGTATATAATAACGAGGGAACACACACACACACACACACACATGTATAAATAAATTATTAATTTATTAAATATTTAATAAAGTGTGTATTATATAGTTTTTTAGTTATACTTTAATATATCCCTGTAGGAAAGAGAACTAGTTCTACTACTAGTAGTACAACTAGTAACAAAGTAAATAGTACTGGTTTCACGCTAAACTCCTTTTACAACAGGTGCACCTTTTTCTACATCTAAGTTTTCCTCATGTAAAATAAAAAGCAATTCTTCGCAACATTTACGGAATGGTTTATTCCTAATATATAGCAATCGATTAATTTCTCTTCAAAAGATAATTTTGGTAGCGATTCGTTTTTCAATATATCTATATTCTTGGAACAATCTTCGGCCACAAAGTTCTCGTCAGATACAATGTGCATATCTTCTTCTACTGTACTTATTTTGGATGGTAATTTACTTAAATAAACTTCTTTTTCACTTAACAATTACAATACGTGTTTTTAATACGAAATTCATTACACTATTAAAATTAACATCAAATCAGTGTCTAAAAACAGCACATATATTTCTATAAATTACTATAACAGTTCAAAAAACGTGTTTGTTTCCCTTCGTTTCGACATATATATTTGTATTATTGCGTATTTAAAATGATTCCTATCTGCATTACTTTAGTAATAGTTCTGTAATTAGTTCTTTTTACACTAGCTGAAGAATTTGTTTTTATACGAAACTAGTTTCAAAATTTACTGCCGGGATAGTATTATTATTTTAATACATATATTTGAGTACTACGTACGTTAAGGAAAATGATCGATAATGTTTACAATTTATTTATACTATATATTTTTTAGTCTATATATACAAATTGGTATTATATTATTTATAATTTATATTGGCATAGTTTTTTTAAAATCAATTCGATTATAATTGTTTTATTTTCTGTAATCAATATATTATCAATGGCATCATTTGTTTCAAAGAGTACAACAAACAATGTAGCCGTAAATAAATTGTGTTAATAAAATTTATAGTTTTTCCGAAACATTGCGATTATACATATACAGATGATAAAGGTGAACCGCAAAATTAGAGTAATTATATAGGATATTGGGATGATAACAAATAAATTACAATTTTTTGACGTATATACGTTACGTATATGGTTGGTACTTCAATTGTCATTGGGTCAACAATTTTTGTAAACCGATTGGTTTTGTATTTTTAGTTTTTCTTTAGTTTTTTTTTGTAATCCTTTGCCTTGTCCATATATAGTGCAATTTTTTTCATATTACGTGAACCACACATGTTATGCACAGTATTTAAACTATTTACCAATCAGACGTTCTGCTGTGCATCATATAAATAGTTCACGTAATTTTTACTCTTTATCAATCAGCATCAAATCAAAGCTACTATATCGATTTAAACGTCTATGCATTATATGTGATGTACAGGACAGTTAAAGGGCTATGGAAATGTCAAAAATTAAAATCATAATGGCCATATTTTGTGTTTGTTTTGTTTCCACGTACGAAAAAACGCATCAAAAGGTCACAAAAAATTATGTGCTGTGTATGGTGGTGAAGCCTTAAAAAAAACGACACAATATCAATAATTGGCAATAATTGGTTCGCCAAATTTTGTTCCGGTGATATTTTTCATTCAAAGACGTACGGTGTCCACGTTCAAAATTGACGTTGATGATGACCAAATTAAAACAATAATCAAATCATCATATCGTAACACATGAGATCACAAACAAGCTCGATGTATCGCATACATTGAAAAGCGTTTTAAACTCGATATATATATGGTATATAATATATATGGGTTTCTCATGAATTTAAAGAAGTTCACTTAACACATTGCCATCAGCAGTGATATGCGTATGGAAATGATCCATTTTTGAAACGATAGATAACTGGCGATGAAAAACGGATTGTTAAACAACAATGTAAATCGAAAAAAATCAAGATGAACGATCGCAAAACCGATATTTATCAATTGGATGGTGGTGGGTATTTATTACAAAGCCATTGTCTATTTTTGAACTTTTACCACACAACCAAAGGCTCAATTCAACGAGGTATATATATTCAATAACAAATCAAAACTGAACAATACACAATACAAGAAACGAGACCAGAATTGGCAAATCTAAAAGGTTGTTACGTACTCCACCATGACAACGAAATGTCACAAGCACATATTTTTTTCACTCATCAAAAATAATTGAAGTTGTCCGAACCTTGGTGTAAGGTTCAGATGTTTATTTATTTCGAAATTTGTCAAAAACTTCTTTAATGGTGTATCAGTATCAATAATAATATTAATGATAATTATAGTAATAATGACGATGATGTCAAAACGCATTTAAATCAAACCAAAAGTTTTGTGAACGTGGAATTATGTAGCTATACCTGAAAGATGACAAAGGTTCAATTCATCAAAATTAATTAATTAATTAACAAAAAAATTATTTTGTTTTATCAAAAAATAAAATTATTAGTTGTGTCAACCGAATATATGTCACGTAGTTGATGACAAGGTTACGGTTAAAGCGTATATCATGTCATGTACACCAAAGGTTGAGAGAATTCAATTGAATTATGGCATTTGTTTATTTAAATAATGGAATTAGTTTAGCGAATATTTTTAAAGATCAAAATATTTTGAAAATATTAAACAATAATGTAAGTGAAAAATATAATCGTATTCATTTCTTGTGATTATAATAAAATACAGAAATACTATATAAAACAGAATTTGCACAAGATTAAATACTTTATTCCCATTCCTATATACGCACCAATACCTCACTTTGAAAAGTTGACCGCAAAGCGAAAAGTCGTATGACGAATCAAAATTATTTTCAGATACAAATCCAATTTTTTTTTTAAAAACATTTGATTCATTTTACGGTGGCTTCACGTTTTGTGGCCAACTTTCCCGGAACATATCTAGGCCGTATTTAGCGAGAAGGTATTCGTGTATTGTATTGTATTATTATTATTAATCAATTATTTACTATTTATTATTTATTTCTTTTATACCGAAATAAAAATTATTAATAAATCACACAACACCTAATTTTATTATATTAATTGTATTAAAAAAAAATCTATGTCTGTTACCAAAGCCGTAAAATTTAAACTGTAATTTGTATTAATAAACGTATTATGTAATTCTTCTGTCTATATTTATAAAACTATGTTGTTGCATTATGTATAATATCTTTCCCATAACGAATATGTTTTCCTATATATTTTATCTCTATTAATATACAAACATTATTTTGATGTAATTATTAAATGAATGAAGTTCAAAGAATATTTCTGAATATAAAAAATTATTATGGAAAATACGAACAGCAGGGTGTTGTACATATTGTTGCTTTATATTTGAATGATTCTCCTACTTCTTATTCGTTATTTCTTTATATATTTATATATATTTTACTTATATTTGTATATTTATGGTAACGATGAATTTTAAGTTTTATTATTTTTGTAATTTATGAAAATGTACATAACGTGTAGCGTAAGCACAGTATCGTTGTAACCAGAAAAATTATATATTCTTAGATATACAAAAAATGGATTATATCAGCTGGCTTTAACTCCAATGGATCCCAATTTATTTGATCTTTTTTTAGGAATGGAGAATAGCTGAGTAATTGCTAAACGATATGACACAATCCCCCGATAGCATACGTATATACATACGATAAACTGGCGGCATAGAGCAATGAGAATCGCTACTGACGCGTCACACTTGTCATCTGTAACTTTGGCTATATATATCGATGACGTGTCTCACCCGTCAAATGGACCCAAAGGGTTATATAACAAAATTTCCATATAATACATATTTCCAACTAATACATTATAACTTTCTACAACCATATAGCTCGATTTATAGCCGTATTAGGAAAAATTGTTACCTAATCATTACTGATTAATTTCGCTTACATATATAATATTTTCGAAACACTTGAAGCGATTTTAAAAATTTCTTCTATAAAATATTGGAATTGGATTACGATTTGTAATTATGTAATAAAAAATTTGATAATTCATGATTTTTCTGAAAATTTTCCATTCACCTCTGGCCTATTATTTTACAATTTATTAAATATTAGTACTGACTTTAAGTAAAATATATTTGAAATAAACTTATTCAAATATTTCTCGGCAGCGTTACTTTTATAAATAAATTTCTGTAATTTATAATTTGATAAAAAATTTCATTAAATTTGACCAATTTTTATTTGATTATACCTTACACCATGTGGCATGCAATTATACTCTCGAGAGAAAATCGTTTATAACACAAAAACACTTTTTGTCCGATACTGTATATATATATCGTTAAGTATGATAAAATATCGTATACAGATTATTTCCTATAGATATACTCTCGTATAGATATTAGAATATACACCGATATATATTTTGTTAGTAATGTTTTCGTATATAGTAAATATTTGATTATTGCAACAGATATAGAAAGTTAACGTTGATTAATTATAAATAGGTTTGGAATTATAAAAGGTTTAACAAAAGTGAAGTATGATCCAAAAAATGTTAGCGGCCGTTACTGCGTCGGAAAATAAAAATATTAAACTAATCTATTATTATGATGAGGTGTATAAAATGTGATAGTGTTTTCGTTTTCAAAACTATTTTTTCATCGATTTTTATGTGTTTACAGAGTTTTATAATACATTAACGATTATATACATGGTGTGCCAGTCGTCACCCTACTCACCAAACGAATTGTGGAGTGTGTAGTTGGATTAATAAAATGAAAAAAAAATTATTCTGCACCAATGTTCAAAAATGACTGTATGTAGTAGTACCACTTTTGACCATTTCATTGTAGTTTTACATTTAACCATTAGTCACAAACAAATCATTGATTTCAAATTTTGGCACCAATTTTGAAAGTTAATAATTGTATCTACCAGAATGTAATACGAAACAATTATCAATTTAGTTCAGTAGTTCTCGAGTTATTAAGCACCAAATTCCAAAAATAATTGTAAAAACATTAGAAAAATTCAGAAAATCGTGTTAATTTTTAACTTTTTTTTTTCCTAAGATGCGCGCTTATTTCAATTTTATAAACCATAGAATTTACAAAAAAAAAACGATTTTTGAACCATTTTTCAATACAAAAAAGTTGCATTCGATTTCTTATATGGCTTCAAACATATTGGTATACCTAGTCAATTATTTCCAATTATTTACAAATATCTGCAAAAAAATCGAAGCAGTATCATTCAAGTGCTGCAAATAATTATGGGCATCGGTGAGGCAGGCGAAAGGTGCCAATAAATATATGCCCACACATTAACATAAAAACGAACTTGAAAGGATGATTTTTATATGCTGCCATTCATGTAAATTGTGCAAAATAACTGATTCATTCCTAGTAAATTGCGCCTCATCTGTCCTTAATATCGATGATAAATAAATAAAGAGGATTGTTAGTTAAAAGTAAGCAGCAAAAATCAACTCGTTTGGACAAATCACCTAGCAGTAATTCTTATAGTGGGCTGTAATGGAATGGATGTTGATTATCTTTGGGCATTTTACACAGTTTTATTCGTCCGAATATAATCAAAATAAGTCAGAATAAAATCTGTTTTTAAATTTGAAGAGAAATATAAGTAATTGTTTTGTGTTTTGCATATCTGTATTATAATCGGACAGACAGAATAAATCATTTCGCGATAATTGGCATAAATTCAATAAATTCATTAATAATATTAATAAAATAATGATTTTGAGACATTTCATGGACGACGGTCGCAAGAAAACATAATGTGAAAAACAAAGAATTTGGTTTTTTATTTTAACCAGTTAAGTGTTTCGAACTCTTTGGAAATTGCGTATGTCAATTTCGTCTTACAAATTGTCCATACTTATTACTCATGGCGAATATAACATACTCGTCGTAACACAAAAGTTTGCACTTTTTTCTTGACGAATATACTCGTCAAAAACAGTTAACTGGTTAAAAATCGTTATTCCAAATCTATCTCGTAATTTTTCCATCACATATACGAAATGGTTTAATTAATATACGCAGAAATCAATAGAATTCCACAAAGCAATATCAACGAGTAGCAGTGTATTTATGTTTGTAAAAAAAAAATGTAAATTAGGTTTTACTAAATTAAATTACAATTTAAATTCATATTTACAATTTTTCTTTTTAAATTAATTATGTGCATAATAATTAATCAGTTTTAGTAAATATAATATGGAAAATTTTTCGGATAATAAATTTTATCATGAGATATAGCGAGAAAATGTGTGCAATAAATTAAGTAAATAAATTTTTAGTAAATATATTTAGAAATGACGTTGGTATATACGCAGGAAATCAAAATCCCTCTCTTCCATATATAGTATATTTTTCCAACTTTAAATGATTTAAAATCAATAAATTATGTGTACCGAAACCCAAATAAATACGTATAGTCTCTGTCTTTTTTCATCTCCTTTAAAATATTGTTATTATCATTATCATCATCTGCAAATGATGATGTGTTCTATGCGCGCTCTACACTAAATCATTCATCTTTTATATTTTGTATATGAATACAACCATATTACAATGTACAACAACAACAGACTATACAGAATATTATTATTTGGATACATATATTTTTTTATAGCTATATAATTCTTACTATATTTCATTTGTGTTCCATTTGAAATTTAAATACATCATCATCGATGGAGATGAACAAAAATGAAACAATTTTTTTTTTCATAAATAAAATGAAACAATTTTTTTTTCACACGTAAAATGAAAGAATTTTCTTTACTGTATTAAAGGTAATTTTATAGGATACAATGTACTAATAGTTATAGGGTAGGGTACTGTCTCCAGTCTTCGGTTATTTTGCAAAAAAAAAATTATTTTACTATGATTAAAAAAATATCATTTATATTTTCTTTAATTTAAAAATATACTGTCAATGTACAATATTTAAAAAATAAACACCATCACCAAATTAACCGTAAAACCGTGTTTGCGGCACTGAGTGCCCCCAAAATTATTTCTTCGTATACTATTTTTTTTTGAAAACGATAAACAACATATAATAATTATTTTGTATTCTATTTCCAACGGTATTCCTCTAATTGTTTCAATTATAGTATGTTGTAGCAGCTACTCAAACCTTCAGACCGTGTAAAACGGTTCACAGCCTAATACAACAATAATTCACGGATATATGGTAGGCAAGGCCAAGTAAATCAGAAAAACGTCGAATTGTTGCAGCTGATAAGAAACGAAAAAAACACTGCCACTCTATTTTACTGGAAAGTTTCGATAGAAAAAGTTTTTCAGGCGCTTACTTACACCAAATATTATTTCAGAAGTTGTGATGAAAACAAATAGCATTGCGCAATGTGGTATTATCAATAAAATATTACTTTTTCTGTTAGAATGTGAAGAAGAATTTATCTTATATATATGGAAGTTGTTCTGAGACAATTTAAATGTGTTGCACAAATCGTCTTTAGAACTCACTGTTGATCAACAATTAGTTCCCACACCAGTTTCCAATGCTCGTTTCGTCAATATATAACCCAGTAAAGTATATGACATATTTTGGCTGATTGATTCGCGCATTAACTATTCACTTGCTGGATGCCGCCGGCACTCAACTATGTCAAAACCGAACAATACATGTGGCAACAGATCTGGTATTACGATTAGCTATGAATTACTTGAATGGTGGCTACAACATAACCATGAATTCGTTATAACTTTTAAAAAACAATACAACTATTGTGAGAACAATAAGATCAAATAAACTGGAGTTGCCATTCAATTTCACTAACGCCAATGATGTAAAAAAAACGGAGTCAATTTAGTTCGATATTTTGCTACTCAGGTTCAATTTGTATCGTTAGTTACACAAGTAATACAAGAAAAAATGATTTACTTTTATCAAAGAGCTCATGTTACACAAGATGTTGATGAATCTGAAAAGAAATAATTTTAGGCTACAACAGAAGCAAAGGTGGTGTTGACCCTTTCGATAAAATTGTGAAATCATACACCTGTAAAGGGAAAACTAATCGTGGTCTTGTTTTTCACTATATAATAAATACAGAGCGACACTGTCTGCATATCGATTGTTCAACATAAGTATAATCCATTGTGCGCACGTGCTACGTCCGGCAAAGGCAACATTTTTCTGAAATCATTGGCGACTAAACTTGCTGAACGACATATACGAAAATCGAGTTGCACAAGAAAACCTAAGGGAATCTTCATTGATTGCCATTATATTGACTGGTTATTCCATCGTCGCTCCACAAATTCAGCCGAACAACAAAATACCGATGCGCGGTGTGAAGATTGTAAACCGAATCACAAGAGCTGTTTTTATCTTCCTTGCTATATCAATGTATATATTGCCTATCCTTGGAATAGCTATTTTAATATCAACGAACTTATAAAAAGAATTATTTTGAATATTAAAATTTATAAAAAATTGTAATAATTTGCATTTTATTATGTTTCAATCAAATAAATAATTAATTAAAGGTTAATAACAATTTAATAAAATAATTAAATTACAATCATTTATCAAAAAATATGGCGATATTATGCAATTATTATATGAAATATATATGGGACAATGAGTGCAAAACGTGATATTAAGTTGTTTTGGTTGAACCGATTCTTCAAAAAAAAATATAACATAAATTAATAAATAAATTTATCAATGTATCTGTCACTGTGTGTGTAGTATTGAGATTATATAACATTTGTGATGGCAATTTTGAAAGGAAAATATTTTCTACTTTTACAACACATACATAAAAAATAGTGTGAATGAGGCGAATGAAGCGGATGAGGACTGATATAGGAAGGGTCGGTGGTGTAGTGGCGTAGGTTCACAAAAGAAGCAACTAACGTACAAATCTTTTTATTTTTCCTAACAACTATTCCATATTTGTATGTTCATGTGATAAATACACACACACGTGTCGTATAAATTTGCGTATGGTAAATGTATGAAAATATTTAATTCTTATACAAATATGTATTTAAAAAGTCATATGTCACTCATATGAAAGTTATATGTGGAAAATTACCTTTAATTATTTATCGGTGCTGTTGGGTCGGCCGTATCGTTGTCGTACACACATATTTATACAGAACTATTTCTCTAATCGATATCATATGTCAATAATTAAACTACTTTTGTATTAGAAATAAAATATTATTATTGTTATTATATTAATTTTTCCGCATAAATTAAGATTTAGTTATTTTTGTGTTTGTATTAATGTTTTAATTATTTATAAAATTTAATTATATTTTTATGGTGTTACTTTATTTTATACTATATTATATCTGTATGTGTTCGAAATATGTTATATGATGCGTAGTGTAAAATATATATATATATTTAATTTATAGTACTTACAAAATAACAGTAGCTGTTGATGATTTCGCTGGTTTTGTGGGTGATTCTTCTGATGCTGTTGTAGTTGTTTTTGAAGTTGTAGTAGTTGTTGGGTTTGGTGTGAATGTGATTGATTCTGATGTTGGTAATATTATTGCGGTTGTTGTGGTATCACTTATTGTTGTTGATGTTGTTATTGTCGATGATGATAATGATGATGATGATGGTGATGACGTTGTTGATGATGATATTGAGGATGTTGATGATGTTGAAGAAGATGTTGCAGATGCTGTTGAAGATGCTGTTGAAGATGATGTTGAAGATGATGTTGAAGATGATGATGATGATGTGGCTACTGCTGTTGTTGGTAATGATAACGTTAATATTGCCGTATTATTACTAACTGAACTGTTTTCGCTTACATTAGCAAGTAAATTAGATGTTAATTTTTCAAGATGTAAGATTTTTTTAGCAGCTATTAATTTAGCATCATTGTCGCTATCATTATTTATATTAATTTTAATATTGCTATTATTATTTTTATTATTAGTATTAGTATTAGTATTAATATTAGTATTATTTATAATGTTTGAATTACTTGTATTATTATTATTACTATCATTATTATTATTTGTATTTTTATTATTATTATTATTGTTATTATTATTATTAATATTATTAGTATTACTTATATTATTGGTATTTTTAGTATTATTAGTATTAGTTTCAGTATTGATATTATCATTATTATTATTATTATTATTAGTGTCAATAATATTATTTTTATGATTAGTGTCAATAATATTATTTTTATGATTAGTGTCAATAATATTATTTTTATTATTAGTCTCAATAATATTATTTTTATGATTAGTGTCAATAATATTATTTTTATTATTATTAATATTATTATTATTATTATTATTATTATTATTATTATTATTATTATTATTATTATTATTATTATTATTATTATTATTATTATTATTATTATTATTATTATTATTATTATTATTATTATTATTATTATTATTATTAATATTATAATTATTAATATTATTAGAGGTAGTGCTAGTAATTATTTCAGTACTAGCTACAACTTTAACTGCAGAGTTGTTAGCATTTTCTACAATAGAAGACGTACAACTATTATTCCCATTGGTTGTGGAAGATATCGATGATGATGTAGTTGTAGTTGTAGTTGTAGTTGTAGTTGTTTTTTCTGTTGCTGTTGTTGTTATTGCTATTGTTACTGCAGCTGTTACTGTTGTTGGTGCTGCTGCAATAACAGAAGATGACGATGATAACGTTGTTTTATTTACATTTTCCGGTGCTGATATTATTGGAGTTGTAGCGGCTACAGTATTTGTTTTCAATGCAATAGATGTTGTTGTAGTACTTGTTGCATTTGATATGATTGATGTTGTTATTATTGGAAATGATCTAGCTGCGGTTGTTACCGGTGTTGATGCTATTGTAGTTATAGTTATTTCTGTAGTTGAAATTGGTAACAATATAGATGATTTTAATGTTGGTGATAATGATTTTTGGGTAGAAGTTAAGAACGATGAGGTAGGTGGTTCTGAGGTTATTAATTTTGTGGTGGTCACAATAGCCGGTGCCGTTATTATATTATCGATTAATTTCGATGTTATACCACCGGTTTGATTACGAAATGCTAATGCTGATGGATTTGGTATTGATCGAACCGATGCATTTTGTTGTCTCACCAAATTTGATTTCATTTTAGAAATTTCATTTAATTTTGGCATTGCCGGTCGATTTGTATGTGTATTTGACAATGTTTTTGATGTCGATGGTGGTGTTGTCGACGGTGGTGTTGTCGATGTTGTTATTATTGTTGTTGATGCATTTTTTAAATCAGCTAATTTTTCAATAGTTTTTGCTAATAATGTTGATGTAACAAGATTTTTATTTGTTTCTACAAATTGTCCCATATTATTATTATTATTATTGTTATTATTATTATTATTATTATTATTATTGTTACTATTATTATTATTATTATTATTATTATTATTATTATTATTATTATTATTATTATTATTATTATTATTTCCACTATCCGTAATTTTATTACTCCATTGCATTGTATTACGTGGATATATTTTTGTCATCATATTATTTTCTAAATTATTTATTGTTTTAATATTATTACTGGTATAATTACTCGTATTTGCCGATAATCTATAATTAATATCATTTGATATTTCCGTAGTGTTAATTGTTGTTGATTTTGGTATTTGTACGTCAACTTTATTATTATTATATTCAATAGAATTACTCAGTTGAATTTTATTTAATGCATTTTCTAGATTAATTTTCTGTTGTTGCTGTTTGCGTTCGGATGAACTTATTGTCTTTTCTGATACGAAAACTGTTTCGGAATTATTATCATTATTATTTGTATTAGTATTTTTATTATTGTTATTATTATTATTATTACAATTTGTTTCACCATTTCCATTTTGGATTGGTGGTGAAGATGATGTCGGTGTGTGTGGATTTGGTGATGAACTTGGGCTACGACTTGATTTTCCTGATAAATCTAATGGTCCAGAATTATCAGTTGTGGTTGAAGAAGTGGTTGAAGTAGCAGTTGTAGATGTTGATGTGATTGTTAAACATGGTTTGTTTAATAATAATGCAGCAATTTCATTTGATTTACTACAACTACTACCATTATTATTATTATTATTATTATTATTAACATTATTATTATTATTATTAACATTATTATTATTAATATTATTGTTATTATTTATATTATTATTATTATTAATAATAATATTATTATTATTAATATTTTTATTATTAATATTTTTATTATTATTATTATTGTTATTGTTATTGTTGTAGTTATTTTTATTATTGTTTGCTATAACATTTGTTATACTGGCATTTTTAATTTTTTCTAATGGAATTGGTGGCGGTGCACGATTTGATTTATTTTTATTTTCTATTTTTATTTTATTATAATGTTGTTGATCAATCGTTGGTACATTTGATGAAATTGGAACAATTTCTAAAGCAGGTTTGTTATTTATTAAATTAATATCAAATTTTTTACTAATATTACTATATACATGTGAACTTTGATTATTTGAATCTGACAATTTTGTAACGCTTATCGTTGATGGTGGTATTATTATTGGTAATGGTTTCGATGCTGGTTTTTCATTGGTTTTATAATTTAACATCATTGCTGACGATTGTAAATGTTGCGTTAAAGGTTGTGATATTGCTAACATACTATTGGTATTTGATTGAGATCTCATTGGATTATATTTATTATTGATAATTTGTTGTTCCTTTTTCTGATGTTTGTATAACATATGTATTGCATCGATGTTCGCTGACCGTTTTAACGGTGGGTTGCCTGATGTTCTGATAGATGGTATTATTTCAGTATAAAATTTATTTTGTAATAACGGTTTTGGTGGTGCAGGTTTTATAAATATCGGTTCTTTTTGTTCTTTTTTCGGTAATGGACTTGTAAATATAAAATTAGTTGAAGTAAGAGTCGTTGTTGTTGTTGCTGCTGCTGCTGTTGTTGTTGTTGTTGTTGCTATTGCTGTTACTGTTGCTTTTGTTGTTGCTGTTGTTGTATTTGTTATAATTGGCGTTGCTATTCTTGGAGGTGTTGTTACCATCGTGGACGTAATCGCCATCGACGAAGTTGATGTATATAATTTATCCGTAATATTTGATTTTACTTGTAATGGATTACTTTCAATTAGAATTGAATCTTTTGGTATTGTAATATCCTGTAATATTTCTACTTTAGGAGGTTTGTATATTTTTTCATAGCTAACATCTTGTATGTCATCATTGTCACTGATAACTATCACTTCATTTGTATGTTGATTATAATTATTAATACCAGCAATACTATTGATATTAATATCGATGTTACTACAATTATTACTGCTGGTACCTATAAAATTTGTTTTGTGTCGAACTTGTCTCATTTCCATTAATTTTTCTTTTGTATTCAAATTGATTTTTCCAATATCAGATTGATTGTTAGAATCATTGATTATAATATCATATTGATTTATCTTTTGTTGAATAGTAATAGTATTATTAGTAGGAATAGCACTGCTATTAATATTAGTGTTATTAGTAGGAACAGCACTGCTGTTAGTATTAGTGTTATTAGTAATAGTAGAAGTACTACTATTATTGTTACTGTTACTAGTAATAGTAGTACTACTATTAATTTTAGTGTTATTAGTAGTAGTAGTACTAATATTATTATTAGTGTTATTAGTAGTAGTAGTACTAATATTATTATTAGTGTTATTAGTAGTAGTAGTACTACTATTCATTTTTGTGTTATTAGTAGTAGCAGTACTACTATTATTATTAGTGTTATTAGTAGTAGTAGCACTATTATTATTATTATTATTATTATTATTAATATTATTAATAGTATTATTATTATTATTATTATTATTATTATTAATATTATTAATAGTATTATTATTATTATTATTATTATTATTATTATTATTATTATTAATACTATTAATACTATTATTATTATTATTATTATTATTATTATTATTATTATTATTATTATTATTATTATTATTACTTTTTCTATCATGTTTACTGGATTTGTTGCCGGTTATTTTAACTTTCAATTTTAAGCTTTCTTCTTCTTGTGATGAAATTTCAGCATGTAATTTACGTCTTTTGCTAGTGTGACAACCACCATTACCGCCGTTTCCACTGTTATTGCTACCACTATTTAAATCTTTCGAATGTTTATTACTTTTCTTTCGTTTTTTATGTTGTGAATGTGTAATTTCATCATTGTATTTTTTTTTATCATCCGTTTTTCGTTCAGTATTTTTTATGGTTTCTACTACAGGTTCGACATGTTCTTTATTTTTAGTATCATTTCGATAAATTGGTTTTAAACCAATATTTTTTACGTACTCATTGACATCCATTTGAGTATGATCATAATTATAAATATTTTCTAATGATGAGGTATCTGTTGTTGTTGTTGTTGTTTTATCAGTACTTTGTTGGTTTTTAGATGAGGAATATTTTGTAGAAGATGCAGCATATGATGTTGGCGCCGACGATGAAAATGTATTTGTATTTGATTTAGCTACTATTTCATTATTACCACTATTTATCGGTTTTTGTTTGGATATTTTATTTAATTCAATTTTTAATTTCGGTACAGATGATAATGGTGCCAATGTTGTAACTGTTGATGTTGTGGCTGATTTTGTTAGCGGTGGCAACGGTAAAAACGTTGATGTTGTTGTTGTTGTTGTTTTAACTTTGGCACTAGCTATTAATTTTGATAAATCACTATTTGATCCATTTTTTATTGCAGTGTCATCTAAACTGATACTTTGTTTTATCAATTTTTGTTTTTTATTATTATTATTTGATTTAAACAAAGCGCGATCATCACAAACAGAAAACCGTCGTTTTGATATTGGGTGCGTCGGTTGTTTTTTCTTTTGTTGTTGTTCATTTTCTTTTTTAAGTTTTTTTTCCAATTTTAATTCATCGTTTTTACGTTTTTGTTCCTCATTATGTTTTTTTAAATTAGCTAAAATTATATCACTAGCACTAAAATTATTACTAATATTGTTACTACTAACACTATTTCTACGACTAATTTTACCATTATCACTTTTATATTGGTCAGTCGTCGCCACTACCGATGATAATTCACTTATTGATTCTTTCGAATTTTGAGTTTTGTACTTCTTTAGTAAATCTGTGTCTGGAACGTCGTTATTTATTTTATTTGTATTATTATTATTATTATTATTATTATTATTGTTAGCATTACTTTTATTGTCATTGCTAATATTGTTAGAATTAGAATTAGAACTATTATTATTACTATTATTATTATTACTACTATTATTATTATTATTATTATTATTATTATTAATTATAAATTTTGCTTTGGGTTTCGTATCACCATAATCACTTTGTTTGGTTGGTGTATTTCTTATGACATTGCTACGTAAACTTTTGAAGTCATTTGCAATTTTATTTGGTTGCTGTTGCGGCGATTGTATAGTAGATTTTTGTGGTTCAGATTTTTTAATTTTATAATTTTCACTGAACACTGATGATTTAATGGGTTTAACTATATTTTTTTTATTCGGAGACTCTTCTTTTTTTATAGGTTTTATTTTAATATCATTTTGAATCGATTTCACTTTATTATTATTGTTGTCATTTAAATGATCAGCATCTTCTTTTGTCACTTTTTTCTCGGATTGAATCGCATTGTTGATATTATTTTCGTTTGTATTATTATTATTATTATTATTATTATTATTATTATTATTATTATTATTGTTATTATTATTATTATTATTATTATTGTTATTATTATTATTATTATTATCGTTTTTAGCATTACTATTATTTGTATTAATATTACAATTACTATTATTTTCATTATTATTTATATTATTATTTGTATTATTATTATTGTCATTTTTATTATCATTATTATTATTTTCATTTTTATTATTATTATTGTTATCAGTGATTGTAGTCTGCTCCTCCTTCTGAACACTATCTTTTGTAATTTCTTGTGTATTGATTTCAGAGTTGGTGACAAATATTTGATAATAAAATCGCATTGGTTCAATCTATGTATTGGCATGTTTATATGTAATAATTATTAATTTGAACAAAAATTGATAAAGTTATAAAAAAAAATAGTATATAAATATAAATATGATAACAAAATTAATAAATTACTTTTTCATTATTTATTTATTATCAATACACAATATAATATTTAACAACGATAAAAACGAAATAATAAAATCATAAAAAAATATTGTACTTTATTTACTATTTTAATTTTAATAGAGATATGCGCGATATTTATTTTATTTATAAATATAGAAAATAAATAAATGCAGTAGCAAATTCATTCGATATTTTTATATTACGTTTATTTATGTTTGGTTTTTAGACTTTACGATTTACATTAAAAAGTAATTAATCAGAGCAATTAATAATTTTTTTTTATTATTTACTATTAAATATTTATTTATTTATTTAATTCGGTTGTTTAGAATCGGATAAATAAACTTTAGTTTTTATTGAATCATTTTATAATAAATATTCGGAATTTTATCGTATAAAAATATTGATAAAAATATAACACTCAAGTTTTCTTAATGAATCAACATTTTTTTTTTTTTTTTTTAAAATATCCCCAAATATTTGTTTAACCAAAAAAAACAATAATTATTTTTTTATAAAACTTACCCTTTTCCAATTAAAACTATATGCGACATCCATTAAACTTTCTAGTTTTGATATAACTTCATTTTCATAAATTATATCAATTTTAACATTGTTTGAATCAAGATTTAAATTAAATTTTGATGATAAAAAACGTTGAAGGTGTCGTATTGTAACAGCTGCCGGACACTGAAGATATCTTATTGGTGGTATTAATGATTTGTCACATCCCATTTCATCATTTAGATGATATTCAAGTGATAAACTATTTGTTTTGTTAGGTTTTTTTTTTGTATTATAATAACAAATACAAATAGACAGAAAAAAAATACAATATAAAATAATAATTATAATGACTTTTTATTGTAATTTGTGTGCGGGTCTATTAAATTATTACGTGCCGATTTATATAACAATAAGGTAACATAATGAGAAAATATATGTATACAGGGTGTACACGAGTGGTGTGCATTCCTTTAAGGGGGTGATGGCGGACATAATTCTAAGTCGAAATTACTAAATAACATTTTTCGATTTGTGGCTCTGTTTTCGAGATACGGCCCTAAGAATTTTCTCCATCATTAAAGTACCAATAACTTCGAAAGTAAGGTAAATACAGAAAATTTATGGTAGACCGAATTTGTAGAGAATTAAATTCTGAATTAAATTGTGTTACACATTTTTTTATAGCTTGCTTCAGTTTCAAGTTATTGAAAAATAACTATGTTTTTTCAAAAATTTCGTACTAAAACGAATTTTTTTTAAAAATCTAACGGCGCAACTTATTATTTTTATATTAAAAAGTAAAACTAAATTATTTCGCTATAATTTTGTAAAACATTTCATTTAGCAATGACTAACAATTTAAAAGTTATAAATGTTTGAAAAAGTGGTGTAATTGTAGAAATAAATAAATAACAATCTAAAATTATAGCTATTTGGAACAATAGAAGAGTATTCAGTATTTGCTTATGAATAAACGAAATTTAAACAAGCCAACTATTCTTTTGTTCCAAATAACTATAATTTGAATTTGTTATTTTTTTATTTCTACAATTACACCACTTTTTCAAACATTTATAACTTTTAAAATGTTAGCCACAAATATTTATCATATTTATTATCAAATATTTTACAAAATTGTAGCCAAATAAATTAGATTTACTTTTTTGATATAAAAATAATATGTTACGCCGCTAGATTTTTAAAAAAACTTCATTTTAGTATGAAATTTTTAAGAAACCATAGTCATTTTTCAATTATATTTTTTCAATAACTTGAAACTGAAGCAAGTTATAAAAAAATGTATAACACATTTTAATCCAAAATTTAATTCTCTACAAATTCAGTATACCATAAATTTTCTGTATCTACCTTACTTTCGAAGTTATTGGTACTTTAATGATGGAGAAAATTCTTAGGGCCGTATCTCGAAAACAGAGCCACAAATCGAAAAATGTTATTTAGTAATTTCTACTTAGAATTATGTCCGCCATCACCCCCTTAAAGGAATGCACACCGCTCGTAGACAGCCTGTATATAAAACTACATAATGATTATAATAACAATCATTATAATGCTATATAAAATAAGAAAATAATAATAGAATTAAATAAATTAATGTACCTTATCGGACTGTCTAATGTAAAAAATTCATCATCATCAATTTTTTCTTCATAACTGCTACTGCTACCGCTGTAATAACCACTATTGCTACTGCTATTAATTCTATTATTATTATTATTTTTGTTTTTATTATTTTTATTATAATCATCATTATTTCGATTTATTTCTGATGTTGTACCGGTTGAATCTTCTTTTGTGAAAATTTCATTAGAACAATCATCCACATCATCATCAGCAGCAATATTAAAACACGATTTTTCAACATATTCATGACTTGTCGATTTTCTATCTTGTCTAACATTATATTTTAAATTAAAATTACGTCTTTGTTGGCATTCTTTTTGATATAGTCCTGGTATAATTTTATAAATTATGGATCTTAAATTTTTATCCGCTCTACAGACGACGTATGATATAATTGATTTTATTAAAATTAGTTAATTAATAATAATAATAATAAAATTAATAATTTTAATTAAAAAAATGTATATATAAATGCAAAATAATAATCAAATTGTAACAATTAGTCAAACGAAAAATGGAGCAGAGGAAATCTTATAAGAAAAAAGTTCAACTTTTTGTCAGCGATGAATCAATTTTTGATCCATACCGATCCGTGCAAATTTTTAACTTTTTAATGAACGTTATTATACTTTTGCTGTCATCCATCGATCCAATTTCACCCATAAATATTCAATCGGATTAATATTCGGATCATGTGGTACTGTGTTTTAATGTATTTTGAAGTATTATAAAGTATCTAAAGTTTGGTATTTAATGTCGAATGTTTGCGGTCATTATCATCATTATTTTCCAGGTCTAACATTCTATAACACTTCTGTTTAAATTACATTTTAATAAATTAATATATTCATGGTGAGCCATAATTTTCTTTCAACAAAATGAAAAAAATTACCATACCATCATTTTCAAATTCATGTTCTTATATACAACCGCACAGACACTATTTACAAAAAATAAAGTAAAATAAAACGAGTAAATATTCGCAAAAGAAATGGACCAAAAAGAAGTGTAGTGGGCATGGATTATTAGTGATGACAATTAGTATTATTATACATAGACTAGATGAACGTATTATTAAAGTGTGGACAAACGTAAATAGAGAGAGCTGGATGTAATAAATATGATCGGCCAAATTAAGCATAGAGCGGTGGTACTGTTTGTGCGTCTAGGGTTGTATGGCAGCAAGTGATATAATTCGAATTTTGTTGAAGAAAATATGGATGAATCACCATCAATATATTAATACAATATATATATTCTTAATATTTAAACTGTTTCATTACTTTTTTGACCAACTCTATATAGAGTAAACTTTAAAGTGCTAAAATCGGGAAAAATAGCATTCAGTTTTCAATATTAATATATATTTTTCTTATAACCTGGGTGAAATTAGACTAAATTATGGAAAAAAAGACCAAAAAATATCATATTCTTTAATTACGGACCGCCATATAGTTTCAACGGATTTCCATTTTTGTCGACAGAATTGCAAATAATAATAAATTTTCAATCTTTCATGTATAGAATAGATTTTTAAAACCGCTTCAACAAAAGATATGACCGAATATCCAATCGATGGCACAGAGAAAATTTAAAGAAATTTTTTTTATAATGGTACAAAAAATTTGTACAGAATCAATATTTCATACAAAATTTCGCTGACATCAAACGGAAAATTGAATCCCATTATGAAAGATTGCAAATTGATTATAATATTCAAATTTGTACACAAAAATGAAAATCCGTTAAAACTATGGTTCGCATATAGATGATAATTTGTAAAAGTCGATAGTCTGGAAAATTTAGTAAGTTTGTAAGTTTCAATTTCTTTTCATAATTTGGTCTACTTTCAACTTGCGGCTACCTAAAAAAAATATAATGATATTGCCAAAGATGGATTAGTAGATGTGGGCCCAAAAAATGTGGCGCCACATTCGCCAGACTTAAATTCGTTGGATTGCTATTTATGCGATTGCCTTATAGAAAAAGTCTACGCAACTTAGATTAATTAACGTGACGCGTTGAGTGAACTTATTGAGGACCGTATCCAAGAACTTCGTCACAACCCACAACAAACACTTAGAGCAATTCGGTCTATTGAAAAACATTGTTGTCTATGTAATCGAGCTGCTGAAGCACATTTTCAGCAATTACTTTAGACTTTGTTTGGCTAAAACTGTGATGATATGCGTACGCGTGTGTTTGTGGATTAATGTGTGTGGGCGTTTGTAGTAGTTTGTGTGTGTGTGTGTGTGTGTGAAGGTTTGTGTGAATGCGTAAGAGTGTGTGGAACCAGTTATCGGTCACGTCCATATTGTTGGTTCTAGGCAAAACATAGACCAGATAAAATTTATTCATAGCGAAAACCAATTTTATGCCTACATCGTTGTAATTATTTGTGAATATCTCTGGAACCAGTTGAGACCCATCGCAATGTTATAGCTTAATCGAAAGCTTATGAATGTGGCAAGTTTTTAGAGTTATGCCGAAAAAAATTTTTCTTCATAATTTTTCGACTTATGCTTGAACAAACTTTCGAAAAGAAAAACGGCGTTAATCTAATTTGCAACATTCCTGTAAGTATCTGAATAACCACATGCCCGAATTGCCTTATCTTAACGTCAAATTAAAGATCTCGGTACGATAATGCTAATAGTGTAATAAAAATTTAAAATCAGTTAATTAGTTATTGAAATATTGATCCCAATAAAGTATAAAATACGGTCTGATTAAAAATTTGATTATTTGCGTGTAACTTCGTACCGAAGTCGAATCGGCGAAAATGTTATATAATATTTTCGACCCAAAATAAACCAGAGAACCTATTGTTTTCGTATTGCCGTCGTCAAATTTTTGGGAATATTTCGATAATTTTAAAATGATTAAATAAATAAAAAATAATCAAGCAATTATATTTGAATTAATGAATTTTTAATACAAAATATATCGCATATGGAGTTCTCATGTAATTTTCATTAATTATTTATGTGAATTTTATTTGGGATCATTGTTCACCATTTAGTAAATTCGTAGTTACAAATTGTATATAAATATATATAGGAAAATGTAACTTACCTTAAATGATTCTTTTCAATGTTTGCATATCTATTTTCACATATTGGACAATATTTTTTATATTCCAAGTGTTTAACGATGCATGAACGACAAACTATATTTAAATATATATAAAATACGTATAAATAAATAAATAAATAAATAAATAAATAAATAAATAAATATAGTTTTAATATCATAAATAAAAATAATATGAAATAACATTTTACAGAAAAGAAATATTATATCTTCGGTTTTTTTTCCATTTGGTTTTAGTAAAAAATAACAAATAAAATATTATATTGCTGTATTAAGAATTATATTTCTTATTGTTATAGTAATAATAATAATAATAATAATAATAATAATAATAATTATGTTTAACTTTCTGTATATGTTACATGTACGAATAATATAAAATTATAACGTGTACTATAAAACATTGACTTATTTTTTATTATTATATAATGTGTCTATTGTATTTGTATAGGTGTGTGTGTGTGTATGGTAATAATACTTATCTACAAATATAATATTAATATTAATATATGCGAATACTTACAAGAATGTACACATTCATTTATTGCTGTTGCTTCAATTTTATAGCCATTACATAATTTACATATAAATACAGGATCTAATGAGTTAAGTGTTATTCGATTTTGTATTATTGGTTTTTGTTGTGGTCCATTTTCTGGAATTGCAAAGTATGTTGACATGGTTTCGGTAAGATGATTTTCTATTGTCGTTACGTCTATACGTTGTATTTTATGTGTAAAGTTATATATAGATTAGGTAATATAATTATTTAAATATGAAACCATGCAATCATTGTCGTCGTATATATCTGTAAAGAATATAAAAAATTTTATATGTTAATAAATTTTTTCTATATAATAATAATTTATTTAAAGTTAAAATTGAACTAAATTATTACTGACACCATCAAAAACTAATAACATCTCAATTTTAAAATTGACACCCAGCTGAGAATTTTCAGTATTAAAATACCGAAAAATTTCCCATGTATATAGCGCGGGGATTGTACCAGCTACATTTCACACTTAATAAACTTGAGTGCTAGACAAATGCGAGCTATTGAGTGATTTAAGTGAGTAAGTGATTGAAAAAATTTTGTTTAGTAAAAACATGATCCACAAAAATACATCTGGGAAGACCATATTGAAATCGAAAAAAAATTAAACACCAAGATAATAATTTTGTCGTCGTTTTGCGTGAAACTGTGCGTTTGAACATACCGCCGTGCATTTATGTGGTGGTAAAATAATTCTTTGATTTTAAATATCATATACGACGATAAAGAACCCTATAATGCATTGAACAATTTCCTATTAAAAGCAATACCAATATACAATGAGATGAGACATACATCGTGACCTTTTTGATCCTGTTCAGTATACTGAAAGAACCACACGAACACATTTTGATAACATAGTGATGCTATAAAAGACAAGTCAATGAAATGTGCATCTTATGATTGATGTAAACCTAAACATAAAAGATAATACAAAGACCATTGAGTGGCACAGACAAGCTAAAATTTAGAGGGAATTAAAAATAAACATATGTTACTGACATTTTTCTGCTGGTTGGGTGACCATTTGTCCGTTTATGGAATAAAAAGAAAAACGGATGTCTTTGAAAATATGGTGTTGAACGCTACTCAAAGATTAATAATGTCTGCACGCACGCACACATCACTATGGGCTAATCGCACCCATATAAATATAATAGAATTAAGAAAACATCTATCTTTCGTTAATTACAATACAATTGATAAATTGTTATATATACTCTCATGAGGAATAATTTACCAATTTGGTTGGAATGTAAGGTTTATTACATTTGTAATTTTGTTTTGCTTTAACCGGCTGCTAATATAAATGACATAAAGCTCCACTTGAAGCAATATATGGCAGTACACATATGGTATCTTTTACGCGTCAACTTTAAGTTAAGAAAAGAGTAAAAGAATATGTTGAATTTTATTATAATAATGTTTTTTGAAAAGTCATAAATTCGTATACGCTATAACACGAGATATAATCTCATTGTAAACCTATACCAATACCTATATATGTATATACACACTAAAAATACTACGACAACATTTATGGTTTTCATTATAAAATTGCTATATAATCCTTCTATTGCTTTGACATTAAAATATTTATACATCGCATTTATGATGTACATTAGGTGCTCAAATTATTAGGGACAGTATTTCTGGCTGAAAATAACATTACTGTTTTGCTATGGCCAGCGAACTCACCAGATATGAACGTGTGAGAACTCAGCAAAAACGGGCGATCGCTAAGGAAGTGATCACCACCAAGCCAAATTTGATTTAAACTTTCAGCAAAGAATGCAGCATCACAACACCGAACTACAAAAAAATGCAAAAGTCTGTATAGAGAGCATGCCCCGAGCAGAAAAAGGGTGGTGGCATCACTATAAATACTAAGAATAATTCTAATAGATTTATGCAATTGTTTTTATGAACTCTACATAAATAAAAAATACTATGAAACCTACAACCTATAATTTGGTTGGAATTATTGTGTTAAAGTTGAAAACACAAATAATTTGAGCACCTACTGTAAATGATAAAAATATGTTTTTATTTGAAAAATTACAATATTAATGTCATAGTGATTAAAGATTAAATGTGTTTTGTTAACCTTTAAAATTTAAATATAAATACTCTTACTAATATTATGCGTAAATGTATTAAAATATACTAATTAATTATGTACAAATGGCATTTTAATTACAATTTAATTAATTTTACAAACATTATCATTATTTTATATTAATTATAAAATATGTATTGCGTCTTATATTTTTATTCAAATTTATATCATAATATTGTAAATAATATACGCATTTTCACGAAAATATTAAAATCTTTGAAATATAAATAATATATTAAATGAATATTTCTATAAATAATTAATAATCCTTTGAAAACAAAAAAAAAGGAGCGTATAAAATGAGAACGCGAAAAGGATTTGTAAAAAATGAAAATCATATTTGAAATAAAAAAGGACAGGAAAAGAAGTTAAACACAAACATAAAACATTTTATTTTTCTATGAAAATTTTGTTTTCATATATAGATTTTTTTAACGCCGTGAAACACACCCTAGTAATATTACAATATTGATAGATATATTAAATACGAGTACTTACACCTACATACAAATGCTGCGTAGTAAATATATTAATATTCAAATGTGCATATAAATATGTATAATAAATTATGTTTTTGTTGTCATATTTAGTATTTTACAATGTTACTACGGTTATGTGTGGGGGACGTTTGGGTGGTCTATACCATTAATGTTCAATTGGAATGGGAACGCATATACAGAATATACACATACCCAGCTAGCATTTAAAGTGAGTGTGGAACGTGTATGTATGTTACTTCAAATTTATACATTAAAGTTCCGGGAACGCTGTGCATCTATATATTAAGTGGCCAATTAGTAAATGGATAGCGTATACAGTCATCAGCATGTTCAATGATTTTGAGGTGGCAAGCACGTTCCTGCTAAGTGACAGGAAATTATTATTCTAGCTGTAAAAATAGTACTAATGTTGTGTCAAACCGATGAGCAATTTTTCTCTTTTAATCACAGAACGATTTATTATAAATTGTTATGTCGATAAAAATTAATTCAGAATCAGTTATTCACAGCTTATAGTTAATTTTTTGTGCGGTTGCATTATAACTTCATTTAACATAATATTAATAAAAATAATTGATTAAAATAGTAAATTTTGGCAAATTTAAGGTCAAAATTAAATAATTTAAAATCCATGACTGAAATTTCAATAAATTAAACCAATTATTTATACATTGACACCACACATTAAAGTGCCACATTAAACGTTACTTTGGCACTTTAAAATGTATATCAACCAGAAGAAAGTGTAAGTCACAACCCCCTCTCCTCCCCACCACATTTTTTTATATAAAAAATAAAAGTTTATAATTTTATTTAATCGAGAACAATGAATTTAATTGTAATCCGAAGCTGTAAATGATTTGTCATCCTCCTCAAGTTTGATTGACAGAGTTGACCGACAGCTTCTTACTATACATTATGGTGCATTGAAGTAGTATTTGATTTATTTTTTCGTGTTCTTTTAACAACACATTGCTCATGGAACAATAATCGATATAGGATTTTGTTGTCGTAGATCTTCAGATGATAAACTTTTACTAGCAGGTGGTTCAACATTGATTTTTTTTTCGTCGACCGCAACAACTTGTGTTGGTGTACGAAGTGTGTTTGCAGGTACTTTATGAAGACTTCATTTACCAATACATTATTTCTTGTTGGAGGATTGGAGGATTCTGGTGAAAGTTTGGAATACACTTTATTTTAATTCAGCGGTTAAATGACACATTTTTTGAAACCGCACTTATTTTGTTGTTGCTCATTCTGTATCCGCAGGTGATGCAGCTGAAACAGAACCAGAATGAACATCAATATTAGGATTGATTACTCTTTTAAACAATGCAAGTCTACTGACTTTGAATTTCATTGCAACTACTGTGAATGCAATGATTGTTCTTAATAATGATGAATTTGTAAAACATGAATGTTTAAGGGAAAAACAATTAAAAACACAGATATCACACTAAAACATAATTTTTTTAGAATCGCATCTCTTTTCCAACACAATTAAGTTTGAGTACAAAAAAAAATATAACGAAATTTTATTTTTTTGTTATCTTACTTTGCTGAATGAATCTTCTTGAATTTAAAAGAAATAACAATACACACGTCTAGCTATTATCGCGTATACACATATCAAATGTCATTTATGACAACAACTGTTTACAATATTTCCAGTACCCGAAACCTTAATGGTATCGGTAATAGAAATCCGTTCAAAAATATGGCGGTTACCACCACCTGTCGTTAACCCCGCATTTTACAGTATCATTTTAATGGCTCCGTGGAAATACACCAGTTAACTTAATATTAAATAGTATGTTAAAATATCTATACACACTTTAATATGTGGCAGAAATAGTTTTAGTTCTTATTATAATGTACCGGATAATAAAAATTAGAACCACAATTATGGGGGCGAGAACTATAAAGTTGAATTTTTGGATGTAAAAACGTTTCGCGGCCATCCAAAAAAGTTTCGAATCACCAAAATTATGGTTCCAACCATTTTCAATGTTAGCTGGGTATATATATTAAAATAACAAAAGGGAAATTATTTGTATACGAGAATTAAAATATCATCATATATTTAAATTTATTATGTAAAATAGTTAATTCCAAATATGCGTATATTCGAACGACGGACGCGCATAATGAAGTTTAATATTGTAATAGAAATAAAAAATTTAATTAAAATAATCACACTCATTATAAATGGCGCCTTATTAATTTTTTTTAATTGAATAAATATAATCGAAATAATTTATTTAGAAAAAAATAACAAAAACCAACTCTCTGACCGGTGTGCACGATCTCAACATCAATTCAAAAATAAATACAATCAGCAACAATAAAATAATATATAGATTTATAAAAAAAAAGTAAAAAAGAAGTTCTTTATATTTTTTTTGGTTCGTGTATAATTTTTTTCCTCTTTATTTGGCAGCTAAGCTTTGTTATTTTGTTCATCCAACGTGACTTAAATATAAAATATTATTATATATAATTTATAGATACATTTTTTTCCGTACTATTTTATCTCCATTTTATTATATATATTTTATCTCCATCGTATTATATATAACACCGTGGGTATTTAATATATAACATTTGTATATGTATGGGATATATATTTCATTGTATAATGCACAATATGTTTGTCCAATACCACCAACATAAACGGCTTACTTATATAAACCATAACATTTTGTTGTTGCCTGCGTATTATAGTATAGATTAGTTTGGTTTGATTTTGTTTTTATTTAGTTAAATCTATATATAACAACAACAAAAGTAAAACCAAACAGGACTGTGAAGGAAGGAAGCTGGTGCAAAAGCATTAGAATTTTGATAGTAATAAAAAACATACAATAATAAGATTTGAAGTTTTATATTGCAAATTTAGGTGACTTCAATTTGCTGACGATTGGTGGCCGCCAAGTTACGTTTCCGTGACTTCAATGGCGACAAGTGCGTAAAGCGTTTTGTAAAAGTTTCGGTCGTCTCAAAGTGTTAATTACCATAAACTGATCGCAGCAGTTATTTATTATATGGAAAAAATTAAATTAAATAATTATCAAGTATTTGTATAACTAAGACTTTTTATTTCATTGGAATAAGTCCTGTTTTGAGCGCGCATCGGTTATTCTTCGCTCATAAACGCAACTATTTAATCATATGCGCGTGTATTTATTATTATTTCAATATATATACAGCGGATAACGCGACCATTCAAGTAGCGAGTATCGAATAATACAGAAATTTTTATTTCAACGTTTAAAACTCGTCTATTTTTTATTAAATCCAGAAACCTGACAATTTTAGAAAATTTCTTCACTAATTTTAATAAAAATTTCGTAAGTAATTTTCTAAAATTATAATCAATTTCTATGAAGTTCCTAGAAAATGATGATCAGAAATGGTTTCCAAAATAATTTCTTAATAAACTTATAGAAATTCATATAACACCGTGTATTACCATTTCCGATTTGCTTACGGAAATCAACGAAAATGATCCAGGTTTGAAACAATTGATAACTCTGTCGATGAAACATGGTTTGGTTTAATTTTTACTGATATGCACCAGGTTTTTGGTTTTTCATAAAAATACTCGAGTTTTAAACTTTGAATTAAAACATTTTTATTATTCGACATTCGCTTGAATGGTTGATTTTTACAGAATCCACTGTATATATTAAAATAATAATAAATACACGTGAATATCATTATCAGGTGTACCGGTATTAAGTGAGACTTTTTTTGTGAAAATTAAACACTAATTTTAAATGGGAAAGTAAAAAACATTTTATTCAAAATAATGACCATACACATTTTGACCAACTTTCTGGCAATTTGTGGATACCACGCCAATGAATTTGTTGGTCTTTCGAAGCAAACCAATCAAACACCCAATTTTCGACTTCTTCATAGGAATCGAATTGCTGCTCAGCCAATGCGTGTCCTATCAATGAAAACAAATGGTAATCGGAAGGAGCCAAGTCTGGTGAATACGGCGGGTGAGACAGCAGTTCCCAGCCAAGTGCTTTGATTGTATTCTGATCTGATTTTGCTTTGTGTGCTGGTGCATTATCATGGAGTAAAATTACCTTGCCGTGTCTTCTGCATGGTTTAAATTGATCATTTGTTGTCGGTAGCGATCAGCATTTACAGTTTCACTAGCTTTTAGGAGCTCGTGGTACAGCACACCTTTCTGTTCCCACCAGACACACAGCATTGTCTTCTTGCCAAATCGATTAGCCTTTGCAGTCGATGTTGATGGATGTCCTGGATTAATCCATGATTTTTCCCGTTTAGGATTCTTAAAATAAATCAATTTTTCATCGACAGTAACAATTCGATGGAAAATTGATTTTATTCCGTGTCTGGCAAGCGAAATTTCACAAGTGTTTTTTCGGTTTTCCATGTGTCTTTCATTCAATTCATTTGCCACCCATTTTCCACATTTTTGATACACCTGGTATAGTTGCGTTTATACGATAAGAATAAACAATGCTATCGCAAAACAGAACGACTAAATGAATTGCAAATCGGAGATTGCATTGCGTTGTGTTAAGTGAATTTTTATAAATTAATATGAGCAACGCAACAATTTTCCATTTTTTAATTTACAGCATTCAAATGTGTCGTTTCATTCTTTTTAGAAACCTACCTATACCAAATTCCATCAAAATTGGTGGAAAAATGACAAAAATTGTCAGGTTTCTTGAATTAACTTTGGAAACCGAACCTAATCACCATTTTTTAGGCGCTTCATAAAAATTGTTTATATAATCCTAATATATAGAACCCTACATACCAAATTTTGTACATCAAAACCGGTGTAGAAATGCTCAAAAAAATTGAAGTTTTACTCTGGTCACCTCTTATTATCTACATGCATATCATTTTCTACGTGACTTTTATGAAAATTGTTCATGTAATGGTATCAGAAACCTACAAATACTAAATTACATCAAAATCGGGCAAGAAATATTCCTGGAATCTTCTCTTCTCTGACGACGTATAGCAAAAGTTCACCGATAAGGTAATACGCTAAGGATGAGTAGATTTACTTTTACTCTTATCCATGTAATGCCGATCAACAAATATTGTAATAACTAAACTGTTACTGTGTATGAAAACACACACTGTTCACTATAAGATTTCTTTGTTGTGAGAATTTTTTACTGTGAAATCCACTAATTTTCGTTTTGTTGATTCTTCTCCCAGACTTCGTTATGCATCTTCTTCATTACGAGAATTCGTGGTTATATCAAATCGTTTCAAACCAACAAAATATAGAAAGTAAACCAACTTTTCTGTTTCGTAACGAAAAAATATTGCATTCTGTTTGTCTATCCGTCACGTCAATACAAATTTCATATATATAAAAAAAATATTCTACTTTGACAGCCTACGGAACGATACGAAACGGAAAATTTGTCTATGCTGTCTCCTACTTTATATACAAAATAAAATACTATGGAAAATAAAAAGGGAGTGAAAAAAATATTCGAATATATGGTAAGAGGATATCTAATTATATACAGAATCCACTGTACATCACACTACAAGTATATGGTACAGTACAGTAAGTGCATTTATTGATTTATGGTGTGATATTTTACACTTATTAACTAATTTCATTAGTTAACAAATTTATATCAAATCAGTAGTATTTTGTCATATTATGATTATAATTACAAATATACATATGCGCGTAATATAAGTTAAAGCTTAAATTAATAAATTTATTATGTAACACATTTACACGGTCGCCTCTATATAATACACACAATATACAGGGTGTCCCAAATTTCGACGGCAATACGAAAGGTTCTCTGGGTCATTTTGCGTCGAAAATATTACATAACATTTTGGCCGATTCGACTTCGGTACGTAGTTACACGCAAATAACCAAATTTTCAATCAGACCGTGTATGGCACTCTTCTGGGATCAATATCTCAATAACTAATTAATCGATTTTAAATTTTTATATATATTTTATTTTATCCAGATACTTACAGGAATGTTGACAATTAGCTGAACTCCATTTTTCTTTTTGAAAGTTTGTTCAAGCATAAGTCGAAAAATCATGATGAAAACAATTTTTTCGGTATAAATTTAAAAACTTGCCACATTCATAAGCTTTCGTTTCAGCTATAACATTGCGATGGGTCTCAACTGGTTCCAGAGATATTCATAAATAATTTCAACGATGTAGGCATAAAATTGGTTTTCGCTATGAATAAATTTTATATGTTCTTTGCTTTACCCAGAACCAACAATGAAGACAGGACAGATACCTGGTTCCACACACTCCTACACATTCACGTAAACCTTCACACACACACAAAGTACCACACGTACAAACGCCCACACTCATTAACCCACAAAATCACACGCACGCATATCACCACAGTTTTAAGCAAACAAAGCCTAAAGTAATTGCTGAAAATTGTGCTCCTTCAGCTCGAATACATAGACAACAATGCTTTTCAATAGACCGAACCAATCTAAGTGTTTGCTGTTGCTTGTGACGAAGGTATTGAATACAGTCTTAAATACGCTGAATTAACTCTTCGAGTGAATTAATCACAGTTGCATAGACTTTATAGACATAAATAGAAATCCAACGGATTTAAGTCTGCACTTATTTTTAAGTGGCGACCAGCTTATGGGCCCACCTCTGACAATCCAACTTTGAACGAGTGCAGATGTGGTTTCAACTTGATGGTGGCCCAGCGAAAATTTGGTTAATTGCTTGTAACTTCGTACCGAAATCGAATCGGCTAAAATGTTATATAATATTTTCGGCACAATATGCCCCCGAGAGAACATAATGTTGGCGTATTGCCGTCGAAATTTGGGACACCCTGCATAAAATATAAATAATATTGTCATATAAAATATGAATAATAAATAACAAGAAGATAATAATTTAAATTATATATAGTCAAATAATTAATTATGCATAAATGATTATTTACATAATATTTTTTTTTCTATTTCTGTCATTTCATCGAAAAAATTTCTTTGGTTTGTAAATTACACAAAAAGTGTATATTTAAATTGCTGTTCGACTATATCTTTATACATACACAAATATAAAATGATAATGCTATGGTGCGGTATACATTCAACATACGCAGCACATTATGTATTGTAACTATGTATAGCAACTAATGTTAAACAACCCCTTTTATATTTCGTTATGTACATCATCAACGGTGCTGCTGTTCACTTTTTACCAATTTCTCCATTTATTATATTCATTAATTTATATATATTTTTTTATAAATTTCTATTCCATAAACATATACGGCATTCAAAAAAATATTCCATATCGTTTTCGTTTTTTACGTCGTCGACGAATAAGAGTGGGATGATAAAATATTTTCAACTTAAATATACTTTCTTTTATTTCTTGTATTTTATGCTTTAAAAAGACTTGTGATTTAAAGACTGTGATGGAAATTGGTATAATAAAGTTTGGTATATATATGAAAATGAATTTTAATTATATATTTAATATTAAACCGATGTATTTTTTTATTATTACACGCACAATGTGCTAATAATTATGGATGGTTTTTGCTATCGCAATATACAACGAAATTCAGTTTTTTACATGAAATTTACGAAAAATTACAGATACTGCATTAAAGCTACTTATTCATTATAATGGTGAGTGTGTGTAAATTATGTATCGTGTGGCCAACGAAATGTGCATTTTGTTATAAATGTCGAATTTTGCATTTTTTATTTTCTATTGTATAATGTCAATATTTTGAAAAACAAAAATAAATAACAATTAATAATGATAACGATAAGGAATCTATTTTAAATAATTTATAATTTATTGTAATACAAAACATTAATGATACAACTTTCCAAAAATTTTTACTAACGACTCTTGAGGACGCGATTTGGCCGCACAGTCACCACTATAACTTAACATATTTCTGTATATGTTTAGGTGATGGGTGGGTGCGTGGTTATTCAGACCTATGGACACCGTACGTAAGTGTGATTGTTATTTATATAAAACTCTATATTATATTTTCGTAATTATTTAATGTATGTACAATATAAGAAGATGGATCGTTGAAAATTAACCATTAACACTTGCTAAAAGTAATAGCTATTATATGGAGTTAGAGTAAAAGTAAATATATCTATCCATAGCGTACTAACCTATATCGGTATTCTTTTGCCATCCATGTAATGGCGATCAATACATTCTGTAATAACTAAACTGTTGTGAACACACACACCTATAAAAATATTTAAATATATGTATATGGATTCTTCGTTGTGTGACACGGTCTTCATTATGATACATTCTTTGCTATATGCAACGTTCTTCGTTATGACAGAGAGTTCGTCACTATGCGAGATTTCTTTGTTGTGAGAATTCTTTGCTATGAAACCCACTCATTTTTCTTATTTTAAATTATTAGTCAATTATCGAAATAAAGATGTTTACTTAATTTCATCACACACAGTAAACTGTGATATAAAGATCCTTAAAATTCGGGATTGGAAGACATTGACAGCGGATAGGTCAGGTTGGAAAAGGCTAAAACCGCACCCGGGTTGTAACGCCATAGAATAAGAATAAGTAAGTAACTTAATTTCATGGTTATTTTTTATGAGTAATTAACGCATATTAACGTATGGTGTGTGTGTGTGTGTTTGATTGTGTGGATCGTTTATTAATATTTGTGTATCACACATAGCACCATATATTTTCGAAGATATCCAAGCAAAAACAAACGTTTTGTATTCAAATAGACGCATCGAAAAATTGCACATATAAATTTCAGTAATTGAATGCGGTATTTCATGATTGATTAGGACATGTGTGACCACTATCGACTACAAATGTATTTATATTCATATCAGTTTAAAACGAATTTCAACTCATAACCTTTTTGTTTTATATAATATATTTAAATTCTATAATTAGATTATGACATTGACATTATGTAAACTTTTCGAATGTGTTATTATCTTGGATTATCAATTAATTTACCAAAAATTGTTTGATCTTTGGTCGTGCAGGGTATCGAAAAGAAAACAATGTTTTGTTTTTAATTTTTTTTTTGATGACTTATTAATACAAGAAAAAAATTGTAAATGTAATAACATTTATGAGATAAGAAATTGTTTTTTTTTTATGAATTAATATGAAAAATATGAAAAATTTGAATTCTATAATTAGAAAAGCACTTGTAACATGCGACTGATATATGGCAAACATTAACACTATAGCCATATTTCATCTGTGTATAGCAACAAAACATAATAAATGTATATGAATGAAAAATATCGCATAAGTGGTTATAATTATTATTATTATTATTAAAACAAAAAACTCAATGTGTGTGCAAAAGGTTTATGGTTAATAAAAAATTTAATTGATTGTATTGTTTATTTATACAATGTTGTTACAACAACAACAACATAAACCATTAAATCAATTTTATTTTATAAATAAATTATTTATTTTTTATAATGATATTGTTATCACAACGTCATATTTTTACGCGTACTATATTATTATGTTTTATTAATTATATAAAGAAATATGTGTAGAGCTGAACTGATTGTGTGTGAGTAATTAAAATGTTATATTTTATCCAATTATATATATTTCTTGTATTTCCGTATTAAAAATTGTATTATTGTATATAAAAATAGCGAAAAAACATACATTTGTTTTATAATTAATCTAATTAAAAATTTTTTATGATTAAATTTAATTCTATAAACAAACAAATGTAAATATTTACAAATAATAATAATAATAATAATAATTTATAAATAAATATTCATAAAACATATAGAAAAAATACTAAAATGTACCACATGACCACCAACTATTCATTTGAATGTACTACGAAATAACACACCAAAATAATATATATGAATATATTAAATGACGAGTGTATAATAATAAATATGTACTTTAATTTTAAAAGGTTGTCCATGTAACATAAATCATATATTCAAATTGCAGTCATTAGTCAAACGTAAATTATTTTAACATGTTTTGTTGTCATCAAGGTTGTTCTCTTTGTGTGTGTTTAAATAAATAATTTCATATATTATAATATGATTTAAATTTAATTTAAATGTACGCGTACGTAGATACTAAATGCGGACGACCAAGTGTATACAGTTTACACTTATTTATAAATTATTTAATATACTAGCAACTTGTACTAGAATAGGGACTAGTGGTGCTATACATAGTATACGTATATACGGAATTGTGTGATGGTTATGTTGTGCTCCAAACATGTACATATAATTTCAATTTTAAATATAATATGTATTTTATTTGTTTACTATTTCTTTTTATTCTGTCTATACAGGGTGTCTACGAGCGGTGTGCATTCCTTTAAGGGGGTTATGGCGGACATAATTCTAAGTCGAAATTACTAAATAACATTTTTCGATTTGCGGCTCTCTGTTTTCGAAATATGGCCCTAAGAATTTTCTCCATCATTAAAGTACCAATAACTTCGAAAGTAAGGCAAATACAGAAAATTTATAGTAGACCGAATTTGTAGAGAATTAAATTTTGAATTAAAATGTGTTTTTATTTCTACAATTACACCACTTTTTCAAACAGTTATAACTTTTAAACTGTTAGCCAAATCAAATATTTTACAAAATTGTAGCGAAATAAATTAGTTTTACTTTTTTAATATAAAAATAAGTTGTTAGATTTTTAAAAAAATTCATTTTAGTACGAAATTTTTGAGAACCCATAGTTATTTTTCAATTATATTGTTCAATAACTTGAAATTGAAGCAAGTTATAAAAAATTGTATAACACAATTTAATTCTCTACAAATTCGGTATACCATAAATTTTCTGTATTTACCTTACTTTCGAAGATATTGGTACTTTAATGCTGGAGAAAATTCTTAGAACCGTTTCTCGAAAACAGAGACCCAAATCGAAAAATGTTATTTAGTAATTTCGATTTAGATTTATGTTCCCCATCACCCCCTTAAAGGAATGCACACCGCTCGTGAACACCCTGTATATTATCGGATAAATTTTTTAATGTGATGAATTTATGTTATGTAAAAACTTTATGTACAAATTGTATAGATATGGAGAAGTAAAATGTTATAAAATAGCATAAACATCGTATATATTATCAAAACAGTGGCGATGCCTGAGAAATAGCCTCCACTTTTCAATATTATTCTCTTTTTTCTTATACAGCCTGGCTGAAATTAGATTAGCTGATGAAAAAAAAATTTGGGTGTTCACCGAAATAAATTTCCTGGAAAATCAACTTTTAACAATTATAGTTTTAACGCATTTTCATTTTTGTACACAAAATTGAAAATTATCATCAATTTCTAATGTTTCATAGACGGGATTTTTTAAAATTGATCCACTCGTTCAAAAGATATGACCGATTTTCCGATCGATGACAGAGAAAATTTAAAGAAATATGTAGTACTGTATAAAGTGAACGCACCCAAACGGTACAAAAAATTTGTACAGAATCAATATTTCATACTAAAATTCCACTGACATCAAACGGAAAATCGGTTAAATCTACTGAGCGTGTGTATCGATTTTAAAAATTTCGTCTATAAGAGATTGCGAAAATTGATTATAATTTTCAATTCTGTATACAAAAATAGAAATCCGTTAAAACTATATGGTCCGTAATTTGAAAAGATGGTAATTCTTAAAAGTCGATTTTCCGGCAAATTTAGTAAATTGACAATAGAATTGTTGTTCATAATGTAGTCTACTTTTTCAACTCGATTACCAGAAATATATAATGAAATTGCAATTTGAAAACATTTTTTCACTACATCAAAAATAATTATAGTTTGCGTATAACCCTAAATAAATATTATCGTTGTGTGTATCAATAGCAAAAAGATAAAAACACTCAGTATTTATATAGAAAGACTCTGTTTAATTATAAAAATATGACTAAAAATTCCTTTAAATAATTTCTCCTAATACATAATTTTCTATGGTGAAATTTTTACGGACATCTCAATAATTTTGAAATTGTATTGGGTACAAAAACTACAAAGCCGATGTATTTTGAAATACAATTTATTCGAATTATGCTCCATTTGAACCTATCTGCCTATCTTTCAGTTAGTTTATAGATGTCCTGCCCTGGTAAAAGTTTGTTTCGTGAGAGACGATCCAATTAGTCAGTGAAATACTTTTGCAACTGGTGCACACGACGAATTTTTGTCCGATCGAATGTGGTCTGGCATTGTAATGTGTTGTGAAAAATAATGATGTTATGCCTAATTATCACATTCCGTTCGTGTTCATCCACTACATATATATGGTTCGCTGCAATAATTTGATGTCGGTAAACTTCATCAGTTTGTTGCTATCATTTCATCCGCTCATAATAGATCATTGGTATTTGATTCCACCAAAAATATACAGACCGCATATAACATAACATTGGCACATTGAATACATTTCGCTGTAGCTGTTATGGAATTGTTTCACCTTGACCCAAGATTTTTTGTGATTAGGATTTTTCTTCACCAATATTTATTCGATGCAAAAATTCCTTTCATTGTTTTTTATCTGTAGCAACAATTTTCTCTTATGTTCGATTTTCTTGTGATGTTTCGTTCAATGCTAAATTTTCTATATATAGTTTTTGTATCATTCGCATGTTACGTAAGCGCGTTGTAAAACACATTACATTTAATGCGTCATGGGGCGGCTATAAGTAAAATTGTGTTTAACATGCGACTTTATCCAGCAATGCTTGCCACTTGTTTCATCGTAATTTTTAAAATAATCGAAAACATTCTCTGTACATGTTGTGTATGCGATGGAACATGCTCACCGTAAGCTTTTTGGACCGTTTTTTTTTTGGAACAAAATTAACCATTTTCAATCGCTTTTTTCAAGCAACAATAGACCAATGCCTCTCTTTTAAAATATGCGACACCTGTGTTTCTGGATTTAATAAATAAAAGTGGTGTTAGTAACGAACGCCTGTTTTTTTTGTTAAACTTTTGGCAGCCGAGTGATGGTAACATATATCTACTAGTAGTTAAGGAACACTAATATATGGAAATTTGCGAAAATGTAGTACTTTTCCAGACAAAAAATTCCTATTATTGACATTTTTTTTTAAATTTTTAATTCTATTGTATAATTTAAATTTATGCGAATATATTTAATTTTTTATTATAAATTTCATATTTTATTGTTTTTTTTTCAATTCAATAATAGGAAAAACTAAATGATTCATGATTCTTCTACTTCAACGTATTCAATCAATCGGATATAATAACAACGTTCAAATGCTGCGGTGTGTGCTGCCGGTGAGTAAAATTATCAATAATTTATATTTTAATAAAAATTTACACATTTCAAATTAATTGAATTGACGCGATGAAATTTTAAGTGCAGCCATAATAATACTTAAAATTTTATTTATTTTATCAACAATATATATCAATAATGAAATGAAAAAAGACAATGAATGTGAAAAACATGACATAAAAAAAAGGTACGATTATATTTTTTATTATTGCTTATTAAAAAATATAAAATAATAATTTCAAAGAATTTTTCATGTCGAAAAGGAAAAGAATACATTGTTTTGTTTTATTTTGTTTTGTTATTATTATTATTATTAAGAAGTAATAATCTTTCTTAAATAAACGTATAAATGTACAGGTTGCCTCAGGTTCCGATTGCCATATACGTTATTCCTAGATTTGCTTGCGTAATTTTGAGTCGACATATGGTATAACATTATGGACTAATCGAAATCGTTACGAAGAATTTAAAAAACACTAGTCATACGCCTATATGCTTTCGTTGTATACATGCAATTTGTCCCTATATGTAAATAATATCTCCTACAGGAATCGTGTATCGTTTGTCATAACAATCTGAGACACCCTGCGTATATACAATAAAACAAACAATGAACTGAAGAAAAAATTGAACACTGTTTATACACACGAGCATTATATATTCATACATAGAAAAGATAGTTATACTTATACATTCATACCACCACCATGAGTACTACACGTGCATAAAAGTAAAGATAGTATTTATATACAATATAATATTTTCTTTTGAAAAGAATGATCTCCTCTCAATTCTTTTAAGTTATATACTAAAGTTTATATAATATTTATAAAAGTAATAAACATTATCGTACAAAAATTATATTTAAAATCGCGTCAAGTAAAGTGAAAACATTTATTTTTATTTATTTACGATTATAATTACGAAATTATTTTTTCTAATTAATTGAAATTATACCATATATTATAAAGTTTCACTCACACATTATTTTGTACACAGTAGCGTGAAAGTTTCGTGAAAAAAATATTTTCTCATATTATAATTTCATAATTTTCTTTACTGCGGTAGCCCAAAATTAAATCTTTGACGTAAATTTATGGTTACAAATTATAATCAATTTCACATAGAAGAGATTTTCAAAAAGCGCTTTACGTGTGTTCAAAAGATATGACTGAGTTCTAATTTGAGTCGCCACAGTTTACACGTAATTTTTAAATATGGTAGTATAGTTAATAAAGAAATAATAAACCAATATTAACCATTGCAACAATATTTCGTATACATATTCTACAAACATTAATATGGTCACTCCAAATTAGAGAGGTTATTATAAATTGCATCAATGTTTCTCACATCAAATGGAATGGAAATATTAATAAAACACAAAAACACTAGAAATAGCTCCTTATTAATTTGTAAATAACAATTTTTTGAGATTATTTTCATTTAATTTAAATCTGTTACAAATAAATGCAATCAGATAATATCCCTTACGTTATGTTCATCATTTGTAGATTAAATGACTTACTTACTTACTTACTCTTACTCCATGGCGTTATAACCCGGGTGCGGTTTTAGCCTTCTCCAACCTGACCTATTCGCAGTCAATGTCTTCCAATCACGAATTTTAACGAACTTAATATCACAGTTTACTGCATCTAGCCATCTCGTCTTAGGTCGTCCGGCTCTCCTTCTACCTTCTGGTTTACCATTTAACAGTTTTTGCGGCACACGCTCCTCCTACATGCGTACTACGTGTCCAAGCCATCTCAATCTATTGATTTTGATTGTTTTGACAATATTAGCGATTGATCGTACAACTTGTGTAATTCAAAATTGTATCTTCGCCTCCAACCATTCTGTTCTTTGACGGGACCAAATATTGTAGAGTAAATACATATACAGATATCTCAGATAATGTATACGCATAATTCGCGTACATATGAACCTTAGCACAATGATAATGACAATTTTAAATTTAAATTTATAAAAACAGAGATTGTGAATAATCGCAGCACATATATAAAGATATCGTGCTTGAAATCTTGACAATTTTCCAATCATTTGGACGATGTTGACGATGTGTGTGTTAAACAAATGCGTGTTAACGTTACAGTAGTACGGTTTACATATGCAATAATCATACCTATAATATAACGTACAATAATATGGAATTTCACATTCGACGCATGCCAAGAGAATTTGATGTGATTTTTTTTTTAAAAAAGCTCCATAATATTCCCGTAAACGGAATTGGGTAATTGGGTGCTCCGATAGGATTTAAACAATCCAAAATCACGTTATAAATGTTATGCGGGAGTATAGTATTTTCTCAATTTTTTTTTAGAAACTTTTAACATATTCCCAAATTGTTAATTCACAGAAAATTGGTTCATGCCAGAAGTTATAATTATTTTAAATTTAATAACTTTTCATAAAAAAAAACTATTCTGCAATAAATTTTTTTCGCATTTTAATTTACTATTACAATAAAGTAGGAATATAATTCCAGAATAATATCGGTTCTCTATGCATGTTTAAATGTTATGTTCCAATGAACACACACATCGCTGATAATTAAAATGTTATTATTAAATTCCATCCAAAAATCAAAATTTATGTAAATTGTTTATTAAAATAAAGTGTGTGAAGGTTTTTTTTTTTTTTTGGCAATATACAAATTTATAATTTATATAAATTAATTAAAATTTTAATTCAGTAAAAATACTTGTATTATCTATCAATTATTTATTTATTTATTTATTTATTTATTTATTAATTTATTTATTTATATAATGATTATATTATATAAGCGAGTAAAAAAAAATAAATATAAAAACCAATGACAATTAATATTAAAAAATGTTATAAAATTATAATTTTATTTATTTTTTATCACACACCATAAGAGATTTATCAAATTGATTAGAAAACATTTTTGTTATTTTATTGTTATGTGTGCGGGAATTCATATATCGTATATTATTAATACAGCCAGAATAGAAAAATTAATGCACTGCGAAAATATTAGTCTATTATTATTTAATGGCTTTGGTTCGGTATTTCACCAAAATGATTTTACGAAATCGACAAATATTGGCGTTATGTTTCACCAATTTCATTGGTTAACACAGGCCTGTGATAGTGCTTAGATTTTGTCATTTTTTTTTTTATAAAGCTTTTAACACTTCCAATTTTTTCAGTTTTTTCCAACGATCACATGCAATTGTTTAGACACACGCGCACACATATAACTCAACGTCAGAGAATAATTCTCGTAAATGGAAATCAGTGAGGGAAATGTATGGCGAAAGTCTGCCATAACCGCGGATATAACTAGCAAATGGAAGCTATTGAATTTACGAAGACTACATATTAAAATAAACAAACAACCTGGGAAATGGCACAAACTGAATTTAATGATTTTATGTTAAGTAGATGGACCATCTATTATTTGTTGAATTAAACATTAGCTCCATATTTTCCGAATTAATTATTTGCTTCATATAAATGGGTTTTATTAAATTATGTATATGACGATACTTTATGAACAATGGAAAGAACTTTAAAAATTACGATGGTTAAAGGAGCACGATAAGGTTTCAATTTCGTTTCATGGATTCAATCATATCTATGTTATATTACGTGATAATGTGCGTCGTCATGTTTTTTAACGTTACATCTGGTGTACCTATAGGTAGTCATTTGACGCATATTTTATTTATTTTATTTTTTATTGCCTACTATTTTCTGAATGTAAAATTTATGCTGATGATGTAAAAATTTATAAATCTCATTTACTCTAAATTTTTACAATTTGATCCTCTTATTGTGCTTTATCGTTTCGTTCGTGTTCCATATAAATAATATATTTTTTAAATATTGGCAAATGTAAGAGGTTATTAATTTTACTCACTTACCGACCGAGATTTTTGTTTTATTCGTTTCATTTTAAAGCGGTAATATCTTGAATAATATGGACAAAACTCTTGATTTAGGTGTTTTACAATGTTTACAATGATAGAAAAGATATTTTATATAGAAAATATATTTTTAAACTTTACGTGTTCAAAAGCTATATATGATTGATTTTCATTTTGATATTTGTCAAATTGTATATGTTATAGTTAGGTTAGGAGTACTTCCAATATTATTTTTCATAATAAAGTTTACTTTTCGTCAGGTGGTTATCAGAAAATTATAGTGATATTGGAAAGTGAATGCTATTTCTTGCACGCTTCGCTTCAATGTAGCATATCTCATTTACTCTAAATTTTTACAATTTGATCCTCTTATTGCGCTTTATCGTTTCGTTGGTGGTCGATATAAATATATTTTTTAAATATTGACAAATGTAAGAGCTTATTAATTTTACTCACTTACCGACCGAGATTTTTGTTTTATTCGTTTCATTTTAATGCGGTAATATCTTGAATAATATGGACAAAACTCTTGATTTAGGTGTTTTACAATGATAGAAAATTAAATTTCAAACCCTCATATTAGTGTTACGTTGTTGTCAATATAGGGCAAATTCGTCATTGGGTTTATATATACCGTGAATCACGTGAATTTTCTGATCCATATTGTATTCGTGCGCTATCCTTGAATACACATACCCTGTTTGGTTGCCATATTGCTTAAACGACAAGTCTATAGGTTGGAAACTGGATGCAAAGACGATGGAAGTCTGCGTTGGACTGATCCTTTAAGATTGTCTAGCTATACGGATAGACTTGCGTTACCGAATAACATGCGTACCCTTGAAAGACATACAGAATAATATTAGTTTGTCATTTATTTGTTAGAAATTGTTAAAAATGAAATATTGATTGAGTATTCTTATTAGATTACATTTTAAATTAAATGTTAAACAATTCCGATTTATCGAATACTTTCAACTGGGTAATTATCATACTAATTCTGGTCGATTTAATCCATCGCAAGTTATGCTAATGATATATAATTCTTACAGTAGTTATTTCAATATTATGCATAGATGGCAATGCATAGGTAATGGTTGTTTCAAATTTGAATTTTATAATATCACACATGATGGACAAACTTCTTGAATATCATTTAGTGTGCAGATTTTTGTTTCCCGGCATTTTTGGCTGGTATATTTGCTATATGCATAGAACGTTATTTTGTCAATATCGCATATTTACCATTGATTTTTTCAATGCAACGTATCGTGATTTCGAACATAATACTGTTGTACATTTGCATTTAATGTTGCTTAAATAAATAAATAAATACAAAATTGTATGGCCGAATATTTAATATGAGTCTGCGACAACTGTTTTCATTCTGGGTGTAATATTACAATACATACAGAAAAAAATAACTTTCCATTTAATCTTTTAATGGATTTTGTTAAACCTTTTATTTAATTTTATTCATTGATTATTTATGATTATATGATTTTAGATAACAAAATATTTTCCATATATTTGTTTCTTTTATGTATTAAGGTGGTATTAAAAAAACAATTTAATATAATGTGCCAATAAAATTCCTTGAAATGGATGTTGTTGATTTTGAAATTTTATCAGTTTTATTAATTTGTGTTATATAATTTCATTTATATATAATTAATAATATATTTATGCTAATATTATTCAGTTTTATAAAATAATTAATTTAGAATTTGCCAAATTGGTTCAACTAAAAATGTAATAATGTATTATAATAAGGTTTAAGATGTGTTTTAAAATTGATTTTTATTACATATTGCGATACTGTCAATTCCAAATTTAATTCTATACTTATTTGTAGTTTTATTTATTTATTATTATTTATAGATTCAAGTGTTATTATTCCAATACAATACATTGTCTACATTTTTTTGATACTATCATATTACAAAAATGTTGTTAAACAGTGCAATACAATTTCAAATACGTTTTAAATTTTTTTTTTATATATTATTGTTCTTTTGTCAATAAGGTATTTCTAAGAGAATATTATAATATTCCCTTTTTTCATTTTACATTGACTTTTATTGACACATACATATCAGTTGCGAAGAGTGTGATTTCAGATTACAATATCTTTGTATATTACGAATGATCGAGTTTTATAAATTTTTATCTTTATCTATTGGTACGGGACCATAGTTTTAATAAATTTTCAATTTTTGCATACACAGTTCCATAAATTATATAAAAGAAATTTCCAATATAGAAAAGATATTTTTAAACTATACGTGTTCAAAAGCTATATATGATTGATTTTCATTTTAATGTTTGTCAAATTGTATATGTTATAGTTAGATTAGGAGTACTTCCAATATTATTTTTCATAATAAAGTTTACTTTTCGTCAGGTGGTTATCAGAAAATTATAGTGATATTGGAAAGTGAATGATATTTCTTGCACGCTTCGCTTCAATGTTGCATATAATATTTTATATAAAAATTTAATTGTATGATAATTTTTTTATGATGAACACTTTAAAAACCCAACATTTTATTATAGTTTTGTCATTGTTAGATAGATGAAATATATATTTATTACATAACAAGAATAAAACTAATGAAAGGTATTTAAAGTGCGTGCCCATGTATGGATCAATCATTGAATAAAATAACATTATTCAGTAATGTATTGTCAATTTAGTTGCTTTGTCATAAAAATTCTCGCCTTTATCAGCAAAATAGTGAATCAAGGACGTTTATCATTGAAAAAGTTTTACAAAGAACAACAACAGCAACAGCATCCAACTGTGGTCGCTATTCTTGAATTCCATTATTCAGTTTGTTGTCATTTGTTGAATTTATATACACATTCTGAATTGATCGGTTTTGTTGTTGCATATGGTTTGAAGTTGAAAATAGACAATTCTTTAATAAACGTTTGGACGTTGTTTGCGCTGGTTCAACTTTTTTGCATTATACAATGTTTTTCGATTTAAATACATTATTGCATTCAACCCATTTTTTATCGCTATAGCTATCAACCTTATCAAAAATTAATCGCAAATGGATATACTTTGATTAAAGTGCGGATTTCTTTAAGTTCATGAGAAAAACATAAATCAATCCAAATTAAACGCTTTTTTAGCCGTGTATGTGATACATCGAGCTTCTATGCGATCTCACATTGTTTTTCCTATGATGATCCATATCGTTTTGCATATAATGATCCACATTGATTACTACTTTGATTTGGTCATCATCAACTTTAACGCATCAATTTAACTTGAATGGGAACCTGAACGGTGTTCGTCTTGGAGTGAAAAATCCACCAGAACAAACAGACAAAAAAATTTGTCCGTAAAATTTTTTTAGGACTACGTCACCGAACACACCAGCAGCGCATAACTTGTTGTGAGCTTGAGATGCGTTATTTCTTTTGATAATTGTGTAATTTTTTTTGTGATAAATTGTTTCGCAATGAATTTATTTGCGATAAATTTGTAACGCAATGAATTGGCCGAATGATATTGCTTATTCTAGTACGTATTTTGCAAATATTTTCAATTAACCTTTATATTATGTTTTATAACCTTTTCTTTTAATATATAAATTATGTTCTCTCTCTCTGTGTTAGTAAATTTGTATAATATACACAGTGTATTTTGATGTTATGGGTTGGTTATAAATATTTATATCGTAACATTTATAATTTAAATTATACAAAGAACAAAAAATGCTAATTTATGTTGTGTTTTACACAAATCGTTTAAAACTTAAATGATTTAATTTTAATATTATATTATAAAACGAACTCTTACATAATATACAAAAAAAAAATAAGAAATAGGGTAGATCAACCAGCTTGTGCACATTTTTTTAATATTTCGGGTCACTTCAATTTTTTAACATTGTAAAGTGTATTTGTAACGAAATGACATGGGCTAAATTTTTATAGAAGAACACTTTCTAAATTAGTGTTGATAAATAATAACTAATAAAAAGTTATTTTCAAGTACATTACAAACAGAAAGTTTGAAAAAAGCACATAGACGGGCATATGCTGTAAAAATAATCTTGAAAATTTTTGATATTCAAATAATTATAAAATGCTTTTATAGGTTCGGTATTATACCGAAGTACACGAATAAAAAAAAAACCAAACTTTAATGGGTTAAAAATTCGGTTATTGTCGATTTTTTGTTTTACCTTTTCAGTTCGAATTTTCATGGGTTATGTACCAGGTGTACCGGTATGAAGTGAGCGTTAAGATACGATGCCTCCATAGGGAAAATTTGTTGTGAACGAGCTTTAATTTTTTTTTTGTTTGATTGCTATACCATCTGTCAAACATATTTAGTATACGCATCAAGTCATTGTGTACAAACAACATCATATTTTTTCATCGTGTTAAAAATGTTGAATTTTGTACCAGAAAATGATGAATGGGCGGAAAGCATTAAATTTTTGTTTTCGTTTGAAGAAAAGTAGAGTCGCAGGTGATCATGTTCTATCAGAAGCAACATACAAAAGATGGTTTCAACGGTTCAGATATAATGATTTTGATGACACTTTGAATCAAAAGCAAATGGCAGAAATTTTAAAATGTTACACAAAAAACAATTTCTGACCGTTTAAAAGGTATGGGATAGATCCAAAAGTGTGGAAAATGGGTGCCACATGAACTGAATGAAAGACAGATGGAAAACTGAAAAAACCCTTGTGAAATTTTGCTTGCCAGACACGAAAGAAAATCAATTTTGCATCGAATTGTTATTGGCTATGAAAAATGGATTTATTTTTAGAATCCTGTATGGAAAAAATCATGGGTTAATCCAGGACATCCATCAACATCGACTGCAAAACCAAATCGTTTCGACAAGAAGACAATGGTGTGTGTCTGGTGCGACCAGAAATGTGTGGTGTACCACGAGCTTCTAAAACCTGGTGAAACCGTTAATGCTGATCGCTACCGACAACAAATGATCAATTTAAACCATACATCGATCGAAAAACGACCTGAATGGGCCAGAAGACACGGCAATGTAATTTTGCTCCATGACAATGCACCTGCACACAAAGCAAAACCGGTTCAGGATACAATCAAAGCACTTGGCTGGGAGCTGCTACGATTCCTACAAAGTCGTCGAAAATTGGGTGTCTAATTGGTCTGATTTAAAAGACGAACAATTCTATTGGCGTAGTATCCACAAATTGCCAGAAAGGTGGTCAAAATGTGCCAATATTTTGCAAAAAATGATTTTTACTTTCCCGTTTAAAATTTATGTTTTATTTTCACAAAAAAAACGCTCACTTGATACCAGTACACCTGATAGTTGTGACTATCTTAGTTTCATAAGAGATGTTGCGAAATTTCTAAAAATATAATTTTATATATATGTGATTCAGGGTAACCGATGCGCCATAGGATGCCGGTTCTACTCTACTGTACATACATTGCATTAACATATGGAACATAAAACGTTTATTATTACTATTTTTTTTTTTTTATTAATTATACAAAAACGTTTATGCAGAGTCACAAACACACACACACACATACATGCACATATGTACAACATAAGAAAACATAAGTGTATAATTTAACATATGATAACCATATTATTGATTTACTATACATTTACTATAAAAATAAAATGCAAAAGTTGATGTATTTTTCTATATTTAAGTATCAAACTATAAAATACTAAAACACTAAGTTGTGTGGTGGTGGTCAATATCATATTATATATCCTTTTTTATTCATATATATCTATTGTAGTATAAGGTATAATTGCGTAATACGTATATATGTTAAACTGTTCAATATAAAAGCCAATCTATAAGTAAATACAACACAAATACATAACCATATTCTGGATAGAAACATAATCGAACGACAAATATAAATATCCATATAATACGAAATAGGATAATCACTAAAATGTTGCGATATAAAACCGAAAACCATCTTTATTAAATTTATTAAAATATGATTTGCGATTTTCTCAACATATAATATTGATTATATGTATATGTAAAAATAAGTTCTGTTTTTCAGGTGGTGTAATGCTTTCACTAAAATGTATACAATGTGGTACTACAGGTTCTTGTGAAAACTCTCTTTATAGTCTTCAAAAAGTATTGTTACATATACATATAGTTGTTGTTTTTGTGGTGAAGCATACTTTGAATAATGTACCAATTTTGGTAAATAAACTAGTAGTAGTTTTAAATTAACATTTATAGCTTTTATGTAATTGTTTTGTTGTTTCACAAAATAATCCGCTACATTAAAATTTATTCATTTTTGTCGTTCCGTTTTGTATGTCACCATGCGTCCTGCAAATATACTATACCATACTTGCACTACGAATTTACAGAATGATTAAGTAGGTTGTACCGTATGGTTAACCAATAACTTCGGAAAAACAACCAGTTCTGAAGTCAATAACACGACCTCAGATCAGACACGATAAACGGCTACGATTTTAAGATCCTTAAAATTCTGGAGATAATTGTGAATTAAAAGTAAAAGTTTTTAAATATGACATAACTGATTCACAGAAGGCCAAGTGTGGCTATAAGTGATAATGAACGTCCAGGATCAACCATCTAAATTTTAGATTCTAAAACAATTTACTGAAGAAAACATTAAAAAAAGTGCGTAATTTTATGAAAAATTTTAATAAATCTTCAGCGTGATTCATTGAAACGGAGCTTGACATATTGAAATCAATAATTCATCGAATTTTAACTGATCTATAATAGGTGAATGCAAAGTTTGTCTCACATCAATTAAATGATGATCAATGATTGCACCGAATTTAACTAATAATCAAATTTTCTTACATAATCATTCACCGCATATCCATTTAATTTAACTTTATTTGGCTATGAAATAAAACCGTTTTGCATCAGTTGAAGGCATTCAAAATAGTGACGACCACCGTTCTCAACAGCATTCCTATCAGTCAGACACAAAAAAGTCATTTGATTCGCCCTTGTGTTGAGCGTACAAATGGATTTGCGATTTCAGTTGATGGAAATTATTTTAAATAAATAAATTGGTTTTTTTGAAAATTTAATATTTATTTTTCGGTTTTTGTTTTTATCCATTCCGCGGTTTATTATGGCACAAAGCGTGTATATAAAACTTATTATAGATATGAAAATATCTTACTTTAATAAATAATCAAAGCAATTTAACCTCTTCTCTAGCATAAACTATGAACTAAAAGATTACATTTTTTTTTACGCATATGCTTAAAAATAAAAACTATTTACCCAATCCATTTGTAACAAAAATGGTGATATAGGTACTTGCTCAAGTGAAACCACCGATACTATTATTATCCATAGTACCCAATATGTGCAATTTGGAATATATATTTATATGTCATAAATTGTACAATATAGTCATTTATAATTATTATTGGATGAATAAATTAATTTAATGCCATCGTTTGTCTCTTAGTTCTCAACCTATAAATCCTGTAAATTACAGTACCGTTACCACCGTTAAGTCAAATGAAAAAAAAGTTTTCAGCAAATTTTTTTTAACTTCACCGTGTACGTTGACGGTAGTAATTTTATTCAAATTACGTGAACCACATGTTACGCACACAGAACAATATTTAAACTATTTACTATTCAGACGTCGTGTAATTTTTTTACTCGTTATCAATCAGCATCAAATCAAAATACTACATCAATTTAAATGTCTGTGTGCACATATGTGGTGCACAGGACAGGACAGTCAACGGGTTAAAAAAAAATGTATAAAAAAAAAAACTAAAACTGAAGAGTTGGGGTAAAAATGTTTATTTAATATTAAAATGTATAAATTGTGGGATGCGACGACAATGATGCGAAAGGATTAACAATAAATTCCAAATAATTTAAAATAAAAATAATAAATAAAATCCAAATATTCGATTATTCCAAACATCTTACAAACAAACAAATACATTTTCCAAACGAAAAATCAAACAAAACAAATTCGATTATTCGATCATTCGATTATTTGTTTGTGCCAATCATCATTTACAACAAAATAAACGAACCGATCGAATAAAATGTTTGTTTATTTCGTTGGTTTTTCCTCTGTTGTTCGTTCATGGTTTTTTTTAAAAAAAAAAAAGAGATTCTAATCTCTGCTAATTGTTTGTATGTGGGTATGTGGGTATAAAAGTGATTGTATCATCCAGAGAAATCCCTATAAGTGAACAAAAAACGCAATTTTTTTGTGTTCTCAAGTTATTTTTAAAGTTATGGTGTAACTGAAAAGTAATCGATATTATTCAGGACAGTTTACTATTCCACTATCTGGATAATTTTAAACTAGGAAATCTTTTTTTTATTATATGTAGATTTTATGTTTTTGTGTATTTATTATTGATATGATTTTAAGAGGTATATCAAATATTTTGACAGTGTTTGTAAAAAAATGTTAACTAATATTTGAGAAAAAAAGAATTTAAATATAAAATAAAAAAGACTTTCAAATATATTCGTATTGTTAAACTGTAATTTTCAATATCGTTGTTTTGGGGTTGACTTTTGTTGAGTTATTGTGTAATATAAAAATCCTTAGCACATCGAATTTTGAACATGATCTTTTAAAATTTATATTTAGTTTATATTTAATACATTTTAGTTTCTATACTTTTATTTTTAAAATACAATTTTTATTTTATATGTAGTAGCAACTAAAATGTGTATATAAATTCGAGAATCTTCACCGAAACTAAATCTTACGGTTTAGTCTTTTGATTTTTATAGCATATTTTTTTTCTTATTTTTATTTGTTACAATTTTTGTTTTTTTTTTTTATTTTTTTTTCATTCACATAATAATAATTCTTGATAAAAATGAAAAAAGAAAAAAAAATAATGACCACACACTCACTTTGTTGCCCGAAAAATGTGTATATTTAATTTGCGTAAAATATTGTGCTCGTTTTATTATGTTTTATTTAAAAATGTTTTTTTTCTTTCACCAGTTTTTGTACACGAAACGAGAAATATAAATCATCAACTTTATGTATTTTATTTTATATGATTGAATATTTCTGGCTAGGACACAGGATTCTCTCTCTCTATAGTATATATATTTATATTAATTAACATTAACATTTAGTTAAAAAGACGAAAGAAATATATTTATATAAAAATAATATCCGTAAAATATCAAATTTCAACAATAATTCTTTCTGGATGCGGACTATAGACACATATGCGTACACACTATAACAGGCCAATTGAAAAGTCCCCGGTCTGACACACAGATGGCAGTGCTAGTATTAAATAGTGTCAAAATTTGACAGCAGTCCGACCATTAGTTTGTGAGATATTGCGTTGTGAGTGTAGCTACTTTTGTTATTTGAAAAAAGATGGAAAAAAAAGAATTTCGTGTGCTGATAAAATATTGCTTTTTGAAGGGAAAACATACAGTTGAAGCTAAATCTTGGCTTAATGAAGAGTTTCCGGGGTCTGCACCAGGAAAATCAACCATCATTGATTGGTATGGTAAGTTTAAACGTGATGAAATAAGCACAGAAGGCGGCTAACGCAGTGGACGCTCAAAAGAGGCTGTCACCAACGAAAACAAAAAAGTTCACAAAATAAGTTTGAATGACCGTAAAGTGAAGTTGATCAAGTTGGCAGACATTGTGAAGATATCATCTGAACGTGTATATCATATCATTCACGAATATTTGTACATGAGAAAGCTGTGTGCAAAATGGGTGCCGTGCGGGCTCACAATTGATCAAAAGCAACAACGTGTTAATGATTCTGAGCAGTGTTTGAAGCTGTTCAAGCGCAATAAACCTGAATTTTTGCGTCGATATGTGACAATAGATGAAACATGGCTCCATCATTTCACGCCGGAGTCCAATCGACAGCCAGCTGGGTGGAGCGCACACGATGAACCGAATCCAAAGCGAAGAAAAACACAACAGTCAGCTGGCAAGGTTATGGCCTCAGCATTCTGGGATGTGCAAGGTATAATATTCATTGATTACCTCCAAAAGGTAATCCAGACCATCAACAGCGATTATTATATAGCGTTATTGGATCGTTTAATGGATGAAATAGTTAAAAAAAACGACCCCATTTGAAGAAGAAAAAAGTGCTGTTTCATCAAAACAATGCACCGTGTCACAAATCAATGAAAACAATGGCAACATTGCATGAATTGGGCTTCGAATAGCTTCCGCATCCACCGTATTCGCCAGATCTGGCCCCCAGCGACTTTTTCCTGTTCTCAGACCTCAAAAGAATGCTCGCTGGAAAGAAATTTAGCGCTAATGAAGAAGTAATCACCGAAACTGAGGCCTATTTTGAAGCAAAAGACAAATCGAAGTACAAAAATGGTATCGAAAAGTTGGAAGATCGCTGTAATCGCTGTATCGCCCTCGAAGGCAACTATGTTGAATAATAAAATCAAATTTTGCCAAAAAAAATGTGTTTTACTATGGTAGACCGGGGACTTTTCAATTGGCCTGTTAGGTTGCAAATGTGGACACGTATATGCGTAGACTTTATTTTTAAATATTAAATCGTTGTGCTAAAATAAATAAATGCTGTTCTCAGAAATTCACAATGTAAATGTATGCATGCATGAACAGAATGTTATTCTATTATAATCATATATAGAATAGAACAAAATAATAATATAAAATCAAAGAAACATATATCTTTCAATGAGTACAGTCCCCATTTTTGGCGAATTTGTGTAAAACTTATATGTACGTTTGGTAGTTGTTATATGATAATAATTACTATTTGTAACCTAGTGTATGTATATATCAGGTGTACCGGTATCAAGTGAGTGTTTTTTTGTGAAAATAAAACACTAATTTTAAATGGGAAAGTATAAAACATTTTTTGCAAAATATTGGCCATTGCTTTATACACATTTTGACCACCTTGAATCGAAGTGCTGCTCAGGGTGGGTTGGCACCTCACAGCCAAGTGCTTTGATTGTATCCTGAACCGGTTTTGCTTTGTGTGCAGATGCATTGTCATGGAGCAAAATTACCTTGCCGTGACTTTATTGCTTTCCGCCCATTCATCATTTTCTGGTACAAAATTCGACATTTTTAACACGATGAAAAAATATGATGTTGTTTGTACACAATGACTTGATACGTATACTAAATATGTTTGACAGATGGTATAGCAACCAAACAAAAAAAAATTAAGACTGTTCTCTATCGAGACATTTGTATCTTGACGCTCACTTCATACCGTTAAACCTGGTACAATACAAGGACTATCATTAACATATATGTTTTTTTTTTGTTTAAACAGACATTGTTTGACATTTTAAATTTTTATATTGACTTTATATTTTTATTTTTAGTTATAACTAAATATATATTTAATATTATTACTTATAATAATCTTTAATTTATTTCCTCAACAATTTCGGCAACGCGCAACGCAACATAAAAAAAAACGAGTTTTTGTCATTGAATATAAATATTATATGCATATTTATATAAGAAAAAATAATTTGCATATTTCAGTGTTTTGTTTCATCACAACGCGACAGAAATTGATTATTAGATCATCTTAAATATACATTTATATGTTTATGTATAATATTGTAATAATAATAATAATAATAATAATAATAATAATAATGTAAAATTTGGATTTTTATTTATGTAATATAATTCATATCTTTAAAAAATATTCCAAATTTTATTTATGTAATGTTATTGTTGCCTGATAAAGTTATGGTTTAGTCGGCAACCTTAATATATAATTCCAGAGTTGCCATACGATTTTTAGGAGAAATATTAGTAATTATTTTCAAAAAAAAAAACCATATTTTTTATTCTCATTTATCCTGTTTTCAATGTAACGCACTTGTGATGCTGATGGGTAGTTTTTTGTATTGGTGTATGCAATACAATAAGTATTGTGTGTTACTGTTCGAGGAGAATTTTTAATTTATTTCTCATCGCCTAAAATAAAAAAAATGTGATACAGAAAAATACCCCATTCACGCACATTCTCTGCATCGATTATGATGCATATTAATCGAATAAATGATGCGTGAATCGAATTTTCATGTTCTCCACGCTATATTTCAACAACCAGAATTGCTAGAATAATGTAATAAATGTTAAAACTTGAACTAAATTTTATTGTTATCTTTGGAAAAACTTAATATTATTAAAGTTCTGGAATTACAAATGAGTCGTACATAAAATTGAAAATGTTTACAAAATTATCAAAATTTGATATTATTGGAATTTTTCGTGCGCCAAGTTATTGATAAATTTAGCAGATAAACTCAAAATAAAACTTCGTGCGTTAATTTTTATACAATTTCTGAAACAATGGATGCCCATTAGATAAGATGTTTGCTTCAAGAATTTCTGGCAATTTTCCATAAATAAAAATTATGTTAATTTAAGATTCAAGCATTTTTTTACATTAATTTCTATAGTATAATAATTAAACAGTTTCTAACCATCATTTTTAACGTTACAGCAAATATGATGATGCATTAATCGTATAGAGATGGAAAGAAAAAAACTGATGCCTGAATAGAATTTTGCATTAATCGAATTGTGCGTGAATCGAATTTTTTACTGTATATTAAACATAATGTTATATAGAGGCAAACCGGCTACAATAGAACAAAAAATGCATTTTATTGGTTATTTTTTGTGCTGCATTATATTCACAAGATAATGCATCTCTCTCTCTCTCGCCCCTTAAAAAACTTGCACTCCAGAAATTATGAAAATATCATATAAAAACTATTAAATACAATATGAACCATTTTTTTTTTTTCGAATTTATTTGTTATTAGGAATTCTTCCAATAAAAAGACCATAACTAAACGAAACTATATTACATGTCAAGAAATGACAGGCGCACACATTTATCTAAAAGTGACAAGTAAAATATACATAAGTAAAATTTTTTTTTGTCCAACGTTATAGAAATTTTTATTAAAATTTCGGGTTAATTGTCAATAGATTTCATGGTGTCACGTGAAAAGAAGTGACCATGAATCAGTAGCAGATGTTCCAAGATGTGGAAAACGATAGTCATTGAAAACTGATGAAAACATAATGAATTAATTCTGGAAAATAAAACTGCAAATGAAGACTACGAGTATATTAACAACGCACTATTTCATATAGTTTGTGATTCTTAAACAGTTTCTAACCAAAAAAAGGGTACCAATTCAATATTTACCAGACTCGCTGTAACTTTTTGGTTAGTATAGGATTTCGAGGAACGCTCATTTTGATAGCATTAATACTATAAAAGAAAAATCGAAGAATGTTCTAATGATGACGATTACATTGTAATTGTATTTTATGATAGTTGTTTATTTCCGCAAATAAATATTATTGTTTTATGATGAATCTCTTGTATCGCCTTACCAACTCAGGAGCCTGTTTTAATTTTTGAATATACCTATAATCTAAAATCAATATACTACTGATAATCAAGAGTCAATCTGTTCTCAGAAATTCATTACATCAATGATATCTAATAACAATATTAATTAATTTATTTATTTATCTTTAAATTCTTATATGGGTATAAAAAAAAATAAAGAATAAAGAAATAAATTCCTCCTATCATCGATTCGATTCTCTGCTGTTATTTATATTCGCACTTAATTTAAATTTTAATGTGTGTAAAATTTTTAAAATGACACGTGATCCCAATAAAAACTATATAATATAAATATTAAATTAAACTGATTGTTTTGCATAAACAAAAACAGTGAAATTGATTATTCTCTGTATATAAAGTGGCTTATATAAATAATAGTATTATATATAAATTTGATGATATATTAGATGTTTTATACAGTCAATGATGTTTTTATAGCACGCCTACCCACGCGCAACAATCTTACTTGAAGGGTGAATTCAATTAAAATTGAGTTGGAAATTATAGAAAATATAAATAATATAATACTTACAAAAGATAAACAGAACAAACGGAAGAAACAAAATTTTATATCTGGAATATGCGCGCTGCTTGCACATACAGTCCCTGATCAAATAATATGGTTGTGATTAAAAATTCAAACAATTATGTTTGTATCGTTTTGCAAAATGGTTCCTATTTCAAGTACATATAAATTAATTTATTTATTGTGAAATATTTAAAATATGCATATTATATTATAAACAATTACACAGATATTCAGGTAATAATAAATAATTTGTTGGAGTTAATCATTTTAGTAATATGACTGACACATATTTAACTGATTCGTAACTATAAGTTATTTGTCCTAATATTTTGAGCCAAGACTGTAACATATACACACACACACACACCAAAAATGCTTATCATTAATTTTATTTTATTGATTTGTATAGTGGAAATGATTTTCAAGATTTTCACTTTTTTGTTTCTTTGTGGTAAAATGTGTTACAATTAATTTATATTGTAAGATTCTTCCTTATCATGAAACAAAACCGATTTATAATTGATAATGATCATTATCATTCAATACAATGAAATATGAAATTAAATCTTGCAACTGTTAAAATACATTGTAATTATTAAAAATAATTTAGCTATGCACGTTTAAAAAAAAATGTTTTGTGATAGAAATATAACTGTAATGGTTGAATCTGGTTGAAATCTTCAAATTTAGATAGTTGTAGTGCACACAATTATTATCTATTTGTCGGAAAGAAATATCTGACAGAAAACTATTCAGAAGTTTATCTGAAGCTGAGGAAAAGGGGTCTAAAAAGTTAGCGAATCAGATGGTATTCAAACGGTTCAAGATTTGGGTTATATCAAACAATGCAAGTATCAAAACAGTCAAGATCTGTCACGATTCATGAGTCGACAATATTGTGAGTATTCTGACGATGTCATTATGATCATATTATGACTCCTCGCCTAGTAATCAATTTCGGCGACTTTATTGCAATGGCATATGCTTCAATTTTCTTACAGTTGTTAGTTAACGCAGTAGAATATAAAATCAATCATTTTGTCGGCGTCTCATAATGTACGATACTCTACCCTTATAATACAACACAGCACACAGAATAATATTTCTTGGCCTCCATTCTAGTTTTTTTTTTATTGTTGTTGGGAGACTTCATCGCTTTTCGAGCAAGATGTTTTTAATGAGATGTTTGAATGAATCGATTTGGGTTCGTTTCAGCAATGATTCATTAAATTTTTTAATATTAAATCATGAACCTACCAAATTATATAAAACTGATTTATGATCGATATTATTCTTCTTCTGTTGTGGTCCAGGAACCGGTTAAGTTCCGAGATGAGCCAAATCACCCCACGCCTTAGACCGCCTCCAATACGGGAAGTGCCCCATTTTTGGATATCTCGAATAATTTTTTTCCAAAATTTTCCTAATCCCCCTAATTCCCACAGCTTTACCATGGGATCTGTATACTCCCAATAGAATAACTAAAAAACAATTTTTTCGATTTTTTTTTTGAAATTTTGTACATAAACATTGAAAAACGATTTCTAAAGTTTAACGAAAATAACTGGTATTATCCCCAATTCTTCTAGATGATCGCATGGCATTTGAATATTCCCAGTAGTATTCCTGTAGAACTAAGTATCCGATTTTTTTGAAAGTGGAAAATTAAGCATTTAGTAATTACTTCTAAATTATGGTGGAAACAGTAGATCCTACTCCGGCTCCTTCTTGGTGTTCTCATCGTGTGTAAATATTCCTAATGGGATTTCTTTACGTTCATTTATCTGACTTTTTTTTTTTTTAAATTGAGAAATGAATTACTTAGTAATAAGTATTAAAGTTTGCTGGAAGTAAGATACTTTACGTTCACTATTTTATCAGTATAATGATTATCAATTACAAAAACTCGCCGCGTTATTAATTAAACATTTATACTGTCATTGATTTCTCTGTACACAGTACAACTTTTTCACACAGAATTTTCATATTCGTCAATTTTCAATGTGCACACAGTACACAAAATAATAATTCGTCTTCATCTTTATGGAAGAGTATTATAATAATAATGAAATCCAACGAAATCATAACAATACTTATAAACCAGTAGCCTATATAGTATCCCTAGTATCACCATAGCCATTGTTTCATAACTGTACTACGCACAGTACAATTTAACTACACGGTACACATTATGACTACATCTCAATGTGGTGCATAGTCGCTTCGTATGTAATTATCCTGTGTGAGTAATCAATGACGGGGTCGTATTAGTGTAAAAACCGATGCAATAACAGTGACGACGTCGCCTTCAATTACGAATAAACATAAAAAAACATATAATTCGTTTTTTTTTTTTATATAGTCGACGATCGGTTTTCGGTTTATTAAATTATTAAAATTCTTTAATGGGCTTTATCCAGCGTTACGTTGTATTATTGAAAATTCACCAGACGCAGTTATTGTCACATATGAATTATCTTTAATAAACAAATAAAACTGATCTTAGAAAACATGATTTGGTGGCAACTAAGATGAAATTTTTAAAAAAAAATTTTCAGTACTGCGTGACCAAACAAAAAATGGTTAATATTTCATAAAAAATATAATTAACAATAAATATTAACCCATTGATGTTTGTGTTTATCATATCATCATCATCATCATCAAGTCGTGTTATTCCATATAGAAGAGCAAATTTTCTAGAGACTAAAAAATAAATATTGTAACGAGGGTATTTTTTTACACATATATACAATTAGAAAATTAGAACATTTCATATCTCAATCACAAAAATGTGGTACATATTATTAGATTAAAATTATAATATTTTTAGTGGTTTTTTTTAATTTTTTTTTTTTTATATTGAGAATTTCTAATTTTTATTATTTTTTTTTATTGTGCTTATTGACATTAAAAATATGCAGGGGTGAACAAAACCTATGAGTTTTATTAAATTTTATTATTATTATTATTATTATTCTTATTATTATTATGTATGTTTTTATATAGAAAGATTTATGTAAGAACTAGAGCGCCGGCGCTATATATACCATCAATAACTGTATCAGCATATATATTTGGAAGGTACGTTTGTTTGTGTGTGTGTGTGTGTGTGGGTATGATACGCGTAATAAAATTATTATATTTACACAGAACGTATTATTTATATATTGACATATGATATGACATTAGTTAGATTAACACTTTGATGTCTGAAAATATAAATTTTCTTAACATATGCACCGTTTTTATTTTTTTCCGTTGTTGTAATTTACATTTATATTTTTAAATAAATTTTACTTCACAAAATCCAAAAAAATAAAAAACAAAAATGCGCTGACTTACCATTATTAATTTGTAATTACTATTGTTTACAAATATTTTCTAAAATGTACGATACGGTTCATATTTACTATTTACTTGGATTTTATTACTAATTCAAAAATTTATTTATTTACAAAAAAATAAAAATAGATTATATTGCGGTTAATACACTTTTTTTCTTATTAAAAATAATTATTGTGCTTACCTAAAAAATATATATTATTGCTGTCGAATATGTTGTTGTTGTTTTTTTTTTTTTTTTGTAATTTTTTTTCTTCTCAAAGTTTCACATGAACGCTTTTCCCATTCATTTCATACATTTTTTTTTTGTTTTGTTTTGTTTTTTTTTTTTTGTTTTTGTTTTTTTGTTTGTTCAATTTTCTATATTCACAAGTACATTGAATTTAATATATTAATATACACACATAGAATATACAGTAAAACCGAATGTACACGAAATGAAACTAATGTAATCGGTTCATTGCGGCGACTCTAATTTTCATTGCATATACAATAGTATTTCTCAATAATAAATAATAATAATAATAATAAAAAAAAAAAAAAAATTATTATTCATTTAAACAAAATAATGCACTTAACGTCTGAAAGCAACCGAACAACTGATTTTGAATAGCGCAAAACTTTTCTTTAAGGTTAATTCAAATACTATGATGTGTTATACTACATGTTACAGACACAATTGTACTATTTACATATATATACAATAATATAATACATACAGGTCCAAAAAAGAGATACATAATTACGCATGCGCATTCAACCATACATGAATAAAATAATATTAATACATATTAAAATATTTATTCACATATATATCGGTACACATGAGTGAGTTTGATTGTGTGTGTTGTTGTGTGTACATGCAAAATAACATAACACAAAATAATTTAGTTCATCGACAAAATATTGTTTAAATGTATTAATATATATTTTGGATGAACATCGGCAGCAGCAGATATGAATATAAATATAAAAGAACAATACTAGTAAAACTATATAAAATATGTGTGTGTGTGTGAGTATGTGCGTATATGATTTTTGGATTGTAAATTTTGATTGCTAAAAATGATTTTTTTTTCTTTAAATTGTCACAGAAAAAAAAAAAAAAAAAAAAATTAAATTTTCCACAATAATCTTTTAATTATTCAAAATAATATAATCACAGTTTTCTCTATTTGACACTTATTTAATAAAAATAAAAAAACCATATATTTTTGTATATAAATAATAATAAAATGACAATTATAATTTAATTTTTACTTTTCTCTCTTTTTCAAATGTCAAAAAAATATATTTAATAAACTTTCCACAACGATAACAGTTATGAATACCTCTTTGCACGATGAAATCTAGTACTCAACTGACTGATGATATGTTGTTATGTATTTTGAAATATAAGGCATTATTAAGACCGCCTAAATAACACCGGCCCCTCTTTGTCCTATCCAATCCATAATTAGAATTGGCTTGACGTCATCACGAATACGCACGAAATTGTCACGAACTATATATATATTTATCTATAATTTTAACCATTTTGTATATTTATTATATCTATAAAGATATTTCGTTTTTTTACAACAATGAAAATAATAGTTAGTTGTTATTTTACAGACAAACATTTGTGATAATAAAGTTAAAATTGTATGTCATCTAACTTTCATACGGCTGGGCTATTTATTTTATACTACATCATAAAAGGTAAACAAACGACGAAGTATAGGTTATTATATTTTATTATTTGTTGTAACATTACAGTCTTTATATTATGGGCATGACTATCGTAAATTTTATTTGGCTTTGACCGATCAATTTAAATTTATTGATACGTTGATAAATAATAATAAAAATAAAAATAATAAGAAAATAAATATTTATCAATAAAACAAAAATTATTGCGTATACTATAAATAAAAGTAACCTAGAAAAAGTAATTATAATTTATAATATTGATATTTGAAATATTAGCAGCTAGCTTCATTAGCACATACTGATTGTGCTATAACTGTAAATGCTTATGGCACACCAAATCAGCCGAGTCAAGTCAAGTCAATTCCGCCATGCGTTATGAAATTCAGCATAATTCAGCACAGCAAAATTACAAGCTGGATTGACTTGACTTGATTTGACTAATTTGTGAGTGAGAGTTTTTTTTTATTATTTTTCACTCTCTCGTGGATGTCATCATCGTCAAATCACCTAATATATTCAGCGGTACATAATATTAAATAAAATGTCTTTATGATATGGTTTTTTTTTATTACAATTTTTTCTGTATCAACTAATGTAAGACAACCTGTACAAAGTTAATTAAAATAAGGAAAATATTTAATAACTTGTTTGGTAATTACTTTATAACTATCATACGGATGAGACGTGTTCACATATATCAACTGTATAAGTATTAATTACGTTTTTGTATCCAATTTAATATATGTATTAGTAAATTAACGGAACAAGTGTTTACGGATTTGTTGTTTTAATTTTTACCATATTTTATTCTACAGTACTTTTCAGTACAGTACAGTCCAATACAGTAAAAACAAATATTTTTCTACTTTGCTCTACATCGTTTTTTATTATCGAAATATTTTACTGCGTAGGGCACATACATCTCAAGCTATTTTCTTGTTAATACAGCAATATATGTATAATTAATTCGTCCACCAGAGCGACGTTATTGTCCACGTGAAGTGATTCGAACATATTCACGACGTCCATTACGGGAGAAATAAAATAAAATAGTAATCAATTATTAATACGTAAAACAAAAATTGTTTTTTTATTTATATGCATATTAATTGTATTACTAAAAACAATAAACATTGCCCTAAACGCACAAAAACATAGAAAAAGGAATTGATTTTTTTTTTTAATATAAAAAACCGTATACATCATTGGTACGGTAGTACTACGGCTGAGTACCAGGTGCGCTAATTATTTCAATTTTTTTATTGTAACCAGACGTGCTGTGCGGTACTGTCGATTTTGACGGTGTCACAATTGTGTAACGCATTTCATAACCTCAATTTTACTTAATTTTAACATAAATATTGTTTTTTTCTAAATTGTAACGGAAATAAACAGTATAGTGTTACTATGCCAGTACACATCGTATTATTTGTTATGTAGCATTTACATTATGCCTAATTTTTGAATCTAGAAAATTTCTAGGAAAAATAAAAAGAGATAGTTATAAAAAAAATATACTGAAGTAAGAGCAGTAAAAAAAATACCAAAATATAATCTGACAATTAATTTTATAGCAAATTGACAATTGTTTTTTTTTTCAGATAATAATAAAAACAAATAAATATTTATTAATTATTAAATTTTATTTGTTTTAAAATTACAATAACATAATAAATATATGTACTTACATTTGCGTTTAATATTATTTTCAAAAATACCATTAAATTTTTTATATTTTTATTAATTTTAAAACAAATAAAATGTTTGTTATTAAATTAGTTTTATTACTGTCAAACTATATTTATATTTTATTATAGTGAAATGACCGATTTTTTTTTTTTTTTTTACAAATTAGCAATTCAGCTATAAAAAAAGATGAACATGATCATCTTTGAATCTAGATTTTCAACCTAAATTATGGCTAGGTCCATAATTAGATTCTAATTTTTTATACTATTGTGCTCTTCTAACTGACATTTGTATGTTATATCTCAATTTTTTCTAGATTCAAAAATTAGGCATAATGTAAATTACCCATTATTGTATTTTATTCTACTATACCTTTTTCAGTACAGTTCAGTACAGCAAAACCAATTTTATTTCACGTTGCTTTACACGGTTTTTGCGATTTTGACATACATTTTCCAAGTTTATGTGCCGCCGCGTGTTGTAGGACTAGCGACCGAAAATAACATGTTTGTGTATAAGCTAAATTCAGGTGTGTCCGAATCAGTTTTCTTTTTTAAGCCATTTTTGATTATAAAAAAATGAAAATGAATTGAAAAGAAAGTCACACACATAAGTAAATAGCGTGGACTCAAACATTTTGACCGACAAAAAGGAAAAAAAACTACCAAAATAGAACGAATGAAATGGGTTGACAATTTTAATCTATGCGCAAAAATAAACCAAAGCTGAATTTATTCGTTTTCATTCTTTTTTTTTTTTTATTTATTTTAGATAATATTTTTTTTTAAGAAAAATGATAAATTATAATAATAATAAAATTGTAATAATAATTATACTATAAAGATAAGAAAATTAACTATTTCCTATGATTGTTTGTATATTATTGTTTGTTATTTTACGATTTAACGCATATTATACTTTAACAAAAGCGAATACGAAATAAAATACGAACGCGTACTACTATTGATAATGATATGCAGTTGCGCAAACAGAGAGCAAATAACAAAAACATAATTTTATTGCATATTTCAAATTCTTAAATAAATTGTGGTTATTTTTAACGGTTGTGAGTATATTTTGTAATTGTAAAAAATATGTAATTATATAGAAATTAATATTGTTGAAATAAAGCAGCGTCTAAAAGAAATATTCACAGACACGCCTTTTAAATATTAACTTTTATTCTTTATTATTTTTCCTGTTTTTTTAACTTCTTATATTTTAATGACTTTTGTATAAATTGCATAATATGTTATTATGATGCATTTATTTATAATGCCATTAGGTTTATGAATAAGTTAACATCGTTTTTAAAGAATCAGCGCAAATGATGTTCCGAGAAAGTTTGTTTGAAGGGGGAAATTTATGTACAGTTAGCAAACAATATCTCTCATATTTATGTAATTATTACTATGAAGGTGAAGTTTATTGATTTCATGTTTCAGTTTAAAAAATCGGAAGTGCGCGTTTGCCTGGGATACTGGAATTGAATTTCTAGGAATATTTCTCTTAGATTATGTTCCAAGGATCAGAGTATTTCCCAGATACGCGACAGATATTTTTGCTTTAGTTGGACACTTCATATGAAAGGAAATTGGATAAAGCGTTATATCGCGTATTTCGATTAGATCAACAAATTATGCGATTTTTAATAAATGCGAGTACGTAAAACGATATCGAAAACTAAAATCGAATACTCCATTCGATATTTAATTCGGCTTTTTTTCTGTAAAAATGTTTATTTATGAATTTTTTTCTAAAAATTTTAATAAATATTAATATCTTTTGATTTTTAACCAATACAAATATAGCAAAAAAAATAAATAAAATTGTGCAATCTCCGGTGGTTATACTTAACGTTCTATTCGATAGTGTTTCATGATCTCGATTTAAAATCAATTCGAATATGAGTATCGTACCGAATTACAATGTAATCGAAATACGCGGTATGACCCAAGAATATCAGAAAATTTTGCGTGGTTATGTTTGTGTATTCGGAATGATATGTTGGATATAGCATACTTGCAATGCCAGTTACAGTCAAACGCGTCCACATGTTGCGGATATTGGAACGGCCTATTACATAATGGATTAGCTACAAATAAAGAATAAGTAGCCATCGCGAACAATCTGGCTGCTGTGTATGAGAATTACTATGGGGTGTTGTGTGAAAGCAGTATCCGATTTAAACTTAGTTAATGATTCAGTGATTACACAGTAACGGCGAATCAGCGGCGTCATTATATTTGCTTACGACAAGGTGCTTTAAGAGCACTTAATGATACTCTAAGAAAAGCCAAATTGGACGTAACAGCTATCTATAAGAATCTAGTGGCCTGGAAAAAATTTATTGAAAGGAAAAGAATACACATTTTATTATAGTGGCATCGATTTTAGTAAAAGAAGAGAGTTCGGAACCGGATTCGTAGTTTTTGATAAATCAAGAAATTCATAGAACGAAATTTTTCAATTTGACCCTCATCATCAAGGTACATGCGCCCACTGAAAAGAAAACTGATGAGGTTAAGGATGAGTTTTATGAAAAATTTATAGCAACATATAGAGCTGCACATGGTCAAGACATTAGGATTGTCCTTTTTGGCGATTTTAATGCCAATGTGGGACAGGAAACAATATATCAACCAACTATATGTAAACACAGTCTTCATAAAATAACGAATGAAAATGGGCTGCCATTGATTGATTTTGCCATGTCTAAAAACATGGTCATTAGTGGTACATACTTCCCACATTAAGACATTCATAATAACAGACAACCCGTAGGATTGAAATGGACAGTCGAAAGACTTGAACAGTCGGCGGTAAAACAATTGTACATGGATGCAATGGAACAACGAATTATTACTGTTTATTGGAGGCTTACCAGCAGGAAACTAGTATAAATAGTATGTGGAAGAGATTAAAATCATGCGTTGAAGGTGCCGCAACATAGGTTATTGGAAAGGGGATGAAAGGAAGAAATGAGTGGTTCGATGATGACTGTGGAAATGCTCGAGATGCAAAAAATGCATCCAGGCTAAAAATGCTAACGCGGGCTACACTACTGTACTAAGACTATCGCGAGAAGAGGGATTTCGAGAGTAAATTGATTAGTTAACGAGAACTGGACCGAAGAGTTTACGTCGAAATGGAAAAATTAACAGGAACAACGATAATACAAGATTGTACCGGAATGTCAATCGTATTCGCAACGGATAAAATCAACAACCTTTTTTGTGCAAAAACAGATATGGTCAGGTTATGGCGCAAGAGGAAAGGTGCCTCAAAAGATGGGCAGAGTACTTTAAAAACCTATTAAATATGAAGACGCCAGTGAATACTGTGGAAGATGTGCCATTTCAAACTGCCCAGCCATTTATAGCTGAAATCATCAATACACGAAGTAAAGAATGTTATTGAGAACTCAGGAATAATAAATCACCTGGATCTGATAACTTACCCGTTGAACTCTTTAAATATTATGGAAATGCATTATGGTATCAACTGCACGAGCTAATTGTAAGGATTTGGAATAATGAACAAGTGCCAGATGAGTGGAAGGATGGTATTATCTGTCCATTGTACAAAAAGAGTGACAAATATTGTACTATTCTATACCATAAACTTATTCCATACGCCAATGAAATTATCGGAGAATACCAGTGTGGTTTCTGCGCAGATCGATCTACATCTGATCAAATATTTAGTATACTGCAGATCTTGGAAAAGTGTATGGAATTCAATGTTGATCCATTTGTTTGTTGATTTCAAAGCGGCATATGATAACGTCAATTATGAACGAGTTTGGTATTCCAAAAAAACGGATAGATTTGGTGGCCATGACGTTGGAAAATGTGAAATCACAAGTATGAATCCGAGGTAAATTATGTGATCACTTGGATACGGTTGATGGACTACGACAAGGCGATCCATTATCAACACTACTATTTAATATTACACTGGCACAGGCAGTGAGGGTCGTAAATATTGATAAACAAAGCACAATTTTTACAAAACCGGGTCAATTGTTAGCGTATGCTGATGATATATACATAATGGTTCGGAATATGATAACTGTCAAGGTTGCTTGCGAATGGTTACACAAGGAGGCATCGGGTCTAGGTCTCATAGTGAATGCAGACAAAACAAAATATATGGTGGAAACGAATACATCAGAAATTCGAGATCAATTTTGAAATAGTCAATAGTTTTGTATACTTAGGATCGTTGATAAATTTAGAAAATGATATTGAAGAGGAAATTCGCCGCAGGGTAGCAACTGGAAACAGATGTTATTACGGGTTAAAAAAATAATTCCGATCGAAAACATTACAACGAGATCTTAAGTGCAAGCTATATACAACTTTAATACGTCCAATATTAACGTATGGGTCGTTTGGTGCATTTGTAATGGAATATATAAAATTCCCTAGTTGAGTAAACTTCGAATGTAATGGAATAATTATATTTATTTTAAATTAATTTATTTATTTAATATTTCACAATTTCTCTAGTTGAGTTTTATAACTTTAATTTATTTTATTCCTTTCTTTCTTGGCTCAATAATTCGTACTAATATTTCTTTTTTTTTAATCATTCAAAATCTAACATTAAATTTAATTTTTAATTTTTAACTGTAAGTTTAGTTATTGTTATAATTACTATTATTAATTTTTATAAAATACAACCAGAGTTGTATTTTTTATAAAAATTAATTATACATTACACCTTCCCCCTGAAGTAAAAACATCTTCATATAAGATGTTTTTTTTTTTTTTTTTTTTTTTTTTTTTTTTAATTTTGTTACTTATCTTATTCTCTATTTTTCGATTTTTCGTAAGAAAATTAATTTTTGTTTTTTTTTTATTCAAAATTCTATTTATTTCTTTTTTTTTTTTTTTTTTTTTTTTAAATCACATTATATTCTTTGTCATACCGGGAACAAAACTTTTAAGACGATTGTTGTGAACTATCCTTTTTTTTTTATTGACCCTAACCTCGGAATTTTCCTCTGATATAATTCCAGTAATTTCATATGGTCCCTGCCATAATTGATCCAGTTTATTATTTCGTGCCTCATTTAAAACCAAGACTATATCACCGATATTGAATTTAAATATTTTAGCTTTACGATCATAATATGACTTATTTCTTTCCTTATCGATCAATAAATTTCGTCTAGCCACTGAATAGGTATTAGAGAGACGAAATTTCAATTCCTCCAAATAATCATCGTAATTGTATATTGGTCCATTTACCGCTTTCAGAGAAGACGGAAGATTTGGTTTAAACCCATGAATAATTTCGAACGGCATCATTCCAGTTGCAGAATGTGGAGTAGTATTATAAGAGAACATGACATATGGAATCCATGAATCCCAACTTTGCTGATCACCATTAATGTAATTTCGTAGATATTCCACGAGTGTTTTATGAGAACGTTCAAGAGCACCATTCGTTTGAGGATGGTAAGCAGTAGTTTGAAATTTTCGGATTTTCAAAAGCTTGCATAAATTTTTGAATAATTTACTGATAAAATTAGATCCCTGATCAGTTAATAAAGTTAAAGGAGCGCCAAAACGACAAATAAAATGTTCTGCAAAAGCCTTCGCGATCGTTTCCGACTCCTGATTTTCAATTGGAACAGCCAAAGAATACTTACTTAAATCATCTTGCATAGTAAGTATATATCTGTTATTCGAGTAAGTTGTAACCATTGGTCCGACAATATCCAGAAAAATCCGGTCAAATGGTCTTTCGGATGTGCTAGTAATCGCCATGGGCATTTTATTTTTTTGACAATGTTTATTTTTTTGACAATTCTCGCATTTCCGTATATAATTTCGAATTTTACTTAACATATTTGGAAACCTATAGTATGACCTAATTCGCTTATACGTTCGCATTAAACCTTGGTGTCCTCCCACCCTACTATTATGGTATTCATCAAGGATTCTATCAATTTCCGCAGAATCAGATATTTCCCTTATGTTAGATGTCATATTCAGCCGTGAACAATCAGCCTCAGAACGATCAATATAGTCCCCATTCGCAGATTCAGAATTAGTAATCGATTTAGATTTTGATCTTGTAAGTACATCAATTTTTATGTCAGGTTTTGTAGCATATATGGAATCAAGTCCGTCAGTTTTGTCATTAAGTTCAATTTTATTTTTTGATTTTATAGCAGAAATAGAATCAAGTTCATCTTTTTTTTTTATTAAGATCAGAAGTATTTCGCTGGATTTCGGACATAGTAGGATAATGTATACGACTTAAAGCATCGGCATTTTGATTTGACTTTCCAGGTTTGTGCAATATGTGGTAATCATATTCGTCCAGTTCCACCTTCCATCTTACAAGTCTAGAAGCAGGATTTTTTATACCGCTCAACCATATAAGTGGACGATGGTCAGTGACAATATTAAATTTTCTACCATAAACATATGGCCGAAAATGTTTGACACCCCATACAATAGCCAGTAATTCTCGTTCAATAGTGGAATAATTCCTTTCCGCTGAATTTAGTGATCGACTTGCATATGCAATCGGAAGATCATCATTTTCTTTCATCTGGGAAAGCACTGCACCTATTGCAGAATCACTCGCGTCACAGGTTATATAAAAGGTTTCAGCAAAATTCGGATATTGTAAAATAGGACCAGTAGAAATTGCCTCTCTTAATTTATTGAAAGATTCGTCACAAAAAGCAGACCAAGAATATCGAATATTTTTCTTTAATAAATTTGTGAGTGGTTGTGCAATCCTCGCATAATCATTGATGAATTTATGATAATAACCGGTAAGTCCCAAAAAAGACTTTATTTCCGTTGAATTTTTAGGGATTGGAAAATTATTTATTGTCTCCAGTTTGCTTGGATCAGGCTTAATACCATTATCCGTAATTAAATGTCCAAGATAAACTATTTCTCTACGAAGAAAATTACATTTTGATATATTTAATCTTAATTTGAATTCACGAAAACGAGCTAGTATTTTTGAAAGTTTTTCGTTGTGATCACGAAGGCTGCAACCGTAGACCACCACGTCATCCAAATATACTAGAGATTGTAACGAATTAAGACCAGACAATACACAATTCATTAAACGCTGGAACGTTGCAGGTGCGTTTTTCAACCCAAAAGGCATTCTATTAAATTGAAAATGTCCCAAATTAGTACTAAATGCCGTTTTCTCTCTATCCTCCGGTCTTAACATTACCTGATGATATCCATTGTACAAATCAAGTGTACTGAAATATTGAGCCTTTCCCAACTGCTCAAGAACCTCGGTTATATTCGGAAGAGGGAATACCGTTCCAATAGTTAAATCATTTAATTTTCTATAGTCAAAAACCAATCTCCATTTTTTACAACCATCATTGCTTTTTTTTGGTACCACGATTAACGGAAAGTTCCATGGACTTGTTGATCTTTCTATAATGTTCTTATCCAACAGTTCATCTAATTGTTTATTTATCTCCCCCTTCAGAGCTTCAGGTAACCGATATTGTTTAATATTAACAGGCCTACTGTTAGAATGAAGAGAAATATCATGCATTACAGCATCTGTTGCCGTTAATTGGTCACCTTCTATATGAAAAACATCGTTGTATTCGCGTATAATATTATGAATAGATGATTCCTCCTCAGAATTCATGTGATCAGTCAAAATTTTCGATTCCAATATTTTCAAGTGATCATTGAATTTATCTCGCCAGGGTTGAATGTAAAAAATTTCATAATTTTTTATGCAACACGAATCAATAACATCGGTTTGAATTTCCCGCGGTTCAGAATTTGTATTTAATATAGGAATATTCGCAAATTTATGTTGAACTTTCATAAGAAAATTGCCAACAAAAATACCAGAAGAAATTTCCCGTGCCTCACATACGTAAATACCGTCCGGCCGGTCAACATTCATTTTTATAATTTTTTCCGATCGAGCAGGCAATGTACATATATTTGGCAAGGCACAGATATCCAAAGAAGCAACAACATACGATTCACCAAATGGAATTTCGACCACAAGTGCCGAATAATCAATTTTACAACCGTGCATTCGCAAAAAATCATTACCCAAAATACCCGAACATTGAATTGGAAATTCAGATGAAATTATTTGGAAAACATGATCAATGTACACTGGACCCCGCCCATCAGCTACAATTATTGTAGCATCACATTGAGCCAAAGTCTGAATTTTTCCCTCACCAACACCAATAATATTACATTTAAATGTAGGATCACATAAAACGTCCCCACGTATACATGATTTTTTAATTAGGGACACGTCTGCCCCAGTGTCCAACAGAAAATAATGATTTTCGGAATTTAGAACATTGATATCCAATCGAACATATTTTTGGTCAATGTTTTTTTGAAAAGACAAAACATAAGACCCCACAGAATTATTTTCAGGATTAGCAAACCCCATCTCATCCGAACGCGAATGCGAAAGTATTGATACAGAAAAATTTGAAGCAGGAATAATATCATTATTAGAACAGGTTGTAGTATTATATGTGGGCATATCAGAACTTGAAATTAGAGAACACCTTTTATTTATAAATTCTCCACCCGAACCGACTTTTCCGACTTTACATTATTGTTTCTATTATTAATTCTTTAAGTGTTTCGGTTATCAAATGAAACAGAATTCACAGATAAACCATCATTTGATTTATTTCTATCATTATACATTCTTTTTTTTTTTTTATAAAATACAACCAGAGTTGTATTTTTTATAAAAATTAATTATACATTACACATTACACAGAACCAGGAACAATTACATCGGATTTTTGAACGAAAAGTACTCCGTGACATAATTGGTCCAGTCAAATCAACAGAATGGTTGGAGGCGTAGATACAATTTTGAATTAGACAAGTTGTACGGTCAACCGCAAATATTGTCAAAACAATCAAAATCAATAGATTAAGATAAGATGGCTTGGACTAGTATTACATGCATGGAGGAGAAGCGTGTGTCGAAAAAACTGTTGAATGGTAATCCAGAAGGTAGAAAGAGAGCCGGAAGACCTAAGGCGAGATGGCTAGATACAGTAAACTGTGATATAAAGATCCTTAAAATTCGGGATTGGAAAACTACATATCTTCAACCAATTTACTTTTTCCATCATTGATATTTTTTCGCCTTCTTAGAATTGCATCATCTAAGGGTTTTGTAGAAACAAAATCAGCTTGCTTCATATTTCATGCAAAATAAACAAATAAAATTATATTTTTAATTCAAATATAATTTTATTTTGGTTTTCTTTTTACTTTTCTACGCATGCGCTGTGGCTACCTATCTGCTTCTCTCTATTTTTTATTTTATTTTTTAAACATATTATCTACATTTTTTTTTTTGTATAAAACTAATAACTGGTGTTAAAACCAGTTAATTAGTGAGTAAAACCATTGGCGTTACAATATAAAAATGTACTATTGAAATTATGTTAGTACAATTTTGAACTAAACAGTAGTTCGTGTTTGATGGTAAGTGGACTTCACCATTTTCAAAATAATTATATTTGTAACTTCATTAACTAAAAAAAAAGTTCATGGTAAGTTGTATTCATTTTTATCATTAACAAATTTTTTGTCAAAATGGACTTACACCGCTTTAAAAAGAAAACGGCTCACATATTTACTGTGTGTTTGCACTTTAGATTTCCAAATATTATTTGATAGTATTTAAAAGAAGTGATGTTGAAGAAAATTAATCACTCTGTAATCTGCATGAGTCGCCAATTAACACACTTCAGATTCGATTAAATTAAAATGAGAATATGTTTTCTTAATTTATTTTATTATTTTGTTTTGTTTTTTTTGTTTTGATTTGTTTACAAACGTGACAAGACACGGAACAAAAAAAAATGGTATGACCTCATTAACAAAAAATGAAATTGTTACGGCAAGTAACTTTCGAAGTTTGTATTTGTTGTTTTGTAAGCTGATTTTTTGTGTTAATAATATTTATATGCAGATTTTCGTGAGTGTGTAGTCTTACTTTAAAAATAATAATATATAAATAAATAATAATTAAATTTATATTTATATATTTAATATTGTATGCATTTCGCTCCACCTACTTGGGATGTGTTTTTACCCTCGCAATATAATATTAAGTAACGTAATTATTTCCAACTGTTTGTTTCCTATACAGGGTGCGTAATTCATTAAAATATACAATATATTTATTGATTATAAGTTTAAAGTAAAAAAACAAAATTTAATTGACATCTCAATTTCAATGTATATGTATATGCCAAACACGTATAATATACCATATACCATTACCATACTTAATAAAACTAGATGCACTTAAGTTTGAATTTTTTACATAATTAGAAATTGATGTATGGTTAAAATTCGTCTGTACCTATATAACGTTTTTTTTTTTTTACAGTTAATACACGTGTTATAAGTCAAATATTCACAAAAATGGTCATTCGCTTCCTTTAACTTCAAAATAGAATTACATCTCTGATTTTATTAAGTGTGTGTCGTTAAAATAACTTAAAAAATAGAAGACGCAGTGTCGCCATTGCTTGCTTGAAAGTTGACATCATTAAAAAGATACATATTTTCTCTTTTAAATGCACTCAATAGTATGCACATCGGTTGACACCTAAAAATTGTATAGGTACACGAATTTTAGTGTAGTAAAAATACACCGAAGAACAAATACAAAATTTTGTTTAAAAATTGGAAAAAAAATTTGCAGAAGCTTAGGAATTGTTGAATAAAACTTATGGTTTGGGATTGTATGTCTCAACGACAATGTTTATGATTAATGTTCGCGTTTCAAAAATGATAGTGCGAGGATTAAAAAATAAATGATAGTGATGGAGGATAAAAATAATAATTTCCGGAAATAAAAATATAATAATTTTTGTACCTTTCACCCTGTAATCAATAATAAAATTCCAAAAATATAGATATAAAAATGTATCGTATGTAATATATGTTTTTGTATATTTTACTGTCATGAGTGTACGCCGTTTTTGTTGTATTTGTTGTTGTTTTGTATACATAAGTAATTTGTTAGCAGACAAATGTGAAATAAAATGTATAAAGCAAAATATAAAGAGAATATTATTTTTCTGACTATTATAAGCGACCTCATACCTCATATGAGGGTGTTTTAACATTTCCGATTGGGGTTGCATCTCCCTTAAGGCTAAAAAAAAAACGTGATCAAATATTTTAGGGTAAATTTTATATAATACAAAAAAAATTTTTTGTATATACTTTCATATAATACGAAATTTTGTATGTTAAGCTACAACTGCTGCTGCTTGACAGACATGGAATTTAATCTCTTTTCACTCAATTATAGGATATATCAGAAAATTTATATATAAAATTTAATTGTTATGGTTTTCATAAATTTCATTATTTGTTATTATTTATGAAAATATAATGATGATATTTTGTGTGCGAGTGATTTTGATTATTTGCATTTGTTTAGAAATTTTTTGATAAAATAAGAAGTTATAAGATGACTGCGAAAGGAACGGTAAATACAGATAATTAACATATGTATAAAATACAGTCAATTTAATGTTATTCATTATTGCAGTAAATACTTTTCATTGAATAAACTCATTCTATTTGCTTGGTTACATTAACTTTCATCAAAATTGAATGATAATTTATCGAATTGTTTTGGTTTCTATAACAACGTGTAGCAGAAAAATAAACCATATATATTGTTATCGATTTTCCAGAACTGTCATAGGAAATTTACAATATATATATCGGTTTATCGGTTAAAGCCCACCGTTTTTTAAAGTGAAAAAACATATTTTTTGTGGGAGAAAATCCAAAAATTCTTTATTCACAATATTTTCCTTCACTAGTTACACATTTTGTACACCTTTCAGGCAATTTGTGGATACCACGCCAAAAAAAATTGTTGTTCCTTTGATGAAAACCAATCAGAGACTAAATTTTCGAGTTCTTCAGACGTTTTGAAGTGCTGGTCATTAATAAGCCGCATGCGATAAAACTTCCCAGTTAAGCGCCTCTAACGTTTCTTGGACCGATATTGCTTTGTGTGATGATGCATTGTCATGTAGGAAAATTACCTTGTGGTGTCTCTTTTGATATTCTTGTCGTTTTTGCAGCAAGTCACGGTTCAAATTGATCATTTGTTGTCGGTAGCGATCAGCATTAACAGTTTCACCAGGTTTTAGAAGCTCGTGGTACACCACACCTTTCTGATTCCACTAAACACAAAGCATTCTCCTCTTACCGTCACCGAAGCGATTTGGCTTTGCACTCGATGTTGATGGCTGGCCTGGTGAAATCCATGATTTTTTGCGTTTCGAATTCTCAATATAAATCCACTTTTTTTCACCAGTCACGATTCGATGCAAAAAAGACTTCCTTTTGTATCGTTGAAGGTGCATTTCACAGATGGTTTTTCGATTTTCTTGTTGCCTTTCAGTCAATTCATGTGGCACCCACTTACCTTCCTTTTGAATCTTTCCCATTGCTTTCAAGCGATCGGAAACGGTTTGTTGAGCAACTCCTAGTTGTTCTACAAGTTGTTGTTGGAAATGTTCAAACTTTTTCGGCTGCCCAGGGCGCTCTTTGTCTTCCACATCAAAATCATTACTTTTGAATCGGTGAAACCATTCTCTGCATGTTCTTTCTGATAAAGTGTTATCGCCATAAGCTTCTACAAGCATTCGATATGTTTCTGCCGCATTTTTCTTCAAACGAAAACAAAAAAGCAATGATGTCCGCATTACGCGTTTTACTGACACTAAATTCGACATTTTCAATTATTTTTTTAACAATGTTGTTGGTCGATAAGAGGTCTGCTGTCAACTAATTTTTGGAGAGAAATGTTACAGCTTTAAAACAAAAAAAAATTCAGACATTTTGGTTGTAAGCGCCATATATGTGTGAGCGGCGGAAATTAACCGGTATACCTGATATATATATATATGATACGGTCACTTTCATTTTCATAAATTTCATTAAAATCTTTACATTTCGGGTAACCGCAACCCGTTATCTGGGTATGTGTGAGCTCTGCAAACACCATTCGCATTCAACCCACTCTTAAAAAATTTCTATATTTCAGACATTTGGTTTGGGACCAAACCTAAAAATATAAATTTCCATTGTGATTCATTTCAAAATAAATATTTTATTTACGTGCATAAGTTCCACAACTGTCTCCGAAGACCGTCATTTTAAAAATTATCATAATCAATATCTCGTCATTTTTCGACAAGCCAGTAAATATGAATGGGCTCAATAGTTTTTTGTGACAATTCTCACCACTTACCATACTATCAATCAGACTATCATGTCCTTGATATATTTGCGTATTTGCGTTTGTATGTGTAATTAATTAATTAAGTACAAAAAAATCGGAATTGAATTATAAATAATAATAATTTGAATTTAAATTGATGTGTACTATTTCAAATGATTGAAATTATTGCTTTTAATGTAATCTGTCTCACAGAATTCCTATGAATTGTGTGAACAGACGTATCTCCTTTAGCTTACGATGACACTATTTTACAATAAAAGCTGTATTATGTAAGGAAGTAATACATTTGTGGAATTAATGTAAATTCATCTTAACTAGCATGTGCACTGTTAGTTAAAGCGAATAACTCTATTTACATAGACTGTGGTTGGAATGTATTACAACAAAATCACTGAGCATCTGCAGAATTAATAAGTTTAACAAATACTTCAAGTAGAGTTAATGTAAAAGCCAAGTTCATGAAAAGAAACGATTGTTGTTTTAAATACAATAATTACAAATATTCTTGTTTGCAACCAAATAACTTTATTTTTCATTGTTGAACATTTAAAAATAATTAAAATATTGCGAATATTTGATATATCATCCACTACTACAATTGGTTTTAAAGGTAAAGTTGTATTGAATTTTAAATTCGGGATTGGAGATCTTAGGATTTTAGGAGTTAGAGAGAACCACTTTTTTTTTTATACACTTACACAATCCGACCATCATAATTTAACAATACCGCAAGCACGCACGATTTTTCAAATTTTGAAACATGTATGCGACATTTTAAAAATTTTTGACAAAATCATTAATCCAATTTCTGCCGAGAAAAATGTTTCCATATCGAAATATTGTTATTTAAAACTGCTATAAATAAATACATTATAAAAATAAAAGCAACAAATAGTTCATCGTTAGAAATATCTGAAATGATTGATACGATTGAAATGGGGGTAACCGATTTAATATTGCCTTGGAAAATCAATATATGTATAAGCAGAAGCTATACATTTTTGGATCCCACACTTAAAAAACAAGCGTTTTCGAGTGTAAATTTCAAATCAACGCATACAATAGTTAGCTGAACGAAAAGAGCCAGAAAAATATTAATTGCTGTACATGAAGAAAATTTATCATAACCTCAAGTAGAAACACAAAATAAAACACATCACATTGTTGGGATGAATTTGATGTAGTAGGGTAAAAAATATTTCAACCTTTAGTACACTACCTCAAAGCTGCTGCAATTGTTGGAATTGACAAATATTTAAAGAAATCGTAAATATCACGTTACTCTGATTCGTTCCGTATCTATATAATATAATATAATATTCATATTCGTATACCTAAACTGTACATGATTGGGTCTAATTAATGCTATTGTTAATAAATAATTCGGGCCACTACATAATGAAAACATATTGAATTTAATTTATTAAAACTCTACAGCGTTTGGCGCTACGTTCATCTTTTTTTATATCAGTTATCGCAATGTTGTTCTTCACCTGCGGTCACGGCTAGCTACTTGGTTGACTGAAACATAAACATAAAACGCTCCATTCATGGCAGTTTTTAGCTTTGGTCACACAAAATAGTCACACGATGTTCGATCTGGTGAATGTGGAAGGTATCCCATAAGAGATAGCCGTTTTTTCATCAAAAAATATTATTCACTTTTTTTTGCGGTCATTATAATAAGGTGGTGCATTATCGTGCAATATAAAAACAACTGTTTTCGCGCAGGATATTCGTATCTAACTTAAACAAATAGTGTCTTTACTATGGAATTTTTTTATTAATTCATCAACCAACATTATCGCGCACAAAGATTTTTCACCGACTTTTTCCACTAATTCAGCACAAATTTTTAATTTCTGAACGTCCTGGTCTTTTGTTATCATTTAAATCTGCACGACCATTTTCGAAACCAATCATAAAGTAGTCGTTGAGACATACACACAATCATGACCATACATTTTTTTCATTTAATTTGTTAGTTTCCGTACATTTTTGTTTTTTTCCAATTTTAAAACAAAATTTAACATTTGCTTTTATAAATAAAGACGATGTGCTATGAGCATTTTGTTTTAAAGGTTATGTAAACCAGACCGAGACCATGTATTTTGTGACTGATTTAATTTTTAGGACACTATAAAATAAACGATTTAAATTTATATATATGTATTGGATTGTTAAATATATGTGAAGTAGTATGATACGTATATGTATGTAGTGTGTGTGTGTGTGTGTTTGTGTGTGCGTAGTGGTGGCTTCAAGTACTTATGTGTAAAGAAGACCAGTGAACGTAAACTATCAACAGCTTTATAGCACAATGTCGTATTTTATAGAATTCAGTTCAAATAAAAATCAAGTTTTTTTTTCTATATTAATATCAATATTATTGTGATCTGTTTTTATATATTAGCAATGCTAGTTTACAACGTTATTATGTACATAAATAACATTCGCAGTCTTATATTAATAGAAAAGGTTTAACATATAAAATAATATGAAAGCTTAAATGGACTGCAGTCAGCGTCACAGTCAACACACCAGCACCGAACGCTGAGCTGTTATATTCTTTATAGATACTATATAATATTAATCATACACTATTTTTATATAATTGATTTTATAAATTTAAGATTACATATTATAGGTTTGATCCGGAAATTTTTAAATTCGAATAATATTTTAGAGTTTAATATAGTTTTTTGTAATGGGATTTTGTACTTTTACTTACGAATAGTTTTAAGATAAGATAATTTCTATACGATTTATTTACACAATATATATATATTTTATAATTTGGTTGTGTGTGTTGTATATATTTTTATTTATATACTTATATGAAATAATGTTACGACGCATTTATATACAAAGTATATGTAATTTTAAAACCTATTTTATATACAAGACTGAATGAAATAGGATATACATATATGTATATATATATTTTTATAAAAGTTAATGTTATATTACCGTATAATTAATAGTATGGAGTAGACAGACAGAGATAAAAGAAATTCTTTAGGTGGGGGTTATTTCAGTATGTTTTGTGTTACGATGTGTTTTGTATAATATTAATATGATTTTGTAAACGACATACGGAATTATTATCTAAAAAATAAAAATAAGTAAAACTGTGTAAAATATATATATATTTATAGTGTATTTACACTGTATAGGTGTGTGTATATACTTAAAAATATGCAGCTGTATATTTTGTTATATACTAACAATACACGTACAAAAAATGTCTATGTATAAATAATATATCCAAATGCGAGGGAATAGCATATACAATATTGATGCATTTATTTAGTATAATTTTTGCTGTTGTTCGGCTGCGTTGTGATGTGATTGAATTTAATTTTAATTTTGTTTTTTTTTTTTTAATTTAGAGTTACTATTAATTTGATTAGTTTTATTTTTCATTCTTTTTTTTTTCTTTTTTTTTTATTTACTTATATTATTATTATAATTAATTGAAGTAAAAATATAAAGTGTATGTGTATATGTGTGTGTGTTTTTTTGTTTTTACTTGGTTTTTTTTTTTTTTTTTTTATAAATAATTTAAATTATCAATTATTTTTGTTACAAATTTAAGAAAAAAGAAAAGAAAAGAAGACTATAACGAAAGTTTTATATATTTTACATATATATATAATAGGATTTTATATATGTATGTATAAATAAATGTAATAAAAAGAGCGGGAGATTATTTATAAAAAATGTAAATATTTAAATGTATATGTATATGCAATCGTTGTATATAAATTTGTATATAATCGTATAGAAAAAAAAATTATAGTAAAAGTATATAAGCAAACCGTTGCTGTTCTCTGTATACATTGAGAATATGGAATAACTGAAAAAACATTATATACATTGGACTAAGTAGTGTGTTATTGTTGGAAGCCAGTTAAACATGTATGTGTGTGTGTGTGTGTGTTTTTGAAACACATATGACAATGTAAAAAGTAAGTATAAACGAAGAATCGATGAAGTTTAGGAACAAAAAAACGAACCAAATTTTGTTTTTTTTTTCCTATAAACTTAAAACAGGGGGGTTGTTGTTGTTGTTCTATAAATAAAAATAATATATTTTAGTAATAAAATTCAGTATGATGATGTTGATAGCCGTGTTGTACAAATAAACCATTATTTATTATTGGTTCGGCATTTTTTTTTTTTTTTTTTTATAAATATAAACGAAAATATAATGGAAATAAAATTCCGAACCGAATATGTTATAATATATTATTATATATGAATATTTTGAATTTTAGTTTTTTTATTCTGTTATTTATGAATCGCCCGTTCATTATATATATATATATATGTTATTATTTAGAAACACCCTTTTAAAAGTTATAATTTATATAATTTTTAATATAAATAAATATTGTATTTGTAAATTACAAAACTAATGTTTAAAAAAAAAAATAAATTATGCTGCTTTTGGGTTACAAAAAAAAATAAAAACAATAAAAAGGATTAAGTTTCGTATTGAAATTTCTATTTCGTATTTATTATACCCATATGTAATCTGTGAATTTTGTGTGAGTCACTTTTAATTAAATGTCATTTGTATTCGGTATGATTGGTAATCGGTATGTCTTCATGTATAAATAAATACATGATACAATACAATAAATATATAGTGGGAATATAATTGGTATACGAATGTGGGTAGAACGTAAAAAGTAACAAACCGGGTTTTTTTTAAAAGCCTCTCTGGATACTACAATACTGTAGTAATTAACTATTTCTTATTCTTTTAATATAACTACTGCACCATTTAGATGCTTAAATTTTTGCAATCAAATCGAAAAAAAATTAAATCATACACACGCATAATCTACGAAAGCTTTTATATTACGGTAAAAATCCTTAAAATACAAACATAATTTTTGGTATTATTAAATTTGATTTGGTTTGCATTTCTTTTCGTTATTCTTATGGTTGTCGGTAAATATAATTCTAAAATGACAATATACATTCTTTTTTTTTTTTTATCAGCTGTTACTTAAACTTCATATTTACCCATTTAATATATTTATATATGCATTCATCGACTGCGCACAAATACGCATACACAATTCATAACTATCATATTATTATATATTGCCTGTGAATTCAAATGTATGTTGAAAAGAATCGAAAAAAATACAGATTAGTCACAATGTAACCATTTTTTTTTTTTTTTTTTTTAGAAAGAGACAGATCGAGAAACTACGGCAAATATTGATAATAATATAATTTTCTTTATTTTTAAATATGCTTATTGTTTACATATAAATAAACAAAACTATTCTAGTAGTAAAATTACTATATAACCAACCAGTAGTAATTCAACTGCTGTACTGATCGATCACTTTTTAAAATATAGGTACGGTTTCGTGACAAGAATAGAACTGTGTTACTCTGACTAGTGAATAGAGAGTTTTCAACAAAAGTTTGATTATATAAATATTTTTTTTACCTGTAAAATTGAATAACCTATAGCAAAAGCTATAATTCACGTAAATGGTGACTGAAAAAGACAGTTACATGCAACATAGACTGTATAAATATATGTGTATGAATGCATCTATGTGTATATACTAGAGAAACAGTATACACAACAGATCAGTACTATACTAATTTATTGTTGTAATGTGTTGTTTATAATGAAAATATGTATATACAGTAAACGTGTTGTGCTATATCATTCAGTAGACACTCTCCACTCAATAATTACGTCTAAATGGAAGTTTTTTTTTTTTTTTATATTACCACTGCGCAGTATCGGATTATTTCACGAATGTTTACATAACTTTTTCTTGGCTATGGTTATGTCAAATTTCGGTTATTATATATAACTAGTGACACATGAGTTAGTCATAGTCAGTCAGTCAGTCATTTTACTATTTTCCTACAAAAATTTTGTGTCGTGAAGTTTTGTGCACATGAGTAAATTTTGACTTCAGGCAAAAATTTGTTTTGTTTATATTATTTTAACTACACACACACACACTGCGTATATTTCATATTTAATTTAGAAACAAATGTAAAGTAATGCGAAATAATATTTTATAAAAAGATGAAATTTAACGTTTTAAATATTTATATTATTAAAAAATAATGTTTTTTTTAGGACAATTTTCTAAATTTCTAAATTTCATATACTAATCAATTTGTTGATCAATTTGTTGTTATTTTTATTTTATCAATTATTGTTAAATATTATTAATTTATTAATAGTTCCCTTATTTCATTTGACTTTATAGTGCTATGTGAAAGTTTCTTTTTAGGGTAAGAGAAAAAACAAGTGGTTTTGACATGCAATTGCTATGATATGTCTTTCAGTCAAAAAAAAAATCGTCTGACGGCAACAAAAAATGTACCAATAGGAAAATGACTGACTGTCTATGACTAACTCACTAACTGGAGTAAATGTTAACATAAATATGAATACGCAATATTCTATCTTGCATATTTTAACATTCGTTTTAGTATGTCTTCATGACAGAACGTTCCATAGAAGTACAGATTCACTGTAATGAATACGTACCACTTTACATTATCGTTTATTTATATAAAAATAATATGTGAATAACTTATTTCATACATTTGCATGTAATCGTCGTAAACACACACACACACACACACACACTCACACAAAACATTCCATCCTCTTGCTCTCTCCTTTATATTCCATGCAGTAAAGATATATAATTTTAATCAGATCGTGTTTCGAATTTTTATATTTTTTTAATTTATACGACTTGTTTTTTTTTTAAAACATATACGCATTCATATTATATTTTTGTAAATTTTAATACTGTTAATTATAGTACATTATAGTCAAGGGTGACCGATTAATTATAATAAAATAATAAATAAATAGGAAATAAGAGCTAACGTTTCCCCACAACGTTATGCAATGCATATTGTTTGACTGTTGTCATAAATGAAACATACGATCTTGTTTACATTCTAGTGGTTATTAATCAATTACGGATGATCTCTTAATAAACCCAACGCAACGAAATTTCACATGAATTCCATCAGGTGTCATCTTGGGAAGGAGATTCGCTTAGGAAAAATTCAATTTGTATCTGTTTTACAAGAATCTATCAGGTGTATCGGTATCAAGTGAGCGTTTTTTTTTTTTTTTTTTTTTTTTTAATATAAAACACTAATTTTAAATGTGAAAATAAGAAACATTTTATTCAAAATATTGGCCATTGCTTTCTACACATTTTGACCACCTTTCTGCCAATTTGTGGATACCAAGCCAATAGAATTGTTCGTCTTTTGAAGCAAACCAATCCGACACCCAATTTTCGATTTATAGTTTCGCAGTCGATGTTGATGGATGTCCTGGATTAACCCATGATTTTTTCCTGTTTAGGATTTTAAAAATAAATCCATTTTTCATCGCCAGTAACAATTCGATGGAAAACTGATTTTCTTTCGTGTCTGGCAAGCAAAATTTCACAAGTGTTTTTTCGGTTTTCCATCCGTCTTTCATTCAATTCATGTGACTCTGCCGCACTGTTCTTCAAATGAAAACAAAAATTTAATGCTTCCCGCCATTCATTATATTCTGGTACAAAATTCGACATTTTTAACACAATGAAAAAATATGATGTTGTTTCGACATTGACTTGATATATACTAAATATGTTTGACAGATGGTATAGCAACTAAACAAAAAAAATTAAGGCTCGTTCGCAACAAATGTTCCCAATCGAGACATTTGTATTTTGACGCTCACTTCATACCGGTAGAACCAACTGTGAAAAAATAGTGTTAAATATTTGAGAGCAGCTGATGCCGTCCTTAGTAGATAAGCTATATGAGGTTACCGTTTCTTAATAGTAGCAAGATCAATATTACACATTGGTATGTAAACAGAACATTTAGACCTTAAAGAAAATGCGGTTAGTTAGAGTAAATGTTTCCTAAAAAATTTCTGCCTCTTTGGATATCCATCTAATTTCCATTTAATTTTGTTATTTTCTTGGATACAGACTAGAAAATTTTTCTATATGAGTATCGATTTTTTTTTATTTTAGAACGTAATTTAAGAACTGTTCTCTAATTTCATATTTTGTGTAAAATACTAAATTTCTTTTTTCGTTCCATTTTCAAATTTATGTATAACAGTACGTACTACAACTAATCGACACCAAATATACACACGTACATTCACTTATGTATATAAATATACAGGGTGTCCCAATTATCGACGGCAATACGAAAACACTAGATTCTCTGGGTCATTTTGCGTCGAAAATGTCATATAACATTTTGGCCGATTCGACTTCGGTACCAAGTTACACGCAAATAACCAAATTTTCAATTAGACCATGTTTTGCAGTCTACTGGGATCAATATCTCAATAACTAATTAACCGATTTTAAATTTTTGATACACTATTAGCATTAGCATACCGAGATCTTTAATTTAACGTTAAGATAAGGCAATTCGGACATGTGGTTATCCAGATACTTACAGGAATGTTGACAATTAGCTGAACGCCATTTTTCTTTTTGAAAGTTTGTTCAAGCATAAGTCGAAAAATCATGATGAAAAAATTTTTTTGGTATAAGTTTAAAACTGGTCTGATTGAAAATTTGGTTATTTGCGTGTAACTTGGTACCGAAGTCGAATCGGCCAAAATGTTATATGATATTTTCGACGCAAAATGACCCAGAGAATCTAGTGTTTTCGTATTGCCGTCAATAATTGGGACACCCTGTATATAGTTTTTCCTATAAAGGATGTCCCAGTAGGTAATACTCTAATTTTATCCAGCTGTTCGACACATACGTCAACTGATAGTGACTGCTAGTGCTACTTTTGTTTTTTTTAGTTTTTTATTTGTCAAATAATCACTAAAATGGTTATTACAATTTTTTGCAAATCAACTTGGATTTTAGAAAATTTTCCAGAATTTATCATTATAAGAACAATTAAAATCGCATTTATTTCCAAAAAGTCGCTTTTAAAAGAAATTATTTTGTGACGTAACGTTATTGTACTATTCATTAGCTAAAAAAAAAAACTACGTTTAATGTGTGTGGGGGCGATACTATATGGGACACCCTGTATATTAAATAAAAGTGGATTCAATTTTACACCACCCGCAACAAGAACGAAAGCCAAGAGCAAAATTTATAGCAAAATGAAATTTTATTCTTTAGAAATATGCGGTATTTGTTTCATGAATATATTAGCAACTGTAACTGGTGGAGACGATTGAAAACATATTTTCATATATTTTTCTTAAAAGAATAGTCTGCTATCAGTAAAACATAACAATTAATGGCTTAATTCCGGTTTATTTTTGCCATAAAATATATATGTAATATTACCCCCAAACCCAAAGTGTAGTCATTTGAAATTTTAGGTACACTTTTTGGAATAACTGTCCCGTTATTACAGTATTATTATAATTTGTTATTAATTTTATGTTCAATAACAAATTGAACATTTAAAAATTCGGAATTTACGCGATTTTAAATGTCGTTTGATTTTATCTTTATTGTATGGTACCATATTTAACGAGATTAGTATCAACCGTATTTGGGTACGTTTTCGTAAATTGCAATAACTATATAAATTTCAACAATTATGGTTCAATAAATGAATAAATCAATTAAATTCTATATGTGCAGAGATGAGAAATATGTTTAAAAGGGTTTGTATTTCTATTTAAATTGTTATGCCGTATAGAGAGTACATGTAAAAAGGGGATGAAAATTATTCTTGTATATGTGTATAAAAAAAAATATATGTATATGCATTACAATTTGATCCCATTCTGTTTATTGTTATTGTAATCATTTCATCTGTAATGGAACGAATATTATTTTTTTTGTAAATAGTATTTATTTATTGCACCTTTATTCGTACACATTTCATATGAGAATATGTAGGTGCTTCAAAATAGGACCCCTTTTTTTCTAGTATACTATTCTTTCTTTCATGTGTAGAGCCTCTGTCCGAAAAATAACTCTAATATCATCTTCTAATACATGAATTTGGTAACTGTATGTTGTTTCATTAATAAAAATATTCAGTGGTATTCATCGGAATGGAAGTTGGAATACCAACAATAATAAGTTTTACTGAAAGTCAATTCAAATTTTTTTCCATATCACTCGACTGATTGATGGCCAAAAATTACACCGAATTGATCCATTCCAAAGACAACATTAAAAACGATGAAAGTAACGATAATTTCTTAAAAACTATTCTAACTGATGTTGGAACATGGTGGTATTAATAAGTCAAAGTATTAGTACATCAGATAAAGTCAAAAATGAAAACAATGTCTCATTGGTTTTTTTCCGATTCCATATAGATATTATCCATCAAAAATTATGTTTGAGGTGTTACAACGGTTAATGCTTTGTATTACCTTAGTTTATTGAAGGGTTTGTTGGTCGTGTTCGTCCTGAATATCTAGAACAAGGGAAAACAACAACCGCCATACTTAACATCATTCCAAACAGCCGCACGAAAAAATCATTTGATGAAAGCATTTGTTGAACTCAATGTATTTGTTGGAAAATATTTCCATTATTAATCCATTATTCCGGGTACTTTTCGGATTGAGGGTGTGTATATATTATATATATATAGATATGTATTTAACGGGAGATTATATATGATATTTCAAATGGATTAATTCCCATACACACATTGCATATTGTACATAGACATTTTATTAGCATATTTAAATTATTATTTATTTATTTGCAGATTAAAACGCAAACGCTGTCACTGCAGTAATATAACACATTAAAAATGGTACCAACAACTAGTAATATGTCATTAAGTCCACATCGTCCACCAAAAGTATTATTGAAAAATGTTAATCCACATATAACGTGTCATTTATGTAAAGGCTATTTAATAGATGCAACGACAATTGTTGAATGTTTGCATTCATGTAAGTAAAATTGTTTTTAATTTTTTTTATGTAATTAGTAGTTCACATATAAGTCAATAATTACAATATAAGAAGTATTATTAACATAAGAATGTGTTGTTATGTAAAATAAATGGGACACCAAAAATCCTAAGCTCATATTAAAAATATGAACGCAAGTCATTTTATCCCAAACGCAGCTAATGGCATCACCATACAAAGCAATCATTACAATCAATTTTGTTAACCATTCTGCATGGGTGTATATAACAACTCAACAATTGGTCTGTAATTATCGAAAGATAGAGATGCTATCTTTTTAATTCCATTATTTTTATTTGAGTGATTCAACCATAAAAGGTTTTGCGTAGAGTCCAACACCATATTTTCTTATATATATATTTTTTTGTTATTTAGTCGAGTATCATTCATTCTATTATTTTGAAAAATTTTGGCTTAAACATCTATACTGATAAATCCAAATATTAGTGGAATTATGTAACACTATCTGTACTCCTTCTGGGTGCTCCTATATATAGGATTTAAATATTTCCAATAGAATAACTTTGTCTTTTTGATTTTTGAACTTAAATGAATTCAATGTTTTGTGGAAGTATAAGTGAGCATCACATTCGTAACGAAATCTCCTATAAAAATCATGGGTTACAATGTTCGTGACACTTTGAAATTAACTTTCTAGCTGGCTGGATATCGTTTCCAGTACTCAATTATTGAAGAAAAATTGTTTGTGGAGTTTTCATGACCCAAATATATTAGCAACTATTTTCATATATTTTTTCTTCATATTTTATTTTGTATATTATTCTAGAATTCACATCCTAATGTTTTGCAAATATTGAGTATATGCAAAAATAAATTCCGTTTTTTTTATTTAAAATTGCATGTTTATTTGGCAAATTATAAAAGTGTGGTACATTGTTCAAAGTATTGTCCATCAGATGCCAAAATTTTCAACCATCTTTCAGGCAAATTTATAAATTTCCTGTTTGAAGAAGTCGTCGTCTTTTGAAACGATTCATTCGTCAAACCAATTTTTTTATGTTTTCATAAAATGTAAATCGTGCGTGGTTGAAAGACTGACTGCATCGAGCGGAATAAAGTTGTAAAATTAATTTGTTGTGTCTTATTCACCCATTCTGGTCGTTTTGTCATCACTGCTTGCTTCAAACGCATTAATTGTGGTCGATAGACCTTATCACTAGTGATGGTTTCAGAAGTTTTCAGCAATTCATAGTACACAATACCATTCTAATACCACAGAGCATTGGTTGTTATGGAGCAACTTCACCAGATCATATCCAAGCTTTTTTTTACTCTTATCACTGTCATAGTAAAATCATTTTTCATCTCTAATCACAATTTCGGCAGCACATTTTTTTAATGGAAAATAAAATAATAATGCTTTTCGCAAATGTCGTTTATTTCATCGAACATTTTCCATTTTCATGCTGATAAAAAAATATGTAATTTACACTTCAATCCAATGTTAAATATACTACGTATGGAAGAGTATAGCGTCTTTTAAGAGTATATATTACCAAGTACTACATACATACTATCAGAATTTAGTACGCCGTCTATATTAGAAAAACGGAATCTACTTTTCCATATAATTTTCCATGTGTGTTGCATCCCCTTTTTTTTGGATTTTCTTGTTAGTAAATATTTTTTTGCAATAAATAGTATTTTCTAAAAACCTTCACAAGCAATCGTTGGATAATATAATGTACTATTATTTTGATATTTAATTGCCATCTAATGTTCCCTGTACATGTGGTGATATAGTATTTAATGTAATCTAAAAGTCTCTTTTAGACGACAAAACACATTTCATATATAGATAAAATCGTTTTTCATTAGGTTTATTCGTTACATATCACTATTGATATATTACGGGGTATAAATTGATGGTATTGATGGTATCGCTCTTTTAGAATTCTATTGGAAAAATATTGTGTGTGTGTGTGTGTGTGTGCATTGATTTTTGTTAGATAGTAATTGCATCTTCTCACAATTTCTTATTTTTGTTTAATATAATTTTTGAAATTGTTTGTATTTTTTTAATTTTTATATTCTAATAATAAATTTATATGTGACTTTGAAAGTTAATTGTTTTGTTTTTTGATTTCTTTCACTTAACCTTTAGTTTGTCACAGTTGCATCATGAAACATTTGATAAAGGAACAATATTGTCCAAGTTGTGAAATTATGATTAACAAGGCTAAACCAAATATAAAGTGAGTAAATTTTTTAAATAATTTTGTATAAATATTAACGTTAATTTTTAAACCTAATTATAATTTTTAATATTAAATACAATAAATTTACAAAATCATTGAACAATATTTTACTAACACAACACATTGGTATATAGTAGATTAACTTATACAGTGTGGATAATCCAGTACTATTAACTATAGAGATATGATTATAATTAATTACATATATCGTCTTTATACCAGATTTTAGTAGGTTAATTAAAAAAACTATATATTGTAATAATTAACAATAAGCAATTGAACTTTATAATACACATATCAAGGGCGAAGCGTGAAAAAATGTTTTCAAATTACGATATTTTACTGTTCGCCGACTTGAAAGTAAACTATATGAGAAAAAAATTGGAATATCCACTTACTAAATTTTCCGGACACAATCAACACTTATGAATTTTGTAACAACGGGCCACAGTTTTAACGGATTACCATTTTTATGTGCAGAATTATAATCAATTTCCAATTTTTCATAGAAAAGATTTTTAAAATCGATTCACGCGTTCAAAATATTTGACCGATTTTCCGTTTTATCCCAGTGTAATTTTGCAAGAAATAATGAAACTGCAAAAATATTATGTTTCCATTTGGGTGTTCACTTTATACAGTACCACAAATTTCTTCTTATCGGTCACAGCTTTTGAAAGCGTGAATCGTTTTTAAAAATCTCTTCCTTTGACAGATTGGAAATTGATTATAATTTGAAATTTTGTGTTCAAACATTGAAATCCGTTAAAACTATGGCCTGTAAATAAAAAGATGATAATTCTTAAAAACCAATTTTCCGGATAATTTAATTCGGTGAATAATTTTTTTTTTTGCCTAATTTAGTCTAATTTCACTCAGGTTTTTTTTTTTTAAATTTAGTGGTATTAAAAACTGAAGGTTATTTCTCTGGCTTCGCCACTGACACATATTTATCATGAATTTACGTTTAAATTAATTAAATTATTTATTATTTAAAAGATTAAATTTAATAAAAATGTCGTTATATTTCTACGGTTATTTCCGGTAAATCGCAACCAGGGGTAGGGTAGGTAACGGGCTACCTAAAGGAATAGAAAACATGACTTTTTTTTTTTTTTGAAAATCTATAACTTTAGAACCACAATAAATAGTGTCACAATAATTTTTAAAGTTGGAAATATCTAAAATATCTTTCATGTCACAAAAAAAAAACAATCTTAAAAATCAATTGGTTTTGGTCACAGTGTGTATCTAAAGTGAAGAATTTTAAAAAAATGTAGATTTATGCAATTGGATTTGTAAGGAACATTTTTTTTTAAAAATGCTTTCGACATAAAGTCGATCTTTAGTTTTTGGGAACTGCTCGTTCTAAAAATCTCGGTCTAAAAATGTAGCCAGTTTGTCGATTGGCATAAACAAAATATCTAAAATACAGGTTGAAGAAGAATATTTCATAATGCATCACTAATCGCGTATTCGTATTTAATTATGAAACCATTTTTTTTTTTGTATGTAAATGGATTTAATTTGATATCCAAAAAAATGTAGAATTTAGGTCAAAAATTATATAGAATACTACAATATAAAAGAACTTTTCTATACAATTTTCATGCCATGGACATAGAATTCAAAAACTATTGTACATATACCAGGTGTACCGGTTTGAAGTGAGCTGAATTGCAAGCAATATTGGATGAAGATGACACTTTGAATCAAAAGCAAATGGCAGAAATTTTAAAATGTTACACAACAAACAATTTCTGACCGTTTAAATGGTATGGGAAAGATCAAAAAGTGTGTAAAATGGGTGCCACATGAATTGAATGAAAGACAGATGGAAAACCGAAAAAACACTTGTGAAATTTTGCATGAGGCATGAGGCATTGATCGAAAAACGACCAGAATGGGCCAGAAGACACGGCAAGGTAATTTTTCTCCATGACAATGCACCTGCACACAAAGTAAAACCGGTGCAGGATACAAAAGCACTTGGCTGTGAGCTATTACCTCACCCGCCGTATTCACCAGACGTGACTCATTCCGACTAACATTTGGCTGAGCAGCACTTCGATTCCATAGAAGAAATCGAAAATTGGATGTCTGATTGGTTTGCTGCAAAAACAATTCAAACAATTCTATTGGCGTAGTATTCATAAATTGCCAGAAAGGTGTTCAAAATGTGTAGAAAGCAATGGTTAATATTTTTTACTTTCTCATTTAAAATTAGTGTTTTATTTTCACAAAAAAAACGCTCACTTGATACCGGTACACCTCGTATAGATCTCGTCAGGGAAAGGATTAGAAGAGTATTTATGGTATATGAAAAAAAAGTAAACAAAAAAGGTTTATTTTTGAGGGAGAGAGAGAGAGAGTGTGTGGGATGTAGGCGTAGGTTAAAAGTAGGGTAGGCATAATACGTATTTGAAAATTCTTTAAAAAAATTAAATTCAAAATGTTTTTATTATGCGATTTATTCACATTCAAAGTGGTGGCTGGCGATAAAGTATTCAAACTTTAGTTTATCTTAAAATTTAATTAATTAATTTAACTTGGATCAATCACGTACCTTTTGTATTTAGGATTGCTACAGTCGATCCCATAATCCATCACAATTGCTACCAAAAAAAAAAATTATTGTTGTGGAGAGAATACAATCTTAAACAGATGTTTAGACGAGAAAATTATGCAGTCAGTTCAGCTAACATTCGTTCTATGTGTCTATTGTGCGGTTGGAATTTGAAAACATAAATACTTTTAATACATTCCAATTTTATAGTATATCTACATACTTGTGTATGAAACTGTGATTAGATTAACATTTTGTTTAACAAAAAATATTCAATATTTATTTATTTACAAATAAAAAAAAACTACATTTTTATATTTATTTTTTTTCTTTATTATATAGAAAATCGTTTATAGTGTGGCTAACCCTGAGCGCAAGAAACGATTTATTTATTTTAAATTTATATTTTTATATTTTGTAAATATATGTTTTTAAGTATATGCATATATTATTTTATTTCGAATGTTTTTATTCGTATCACATTTATATGGATTAGGGACGATTCGTCTTAAGATTTGAAGCGATTCAATGAATGTGTTCAAATATTAACTTCATCGCAATCAGTAATAAAAAAATTGTTATAGCTATAAAACGCAATTTAACAATTTTATTTAAAAACATTTTATGTTTTTATAATAGTAAATAATAATCACACGCCGTCGTAAATCGATTAAAATGCCCAGCACTTATTATTATTATTTATTATTACTCTAAATACTCTTTCACATAATAGCATATTCAACCGATACAGACAAACTCAACACACAATATATAATATAAATAATATAAAACATGAAAGAACCGAAATGTAAATACATATATCAAAAAATTATTATTATACTGATCACGGGGATCTGTCAAAATAGTATTCACTATCGGCGTGACAAATTTATATGTTGAGGCATGGCTACTAAATACCGCCCCCCCTCCCCCCCTTTATACAAACAAAGAATATTTGCACCACAATTCTAGTAAGACATTTATTTCAAGCAAATACGCATGAACCATTTAATAATATAAATATACATTATACGTACCAGTATTTTGTAAATTCTAATTATTGGATCCGAAAAATTGAAACTGTATAATCAATGGTTTTTCACGCTTCGTCCCTATCCCTATCTGAATATATGAAATGTATAATGTATGAGTTTAAAATAATATATACTTCAAGTTTTTACAATTTAAAAAAATTATTTGTATTTTAAAAGATATTTTGTGTCTGTATCTTTATGCTTCGATTGGAAATGTGGAATGAGTGAGGGTAAAAGATTATCAATTGTCGTACGCTTACATAAATTTATGTTCTCAACTTAACACTTTGTCGGCCGGAATCATATGACTTCAAGTGCAAAGCATTTTTTTTTTTTTTTGTTAAAAAACGTCTGGTCCGTCAAAGTGTTAATAATACAATTGTGTCATTATTTAATAATCGAATGTAATGGTACCCATCAATTAGGACAGGCTGATGCGCTGCTTTGGAAAATGTATAATAACATTTAAAAATTATAATAATAACTTCAGAAACCAACTCGTATTTACGAACTCTATCTACCCTATTATATTATATATTTTCTTTGCAATCTTATTTGTACGTAATTTGGAATTAATATAATAACCCTTATATGATATTGTACTATACATATATAATATTATCTATAGCTTTTCTAAACATTATATTAGTATTCGTTAGATAGATTAACCAATTTCTTATTTTTGTATTGTATTATGTGTATTTCTATATTATTATAATATGTCTGTACATACCAACATACATTTAATATTAATTTACTGTTAAATCTTTTCCATCAATGTGAATTTTATCATTTAACTTTACTATATTTAGGTTTTTTGTGTTTTGTTACTGTTGATGTAGTTGTATTTTGGTTATATCATGTTTATAAAATTTACACTCACACATGTATACGTATATCGTAAAATGCTTTTGTTGCTTTGTTGTTTATTATAATATTATAATTAAAATGTATAGAGTTGTTAATTTTTTTTTTTTATAATTTATATAATATGTAATACACTAATACAAAACAGTCAACCTATTATATTGACAGATTTATTTCTAAAATGTTCATAAATTAAATACTTGTTTTTTTTGTTGTTGATATCATAGTTTTAATGTTTTTTTTTAAATTTATCATTGCATATATTTATATATATTTACATATGCATGTGTATGTATATGCATGCACACATATTCAAAACAAAATAAATAAAACAATGTCGAGGCTTATAAAATTTCTTAAAGTTTGTTGTGTATGTATTCCACACAAAACAACAATAAAAATGGCAATAATAAAAAACCCAGCAAACATTACGATTCGAATGTTATTCGCTTGTGATTTACTTTTACGAATCTGCGATACGAATTCAAGCTCGAAAAAGGTTCGCTTTTAATTCACCTGGCGCAACTAAAATGTACCACGAATTCCAATTGTATTAGTAAATCAAAACCGAATCATAAAAGTGATTTGCAAAAGGCTCGTAAAGGTAAATCAAAAGCGAATCATTTGTAATAGGTTCGAAAAAGTAATAGAAAAACGAATCACAAAAGAGTAACGAAAATAATAAATAAAACATAAGTTTTATATAATTTTTAATTTATAAAACCAATTTTAATGTAATATAATCTATTTCATTTGAATGCAGAATATTTTACATTAAAATGTTTTATTTCTTTATTTTATTATGATTTTTCAAGTTGATTGATGAACTATGTTGTTATGGCGGCGAGACAAAGGCAACAAAGAAATGTATTTGTATATGTAGTCATTCTTTTTATTTGTCGTTTTATCTTTTTCGTGCTTTCGGTGTAATTCATCGATTAATCACTGTTTTGTTTCATATACGGATTATTCTCGGTTGGAGAATGCATGCTGAACCATTTTTTTTATATATATATATATATTTGATGTTTTCACACAATCTTCGAATTTCACTCGCTTTTACGAACCTTCGCTAATATGCATGCTGGGAATGTCTATATAATAAAAAATATATAATAATCACCGCGGTTGGATTGTGCGCGCCACACATACACATATTTATAAATATATTATAATTTTAATAAATTATTAATGTGTGTATATAAAAGACTTGTTGGTTGTTAGTTAAAAAAAATATTGTAATTTTTCAGATTTATAAAATATAAATAAAATATCTTTAAATAGGTATATACATATTTATATGTTTTTGCATATGTGTGTTGCTCTTGTTTTATTTAACAAACAGTTTCTTCACATAAAATATACTACGTGAAACGATTTCACATATTGTATAACAAACACATCATACTATTTGGTATATATATACACAGGGAGATGCATAATTAACACCCTAAAGTTTTTTTTTTTAATTAAACTTACTTTTATTTTATTAAAAATTTTCCATCACTTTTTCCAATGTTTTCGCTGGTTATTTGATCGATTTCACGTTGAATGGGTATGCTTGATTGGAAGGTATGTTATGGTGGAGAGTCAGTAAGGGATTATTAATTATGTACCTTCCTGTATATCGTATAAATAAGCTTAACTATATATTTATATTTATTTTTATATACTCACAATATATGTTATGTACATACAAATGTATAGATAGTGCTTATATACAAATATCATTTATAAGAAGGGTCTAGCTCTTGGAGAGACCGTGATATAGATAAGGAAAGAAAAAGCAGAGAAAACCACATACAAAGCATATTATTGATGTCATCTGAAAAACGTGTATAAGATATTAATATGTATAAATATATAACTTTATATACTTTCATATATATATATATATTATATATAATACTGCTATATACATATATATTCATCTATCACTCGCTGTTCTTATGTATATAAAAATTCAAATTTTCTATATATGGGTTTCTCTTTTTGTTTTATACACATACAATTTATACCATATATATTTTTCAGTATATAAGCCTAGTATATAATAAATATTATAATATATACAATGATACGATATATATACAATATATAAAAAAGTATATATAGTATTATATGTATTGTAATTTTATATAACAATTATATGAAAAGACGCAATGTGTGCACGTAAAACGAGTGAATTGTTTGGTTGATGTTTTACTATTCCATGCAGAGTTTGAAAAAGTACATGTAACTCTATAGTCTGTATATATATATTTATATATATATATTGTACAATCGTTTCTTATTTGTATAGTAACTGTAAAAAAAGAGGGTTTGTAGAATTACTTATAACATAATTTTCACACATTTTGTTAAGAACTTTGAAAATATATATATAATATATTATATACATAGTGTGTGAATAAGTAGTAGTCTACATATACATTGTATATACATTATATACATGTATACCGCATATTTACAGTGGGTGATCAATACAAAGAGACAAAAAAAAAACTTAAAATAAAAATAAATATACACTTATAGTAAGCACACACTAACGTAAAATCTATGTGTGTATGTACAAATTGTAATATTGTGTAAACACTATATTTCGTCATAATCATAACAAACTAATTTACGTAAACAAATAATTTCATTGTAGTTCTTTTAAGGACATAAAACCAGCGCATATAATATATAAATACAACTTTAGTGTGTTTGTGGATATTTCCAATATTATAATTTTGTATGGAATTTTCAACGTTATTTTAATTTTAGTTGTCATTCGATGTGAAGATAAACTTTTAAAATGATTATATATAACAATAATTCTATTTATACTTGTAAATTTTAATGTTAAGTTTTGTTGCATTTAATAATGTGACCAGTCACTGTACTGTACATAAAGTATATTGATATGTACGTAATAACGGCATTAAATAGGGTAAAAAGAATCGAAATTAAAATAAGCTAATGGAATATGAACATATAAGAAGAGTATAGTATAGTATCTAATACAATATGTATATATATATATAGTAAATGTATTAGTTAATTGCAATACTAACTATACATACACGTATTTAATGTATTAAATGTATCTGGTAATTTGACAAGTAACGTTGTTGTATTGTTTTGCAAAGAAATGAAATATACTATCTGTTTTATGAAACTTTTTTGTTTGTTAAATTATAACAAATTTTAAGCTAATTGTGATGAACACAGAATACTACTATGATGAAAAAGATGTTTTAATAATATAAAATCTAAATACAAATGACTATTCCTTACTATTATATATATACTCCTTCCGTACACAGTGCGTGTCGTTAAAAAAATTGTAATTTGATTTGAACACGTAGTGCGATCTATTAATGAAATTGACATCATTAAATACATATAACTTTCGTCTTTCAAAACGCATACAACCGCATGCGCAAATCGGTAGACACGTTAAAAAATTACATGCATTTAAATATTAGTAGTTTTGATGGTTACGTCGTCGTAATAATACAATGGAACAAAGGGCAAATACTCAATTTTGTTTTAAAATAGGAAATTGAATGTGCAAAAAGGTTGGAAAAAGTTCATGGTGATGATTAAATGTCTCTGCGACAAGTTTATGATTGGTTTTTTTGACATTTCTAAAAAATGGTCGTGCGAGGATTTAAATGATAATCCAAGACCAGGGCCTTCAGTACTTAAAAATTTTGTGCTAAATTAGTGGAAAAAGTTGGTGAAATCATTGTGAGAATGTTGGCTGATGGATTAAGCACCATAGTCAAGACACTATTTAAAAAAAAAAAAAAATTAAAAGAAAACACTATTTGTTTGAGTTCGATACGAATATGTAGTGGAAAAACTGAAAACTGCCATAAATGGGTGGTTTTATGATGAAGTTTCAGTCATCCAAGCAGCCGTGACGCATGTGATGAAGAACATTACAAATCACTAACATAACAAAATCTATGAATATGCATTATCACTATCAATGCTAAACGTGCTGCATTGAGTCAAATGGAACCTATTTTGAATAAATAAATAATTATTATTATTTGTTTTCTATTTTTTTTTGCTACCTAATATTGGTGTTATTTAAACGCCACACTGTGTTTATACATTAATTTCGCTCTTGTATTGAGCTATATTTTTTTTCAAATAATGCTCTTTGCAATCGTATTAAATGTCACACCAACCAGGTATTGTTGGTTATCAAGACCAAGTTAAAAGTTTTTTTTTTTGTTTTTTTTTGTTGATATCCGTCTATAAGGCATGGGTGTAGTGAGGGAGGGGTTGAACAAGACGACACATCCTTCGAAATAAGCAATCCTTTTATTGCACACAATGTGTCACATCCATGTCATCGTTACCTACGATAATGGTATAAATAATATATAGAGATAATATATTATTTGGTTAAATTTTTTCTTTACAATTTCGTATAGGAACAATTCGATAACAATTGCATAGTTGAAGAGTGGATCTTTTCTGTTGTAACAACCTGCTTAATTATTATTAATATTGAAACAAACAAAAATTATAATTTTTGTCAATGATTTTTAAATAATTTTTGTATTATGTATTGCCGTATGTACGGCGACGACGGCGACGACGAGAGTATTTGTATGTATTTTTATTTTAACAAAATCAAATTCGTTTGATTATCAAACAGAGAATAATATAGAAATTTAAAAGAGGAAAGAAAAATAAATTATAAATTCGGGCCACGACACAAAAATACGCAATTGAATTATGCGCTCACTTATACAATCGCTCTTCGTTGTATTTTATATAAATATGTATATTAAAAAAATAAATACGTATCAGTATTTATTTATTTTATAGAATATTTTCGGTATACACGACGCATAAGCAACAAACAAACGTTATATTCAAGGGTAACAAGTTACAAATCGTTTCACAAATTTATTTCTCTATATACACTCATATATTTATCCAATGTGATGCATACGATCCTGGGGAGATTATAAACATTTATATAATACATATTATAATGGATTGATTTCGTCTGCTGTATATTACTCGTACATTTTATTGTAAAAATTTTATTACAAGGTCAAAAAATTCAAAATAAATTAAATTTTTTTGTTCAAAATTTGTATTCCTTGAATTATTTTTTCCTTATTTAATATTTGCAATTCCCCTTATTTAATATTTGAACAAATTTAACATCGTCTTGATGGGTACGTGACGTGCCAAAAAACGACCATCTTTTTATTAAATTTTTTTTGAAGGTATCTGAATTTGTACAATAAATAATAATTAATTTATTGTCTCTGTTTAATTTGTGTGTGTGTGTGTGTGTGTGTATGTGTGTGTATGTGTGTGAATGTATAAAATATAAATACTAAATATGGAAAAATTGCGCTTTGTTATACCATATTTATATTGAAAATTTAGTATTAATTACAATACTTATTTATTCCATGGCAATATAACCCAGGTGCAGTTTTAGCCTTCTCCAACTTGACCAATCCGCAATCAATGTCTTCCAATCCCGAATTTTAAGGATCTTTATATGACAGTTTACTGCATCTATCCATCTTGCCCAAGGTCTTCCGGTTCTCCTTCGATTCTTCTGGATTGCCATTCAACAGTTTTTTCGACACACGCTCTTCCTGCATGCGTAATACGTGTCCAAGCCAACTTAATCTATTGATTTTGATTGTGTTGACAATATTTGATTGACCGCATACAACTTGTTTAATTCAAAATTGTATTTTCGCCTACAACCATTCTGTTCTTTGACGAGACCAAAGATTCTAGTTCAATACCTTCTAAATTAATCATTTTGAAATTGTACTAGAATTTCAATGTAAAATTTCAAAATTGTGCAGGCATTTAATTGCAATTGCATTAACTCAGTCAGGACGTAATCGTACATCGGTCAAATTGTATCAAATGCACATCCAGATGAAGTTTTTTTTTTAGCGGTGGCTATTGCCGATTAACTTTCACACTCCGCATCGAACAAATTTACGTAGCTTTTGTAGAAAAAAGCAATCTCTAGTTTTTCCAATAAATACTTCATAAATAAATGTCAAAATTAACACATTGTGAAATATATATTTTTTTTACTACAAACAATTATAAGAATGCAATCATTCATCATCATTAAAATTTAATTTAATCGCATTTGGAATTTGCATTACGTATTTATTTCAAAAAATAAGTTACATCTCAATTTCTTAATATTTTCTTTGCCCTTTGTATTAATATTCGGAAAAAACTATAAAACGTATAAAAAAATTAATTAATTTACAGAAATCTTATTTCAATTCAAAATTATTCTTATATATACTGAATCTAGTCATCTTGCCTTTGGTCTTCCGGCTCTCCTTCTTTCTACCTTCTGGTTTACCATTCAACAGTTTTTTCGGCACACGCTCCTCCTCCGTGTCCAAGTCAACTTAATCTATTGATTTTGATTGTTTTGATAAGATTTAGTTGACCGTACAACTTGTCAAACTTGTCTTGTTATTATATTTCGACCCATTATATCTATCTAATATCATTAGCATACGCTAATAATTGACTCGATTTTGTAAAAACCCTGCCTTGTTTATCAATATTTAAGCTCCTCACTGCCTTTTTCAGCCTAAAATTAAATAGTAGTGTTGAAAATCGGATTCGTACTTGTGACTGCATATTTTCCAACGTCATCGCCACCAAATCTATCAGTTTTTTTGGAATACCAAATTCTGCCATAATTTTCTATTATTTTGACCTATTGACGCGGGTACACCTCGCGCACACGAAAAATCATATACAAGAATGTGTACAAGCCAGACTTTCATATGAAAGAATATGCGTTGTATGGATTGATCACAAACCCGAATGTTCGCAAGCCGGACTCGTATATTGTGAATGGCCTTCTGTCTATATTTTATTAATATGGTTTGAATCTCGGACAAATGCATTTGTTTGGTTTCATAAAACCCATATCATATCTGGATTGTGCACATTATTGTCTTTGCACCCATTGGCGCTATCATATGCCGCTTTGAAATCAACAAACAAATGGTCTGCATCAACATTGAATTAAACAAATAACAAATAATTCTTTTGTGTAATTGAATAAAATCAAAAATTTGTTTGCACAATAGAAAAGTATAAAAGTATAGAACCGATATAATGTTATTTTATTGCCATTTGTAACATATATCTGCCACTCACTTACCATAAATATTACAATTTATTGTAATAATATTTTATAAAAGTTATTGATTGCTATTGTTGTGTGAAAATCTTTATAACAAAAGTTTAACATTGTCAACATTTTTTAAAGTGTGACTAATGCATACCGCAATTAAACAATGTTGTGTGTATGAGAGGTAATTCTTTTGAAAATAATAAAAATAGCAATTTATTTTTTTGGGAATTGATTCAGGCTGTCATGAATTCTGGTTAACTACTACAAATTAAATTTGTCGTTTTGTATTTTATTAATGTTACCTTGAGCCAAATACACAATTTGCGATAATATACAATATTGTATTAGCCTATATAAACATTAAATTTGCTTCCTAAGTGATGACGTAGGTGGATGGGTTGTAATTTTCATGTTTTCCACTTATGATTACATATAATTACATTCCTTTTTCACTGTTTGTGTAAATTGCATTAATTGTTGTTTGAAACGATAATATAAAATCGGTATGGTTTCATTCGGTTTAAAAAACTTTTAGTATATTTATACACCTGGTCCTCTCTGCATAGAAATTATTAGTTTAGCGGATCTATATCGAAGGTAAAATTACTTCGACATTGTAGGTAAATCTCTTTTGTTAATTTCAGGTAACAAAAAATATTGACCGTCTGTGCCAAACGTGTAGAATATGGTAGATGTGCGGAAACAATTCTTACCGTAATTCTGTAATTTTGTTATGGTTTTTTATGATTTGAGCAATATAATATCAGCACAAGCTTAACCCTTTGAATACGAGTGGTGCGTTTTAGTCACCGCATACAATATAGTATTGAAAAAAACAAAACAAAAAATATGTTATCGATTCGTCCAAAGGGTTACGCTTCACATAACGTTTAAAGAAGAAGTAGCTTGAACTCTCTCACAGAAAAACCCGGGTATAATTATAAATAGACAAAATATTCAAGCGATAGTATAACATCCTACGATATCTTATTAATAAATAACATTATACAACAATACTGACTATATCTATGATCATTTCACAATATATCTTAGAACTTTGATATCATTTGTATATTTTATATTTATTGTAATTTAAAGATACATGAAATTTATAGAAATTTTCACACAATAGATGTTGTGTGTGTGTTTATGTGAGCTCTGCTCTTCATGGTGATTTAAAGAAATGTAACTTACAAGGAACGTTACCCAATGCATAATTACAGAATGAAATTCATTCGGTAGGTTATACCGAAAAACCATATTGACCAAAATTTATCGACGACCAGTCATGGGGTTTTGCGACACAATCATTAAGTAGTACCTATATCTTCATTGAAAATAAATGTGTACATAATTTCCATAAATAGCGTTTATAACCCCATTTTTCATTGTTTCATTGAATAATTCATTAATATTTTTTATTTTTAAAAATTATCTTATTGTACTCGTACAACAATCATGCAAAACAATATATACACTCTGTCCCATAATAAACCGGATGGAATAAAAAAATACAAAAATAAATATTAAATTTTCACAAAAACCATTTTATTTATTCAAAATAATTTCCATTAACTGAAATCGCATCGTTCATGCACATGTTCAATAAGTGAATCAAATAATTTTTTTATGTCTGTGATTAGAATGGTGTCGAGCGAACGATGATCGTCGCCTTTTGAAAGTCATCAACCCTATGCATTACGACTTGATTTCATAGCTAAATGAAATTTTTAGAATAGAAAATAGTCGCAAAGGGGGACGCATACGACTTAGTAAATGATTCAATACACCAAGGTTATTACCTATTACTTAGCATTAACCATTAAATCAGTTGGAATAAACTCTCTATGAATAATTCCTTTGGAATCGTAAAAAAAATTCGCATTGTTTTGATTTTTGACTTTATTAAACAAGAGTGTATTGGATTGCCTTCGTCTGGTGACTGCCATTCAAAACTTTTGACGCTTGAATTCTGGTTCATATTGAAAGTACCATGTCTCATCACCAGTTGTCAATCCATTTCAAGAAGTTTTTATCACATCGAGCGAGTTCAATGTGTGCCAATGCACAATTCTGTACAATTTTTGATCATCTCTTAATCGATGTGGAACAATCTTCGAATTTCTGCTTCCTTAGACCAATTTTTTCTGATAAAATACGATAAATTCTTGTTTTAGGTATACCACCTAGTACCATTTCTATCATTCAAATGATTGAAGTTTTCTTGCAAAATTTTTTTTCAGAAATCACTTCACTTGTTCAATCTGAATGTTAATCATCGCATTAACATCTTCTCTATACCATCTTTGAATATTCGAAACCGCATTCAAAAACTTCTGTTTTGGATAAATAATTTTCGCGTGCGTAAGCAATTTGAAGCATTTCTGTAACTATTTTATCATTCTTCAAAACAAAATTTAACATTTAACAAAAACATACCGTTAATTTAATGTGTCGTTTCTATTACTAATGCTATGTCATGAAATGTTTGTTGAGGTATGTTCGCAGAACAAAATCACAAAAATTAAGAGATGGGGCTACGTGTTAAATGGTTTACATAGTCATTCTGGTTTATTATAGGACAGAGGGTGTATCAAAAGAGAATAAGCACGGTTCCTTGAATTGTGTTTATATAATGGCCGTGTAGTGCGATCTTTCAAGGGAAGGCGGAGATGATGGGGGGACCTTATTTAAATCAAAAATTCAACAATTCGCTTCTAGCAGCTGCAATTTATTATAAATTAAATATATTAATTAAGTAAGTAAGGCGTAATGAAATTATTGCTAATGAAGCCGATTGTTCAAATTTTGAATTTTAATTCGGCATTACATAATTCTAACGAAATAAAATAGTTATAGGAAGTATACATAGAAAACAGATATCTAAATGACATTTTTACTTCCTAAATCCAATTTCTTTTGTTAGAATTATGTAATATATTTCATTTAGCTGGAGCAAATAATTTTCAAACTTATAAATGTTTAAAATAATAAATCGTGCAAAAATTGAAATAAATAAACAAGAAATTAAATTCATAAAATTATTGGGAACGAAGTAGGTGGTACGCATAAATAAACTTTATTTTTTATTTTTATATAGTAGCTTGTATTAAACATGCGCAGGAGTACCTACTTCATTTCAAATAATTTTTGAATTTAGTTTTTATTATATACTTTACATTATATACATAAAATATATAATATATGCACACAAATACATATATACATATATTTTTTGAATTATATAACCAACTTCTTATAAAAATAAAAATGTATTTACATTTTTATATATTTCCTTATTAACATCGCTAATTAGTGTAAAATTTCTACGTTATATTTTTTCAATACATAAACCAATCTAGCTAGAGGTAAAACACGTATACAACAACAAAAGTGTTAGTATGTGTTCCATATCCATCTGTAAAATCATTGTAGCGATAAAAAATATATAAAAATAAATGAAAAACGTCTATAAAATGTAATATTTGCGTCGCGCCGTTTACTTATGCGAGTGTGTGTGTGCGTGTTATATAAAGGGTTTTCCATTAAAAGCGCCCGAACTTTGAGGTGAAATCAAATAAAAGTTATATACAATGTGAGTATTTTGTATTTTAAATTCATTGTGAAGTATATATAGTCTATATAGCCATCAACCAGAAATATACTTTGTCACTGAAGATGAATCGCATACATAAATTTTAATATATTATGCGATTTGTAAAATTATGTGTCTATTCATTAACCAGTTAACTACGTACTATATGTATGTTTTATATTGTATCTTGACGTGTATACACGCACTTAAAAGGTTAAGATGAATGTCAAAAAAATTTTGTTGATCGGTTTTTCATTGATGGCCACAGCAAAATGTCAAAAATCGTGCGTTCCTATTGGATAACACTTTAAATGGTATGGAATGGATTTGAATGCATGCATTTACAAAAAAAAAAACATTCATTCAAATGATTAAAAATGATGATGATAAAGCATCATTATCATTCTCTAGCCTATGAACTATGGTAAAGAGCGAAAATAAAAAAAAAAACATTGTTATTCTCTCTTCTTATTTATGCACTTTTGTAAATATGTACATAACATAACTCATACGTACAAATTTGGAGGGTAAATAAACAGAAAATAAAATATAAAGATTACTCGTATACCATACGGTGAATTTAATAATAATGATAATAATAATAATAATAATTATTATTATTATTATTATTATTATTATTATTATTATAATAATAATAATAATAATATAGAAACAACAACAACGACATTATTTCTTGTTTCTTCATTCAATCGTTCATATATTATAAGTTTCATATAATCGCATAAGTATGAGTATATACGATATATATATGGTATAAATGTTTATGCATATATAAGTTGAGTATTCTTTTTCCATTCCATTCCATAAATAATGTTTTTTCAAATGATCTTATACAGTGTGTTTGTGTTTGTTTTTGTTAAAGTTATGGATAAATTGGTGCACATTATTATATTTGTGTAATGTTAGAAGAGTGTCCGAATTATGTGAACATAACATTATGTTTCAGTATTATAAAAAAAGTGTCTATCCACAAATTTTTTAGGTGCGATAAAATAGCTTATTAGGACCTAAGTCATCTATTTCCCGATGAACAGCCTACGCTTAATTCTAATATGTAATATCAATGCATGTTCTTGAGACACACACTGTATACAGCTCTTAACAAACCAACCGATGAAATATACCAAATTTATGCCAAGAAATATAATAAACAAGTATTTGGAGGAGCTGTATATTATTTTAAAAAAATGTATATAATATCTACCAATATATATATTTCTACAGAGAATAATCTGTAATCTTATATTGAAATCAGTTATTTGTTGTAATAGAGTTCTTTTGATTTTTTTTTTTTTTTTATCTTTTAACGAAGCGCCTATGGCGGCCGCAGAAAGTAAAATAATTTTTTTTTCTTTTATAGGGTTACAGTACCAATTTGAGTAATTTACCATGTTACTGCACAAAAATGTCATTATTCTCTATAGTTGCGACAAGGTTTTTAATTTTTTTTTTCCTCTAATCGCAAAATAATTGTTTTAAAATATTTTTATAAAAATTGTGTTTTATAATAAATTTGCACTGACCCAATATTGTTTAATAATTTTTATGGTTTACCTGATTTCGAAGGATCGCATTTACTAGAAGTTGTATTGAGACCAGTAGCAGTACCTCTATTGCTGCCGTTGGATATGTACGTATATGGCACCTGTAATAATTAGACATGCTAATCTTTCATTTTTTCCTACTCACTATAGCGCGCCATAGGATATTACTGGTCTCTTTTCAGTATTACTGGGTTGGATCCACATGATTTGCTTGCTATGTTTATTAACATACGTTTGGCTTTACTATCGAAGACTTTAATGTGTTTATTACAAAGTGATGGCTTTATATCTAGGGGTATTCCTAGATATATAAAGTTTCTTGTTTTTCGATCCTAACTTCATCGCGTCCAGTCTGATTGGGTGCGTTTTGTTGTTATTTTTTGAGGTTCGTGTTCTTGGTGAAGGCTATTACTGTATAGTTTTACTCGAATTGAGTCTCAGTCCCAATGAAGGGCACCACGTATTTGCTAGTTTGAGTCCCGTTTGCACAATTTCACACAGTGTTTCCTCAAACTTTCCTTTTTCTAGGATTATAATATCATAACCTTAAAATTTTATTATTAACACATTAATGATGATAAAAGTTTAAATTGTGGGCGCCGCCTCGTATTGTATTAATCCTAATGGTGTTTTTTTCCATTTGGTATTCAACCTTACTTGTGTTCAGCATTTATTGCCCATAAAATTCCTCCTTTTCGTCTTTCTTATTGCTTTGTAGTATTCAGTTAGCGCTATGGACTATTCCTGCTAGTTACCGTATACGTCTTTGGTGTTGGTAAAAGTTTACGTACCATAAATCTAAATCCTGATATTTATTTGTTTCACCATAGGACAGTAATATTTGAGGGCATTTCGATCCATATGTTTTAGTTTTGGCATTATTTACTACTCATACTGCATGTACTGATGTTGTTTGGTGGAAGGAACATAAAAACTATTTAACATTTTTGTGTTTATCGTTTATTTTGATTATTTTTTAATAAACTTTCTTTCATTTATTCAATTCTTTTCATGCGTATAGCACTGAATTTGTGTTTTTACCCTATATACACTTAAATTTCATAAAACTTTGCAGACAAATCCAAAAGAAATTTTATTTGTATGTGGTTTTGTTGATAAATTGTCTCTATGTATTGTATTATAAATTATATTAAGGGTCTTCACAATCTTTATGTTATCTGTGTTATTCGTTATTTGTTAAATCGTGTTATCCGCAAGATACAAAAACAACAATTTTGTTTAATATTTTATTTTTATTTTATTTTAACAGCACACAAACACAATGACATCACATAATACTTGTTTTTGACGTTTGTTGTATGGCGTTCATGAAATAACAAATAATAAATAACAAAATTAACACGCTCAGACTTTGTCAAATATAACGAACTTTGTTATTTTACTTGTTGTTTTCTGTACAAATAGAATAACGAATAACAACACAATCGTGAACACCCTTATTATAATATTATAATTGTGTGTATGTATGCAATTTTATCACAGATATTTATATTATTATAGAAAGTTGTATATCATTGATGAAATGTAATTAAATTTTTTGGTGGAATTAGTTTTTGGTTTTGTTGTTGCCTTTTTTTTTTTTTTTTAATGAAACCTAAAAGCATTATTGATGATGTGAATTGATTGCTTCTTATTTTATTTTGAAGATATAAAATACAATCTTATAATATATATTTTTTATTTGATTACAGACCTGATGCAACACTTCAAGCAATCGTTTATAAACTTGTTCCTAGTTTGTATGAAAAAGAATTATTACGCAAACGTGCGTTTTATAAATTAAAACCAGATGAAGCAATGTTAGTATCGCCAGAACAACGTGGTGCCGATACAGAACATTTAATTTTTGGTCCAACTGAAAATATGTCTTTATCATTAATATATGCTGATATAAAGTGAGTAGTAATAATCGGTTTTCTTGTGAAACTCTATAGCAACTACTTTCTCTATTATCAATATCAATATCATCGTATAAATATTATTTAAAACCATATAATATCCTTTTATTTTTTTCTCAATTTCATAATTTTTCAGTGATATAAGAGAAAAGGATTTATTTAAAAAATTAAAAGATCCAAAATATCTTAAGTGTCCAGCATTATTTACTGTGGCGCATCTTAAAAAATATATTTTACTTAAATATTCAATAAATTGTAATAGATTTTGTGTGGAAATTATGTATAAAGTTAAAACAATTACATTACCGGATTATTATACATTAATGGACATTGCATATATTTATACATGGAAGAGGGTAAGTTTATTTTTCATTTTTTATAGGAATTTTGTTCAAGACATTATTTATTAGTATTTTAAGTGAAAATATAATTTATATTATAATATAAAACAAAGATTGTGGTGCCAGAATCGAATCGTATATGATAATATTTGTAATGCGTTTAGTTATGTGACGATCGTCGGAAGCCCTTAAATTTTATTTTACGTTTTTTGATTGGTACGAATTACGAATTGCTGCGAAAAAACTTTCAATAAAATTCAAAAATTGGAATAAAAAATAAATTGTTGATCTGTACAAAAGATCACTTTGTCCAAGAACGCGATATTATAATATTTTGATTTTTTCTTTTTTTTTTACGTTCCTTAAGTTAATTCCTTATATTATTAATTCATTATATTAGAAAATGTATATATATGTTTTACAGGAAGCTCCAATGGAATTCTTTTTTCGTGTACAAAAGAATACAACTAAAACAGTGGAATTACCGGAGGTACCTTTACGCAGTTCGTCCAGTCTATCAGATAGAAAATCAGTTATAGTCACAACGACAACAGCAACAGCAATTACAACGTCAATGACGACAATGACAACAGTTAATAATTCTGTTGTTTCGGCAACGGTGTCTACTGTTATTTTAACAATTACTAGTAGCACATCGCCACCATTATCGACAACAATAACAACACATCCTATTACTGTTGCAAAACCCTCTGTAACAGTTACAAATTCATATCCTACATCTTCGATAAATACCAATACGTCAAATGCCAGTGATTTAATGATAAAATTTTCAGAAAACGATGCATTTGTAAAACCTCAGACTCCAGCTATACCACAATCACCACACCATCAACAATCACCACTACCTGCTGCAAAAAATCTTAACGAAGTGGATGAATGTAACGAAAATAAAAATAATATATCACTATCTACGGGAAAAAATCTTAGCCAAGTGAGTGAATGTAACGAAAATAAAAATTATACACCACTATCTACGGGAAAAAATCTTAGCGAAGTGGATGAATGTAACGAAAATAAAAATAATACATCATTATCTACGGGGAAAAATCTTAGCGAAGTGGATGAATGTAACGAAAATAAAAATAATACAACCATAATTAAAAGTATTCAATTAGGCAAGTCAATTAATTGTGACGTTCGTATATTAAATGTTGATCCATATATTTTTAATGAGGGTAATTCATTAATTACAGATCCGATAATAGAAGTGCCTGTTTCGGTTAATAATACCAATAGTTTTAATGATAATAATAATAATAATAATAATAATAATAATAATAATAATAATGATAATAATAATAATAATAATGGTAATAATAATAATGATAGTGATGTTAAAAATAAATATGGTGAAAATGAGTGTAATAAAATTTCATTAAAAATTGATGAAAATAACACCACCAGTGATGTAAAATTGTTATCAAATAATCTAGAATTATCTTCAAAGCAACCGCAGCCACACTACTCTTCTGCTGTGGTATCTTCTGCAACAACAAAAAATGTTGTTGAAAAATCGTTAAAACATAAGCAATCAAAAAAATCGAAAACTGAAATTGCCCACAAACGTACAGGAAATAATATTAAATTAAAAATTGATTTGACACGGCAAAATAGTGTTACAATTATCGGTACATCAAAGGATGAATCCGGAACGACAACACCGAAAAATTCAGATGGAAAAATATCAACAAAAGATTTAAAAATTAAAATCAAAAAACAAAATGATGAATATCATAAAAATGGAAAAATTACAAATGGGAAACATTTTATTTTACCATGTTCTTCCAGTAGTAGTGGGAACGAAATAAATAATACTGAAAATAATACAAAAATTGCAAAGAAAAAACATGATAAAACTAATTCAAAGCTAAATGTTAATCGTAATGATAATAATAAACAGATTAATAGTAAAATTGATGAAGTAAATAAAGTTAAAACAAATGGCAAAGATGATAAAGAAAATTCTATAGCAAAATCAGAATCTTTATTACCATCAGATACTGCTGCACTACACACATATATTGATGAACTTAAATCGGAATTTCTGAATAAATTTGATTTAACACCAAGAAAAACTCCATCACCCGAAAAAATTAAATCAACTACAACTATATTACAAACGTCCACATCACCGCCGCCGCCACAACCACTACCATTACCACCACCACCCTCACAGGAACCAACAACATTGCAACCAAAATCTCTTCCAATTATTGCGGCAGCAACATCTTCAAATAAACGAAAAACTAAAGAACCAGTTAAAAATGTTAAGAAAACTCGTCCAGAAAGTCCACCATCAAATAACATTGATACGCAACAAAATGTATTATCAAAAACATTACCGCCAAATATCGATAATGAACTATCGCTAATAAAATGTGATCAAATATCATCAGATTTATCAATTGGTAATGGTGTCGATATAAAAACATCACCGAAAATTAATAATAATAATGATTCTACAAAATGTGTATCAACACCAACGCAACAGCACTTAACACCTCCACCGTTAAAAATAATTGATCTGTTAACAAATAAAACTGATTCAATATCACCCGTAACAACATCAATGAGTACAAAAGCATCAACATCAATTAGTACAACAGCATCAACAACAATTACTACAACTCCATCAACATCGATCAATACTTCACCATCAACTTCAATCAGTACAAAACCAGTAACATCAATCAGTACAACACCACCAACATCAATCAGTATAACACCATCAACACCGTCAACTGTATCAGCTTCTACTAATAATAAAAATAATATTGCTACGACTTCAACACCTTGTACTACCGCAACGGCAAGTGCTGCAACATCAACAGATCACAAAACAACAAATCTTAAAAGTGATGTAACTACAACACCACCAATTACATCAATTTTAGAATTTCAGTTGCAACCAAGAACACCATTTGTACCGGCTCGACCCATATCAAATGATTTTAAACAATCGATAAAAGCACAATTAGCAAAGGCAGCGGCACAAAAGGCGGCTATAAAATTTTCAAAAACAATTACTAATGAAAATACACAACGACAAAATCAAACTGATATATCGAAAGCATTAGCCGCATCGTCATCTGTTACTCCGTTGTCAAAAAATCAAATAGCTGCACTTGCACAAAATAAAACACCACTTGCATCCAAAAAATTACAACGTATTTTACCTAAATCCGCATCATTCACTTCAATTACGGCATCACTCGGTACTCCAACAGAAGCTACACCTTTATCGTTAGCAATTACAATAGCATCATCATCTACATTAACATCATCAGCAGCTACATACACATCATCGACACCTATATTGACATCATCAACAAGCACAACATCTCCAACATCCATAACAGAAACATTAACCACAGTTTCAAAGAATACCAGAAATGATATTTTAAAAAATAAGTTTGATGCTGATATTAAACAATTAAAATCAAATACAGTTATAAATAACGATATTCAAACACTTCTGGAAGAACATCAAAAATTAATGGGAACAATTTCTGGATCAAATTCACCATTACATATTCCATCAACCACAATTCCTAAACATACGGCACATAGTGTTTTAAATGCAGCTTTAATAAATTCGGCACGTCAACGTTCAGCAAATAATAATAATATTAATAATAATAATAACAATAATAATAATAATAATAATAATAATAATAATAATAATAATAATAATAATAATAATAATAATAATAATAATAATAATAATAATAATAATAACAATAACAATAATAATAATAATAATAATAATAATAATAATAATAATAATAATGATAATAACAATAATAATAATAATAACAATAATAATAATAATAATAATATTAATAATAATAATAATAATATTAATAATAATAGTAATAATGAATTATTCTCTAACAGTTGCATTGCTACTCCATCTGCTGGTATGAAGTCCCCAGCATATATACCAAATTCAGGTGTTAGTTTTGACATTAAATCACCTGTATATATTACACCACATTCACCAATTTATTCACCCAATTCACCACATTATGCGCCAAATTATAATATACCAACTCAACCACATTTCAAATATACGAAATTTCCAAATTTTGTAAAAAGTGATAATTTAGGTGCGGCAAATCAATCAACTTCCATAACCGAAAGTTATTCAAATCAAATGAAAATATTTCCAAATTTTGTTAAAAAATCAATTCCAAGTGTACAAAAAACAACACATAATTCAAATTTAAATAAAAATACAACAAATGATTTTTATGGTAAAATACCAAATAATTTATCTAATAATTCATCGAAAAAGGATGTAAGTGCCATCATTAGAAAAGGAAATGAATCGCCAACAAAACGTTTAAATTCAAGTATAATTAATTCGACATTAGAACCACCAGAAAAACAAACAAAAGTTCAATCGATATTGAATGCTTGTAACATAAATTTTCCATCATCATTGTCAGTAACTGTACATGAACAAAATGATCCGGCATCAATAAATCCATTATTTAATCCTATGCGAAAGAGCCCAGTAAACTATATAGAAATTGTAAAATTACCATCTGATGTACCACCACCTTTACTACCACCACCACCACCTCCACCTCCATCAACACCACCAACCGTTGAAAAAATGGGATCACCGAAATTAAATGATACAACGATAACAAATTCAATTTCATCAACATTTGAATCTCCAGTATCACCCACAACATCGACACCCATAAAAACCATACATTCAATATCACCGCCTACAACGAAAACAATAATACCATCTTCGGCGATACTATTAACAACAACATTACCATCGACTTTACCTCTGTTAACAACAACGACATTAACTCGTGCGCATACAACGACTCCACCACACATACTATCATCAATTCGTACAAATAAAGAATCATCATCTTATCAAAAAGAATTTGAACAAAGTGTACAACAGAAAATTATTGATACGGAAAAAAAATCAACTGATGATAAATTAAAAAAAGTGTTCAAAAAGTCAAAATCAAAATCACCATCAATTACAAATATTAATGATTTAATAACTGTTAATAATAAAACACCAACAAAATCATTATTACCAGAATATAATGAATTGCTGACGCCATCATCACCAAGCCAGCCATTAAAATCTGCAGCAAATACTGTGACAAATAATTCGAATTCTATAACGACAAATACTGTGTCTATCAGTACAACAAAAAATAAATCACCTACTACCAATGAAATTTCATCATCAAAAACTAACATTACCGTATCTACACCTTCGGCAACTAAAACTTTAAGACCAATTTTACCAAAAATTGTATCATCAATAAATTCCCTACCATTAACAGTTACATTATCTAATACAACAACCACAGAAACATTACAATCGTCAGTTGCGGTAACCGCAATGCCGTCATTAACTAATACTACGATAACATCGCTATCAGCATCATCATCATCATCATCATCATCACCATTATCAACATCATCATCATCATTATCATTATTATCATCATCATCATCAGCATTATTATCAATACCATCACCGGCAATATCTAATACATCTTTATCAATGAAATTAAATGTAGAATCAATGTCATCGGTAAGTAAATCATTAAATACAACAACAACATCAACAAAAACAACAGCGAATAATTCCAAAAATAAAATAGATACAGCATTGGATTTATCATCACCATTAATTAATAATATTAAAAAATTAGCATCAAACAATAATCAAAAGAAGAAATCATCATTGTCACCATCGTCATCTTCAGCATCGCAGATGCAATTATCATCAACATCAGCATCATTATCATCATCATCTTCATCATCATCTACATCATTATCATTATCATCGTTAACATCAGCTATGGTAGCACCTATGCCATTACCATTACAATTTGGTCCCAGTTATATACCACATTTAAATTACGCTTATTTCTTAGATCAATGGGCGCGCATGCAAAAGGCAACTGAAGTTGTAAATTTTGTGCAAAGTTTGCAAAATAATATTAATAATAATAATAATAATAATAACAATAATAACAATAATATTATTAACAATAATAATAATAACAATAATAATATTAACAATAATTTTAATATTAATAATAATAATAATTTTAATAATAATAATAATAATAATAATTTGAATAACAATAATAATAATAACAACAACAACAATAACAATAATAACAATAATAATAATAGTAGTAATAATAATAATGGAAGCACTAATAATAATGATAATAATAATACTCGTAATTCTAGTGATAATTGAATTTAGTGAACCGTGACACGTGTGTGTGTTGTGTGTGTTTATTTTACTACTAACATAGTAAAACAAAAACATTTATTGTTTTGCGATGTTTTTAAAATTGTGAAGTATTTTGCCAATTTGACTGTAATGATTGTTCAAGTAACACCTGGAGTAATTCATTACTCCAATTAAAATATGAAAAATAAAATACTGTTTTATAGTATAATTTAAGAATCCAATAGATATAAATACCGTAAAATTTACCTTACGGATGAGATAAGTTGTAGTCAGCAGATTATATGTATACTGCCTAAAACATCCTTGCAATTTCAAATATAAACGAACTAGCTGTTCGCAGTAACTGCAGTTGTGACAAGACGGCAACAAAAAAAATCCAATCACGACTCGTTGTTATCGGTAATCGAATTGTAAAATTGTATTTGTATTGTAAAATTATATACAGATGTAAATAAAATATGTATAGGGCACTCCAAAAATACTGAACTTAAAAAAATTATTTGATAATATTGATTTTTCAGTTTATTTCCGAATTTTTTAAATTCAAATTTTTAAAATAATCTAGAAATTATAGATTATTTTCTATAATGGCAATTGGAATAATACAATTTGCACTGTCATTTCTCTGTAATTTTTTTTCTTTAAAAAGCATCATACTCTTTTCAAAGGATGTACGTAATAAAAAACAAATTAAGATGTCATAAAAATTGGTGATTATTATAATGAAAAGGCAAAAAATAAACGATCTTAAAAACTATACGCATTTAAATGACATATATTATAATATTGGAACATCCTATATTTATATATATATGAATCCCTGGCGGGAAAAATCTTGACAGCTCAGATAAGTCAATGAAAATCTTGGGTTGTGTCTAGAAAGTCAGGTGTAGAAATATGAAATTATCGGTAACACAGATTTGGCTCTGCAGTTAAAGATTAATGTGAACGTACCGAATACTAATCGAAACTTATGGTGAGTATGCTCTTTTCGCAGCAACATGAAGAAATTGGTTTCAATGATCCAAAGGCAATGATTTTTATTTGAGAAATGATGAAGACTACTGAAAATGTTAGAGGACAGTAAATTGCAAGCATTGTTGGACAAAGATGATTCACAAAGCGTCAAAATAAATGGCAGAAATGTTAAATGTTTGACTAAAAACAATTTCCAACCGTTTAAAAGATATGGGAAAGATTCAAAAGCGTGGAAAATAGGTTCCTTATGGAAAATCGATAAACAATCCGTGAAATTTTGCTTGCCAGACTGAAAAGAAAAAGTTTTTTGCATTGAATTGTTACTGGTGATGAAAAATGGATTTATTTTGAGTATCCTAAATGCAAAAAATCATGGGCTACACCAGGTCAACCAGCAAAATCGGCTGCAAAACCAAATCGATTCGGTGAGAATTGAATTATTTATGTTTGGGCAAGAAGACATGGTAAAGTAATTTTGCAACATTACAATGCACCGTTGCAAAATCAGTTCAGGATACGATAAAAACGCTTAGCTGGGAATTGTTACCTCACCCGCCTTTTACACCAGACTTAGTTCCTTCTGATAACCATTTGTTTTCATCGATGCAACACTCTCTAGCTGACCAGCACTTCAAAACATTAATTAGCTCTCTCAATGGTTTTCATCAATAGAGGAACAATTTTTTTTGGATAGGTATCCACAAATTGCAAGAAAGGTGGCCAGAATGTGTAGAAAGCGATGGTCAACACTTTGAATAAAATATTTTTTTATCTTTTCACTTTAAACTAAGCGTTTTAATTTCCTTTAAAAAACGATAATTTCATATTTCTACACCTGGTATATATAATTATGTGCTAAAAGAATTTAGTACGTACGTATTTTCCAATAAAAAGGATAGGAGAATAATTCGTTTGTCCGACGAAATGCGCCGGAAACACGAAGAGAAAAACGATGAAAAAAAATAAAAATACTATACAAAAATATATTTGTATTTCTTGAGCTCCGTTCGTCGTTTGCCATCGTTAATCAATCAAATTTAAAAAAAAAAATGGCAGATGGCCATGTTTTGTTTTTTCTATTCGCCGAAAAAAGAATAGAATAAAATGGGAAAAACGTATATAATAATAATAATAAGAAGAAATAATAACGGGTATTCACGAACTTTGTTAAATCGTGTTATCCACAAAACCTTGAGAGCACCAATTTTGTTTAATATTTTATTTTAACAACAATTCACACTAACTTAATACTATTTTTTGACGTTTGTTGTTTGGAGTTTATGCAATAACAAATAACAAAATAAACACGTTCAGACTTTGTTAAATATAACGAGCTTTGTTAATGTTGCTTGTTGTTGATATCTATACAAATGGAATAACAAATAACATAATAACGTCAAATAACGAATAACAACACAATTGTAAAATATTTTTAGTTTAAAATAATATTTTGTATTAAATTAAAAATAGAAAAAATTAAATAATTGTTAAATTGGGCAAATCAATTGACTCTATCGCTAATATTTATTTTTAATTTTTTATATGCATATTCGAATCAAAATGTTTGCAGGGATATGATGGTGTGTAACCCATTGCTCTTCAACATTATCGTTAATTAAAATATTATATTAATTTGTAAGTAATAAATAAAAATTCCAGACATTACGATATAACACAATGCAATTAGTATGCTGTTGAGAACTTTTGAATGCCTTCAACTGATGCAAAATGGTTTCCTTCATTTCATAGCGAAATGAAGTTTAGACCATAGAAATTCTCAGCATCAGGCGGTTAAATTACGTGAATATGGTGAATATGATTATTAGTTCAATGCGGTCCAATTTTTGATCATCATTTAATTGATGTGGGACAAACTTTAAATTCAACTATCGTAGACCACACTTAAAACTCGATGAATTATTGTTGCGGTATTCCAAGCTCCATTTCGATGAATCTCGCTGAAGATTTTTTAGAAATTTTAACGAAATAACAGAATTTTTCAATGTTTCCTTCAGTAAATTATTTCAAATGGTCAAACTGAACGTTCATCATCACTTATAGGTTATCCATGCAATCTGTGAATCATTTGTTCCATTTAAAAACTTGTGCTTTTAGCACACAATTATCACCCGAAGCGATTTTAAACAAATCATTCGTTTGAGTAGCATTTTTACCAATTTCAATATAAAATTTAATGTTGGTCCTTCGTTTTTATATTCATTTTTCGACCGACGCACAAAAACAGCTGTGACATTATGTGTTATATATATTTTCATCATGTCATGTCAATTTTGACAGTTTAATGAGGAACGTTTCAGGACATAATCCCAAAAAAAAAACTAATCGGTGGCGCAGTAACCTTCAATTTCCTACTTGTCAAAACTGGATGCCGCAATTTTCTTCTCGTCTTCCATGCACAGACACGGGTGCACCTCGCACACACGAAAAATCATACTCCCGAATTTGCACAAGCAAGAATTTCATATGAAAGAATTTGCATTGTATGGATTGTTCATAAGCCCGAATGTGCACAAGCCGGACTCGTATATTGTGATTGGACTTTTATGTATATTTTTATGAATATGCTTTGAATCTCGTATAAGTGCATTGGATAGGTTTTATATATATCCATTTATACATTGAATTCAGCTGATTTTTGACATTAAAAAATAGAAAAAAAAAAACAAATAAAAATAAAAAATGTTTTGTAATTTGATTGTTACTATTATTATGTATTTTTTATATTTACTTTAATGATTGATATAATAATAGTTATATTTTATAATAAATATATTCATATCAAATATATAAACATGTATATAAATAAATTAATAATGACAACGAGTTCAATCATAGAAATCAACACGAAAGTGATGGTATATGCAGCCATCAACTTAAACTCCAAGAAGTCCGTGGCTCATCAGAAATTTATTAGAACCAAGTTGGTAAAAATTCAATTGATTTTTATATGTGTGATTAACATGATTAATAGTAATTGCTATTATAAAAAAATACTCGATGTTAATGTAAACCTTCATATAAAAAACAAATAACCGAATATACATAGTTTATGAAATTAACATTAATTGAAAATATGTTGTTGCAATATTATGACCAACGAAAAAGAAATATTTTTAGTAAATATTTAAATATTCGAAATAATCGGAACAGTTTTTCATAGTGCGAAAGAATCGATTAACGTTCTTATGGATATCTAATACCTTTTTCTTAATCAATAAAATCCTATATATTGTTTGTTTATCTAAAATGAGTTTACTTACAGGTATTATTTTGAATAAATATTTGCTAACAATAACATAGGTACATGTTCGATCTGAAGAAGTGCAGAAACAAGCGAGTACCCAAATTCACATTTTCAGGATTCATCAAGAAAAGCTTCTTTTTTTTATACAATCAAATTTTACTAATATTTTTCTCTTAAGAACATTGAATTCAAAATTAAAATGATAAGAAGCAAAATTTTCTGATTTAATATATTTAATTTATGATATAGTGTGCATCAGGTTTTCAGCTAAAATAATTAGCATATTTAATATTATTATTAATCTATTTAGTCTAATGGTATGTGATTGCGCAATATAAAAATATATAAATATATGAATGGTAGTATTAGTAGTAGTAGTAGTGTTTGTATAATTTTATTTTTATTGTAATTATATTTTATACTATAATTTTATAATAAGTAAAATTACTTATTATATTATTATATACAATTATCAATATATTGTACATGTATAAATATATAAATAAAAATATGTAACTAATTAAATTAATGTTCAATATTACATTTACAAAACTTTAATATTTTTTTTAAACTGTAATAATATAATAATTTATTATTTTTTACCCTCATGTATTATTAATTGGAAATTCACACCAAGTGTATTGTATTTTTATTTTATATTTATTTGTTAAATTACGTTTAAGAGCATTTACAAATTAATTAATTAAAATTTTTGAAAATCTACTATCTGACGATCTTATATAGTAAATAGAAGAATATTAAAATTCTTGTATTTAAAATTCTAAATAATTTTTTTAATAACATAATAATATGTAAAGAAATAATTTTAATAGTATAAAATACAATTACAATAAAAATAAAATTATACAAACACTACTACTACTACTAATACTACAATTCATATATTTATAATTATTGTAAAATGTAAATTAAAATCAATAACTGTGTCATAGCCAAATTAATTTTAAATATTGGATTAAATTTTGCGTATCTAAAGTGGTACAGTAAAGAGTTCAATTCAAAGGCCATGGTGCATTGTCACAATTAACTTAATGATTTATAATATGATCTTGTGGTAGTTAAACAACTTCTCCTAACGATTGATTGAAGGACTGATGCTTGAAATCATGCATGTTAATGGTGAATCCAATATTCGTCACACGGCTGCATTGAAACAGTTTCAAATATTAATATGAAGTTGTTTTAAGAATGTAAGTGAAAACACTGTCCCTATGTGATAATTATTTAATTTGTGGCGATATTTTTATGGTAAAAATATTAAAATGCTTTGTCCATCTAATGCGCAATCACATACCATTAGACTAAATAGATTAATAATAATATTAAATATGCTAATTATTTTAGCTGAAAACCTGATGCACACTATATCATAAATTAAATATATTAAATCAGAAAATTTTGCTTCTTATCATTTTAATTTTGAATTCAATGTTCTTAAGAGAAAAATATTAGTAGAATTTGATTGTATAAAAAAAAGAAGCTTTTCTTGATGAATCCTGAAAATGTGAATTTGGGTACTCGCTTGTTTCTGCACTTCTTCAGATCGAACATGTACCTATGTTATTGTTAGCAAATATTTATTCAAAATAATACCTGTAAGTAAACTCATTTTAGATAAACAAACAATATATAGGATTTTATTGATTAAGAAAAAGGTATTAGATATCCATAAGAACGTTAATCGATTCTTTCGCACTATGAAAAACTGTTCCGATTATTTCGAATATTTAAATATTTACTAAAAATATTTCTTTTTCGTTGGTCATAATATTGCAACAACATATTTTCAATTAATGTTAATTTCATAAACTATGTATATTCGGTTATTTGTTTTTTATATGAAGGTTTACATTAACATCGAGTATTTTTTTATAATAGCAATTACTATTAATCATGTTAATCACACATATAAAAATCAATTGAATTTTTACCAACTTGGTTCTAATAAATTTCTGATGAGCCACGGACTTCTTGGAGTTTAAGTTGATGGCTGCATATACCATCACTTTCGTGTTGATTTCTATGATTGAACTCGTTGTCATTATTAATTTATTTATATACATGTTTATATATTTGATATGAATATATTTATTATAAAATATAACTATTATTATATCAATCATTAAAGTAAATATAAAAAATACATAATAATAGTAACAATCAAATTACAAAACATTTTTTATTTTTATTTGTTTTTTGTTTTCTATTTTTTAATGTCAAAAATCAGCTGAATTCAATGTATAAATGGATATATATAAAACCTATCAAATGCACTTATACGAGATTCAAAGCATATTCATAAAAATATACATAAAAGTCCATTCACAATATACGAGTCCGGCTTGTGCACATTCGGGCTTATGAACAATCCATACAATGCAAATTCTTTCATATGAAATTCTTGCTTGTGCAAATTCGGGAGTATGATTTTTCGTGTGCGCGATATGCTCCCCGATACTACAATTATCATCGTAACAATTGCCACCATTGTTCCAAGGATTCTTCGTTTGATGTTTAGAACCGTTCCTTGGTGTTTTTTCCTGTCTCTCTCGCTCTCTCTCTGTCTGTCCACCCCTTACTTACGTACACTACTATAGAATATGTAAATAAGAATTTAAAAAACGGTACGGTTTTTTTTTTATTTTAATTACAGTTATCCCTCCGATAGCACGGTACTCAAATAACGCTGTTTCCATATAACATCGAATTTTCTATAACACCGGTTTCCATATAACACGGTACGAATTAAGCGTGTTATCGGAGGCGGATACCTGTATAGTAGATTTAAGGTTTATTTGGGTAAACATTATAACAATAAGCAAAAACAATTATTTTTTTAGTATAAATATTAGGTAATAAATAATCAAATTGGAAAAATAATAATTATACGATAGTTTTTAAGAAAATAAAAAATGGAAAATAAATTATATATTAATTATTTTTTTAATTGTTAAAAATTGTAAAATAAATTAAAATAAATTCTTTATAGTTTTAATATATATTGATAATTTATTACTTTTTTTTTTTTTTATTATTATTTATAAAATATATATATTTTAATATTTTTAATTATTAATTATTATTAATAATATTCGTTTTATTTTTTTTTTACCCTGGAATTAATAATAATCTTATGATAAGCAATAAAAATTTTAAATGTTAATTTTTAATTTTATTTTTTATTAATAAAAACTATACATTTTAAAAAAAAAATTAAAATAATAAATGAATTGTGTACAGTCAACTCTCTATGTAATACGGTATTTTTATAACGCGTTTTTCATATAACGCAACAGTGATTTCTATATAATGCGATGTAAGTTAATATAATTAGTCTTATTTCCGTGTTTCTCATAACGCGATCTCCATAAAATGCATTTACTAAATCTAGTTTTTTATAACGCGGTATGAATTAATCACTTTATAGGATAGTTGACTGTATATATATATTTTATTTTCTATTCATTTATCCTTATTGGGGGGAAAAAGCGGTGGCATCGAAGGTGGGTGGGTTGGGTTCGAAAAATTATCTGCTATATTTGTATATAGTGTAATAATAATAATACATGTAACGATTCTTCAAGGGAATGAAAAACAAACTCGATGTATAAAGAAAATCGTTGAATAAAGTTTTTTTTTTTATTATTTGATTTTTCTAGCTAATTTCTTAGTCAATGTAGGAAAAATTTAAAATAAGTTTGTGAGTAATCGACACATCGACATGAAGTTCCCATAAAATGTTACACATGATAGAGGTTCTAGGAATATATAATAATAATAATAATTTGGTCATTTCTTATTAAATTTTGATAAAATTTGTTATATAGATTGAGAATGGCCATTATATGAACAATTTTAATGAATTACCAAAAAAAATGACACCCAAATATCTTACGAAAGTCTGGACAACTTTCACAGAATATTACTCCAAGCTCTAAAATAATTATTTTGCATATATAATTGTAAATAAATAAAACATCAAGCCTCCATCGGGTAACTCTTGGTATACCGACGGCTCCTTGTTTGGAACGTCATTGGGTATCTGTATTTACGAGAATGATTGATCTGTGCGGTTGGCCGCGTCGATGGGTGCATGTACCACAGTTTTCCAATTGGATATTGGGGCGATTATAAATTGTTCGATTGAAATTATTGGGCTATGTATTGACATACTAAATAAAATAGAAGTCTGCAACTCTTCTGGGGGTACCGGTGCACAGTGATTTTGTGTGTAATAAAGAGGATGATATGCTAGCATGTTCTTGTACGCGATCCGTCGTCATTGGTGCTGAGCCTTGCCTACCTGTTACCGGTAGGTGGATGCGGTGATGTATTACTGACTGTATAGATTCGGTCGCAGACATTGTATCAACTGTCGACCGGCAAAGATGGTTGTTGTCCCAAATGAGGGAGTGGTTGCTGCATTACTGCGGTTATCCAGCAACTAATGAAGATTGGTTGTTGGGTTGCTCACACTTTGTGCTAAATATTCCTTGTCGGAAGAATCGGCATGGCACTACTTATTCTATCTCTGTTTTGATTTCTGAAACCAGACGCTTTGAGGATTAACTCACTGGGAGAGAGCACAATGGATCTTCTATTGCTCTAAGGGCCGGAATTAATTACTCCTACTTTAAAATCATCATCACTCATAGCTAAAATTATTGCTATTTACTTTGTTTACAAAAATTTTTAAAAACAAATAATTTTTTACAATACAAAACGTATAATATTTTACAAAAAAATATTCATCATTGACACAATAAAGTTTGCAGTTAGTTTTATTTTTAAAATTATAGATAAATATTTATAGTATTATTCGCAAATGATATCAGTAGAGTATTCGAGGATAATCATTGAATAGAGAAATAAAAATATATATAAATTAAATACTCTCACAACATCGTTGAATTGAGAACTTGATGTTGAAAAATATCAATGTATAGAGAATATTTTATACGAAAAAATGAAGGGAGGAAAAAAAAACCTAATTGCATGCAGAAACTCGTCGAATAAAGAGTTATCTGTATTTTATTTATTTACAATTGTTTCATTTAATTATTGATTTTTGTCTCTTTTATTTTTTTTCTGTAGGTAAAAATATTTATCATACGTAAAAGGCTACAGGACATTGTTACATCATAACCCGCAATTAACAATTGAAAAAAAGCGCACCATAAATGTGTTAATAAATGAACGAATTGTGACTAATTTTCTATGCTATCACAACAGCATTGATGTCAGTACTTGGATATTAGTACGCACGCGTGTGTCAGCATAGTATTATTATATTTTTATGTGAAAACATTTTTTATAATTTTATACTTTTTTATTGAAATAAATTTAACTAGTTCAAAGTTTATATGTATTTTTTCTTAAAAAAAAACAAAAAACATCAATTGAACCAACGTTTAAATTAAATTATGTATAAAAAAAAATAACAATAACTATTGATATTTTTCTAAATTAATAAACATTTCTGGAGTGCTGGTATTTTTTAATAGAATTTTCTTTTCTTTTCGTAACATCCGGCTTCAAATACAATTTTTTTGTTTCTATACACATACATTAATGTTTCCCTGCAGGAAAGAGAACTAGTTCTACTACTAGTAGGTACAACTAGTTACAAAGTAAATAGTACTGGTTCCACGCTAAACCCCTTTTACCTGTTGCCAACTGTTTCTTTTAACATTGAGATGTCCTACGAAAAGACAATTGTCCTCTTCTGCATTACTTTTCGACTAATTGAAGAACTAGTTAATTTGTACCCAATTACTGACAATTAAGCGCTATAGTAATAGTTCTTCTGCAACTAGTTACTAAACTGGTTAATTTTAATTTGAAATACATTATGTATTCTTTGACTTTCACCAGTACTTTAACTAGTTCTTAAAAAAAAAGGTTGTATTTAATTTAATAATTATAAATTATTGCAACTGGTGCTTCATAGTTTATCACCTTTTCTTAAATTACATCAGCTCCATTTTAATTTTACGTGCTACATCTAAGTTTTCCTTGCGTAAAATAAAACGAAATTCTTCAAAATATGTACGGAATGGTTTATTCCTAATATACCAATCGATTAATTTCCCTTCAAAATATATTTTTGGTAGCGATTCGTTTTCCAAAATATCCATATTGTTGGAACAATTTTCCGCCACTAAGTTCTCGTTAGATACAATGTGCATATCTTCTTCTACTGCACTAAAATTGTTGGATATTTTGGATAGTAAATTACTCAAGTAAACTTCTTTTTCACTTCACAATCACAAAAACACGTATTGTTGTTTTTAATACGAAATTCATTACACTATTAAAATTAACATCAAATGAGTGTCTAAAAACAGCACATATATTTCTATAAATTACTATAACAGTTCAAAAACGTTTTTGTTTATCTTCGTTTGGTATTTAAAATGGTTCCTATCTGCATTACTTTAGTAATAGTTCTGTAACTAGTTCTTTTTACACTAGTTGAAGAATTAGTTTTTATACGGAACTAGTTCCAAAATTTACTGCAGGGTTTTATACTCATTAAAATTGTGTGAAAGCAAGTTTACATTTTTCTATATCAATATCTAACGTACACATAAATCATGTTGTTATCGCTGCGGAGACACTTAAGAGTATTACATATAATAAAATGTCGAAATGAATGAATGGAATGCATTATAAAAAAATATACATTTAATATTTTATACTTTGAAATACAATATATATTTTATTTTATAGTATAATGTAGAGACTTAGTAATAGATTTTGTATGGCAATTAGGTTAATAGGGGAGGACGACTAACTAATTTTATATTTTCATATACATTGTATTATTATTATAGATATTTGTATACGAACAAGTTTCAAATGTCTGTGTATATAAAATATATACACGAGATATATATATATATAGGTCGTTATAGTATACAAAGAATAATACATCTATAATATATTGTATATAAACGCAATTATTCCTGAGGGAGTAATATTTGGACCATTTTATATGCACACAAATTCAAAGTGTAAACATCCCATATATATAATAATATATATAAAAAGGGTAAATGTATACACATACGAATCTACAATACATATATATGTACCAACATTTCATATTATACACAAATAATTCTATTTTATTCATAATAAATTGATGGAAGAGATCAAATCATATTTGACTATAACATTTATATATGCCCACATCAGTTCTAAATAAGAAATAAGTTTTGTGTTATCATTTATAATTAAAATAATTACATTTTTCTATTCTAAATTAAATATTGTATTAAAAAGAGTACAGATAGTTATTGCTCTTATTTCTTGAAAGTTTCAATGTTTTTCTTTATAAGCGAAATTAATGAATATATCTTTAAAATATTTATTGATTTTTAATTGAAGCCGCCAATTCAAGTGAATCCCAAAATGAACAATTATTTTATACCAAATAAATACGAAAATATTAATCAAATTATTATTTCATGTGCATACCCCTATTTATTTACGTTCTGGGGATTTTACTATCTTGGTGCCAGCCAAATCTGAAAAATTGTAGGAAAAAGCAAATTTTTTTATTTTCAGAAAAATATACGTCCTGTTAATTATGCGCTCCTGGTACAAAATTTAAAAAATTACAGGAAAAAAACCATTTTTTTCGGGAAAAAATTCAAAAAAACACCTCACACATCCTGGGAGTTATGCGCTCCTGGTACAAAATCTGAAAAATCGCATGTAAAAAACAATTTTTTTTCGGAAAAATTCAAAACAATATATATCCTGGGGAATATGACCTCCTGGTACAAAATCTGAAAGATGGCAGATAACAAAACAATTTCTTTTCCAAATAAATTCAAAAAAATATACCTCGTTTGGATTATGTGCTCGTGGTGCAATATCTGAAATGGGCAGAAAAAAAACCATATTTTTCGAAAAAATTCATAAAAATATCCTCATCCTGGCGATTTAGCGCTCCTGGTATAAAATCTTAAAAATGGGATGTAAAAAACAACTTTCTTTTGGAAAAAATTTAAAAAAATAGCCTCATCCTGTTAATTATGCGCTCCTGGTACAAAATCTGAAAGATGTCATGTAAAAAACAACTTTTTTTCGGAAAAAATTCAAAAAAAAATCCTTATCCAGGGGATTATGCGCTCCTGCTACAAAATCTGAAAAATGGCAGATAACAAAACAATTTTTTTTTCGAAATAAATTCAAAAAAATATACCTCCTTTGAATTATATGCTCCTGGTGCAATATCTCAAGTGGGCAGGAAAAAACCATATTTTTCGGAAAAATACAAAAAAGTATCCTCATCCTGGGGATTATGTGCTCCTGGTATAAAATCTGAAATAGGGATGTAAAAAACAACTTTTTGTCGGAAAATATTCATAAAAATATCCTTAGCCTGAGAATTATCTGAAAAATGACAGATAAAAAACAATTTTTTTCCGAAATAAATTCAAAGAAATAACCTCATCCTAGGGATGATGCGTTCCTGGTACAAAATCTGAAAAACTACAGTAAAAAAAAAACGAAAACCAAATAACCTTCGATGTCAATGTTTAAAATTCACAATATGAAAATTCAAAGTGTAGCAAGTAAATAAATAAATACAGAATACAAAAGAATTCAAGGCATATATTATCGGGCTGTTCGGGGCAGTCGACTATAACCATCACTCACTTATTGAATTTATTGTATGGCATCATGTTCAGATATATATAAGGTTGTAAACAAGAAGAAATACGACTATACAATACATATTTCGAATAATGTTTATGTGTGTGCTGTCTGTAGCTGATATGATAAGATATACCTGTTTTATTACTTTACTCATCTTTTAAAGTATTACCAATTTTTATACTCACTTTTATTGTATGATAGATGATATTTTTTTGTCGAATCATTTTGCATATATTAATTCATGTTTATACCATAATTAATAATGTAACCATAGAGAAAGGTTTTTTATATAATAAAAACAATAATCATTATTATGTTCAACTTTTATATTATGTTTTTGTTTAACTTTCATGTATACACGGTACGTTTTTAAAAGTAAATACAGTGAATATGTAATTCAAGCGATACGCTGCTATAATAAATTAATATTGCTTGAATTATATTATATAAGGGAAATATGGAAAGTTCATATAAAGGAAATATTTTAAGTTAAAATCGTATAAAATAATAAAATTTTAAACAGGCACAAAACGAGACGAACTGATAATATGAATAATATTGCTGTCCCAATTGTTTATATTTAATCTGATTATTTATATTATATACTTATTTACTTACTCCATGGCGTTACAACCCGGGTGCGGTTTTAGTGCTCCAACGCTTTCTTTATCAATAACATCAAAATCATTATTTTTAAACCGTCTAAACCAATACCCACAATTGTTTTGTGATGGGGAATGTTCACCATAAATTTGTAACAAAAAGCGATAAGTTTCCGCCTTGAAACACCATTCCAAATGAACTTGCCTATAAAAAAATTTAAAATACTAGAAGTACAAACATTTATAAAACAAGAAATAAATCCAAAAAAGACACCGGGACTTGATAAAATCACCGGAAAAATGCTAAAAGAACTTACACCAACTGCTATGAAATATTTAACCTATATTTTCAACGCCATACTAAACACAAATAGCTTTCCAGAACAATGGAAGACCGCTAAAATTATTCTTATCCCAAAGCCAGGCAAGAAACTCGACGATGTAAAATCATATAGGCCAATTAGTCTATTACCAGCTATTTCAAAAGTTTTTGAAAAACTATTTGCTAAAAGATTAAAAGTAGTAATGTTGAAAAACTACATTATACCAAATCACCAATTTGGATTCCGTCAACATCACGCAACTACAGAACAAATACACAGAGTGGTTAATCAAATAATCAATACATTTGAAACGAAGAGTTATTGTTCTGCGGCTTTTCTCGACATCTCACAGGCGTTTGACAGGGTATGGCATGAAGGCCTCCTGTATAAATTGAAAAAACTACTACCTCAACACTACTTCCAAATTCTAAAATCATACTTGGAAAACCGTAAATTTATTGTCAATCATCTTGAGGAACACACAACAACTTTTCCAATAAAAGCTGGGGTTCCACAAGGAAGTGTTTTAGCGCCACTTTTATATCTCATTTACACGGCGGATCTTCCAACAACGAAACATACCATCACAGCAACTTTCGCAGATGACACAGTAATCATGGCAACGCATATAAATCCAATGATGGCTTCAAAAATACTCCAAGAAAACTTAAATGAAATTCAAAAGTGGCTCAGAATATGGAGAATAAAAGTGAATGTAGAAAAATCGATCCACGTCACATTTACCCTGTGTAGGTTAAATTGTCCGGCTGTAAAGATTAATAATAATACAATACAACATGCTAACTCAGCAAAATACCTGGGTATGTATCTAGATAAACGCTTAAATTGGAAAACGCATATTATAAACAAAAACAAGCAACTAAGACTCAAGTTCAACAAACTGTATTGGTTACTGGGAAGATCGTCCCAGTTATCACTAGAGTGCAAAATAATTGTATATAAGGCAATCATAAGACCAGTATGGACTTATGGTATAGAACTATGGGGAGCCACATGTACATCAAATATAGATATAATAGAAAGATTTCAATCAAAGGTGCTCCGTAGTATAGTTAATGCACCATGGTATGTGCGCAACGATCTTTTAAGAAAGGACCTCAACATTTGTTCGGTTAAAGATTTAATTACATCTAAAAGTACAGCTTATTATAAAAGACTTCATGAACATCCAAATCAACTTGTGATGAAATTTTTAAATGCCAACGAACATGCACGAAGATTAAAAAGACATATACCATCAGAATTAATAACAAGATTTAAATAAACAACACCCATCCTAATAAAAAAAAAATGATTATTAATGTTTATGGTTAATTAAAGGTAATTGGATCACTGGATCCATTACTAACATTTCATATAGTAAATCAAAATAAATAATTTAAATATCAAATAAAATTACTTAATATCTTTGGTTCTTACAGTATACAGTAAGAATCTAATATGTAAGATAGATTGTAAAGATGCTGAAACAAATAAAAAAAAAAAAAAAAAAAAAGTTTCCGCTGCGGTTTTCTTCTCAGTAAAATTACTTAACATAACTTCCCGCAAATTCTGTTTTGTTGGTACAAAATTTTCCATTTTTAATCAACCACAAAAAAATACTTGTTAGCACTTCAACTGAATGTCATATACTGAATATGAAAGGTGGATTCAACTACTTCAATAGCGAAATAATAGCTTTCCGTTTTACCGCAAGTCAATAAAAGAAAATAGACAATAACCGGCCAAACCGTCCACCATTATGTTTCAGATATACAAAATGTGTTGCTTCTAATCAAAACGGTTCGTCACTCACGGCAGTATGTTTTGGCCTTTAATCACTGTTTTGTTTGATATACGAATTATTCTCGGTTGGAGAATGCATGCTGAACTCTTTTAATATATATATATTTGATGTTTTCACACAATCTTCGATTTTCACTCGCTTCCACGAAATTTCGCTAATATGCACGTGTGTGTGTGTGTACGTATGGATGCAGTTTTATTAACAAAAAGTTTTTTATAAGCATATAATTTAAATGTTATTTGTAAAGTATCTATAAATCAACAAAAAACAAAACATATCCTTTTATTTATTTGTAGTTTTTATTTAAAAGAGTATTTTTATTCGTAAATTTCGTTTGACACACACCGTATTAGGCAAATGATATAAATAAATAAAGAAATAAATATATCATTGCAATCGATATAAAATACAATAGAAATGTAGAAAATATATATTATTTATTTGCAAACGTACTTTAAAAATTCTAAAATTCTTTTTTGATGACTTGCCGATAAAATTTTGGTGTTTTGTTTTTTTTCTTTCACGGTTGAAAATGTTGGACTTACTTATGTGTCTACTTTGATAAAACCTTATGTATGTATCGATTCAAAAAATAGTTTAATAATTTAGTCAATGTAATAGAATATATTAATTAATAGTAATTAGATCTATTTAAATAGTTTATTTATTGTATATTAATATTTGATTATATATAACATTAAAAGTTTAATAGTATTTAAATTCGAAATTTAATGGTTAATAATAGATAAAAATTATTTAATTTGATTCATTAGGTTTCATCAATTATCGATACTATTTGTAATGTAAATCATAATTTATTTTTAATTGTATTAATTTAATAATGTATAATGTTAATGTAAATATCACAATTGATTTATTTATTTTTTCAATTTGATAATATTATTATTTTAGGACTAAAATTGTATTTTAAGCCATTGCAGATTAAAACAATACCGTCGACAATCGAAAATAGAAAATATTATACAATTATGTTTACAAAGTTGCGTTAATGTATTTTAAAATCACATTGATAAAATACAACTTGCATATGTGTAAAGTTGAGTTTATATTTTCGGTATTTTAAACCGTCGAAGTTTACAAAAACGAAGTTTTCGGTTCGACAACAATATTTTTAAACTTCTTAGGTTTAAAATTTAATCTATAAATCTATAAAACTTTCTAGAGCTTACTTTTTAATCAAATTTCGATGTGGACCTATAAGCGTAACCAAAAATACAATAGATTGAAAGAATAGTCCAACATTTTCAACCGTGTTGGTGTAATATTTTATTTTATTTATTATAAAATGTAAATATATAAATTATCTAATAAATGTGTCTTTTATGTATATGTGAATGTGGTATAATTTACCTTATTTAATAGTAAATTGTTTAACACTAAATTTCCGGTGTTTGATTGTATACATCAATTTAATGAAACCCGTCATATTGACGGGTACCGTAAATCTAGTGTTAATAAATACAATATAAAATAGAACTGTATATCATCATGAAACCGGTATTATTAGTTAATAATATGTGTTAAGAATATGGTGGGTGGTTATTCTTATATACAGTCCTTTAAACATTACATTCCTTAAAGGTCTAAGAACAAGTTATTAAATATAATAATATACTAATTAAGTGATATAATTTTCTATACATTCTTGGGTATTAAGTTTATTTTACTGACTAGGGTTCTCCAAATGACTTCCTCTACATCATGTTGCAAAGATTAACTAATGAAAATCATTCTTTCTGAATTTTGTGTCTTGTTGCAAGCATCTTTATTTACATGATGACTATATAAAAACAATTCAATGCACTTGATGTGACCTTTTCGTGTGATGTTCTTTGCACTAAATGTAAAATAACGCCTAATTGAGCGTGACAAGTTGACGAATATCACGGTATTCGGAAACATCCGAAATTTATATGAGAACTTATTCGGCATTTATTTTATACTGGAATTTTTCAGCTGACCTATCATTTGTTCGTTTATGGCATAAAAAAAGTGAATATCTTGGAACATAGTGTTGGAGACTATTCGAAGAATGTCTGTGCGCACAACATAATGGACTATAATCAAATCACTCATATAACATAATGAAACTAAAGGCACATCTAACATGTGGAGTAATTTACCAACTTGACTCTAATGAATATTTGATATATAATATATTGATGTTTGCTGAATGTATAACTACATTAAGTTATTAAAATTCAATATACATCGATTCGTTATTCATCATCATCATTTGCAATTTGAATTTTATACTAAAAAGTACCTATAGTGAAAAGTTTCTTTCAAGTTAAAAATATTAAAATCGTGTGAAAAAACTTATTTTATTTTAAATTACTTACTTACTCCATGGCGTTATAACTCAGATGCGGTTTTAGCCTTCTCCAAATATGCCACGGAGTACCTTTCGTTCGAAAAATTAATGTTGTATACAGCTTGCACTTAAGATCTCGTTGTAATGTTTTCGATCGGAATTATTTTTTTAACCCGTAATAACATCTGTTTCCAGTTGCTACCCTGCGGCGAATTTCCTCTTCAATATCATTTTCTACATTTATCAACGTATACAAAACTATTGACTATTTCAAAATTGTGTTCTCCAATATTAACAGTTTGATCTCGAATTCGTGAAGTATTCGTTGCCACCAAATATTTTGTTTTTTCTGCATTCACTTTGAGACCCAGACCTGATGCCTCCTTTTGTAACGATTCGAAAGCATCCTTGACAGTTATCATATTTCGACCCATTATGTCTATATCATCAGCATACGCTAATAATTGACCCGATTTTATGAAAATCGTGCCTTTTCCAGCGTAATATTAAATAGCAGTGTTGATAATGGATCGCCTTGTCGTAGTCCATCAAATGGTCTCAAAATGATCAGATAATTTACCTCGGATTCGTAGCTGTGACCTCACATTTTCCAACGTCATGGCCACCAAATCTATCAGTTTTTTTGGAATACCAAACTCTTCCATAATTTTCCGTATAACTTTGACCTTTTGACGCTATCATATGCCGCTTTAAAATCTACAAACAAATGGTGTGTATCAACACTGAATTCCGTACACTTTTCCAAGATCTGCCGTATACTAAATATTTGATCAGATGTAGATCGATCTGCGCAGAAACCACACTGGTATTCTCCGATAATTTCATTGGCGTATGGAATAAGTCTATGGTATAGTATATTAGCAAATACCTTATAGCTAATGTTTAATAAAGTTATTCCTCTGTAGTTGTTACAATCAAATTTGTCACCCTTCTTGTACAATGGACAGATAATACCATCCTTCCACTCATCTGGCACCTGTTCATTATTCCAAATCTTTACAATTAGCTCGTACAGTTGATACCATAATGTATTTCCACCATATTTAAAGAGTTCACCTGGTAAGCTATCAGATCCAGGTGATTTATTATTCTTAAGCTTCTGAATACCATTCTTTACTTCGTATATTGATGGTTCAGCTATAAATGGCTGGACGGTTTGAAATTGCACAGCTGTCACAGTATTCACTGGCGTGTTCACTTTTAATATATCTTTAAAGTACTCGGTCCATCTTTTGAGACACCTTTCCTTTTGCGCCATAACCTGACCATGTCTGTTTTTGCACAAAAAAGGTTGTTGATTGTATCCGTTGCGAAAACGATTGACATTCCGATGCAATCTTCTATTATCGTTGTTTCTGTTAAATTTTTCCATTTCGACGTAAACGTTTCGTTGCAATTCTCGTTTTTTCTTACCAATCAATTAATCAATCAAATAACAAATAAGCTTGCAATATTTATTTATTATAGGTTCAATGTTGATTTATCGAGAAAGTGTTTGATGCAAAATCTTAATTAAAATAAAATCATAAACATAACTTAAGCAAAAAATTAAAAATATAACTTTACAGGATTCAGAAGAAGGTAAGCGATTTCATTATAATTGTTTTAACTTTTATACATTAAACAATACATTAAAATAAATTTAATTATCATAAATTGCAATACAACATTAATTTCGTTCGTTGCGCTATTGATATGCAGTACGTCCAACATCCAACATAGATATGGAAAGAGGTTATTTTAAGCGGAAAAAAAAATAATTTAATTGTTTTAATAGAGCAATATTTTAAGATGTGTTTATTATTTAAAATTTTTATTAAGATATGATACAAAATATAATTATATTTTGTTAGTTCTAACAGCTCAATAATTTCTAAATTTTAGGTGAATCAACCTCTAAGATATATTTACATGTATTATCGATGAAATAAAAAGAAGTAAGTATGTCTTTTAAATATACCATAAGTTGCCATACCAAAAACTATTTGAATTTATTGTGTAGTCGCAAAATTTTACAAATAATTTTTACCACATTTACTTGTAATATTTTGCAAAAAATTACTAAAATGCATTTATTTTAATAATACTATGAAACTTAAATATACTTTTATACTTTGTTTTTTTCTCACACATATATTGCATATGAAATTCTATATTAAAATAGCAAATATATTAAGAAGTGAAGTTCCATATATCATCTCAATCACTTGTCCAAAAGTTCAAAATCTAGTATGTTTTAGCAGTGTTTTTCAGTTGCATATTTTAAGTGTATTATTTTGCAAATATTTTTTTTTATTGTTTTTGATAGTAAAGTAAGGAATATTCATCAGAAGGTGGTCGTCCAAGCAAGAGCAATCCATTACGATTGACTGAACGTCACTTCTTGGAACCAATTCCAAGTACCGAAAAAAAATCGGCTCCAACAAAAAAATGTGGCGTCTGTTGCAGTAAACAAAATGAGAAGGGGAAGAAAATTCGGTGTGAAAGTCGGTATTATTGCCCTGACTGCAACGTGGGTTTATGTTTGACACCTTGTTTTAATTTATTTATCACACAAAGTTGAATTTTTAATTTTTTATAAAATTAACGTTTTTCAATTTTATATGGTTTTTTAAGTTTATATTATGATTTCTACTTTATCAATATTATAAATAAAAACAAAAAAAAACCTCCTTTTTTTTGACCTTATTTCAAAGAAAAACCCTCGTATTTAGTGGTTAATTCGCTGCAATATTCCCATAAATTATTTATTATACTAAATGTCAATTATAATGATATCGATTTGATTTTTCATTTGTCTCCGCACGCCTCTGGTAAGGTAAGATATGATGTTTTGCATAACAAACAACTATGGACCGACCACCCAATTTTTGTATATAGACTGATTCAATAGAATAAAATAATAATACATTTCTATATTACAAAGCCGTTTTCGTATAATGCCCTTCAATTCGTGAATCATCAGTGAATGTATTTGTACTCTTTATTCTTATACACTGAAAATAAATTTGTACATAATTTCAATGAATAGCATTTATAAGCCCATTTTTCATTGTTTCAATGAATAATTCATTAATATTTTTCATTTTTAAAAATTATCTTAATGTATACTTGTTTATTGAATGAATGAATTCGCGATCAATAATTAACTAATTCGCAGGATAATAAGTTATTAAACAGAACACGTTGAAAAAATGAATAATATTCATCAAAACAATTATAGAATTCTTTAAACAAATGTAGTGATTCATTGAAAAACATTCATTTTCGTTATTATGTTTTAATGAATTATTCGTTGATTTAATAAATGTTATTTCATTTTAACAATGAACCATGTTCCTTGGACCAAAATTAATTAACATTTCATTGTATTGACGTTACTTTTTAATTGGATCCGTGTACTTTTTTTTTTCACGGTACCGTCATATAATCCCATATTTGTGTTGTATGTTATTGATAGAGAAAAGAAATTATACGTCACGGCACACAACATTTAAATAGCTTGTATTTATGTATACAAATGGGAATAGATAGGTATCCTATAAAAAAAGAAGTACATTTTCACCTACGGAATCCTACATGAAAAAATGTGTAAACGACACATGAAATCGTTAATAGTCATCCGGGAAGATTTTCTAACACACTCTTACAAAACACAGGCATTAGTTCATGTCATAATTCAGTAATAATTTTAAATATATAATAATAATAATAATAGTTTGTAAGTAAAGAACGGAATAAAGAAGTTTGACTTTAAAATCAAAATAAAATAAAATAATTAACTCACTATAACAGTAAAAAGTGCTGGTTTTTATGAAGTGCCGACGGCGAATATCAAATAGACTGAACGTACACAATTATACATTTGAAATAAATGTATATTATTCTTGATTCAATTAAAATTCAGTACCGAGAGACAGCCAGAATGGCAATGCCAAGCAAAATTTTTGTATAGCTCATCTTGACATAATATTATAAACTCCATGCGATAAAAGCTATTAATAATTAAATATAAATAATATATAAACTATTCAAAATTCAAATATTCTATATAAACATGTAATTGACCATAAATTAATATCATTATAAAAAAATATGAGAACAATTAATTGAATCCGTATCCTTTTATATGAAACAAATTAAAAATATAGATAAAATTGTTCGGAATTATAATCCAACAAATTCCGAACAATTTTACACACACAAAAACAATTTTTTTTTAAAAACAAAATGCCAATATTTTTTTAAAATATATTTTCTAATTTCATTTCTAATTTAAAAATAAAAAATTTGCAAGACATCATTTTTAATTTTATCATCCTCCTTAAATCCGATTTTATTGGCACAAATCAATTCAATATATTTATGCCGACGGTACTTTTTTCTTTAACCTAAAAAATTAAACATATCATAACATCACATTTTATACTAATAAATAAACTCTAAACTATTAATATTTAAAATTATATAAAAATAAAATAAATAATTTTTTAATTTTTTAAACATTTTCCACATGCTGGAAATAGTTTTTTTTCGAAAATTTGTTATAAACATTTCATAAAATTTTCCATCAGAATTTCATTCACAAGCAAGTATGACAATGTTTTCACTCTTTCATAATAAATGTTATATATTTTATTTCCTTACAATTTTATACATTTTTTATAAATTTTTTTTAAAATTCTTTAATATTTGAATTTCTAATAAAAATAATTACGAACATTATTTAATTTACCCATTAAAATTTTGTTCTATGAATTAGAAAACTTATAATTAAAATTTATAAGTATGACGATGTTTATATACATTAAACTGCCGTATATTTCAATCATCTTAACTCTTGCATTATATATAAATAGTACTAGTCAGATAAAATGACGATATTTTATTAAAAAATTAAAGTTAAAATATTTTAAGTTAATTGATTACCATCACCTTATCTCACCTCTGCCGTCACAAGTAGTACGTTACGTGGTTTATTTACAATTGTGCATGTTTAATTATCTTACCGAATTTTAAGTGACGTGTATATTGTCCTTTGATGCTACTATGAAGTTGGCTACAATATTTTTATTTTTTTTCATTTTGAATAATAGTCTCAAATATTCAATTTTTTTTAACTTTTGGTTAATGTCACTGTCATAAATTAAAAAGTGTACTATATAATTGAATACATAAATTTTGTATGATTTAATATTTAAGACTCTTGTGTAAAGTGCAATAAACAAATTGCATAATTATTAAACTAAAGAAATATTAAATGAAAATAAATATAAAATTGATGAGAAAAAAAAAATAATAAATAAAAAATGATTGAAAAAAATGAAAAATTCACAAACATCACATTCACATATACAAATATATGTTATATATTATATTATATTGGTATATAAACACATATTATCCAATCAGAAACATCATTACATCTTTCTCTTTAACGAATGTAACCGATTGTTATACGAACAGTAAAAAATATATAAATTATATTGTTTTTTGTTTTTGTAAATTTATATATAGATTTTTTTCTTTTCATTATATGAACTTTGTATTATGTCAATATGTCGTCGTGTTGCGTTCGTGCCGATCTTTCGGATGTGATATGAAATGTAATGGAAAATTAATTATAATTTCAATATTTATGCAAAAATAAATGAATGAAATTTATAATTATATAAAATATATTTATGTAATTTTTTAATTTAATTTTAATTATACACATTGTTGTTCAGTTAGTTTGGTTGAAAAAAATGGCATAAAATTGTTTATAAATTATGTGATAATATACGGCACGCACAATAATAAATGATAACGAATAACGTTACATGGAATTAATTGTTTTATTATAATTAATTATGAAGTTATTTTCAATAATATGTTAAATTTTCCGAATTATATTCACAAAATAATATATCAATTTAAAAATATAATTTAATAGTATAGTGAAAGAAATTTTTGATTTCGATATTTGTAAAATTTGGCAACTTTGGATATTGGATATTGGATATTTTTGTTTGCACTTTCTGGATAAACATTGCCGTACTTAAAACAAAATATTTTATAATAGATTTTAAATATATTTAAATTATTTGGAAAAAATATACATTAGACAATTAAAATAGTAAAGACTTTGCTATTGCACAGACCATATTACATACAACTATTATTTTTTTCCTCATTTATTTTATTTTAAATACAATTTTAATTGCCACCAAAGTTTTTATCAAAAAATTGATAACATTGTCATACTTGAAAATGGGAAATATTATTCAAAACTGTAAATTTCATGTGAGTAAATTAATGCAATATTTTTTATGCATAAAAACCTTATTATATTATGATTTATTTTTATTTTTAATAATTAATCGGTAATTATTAAGTAATTAAATTAATGAAAAAAAAAAAAAGAAAATAAAAGCACACACACACAACCCCAAATCGACATAGACGTATCATCTTTAACAGTTATAAAGTTAATATTGCTATAATTATCCAAAATTTTCAAAATTTAAGATGTGTTTTTATTTTGTGCTATGAAAATTTCATTAACATTTTTTGTTCTTATGATATTTCGATTTTATTTTGTTTTACATTGTCATACTTAAGAGCTTTTTCACTATACGCCCATTTAAATTTTATTCACCAATAGAAATTATGTATGGTTAAATTTTTAAAATTCTCTCATTGAAAATGTTATATAAAATGGAAGGGATTTTATGAAACTTATAACTATGTGTTTGTGTGTGAGTATGGTAAAATGCATTTTGATGCGTGCAAAATTATAAATACAATGTAAAAAAATAAAAATATTTTACTTACTGATTAGACATTGTGAAGAGAATTCATTTTAAAATTTGAGAATAAATGAAAAAATGATTTGATCATTTTATTAAAAATCTTCGATAATATTTTATCATTTTTTTATACGTTGCATTTTTTTTAAGTTGCATTTTTTTTTATATATTATCTTAGGACTTTTAGATATTATAAATATAATATATTATAAAATACTAAAATTTTTAAATAAATGCATTGTTAATTTATTATTATAATTGCTAGTTTTAGACGGGCAATATAATTAATTTTAATACTAACACATTACTGTCCGAACTGTGGCAACATAAAACTATGTTTTTCTCGTTTAAGTTTAGTTTCTATTTGCGAGTAATACTGGTAATACCCATGGGAGAATTTCGCAATATATTTCCCTCACTGATTTCTATTTGCGAGAATTATTATGACGTTGAGTTATATGTGTGCGTAAATAGTAACATGTGATCGGTATCATCAGTATAACTATCCGTATATATTTTTAATAAAATATCCGCGATTTTGGGTAAAAAGTTAAAATAAATTTAACTTGCGGAGAAAAATTTCGCAGAACGATAATGTGTACCACGTAAAAAATTTACATAGAAATTGATATTTTTTCTGTCGCAACTCACATATGGAAACTAGGCATTACTCGTAAAATGCCGGAGACATGTAAATAGGGTTTTAACAAAAATCGTATATACATAAAGATATAGACGTACAGTTCTTTGTTAGGAAATTAGAAAAATAATTCCTCCCCCAGCAATTCGTAAATTTTTAGTTTTCGAACATATATTTTATTTTGTAAAGTATTGCATAAATTTCATTTTTAATTTGAAAAAAAAAATGAAAATTTTTAAATTTATTAAGCATAAATCATGTCTTCTTCTTTTTTTTTTGAAAATTGAATCATATACGTTTGGGTGAAAGTGTGTGTAAGTGTGTTTTCTAATAATATTTTGTTTTTTTCTTCAGTCATTTAAATGTGTTTGTTTTCATGTAAATGTGTTCGTAAATATTAGAGTAGAGTGTGGGATGTGATGTCTTTGGTAATATTGAACCATACGTACATAAGCGAAATGTATGTGGAATGAATTTAAATCCCACCGACAGATGGTGTTAACTGTAAATGAATTTATAATTTATTATCTATTTGTTTATAGATAGTGTATTAGTTGCGTAAGAAATTTTAAGTTTTATTTCTATTTTAAATTGCCAACGCTTAAATCCAAAACAACATTGAATAGTTTTTACACATAAAATATTATATTCACTGTTACACAATATTTTATATAATTGAATATAAAAATGATTAACTTATTTAAAATTTACATCCATCGTTTGGTTGTTTCTTCATTTCAATCAAGTAAAACAACAAAAAACGAATATGGATTATTGCAATTGCATTAAAATTGGAGTGAAACAAGATTAATAAAACATTGGAAAAAATCATTTTAGAGGGGGAGAAGGGCGGGGGGGGGGGGGGGGGGTGAGGGTACTTGCGACCATATTTTATCATACGAAATGAGTGTGACTTTTTTCTATACATTCAAATGAAAATCTATACTAAAGAGATATGATTATTTGTACGATTATTTGCATTACTTTCTTCACACTCTTTCTAAATTTACAGTGGTGATATCTCAGATATATTATTAGGTATTTAACTTAGTTTTGAGTGATATATTGCAATAAAAAAAAATCGTGTATTTCTGGGAAATAGTTTAATAAAAATATTTTCCATCGTTTACCACTACTTTTGGCCATCTTTCTAGCAATTTGTGAATTTCGTAATAGAAAAACGATTTTGGTTTTGAAGCAATCGATTCAACGAACCGTTTTTAGATTTCAGCAACTGTTGAGAAGTGCTGGTCTGGAAGAGCGCTTTGCATTCATCGCAAGAAGTAGAAGTAATCTTTATACGTTATTTGTGGGCTTATATTGGACGATTCTCACACAGCGTATCGTTCAAATCGATCAATTGTTGTTGGTAACGTACAACAATATTATGTTCATTTAGTTTTAGCAGCTTATAGTACACCACTGCTTTCTGATCACTTGTCAAATGCACAACATAACCTTACTTCCCTGAATGTTTCGTTTTGGAGTCGATGTTGATTGGCGAACTGCATCAACCCACGATTTTTTACGTTTTGGGTAATCGTAGCTGTATACCCACTTTTCATCTCCACTTACTATTTGATGCAAAAAATGCCATCTTCAATGTCTTGTAAGTGTAAGCAATGAATTGAAAACCCTTCAACAATTTTCAATGTTGGTTTCAGTCACTTCATTTGTCCCCCATTTTTTCTTCGTTTTGAATTATTGCCATGGCATATAAACATTTACTTACAACAGTTTGAGTGACATTTAATGCTTCGGAAAGTCATTTTAATGACTTTGGGGGGCGAGTTTTTTTTTTTTTTTATTCAATATTGCTTGCAATTCATCACATTCGAACTATATTGGTTGACCTGAGTGTTCTTTGTCTTCAACATTTAAATCACCACATTTAACTATATTATATTATTTACTATTGCAAAATATGATAACATACTGTCGTGAGCAATAAATAGAGAAAATAGACAATAACCGGCCGAACCGTCCACCAGTATGTTTCAGATATACAAAATGCTTTGCTTCTATTTAAAACGGCCCATCACTCACGGCAGTATGTTTTGGTCTTATTTCTCTAAGGAAAATTCGCGTGTAGGATCACTTTTTCACATTTTTTTTAAATAAGTTTTATTCACACCGCTATGAATAGATAATTTTATAACATTTATAAGTATTTTAATATATGAAATACATATTTTTCCACATACAAATATTAAATGGTAAAACAGTTGAAATATCTATGCAAACGGTGTGACTTATAACATTTGTAGGTTTTATCGTTATTTAGTTAGCATAGATTTTTCCTATTAACATTTAAGTATTTTTCCATATTTTTTTTTTGTACTAAAAGTGTTTGCGTCTAAAATATAACATTGATATCCTGTGAAAGGAAAAAAGAAAAGGAAATGGTGAGTAGTTTTTAAATAATTTTTCAACATTAATTATGTTTTGATTTGTTTATTTGATTTCATTTCTTTTGTTATCATTTTTTCTCACTTTTTTTAAATTTTTTTCTTACATACATGGAAATTATTAAATAGTAAAACATTATTTTAGTTTTTTTTTTTTAAATACACATATTTATAAAGACAGACAGAGAGTTACACATAAATATAATAGGTATTTTATATATATATAGAGAATAAATACACATAGATAATAATAATAATAATAATATTAATAATAATAATAATTACACATAAATTTGATTCTTAAAAGATTTGCATTATTTTGATTCAAAAATAAAAATCAAAGATTTTGCTTCAGGATTAAATTATAAGATCAGTTTCTGAAAAAATATAAAATTATAAATACTTAAAATTATAAATGAAAAAAAAAGTGTTTTGCTTAATTACATTTTAACATAATTTTGTTTATAATTCAATTTTTGATTTTGTCTATTAATTATTCATCGTTTTATTTATAGTAATTTCATTATTCGACAATTATTACATAATTTATAATTATTATTATAGAGAAAGTTTAGGTATTTTATAGTCCATAAATTAATAAATATTAAAATAAATTATAAATTATTTAAATTAGGTGTTAAGTTAAAAAAATTAGATTAACAACTATAGAAATTTTTTCACTTTCACACTGTATGGATGCATTTAAATATAATTTTCATTATCATTTGCAATACAGCAAATATTCGACATCACTGTGATAATATGCACGCAGACAGTGCCCCTATGTACACCATTTATATGTGGATATATATGGTACATTTTCAGCTACTGACTCATGCATGTGTAAACGACTCATGAAATCGTTAAGAGTTTATTAGTTCAATTTATTAATACACTCTGACAAAACAAAGATGGTTTTTGAATGCCTGTACGGGTTTCAGTGTGTAATTCACTAGGTGCTTTCACTGCATTTGTATTTGTATTGTATTAGGGATTTATTTCATTGTACTAAATTGCACCTTTTTTTGCAGTACAATTTTCAGTACTTTTTTTTTCCAGAATTGTATTAAGTTACTTTTTTCAGTACCGTTAGGAATCACCTAAATATTTTTTAGCTCCAAGCAATTCCAAGTGCTTAAAGTAAGTGAAATAAATAGTAATCCATACACTAAAATAAAAACGTAAACTAAGACTTTGACTATATATTCATCCTCAAGTCATGTTATTGTTATTACAATTCTTTAATGTTAGACCATTTCGAAACAATAATTATTTAAATTATAAAAATATTAAAATTGTTGTCACGTTGTAAAAAATAAATTTCGAAATTTAAGGTACAAATAATTTTCAATACATAAAATTTAACAAATTAACCCATGCGAAATATTAAAATATATAGTGACAAATTTTGCAAAATTGACAAGTACTTTAGCGTGCAACTCTCCCATTTAATTGAAACGCAACAAACTTGCTGATTAGCGAATGGACACGTATTTTTTTTTATCGCCAAATGCGAAGGTTTAAGCGGCGATACTAGTACTTAGGAAGAAAACTATGTTCATATATGGTTTTGGACGATTATCTTAATTAGTAAGGAAGACATAAAAAAATGTTACAATTGTAAATGGAGTAAACAAATTTTCCAATAATTTGTCTATTTTCGATTTATTTTTCATTATCCTTTTGTATTTTAATAATTTGTGATTGCTTTTATTGTGATTTTATTTAGGTGTGTAAAACGTTCCTTTTAAGGTAATTATCTCCGTATAGATATTTCGTATTTGATTTCGATTGAATATGTCCTAAACCTTTAGAGATAAAATAAAATTAATTAAATAACATTTTATTGGCACTTTACCTCCGTCAAAATTTTGTAATTAAATTTTGTAACAATTTGATATTTTGCAATATACCACCACGGAGACTTAGCGTTAATAACAGGTGATTTTCCAAATAATGGTATAGCGGCAATCAAATATGTTCTACATGGATGAATTTAGAAAGAAGATATCTTCAATATTCTTGGAAAAAATTTTTGAATTTGTTGGTGGTATTTCGAAAATTGATAAAATTTGCTTACACTGTTCTCAAGAACGAAAATTACCATTTAACTTGATTGAATTTATAAAAGGGGCCGAAATTAGTTTCTGCACTTAGACCACGGAAGGTCCATTGTGTCACTAGCTGTTAGTTAATTCTCTAAGCGTCTGGTTTTAGAAATAAAAAAACCAGAAATGTTTCTTATATATATGATCCGTTCATTGTGGAAGGGTCCATTGCGTATTTTCCAAATATCCTATGCCCAGCTTTCGTATTGGCAGGACATTCACATAAGTAATACCATACCGATTCTTCCGATAACGAATATTTAGCACAAAGTGCATTTGTAAGCAAACACATTTTATAAAGGTGATACGTTAGCGGGCTGTGCCTCGTAAGCAACCCAACAACCAATCTTAATATGTTTTTGGAAAACGCCAGTAATGCATCAGTTGCTCCGCCATTGGGGCAAAAACCTATCTTTTTTGCCTATCGACAGTTGCCGCATTGTCTTCGTACAAGACCGAATTCCGCATCTATGAATTAAAAACAATACACTGCCAATGACAGCGGATAGTGTACTAGATCTTGCCAGCATGGCTGTGTACAAAATGTGACGAAGATTCATTTGTACTTGTACTGTATTAGCCAGAAAACATACACCCGCAACATTTTTTCCTATACCTCCCACATTTTTTAAGACAATCATTCAAAATCAAATATGTCGAGTTTCCCTTCGGGGATTGTTTTAACCCTTAAACCTCTAACTTTGCCTATAAAAACTTGTCTATTCGTTTTTACTATACTCTAAATTGCGCTAAATTTTAATTACTTGTCGGACAAAATGTTTCTGGTTTGTAAAACTGTTCGCTGCACGTTCCCACATCAATTAATTATGAAATTTATCACTCACGCTATAAATTTCCATTAACATTGTACCATTTTAAACGTAAATATTATAATTAGACACGAAATTCATTATTTATTAATATTATTCTAAATTTAAATGCTATTAAATAATTTATAATTTATTTCAAATTTATTAAAATGTCAAAATTTTTCTCTATTATTTTATTTTTTCGAAAATGATAAATTAAAAATAGAAAAAAAAACCCTGTTTATTTCCATATAATTCAATGTTATCCATTTTTTTTTCCTATAATTGTTTTAATTAAATTGTATTTATTTTTTTTTTGTATAATTGTTAAATAAATAATTTAAAAAACAAATATAATACAATAAAATTTAATTTCATAAAATAACTTTTTATTTTTATTAATATTTAAAATTAAGCTATAATTTATATTCCAAAGACACGTGCGCTCGCATGTCTTATAAAATATATGAAATTTTATTTATTTTATAATATAAAGAAAAGCGTAAGATTTTTCCTCATTTTATTATTCCAATATTTTATATTTATAATTTTTTTGTTACAATAGATTTAAAATACATTTAGGGTAAGAGAATAATTACAGAATAATACACATATATAGGGGTTTTTTTTTATAGTTTAGTAGTATTTAAATAATTAATTAATTAATTAGTGTGTGTGTTTGTGTGTGAGTGTGTAGTTGTGTTGGTAGTGCGTGTGGTCTTTTTGGGAAAAGAATAAATTATATAGAAATTTTAAATATAGATTATTTTCCATAATTATTTTAAAATTCAAGAGAGATATTTCGATATCTGTTTCCCTCCTTCACTTCTTTTCCACGTATATAAATTGAATTAGTTTTATTTTAATTTTATGAGTTTACTTTTCGTTTTTTTTTCTTAAAGTTTCATTATCATATAAAAATAAATAAGTTTTTAATTATTTATATATATTTTAAAAATATTTAACTATTATATTTTAATTAATTAATTTATTGTTATTTTATTTATAAGTAAAATAATAAAAAAAAAAAAACGAAAGGAACAATAATGTTTGAATTTAAGAAAACAATTTTCTTTTACATTGTTTTACATTGAATTTGTATCGAATAAAATAAAAATTTAAAATACAGGTATCCCTTGAATTATGCGATAGTTACGTATAGTCACGAACTAATCCAAAACCGCATAATTCTAGAGAGAATTTAAATGGACTTTTATTTACAAATTTTTTTGTTTTAAATTTCTATCGCACCAGATCCGATAAAAAATATGCAATTCGGTCTGTTTTAAAGCTTAAGTCTTCTTATTTATTTAACGATAATTGTTTATTTTCCAAATAATTAACATCTGGCGAAGTTGTGAAAGCAAAAGTGGAGTAATGTAACTTCAACTTATATAATAAATTATGATAAAATCAAAATAGATTCCTCATTTCTGTTAATTGCAAAATTGCAAAATATGTGCGAAGTTATATAATATATAAAAGCTATTACAAAAGTAATAATTGACAATTCATTTCCATTTATTCGTTTTTCTTATAGTGACATTATATGAATAGTTCCTACTGAATTTCTATGGAATCGGGCAATTTTATGGATCAAATTCTAGATATCTTGGAATTTGGTGAATTCTTATCCAATTTTGATCAAATTTTATATGTAGTTGTAAATTGGGATTATAAGAATTTAGTAGGAACTAAAAATATTATCTCATATTATACATTTGCATAATAAATTTGATCAAATTTGAATAAGAATTACCCAAATTCCAAAGTTTCTATAAATTATATGTGGTCTATAAAACTGCTCAGAGTATTAATTTCACAGAAGTTCAGTAGAAAGTATTCATATAATTTCTATATATGATACATACCAAATTTAATCAATATTGGATAAAAATTGAGTTCCAAAGTTTTTAGATTTTGTTTCATAAAACTATCGAGAATATCGATTTGATAGAAATTCATTAGGAACTTATTCAGATAATCCCTCCCATTACTCATCTACGTATACCAAATTTGATCAATATTGGATAAGAATTGGTCAAGTTTTAATGTTTCCAGAACTTTTACAAGAAAACTAATTTTAAATAGTAGTTTTTCACAAATTTCTTTATATCATCAGTGAATTTGATAATAATTCGAAAGTTGTCCTCAAATTTGCGTTAATGTGTAAATGAAGAAATTATGAAATTATAAGAGTCTTAATTTAATTTACTATATATTTTGTTTGTATATTGCTCCACTTATGATTCCAGACGTGGCACGATGTCAAGAATGTTCTAGAATTCGGTTATCGGTGTATCGAGTAAAGTAACAAAGTTTTTAAATGGCTTCAAATTTCACGAATGTATCTTTTTTGGTTGCAAAGTTATTTATTTTTATATAGAAAGATATAGCAAAAAAACCATCGCATAATTCAAGGGAGTGTCGCAAATTTGTGATCGTATACCAATCCAAACGCGTACAATTCAAGTACCGCATAAATCAAGGGATACCACCTCATACCTGTATTCTGTATATATATAGTTTTGCAAATTAATGTCATTATACTTTTATCTATCAGGAACTCATGTATTGAATTTTTCTTAAAAATAAAAACTGTAAGAATTTCTTAATAAAAAAGCGTTAAAATACTCTTGGTTTATAAATATGGTGTAGAAATTGACTTATACTGTACTATGTACTACAACAGATTAATTTTTTAATAAGTCAATGCCAAACCTTATACTGCAAATTTTGTTAAAAAATATTTAAAACTCATAACTCCATCAGACTACCACTTATTCCGATTAAAGAGCAGTTAACCCTTCAAGGCGTACGATTTGACTTCATATCAAGGCATACAGAATTTGACTTCAGACAGGGAACCCAACAATTTTACCTGAACGATGGGCGAGGGTAGTAGCTTTGGACTAATTCATATATGCGCAGCGTCTTGTTTGAAATATATAAATGCAAAATCATTTAGCATCTGACATTTAGAAAAGAATAGACTATTCGAAGAATTATTAAATGGTAAATCGCAGCTAAATTTTTAATAGCGATTCATAAAATTGATTCTCATTGCATATATTATATGCTAGAAACTATAATTTAGAAGATACGAGCTAACTATAAATAAGTTTATTTAATTAATTGTTTGAATCTAACCTTCGGTGTATTTGAATTATAGATACTACAAACAATGCACAATTTTTCATTAGAATATTATCAAAAGAATAAATAATAATATTGTTCTTAATTGATAACTATAATTTTCATCATTGTATTTCCATTTTTCGCCTTGCAAATTAATATTATATGGGATCGGTATATTTAACGCCACTCTTTAAAGTATTACACTGTCCCACTTAAATTCATATTCATTAGAGGTTATTCTTCAATCACAAAACAATTGAATTTTAAAGACAAATGGAATGTTTTTCCAATTTGTACTTTAACAGGGTTTCGAGAATTTTCGCTGCAATTACATCGATTTGTTGCGAAAACGTGTGTGGTAAATGTGGTGCATAGGAAACGATTAATTCTCTATTTTATGGAAACGCTACTTTATTAATTGACATATGGAGGCTTCTTGTTTTTTTTTTTAATCAATCGAAACAGTTACCGCCAAATTTTTTATCCACAAAAATTGGTTCATTTGAATTATTATTTAATGCAAAAACGCCAATTAACTGTGCGTATATGAACCCACTGAATTATCTTCTCCAACACAACACACGATTCCACGTTACTATATATAGCAGTCGAACAAACGTTAAGCGTTGTCGAATGGAAGATGCTCTCGCAATCAAAACGTATATATTTTATCCAGACTTGGCTGTTAAAGTTACGAACGCATTTCACCAACTAAGCAGACGAGTTAATAATTGAGTTGTTGATGTGATTGGTTCATTCTATTGTCGCTGAATTTAGCTTCTGCCACAATAGTGAGAAAACTTATTACTTGCAAATAAATTAAATTAAAATTTTAAATAAATACACAAAAAAAAACAGCGGCTTTCTGTACAAATTTTCAAATTTTGTATATAGAAACACAATTAATCAATTAATAATTCCATCATCATCACACGTGTGTGTGTGAGTGTGTTTAGATTTTAATTATGATGAATGATTAAATTCATAATAATTTTAAATAATTAGTTTATATATTAATAATATAATTGTATTTATATAAATAATTATTAAAAATATATAACCTGTGGCCTTTTTGTTTTCGTATCTAACTTAAATTAAATAAATAACCTTAAATTATTATTATTATTTTATATTTTTTGGTTATAAAATACATTAAATGATGTATTCTTACGCATATACGAGGGCGGTTTGATATAAGGAATGTTAAAATAAAATAAGGAATTACATGTTTTGTTAACAGAAATCAATTTATTTTCCAACATAGCTATCGATACACTTTTTTTTCAACTACATATGCCAATCGTTTAATATGCCTTTGGAACAATAGCGTTGAGGTGGCTTTGAATTGTAATCTAGCTAAATAGCGATACTTTTTCATGTTCGGGAAGAGAAAAGGTCGATTGCTGTCAAATCTGAAGAATACGGTGCATGAAAAAGCAATTTATAATGTATATCGTGTAATTTGTTCGTAACAATAGTAGATTTATCAGCTATCGTGATGAAAAAGATCATTTCGCTTGTTAAATATGAGATCGTTTCTTCTTAATTTCTTAGCTCCAAAGGTAATGACGAATAATATATACACCGGTTAAAAAACATTTGCCATATTAACGAGTTGATGGATGTATTTCTAGCTTCTTTGGTGCGTTTCTGCCCCGCTAGACTTCGACATCTTTATTTTATTGTTTTTAGTGTTTATATGGATTAATTAAAGCAGATATTTATTTGGATTATCCACTTAAACATGTGTAAAAATTAATTTTGAAATTATTTCACGATTTCTTTTTATCAATTGTCACAATCTCTGGGCAGCGTACCCGTCTTCCTGATAGCTTTTTCATTTGCTTTCAATTTTCATGTTTATATGCGATCATGTTCGATAAAATATCATGGATTTTGTCGCTCTTTTCTTTAGTTTAGTATAGCCTCCTTCAGTATAGTCTCCTTGCCTAATGATTGGCGAAGTCAGAGAAATATCCTTCAATTTTAAATACTACTACATTTTTCTTATGGGTGAAATCAGACTTAGAATTTCCAGAAAATCCATTTTTAAGCATTATCATTTCCATTTTTTTTTATACAGAATTGTAAATTATAATCAACTGCCAATCTTTCATAGAAGGGATTTTTAAAATCGATTCACACGTTCCAAAGATATGACCGATTTTCCAATGGATGGCAGAGATAATTTAAAAAAATTTGTGATATTTCTTAATGGTAGATTTTCCGGATAATATGGGCAAGTAGATATTCCAAATTTTTTTTTTTATAATGTAGCCTACTTTCAACTCGTCGGCTACCAGAAAAATATGGTGATATAGTATTATGAAAACATATTTTCACGCTTCGTCCTTGGAGCTAATGTTAGCAATATTTTTGTGCTTGTAGATACCATTACAATGAAATTCGGTAAACGGCACTTATGAATCATATTAATTGACAGAGCAGATTCCGGATATAGCAATTATCTAACTATGTTTTTGATTGTGTGATGGTCTTTGTTTTTACATAAAAAAATAATTTTTTATCATCGCACTCACGAAATTTCTCGTTTTTCCATTTTAACAAATAAACCAAACGTTATTTACTTTCAATGGATGCCAATACAAAAACATTGTCGATATATCTGCGGATGGTATGGCACCTTTCACAGAATGCGCCCGCAGTAAAAAATGATATGGCTTTGGTGATTATAACATCGCTATCTCTAAGACGTTTGACCATTATTATCAAACCGCCCACGTAATATTATTACTTCAGTAAATATATAGGATTTTATATTTATATTCAATTTCTGTTTAAATTTTATTATTTTACAATTCCGTTTTTGTTTTATTATTTTATTTAGTATTTAATTTAATTTTTTTTTTATAGTTATTATTTTATTTTCTCTATAATATGAGTTATTTTCATATTTTTTACTAGTTTATTATTTGTATCCTTTTTTCCTTATTTAACAAAAATATAAAAAAGAACATTTATATTACATTTTATTATTTTATCCACATTCAATATCAAAAATTTACAAATATTTTTACAATCCTAACAAAATAACTATTATATTCAATATAATGTACATAAATACACAATTACCAATATGTCCTAAAATATAAACTAACAAATATTTACTCCGAAAATATATAACTATGCAATAGACTATAATAATAATAATAATAATAATAATAATAATAATAATGGTATTTTGTGGGATTTGGCATTTCTGATGATATATAATTCCATATACAAATGTAAATATGTTATATATATTTTCCTAAATCCTCATGAAAATCATGTAAATAAGCTATAAGTTGTGGAAATGGTGGCCGTTGTTTATAATCGGCTAACCAACAACATGACATCACTGTATAGCTATACAATAAATAAAATAGTAAAGATATTGTAAAAATTAAGTAACCCTATGACAATAATCGATATTTTTTTTCCAATAAATTTTATTTAAAATTGGGTTAACAATAATGCATTCATAAATTTACTTACAATTCATCCGGACAATTAACCGGTTGTCCTAAACGATAACCATCACGCAAATATGCAGCCAACTCAAATGGATCTACTTCTTCGAATGGCATTAATGCTAATGTTGCCAGTTCCCATAATAATACACCTAAACTCCAAATATCACTAGCTGTTGAATATAATTTTTTTTGTAATGTTTCTAATGCCATCCATTTTATTGGACGATTTTCATTATCGCCTAAACAATGATAATCATCGGGAAATAAATCACGACACAATGCACTATCACATATACGTACATTTGAATCTGAATCTAATCTATAAATGGATAAATATAATTTAAATAAATTAAATAATTGAAGTGATTAGTTAATATTTTGTTGAAAATTATGCACAAGAACTTGGTTGAATCTATATACGATATTTGCGCGATCAACTATGCGGTTCTGTATATTCCTTAGTTTTCAAAATCGTAAGTAAGAAGTAAAGTACCTATATGCCAATTTAGTAACGTTCAAATATATATGATTCAGTACCTGTGGTTATATAATGGATGTCATTAAATCCGGAGATTAAGAGTTTTCAGAGTATTTTTCAAATGTATACTAAAAATTAGTTAACTGAATTATCTTTTTGTTAGTTTATAAAATCAAGACAATTCCTAGTAACAATGTCCGTAGTTTGTCCGCAAAATTTTCGCATTATATGTAGTAGTCTGTAGCTTCAATCCGAGGAAATATCAATGGATTTCTTACGGATGTCCGCTGGAATTTTATATGATCAGTGTAACCCTGTCCATGGATTTTTATATAAAAATATACTTGGATCATACTTATATTTTCGATGATAATTTCCACAGATTCTCCTTAGAAGTATTTCGCGTTGCTATTATTCGACGGAATATCCATAGAATTTATGTTCAAATTTTTTGTGAGCAGCACGGATTTTGACAAAAATATCTTTGGATTGTACATGTAATTTAGCAAGTAATAGCCGTGAATTGTCCGTATTATCAGAATAAATTTTCTTATGACGATGATGCTAAATCGCGCTTTAATTCAGTTTTTTACCGATAGACCAGAAGTTCAATGAGCACGGAATGAAGCATGCCGAACGATGGCAAAAATTTAACGATTGTGCATTTTTTTTTGTAATAAACAAGACAAAAAAAAAAACCGATGATAAAATTCATGAAAAGTATTACAAAATTCCTCGGAAATATATCGATTTGAGTTGCTGGTTGTTTTAAAAATTATGAAAATAAATGAAAAAGAGTGAGGATTATATCTCGATAGACGAAATATACAAAATATGAACCACTGTTATGGATAATTGGTGAAATAAATTACGAATACAATACCGTGCGGATATTTGATGGACATATTACCCAGACAATCCAAAGATTTCAATTGACCATAAAATACTATTATATTAAGTGGAAAATATATGGACATGCTTCGGAAAAATTCCAATATATCTTTTCCATAGAAAATATGTGGATTTTTTCCACGGAAATTTTTCTCATTCTTCAAAGTTACGGACAAATTGTTACTAGGGATGTTTGAAAATTTGAACACTATTCATATATTTACGAAGTCTACACACATCCAAACAACGCTATAGGCGATTCATAATTATATTATTATAATATTAAGAATTGAATTATAATAATAAAATATATTAATAATTGAATAAATAATGTGACTATATTGAAACATAAATGGAGACGAGACAACCAAAACGTGGATGTAATATTAAATATAATTATTGTGCAAAGCAAGAGTAAATATTGATGGATGACTTTGGTTTATGTCTGAATAATCAACACATATATAGTCCACTCGGTAGGCGGATGAAAATTAACCCATATTTAGTGGTCTGATTCTCGATACTACGTGAAGTATTCAAGGTTATATATATATATATAACAGATACCATACTCAAGCGTACAAAAATCATATTTTATTCTAAATTTTTTATAACTAACAATTGAACCACCTGAATTGTTTCCTCCCGATTCCAATGAAATTTCGCCAGATTGTAGTATTCAATAACAATTGAAAATTTTCTTTGAGGTGCTTAATTTCATTTTGAAGGCGATAACCAACCACCTGAAGGATTTGAAAATATTACATTTTTTGAAATCTATATAACTTTTGAACCCGAGATGTCATTATATAATTTTTGAAGTTCGATTATAATGGTTATAATATTATAGTTACCATAAAATGTGATTTTTACCACAAAGAAAAATTTCTAAATATGAATTGGTTTTTGTTCACAAGGATGTATCAGAAGTAGCGAAATTTGAAAAAATATGTTATATGTAAATAATTTTGTAGGGATCAAGTTTCTTAAAGAGTTACACTTAATAAATTCGATGGGAGAAAGTCTTTACATTTAATTTGAGCTATACATTTTTTAACAGGTAGCTGGTTACCTCCTTCAAATTGAAAATGAGCACATAAAAAAAGTACGTGTTATCTATTTTGATGGGTACTACAATCTGGCGAAATTTCATTGGAATTGAGAGGGCACATTTCTGGTGGTTTCTTTGCAAATTATAAATATAGCCAATGGTATAGTTTCAGACGATTCCCTAAACAAATTAATTACATTTCGCATATTAGTACATTTTTTTTGCGATGATGATGGTGTTAATTGTTTAATCGTTTATAGGTGTAAATTCTCTTAGGATTATCATATAACAAATCCTATTTTCATCAGTAATAATTCGATAAAAAATCGTAATTATGTTTTTGTTTTGCATTGCAAAGCAACATTTTCAATAATGTAAGACTCATAAGGATTCAAATTTCTTTCTAATATATTTTTAATTTTTGAAAAATACAGTTGTATATGTTGCATCAATCTAAAAAATATATATTTGATTACGAATACGCGAAGTGACGTCTCATTTTAACTCTATACTAGTGTTCCCTACAGTAGTTAATTGAAATTTCATAGTAATCGGTGAACTTTGCCGTGCAAAAGAATCCATTTATTATCTACAGACTCCTTTGTTTTTTAACCATTTCAAATTATATTCAACGTTCTATATTGCATTCAAAGCCAATATAATAGTTTTAGTAAATTAAATATTACGTTTTTGGTAGCTCATTTATCACAAAACACCCTTATTGGTTTCATCATTTTCCTTCTCATGGTATATTTATTATATTAACACTTCAGCAAATCCATTTATATTTTAAATGTGTATCGTCGCACCAAATAAATTTTTCAATTTATGGGTTTTACTATTCTTTTTTCATTAACCATCTACAGGTATTGTTTGTCGCTGGCAAAGCGTGAGAAATAGCATTCAGTTTTCAGTTATCAATACTATATTTTTCTTATAACCGGCTTGAAAATGGTCTACATATTATGAAACCTATTAAATTTTCGGGAAAATCAACTTTTATGGATTACTGGTCATACATTTCAAAAAGAATTTCTACTACTTTTTTAAACGCAATACAATCAATTTCTGAACTTTCATGGTAAAGATTTTTTAAAATCGATTTTTAATTATCAAAATGTCAATGAACTTAATTTTATTATTTTAAAATTTATCAATATATATACTAACACACAAATCCTTGTTGATATATCCCGATGTAATATTCCTAATAAATGTAAATGTGATAAACCTCTTGCTACCTGTAAACCGAATTCTACTAATTGACGTGTACTAAGTGGTGTACCCGTTTCTCGACAGCATTGTAAATATCTATTTTATATGGAATATAAAAAACCAAAATAATATTTTAATATAGTCAATTTTAATTATAGTAAACTGAAACGTGAAATAAAATACACCAATAATATCAATTGATTTCCAATGAAATAATGTAATGTAAAACTGTGTCGATCACGTTTCATTCACCACAAAAATATTATAAATACAATTTTTATATACTTTTTTAAATTTCCTTTTGTTGGATATGGATAAGCAATTTGTGGTGGTCCAGATAATTCTGTAATTGCTGCTATTGGTGATTGTATATTTATATGACCAATGCCACATAATGTTGATGCTTCCGTTAATAAAAATGCAACTTGTATGAGTGAAGCACCATCTGAAAATAATTTTTTAAATCTAAATACACCTAATGTAATAAAAAAAAATCCCGTCTATATCGTAATCGTAAAATTTAACAATAAATGTCCATATAAATAAGAATGTGTTATAGTTTACCATAAATATATAATTTACATAAATTTTCATTATATAAACACATAAATAACAAATTATTATATGAGATTAAATCATTAAATTTTCACTTCATATTCAACTCTATCTCATATTTCTCATTGTATACAGATAATAATTTTCATTTTATACACCTATACACACATGTACAAGTTATAAAATACATATTTATATACATTTGTAGTTATACATCATGTCAACAAATAACTATCATTCACTATATAACTGCGCTAGATCCTTAATACACATATATAACTTACCAACAACAGTTTTAATAAGAACATCTCGTATTTCACCAGTTGTTGTATGACATACAGTACCACCATATATACGACCATAAGTACCCTCTTGCATAAGATGTTGACAATGTATTGTACCGGATGGTACAGCAACACGTCGAAATTTATCTTTTGGATCACCAATGTTATGATGATAGCTTCGAGGTGTTGATAAACTGTATACCTATAATAAAGAGAGAGGTTATATGAATGTTATATATATATTTATGATTTGAGTTATATAGGTACATGAATGAAATAAATCTAAGTTCAGTCATAGGATATTAATTTTATATGTGTTTTCCATATGATATATATATATTTTATATAGCATTTTTATGGGCATATAGCAGTTATAAAGGAAAAACGATATACTAAATATTTATAGATATTAATTTAATTTTATTTTCAGTTTTATATATATTTATTATTAGAGTAAATTTGTATCTATATGTAGCTCACATCTCAGGATTATATAGTGAAAATTAAGCCCATTCGGTGTGTCTACCTTTACGTTTCCATCTATTTCCTATGTGTCCTTTTGCACAAATCAATAGGCGATAATATCTAAAAACTAACTATAATTGATTTGTAAAATTATATGTTTCATTACGATTTTTTATATATAATATGTTGAATTATGTTAATTTCTATTATATAAATACTAACATTTTCAATCAACATTCCAAATAGGGAACCACCGTTTATTTTAGAGATACTATAAATTTTCTTAAAATTTTTGTTTTGTACAACCTTTTACTAATTTTTTGCCAATTTATTAATGCACCATAAAAATAAAATTACTCCTCTTATAATGCAATTAAAAACTAGAGTCATTTTTGGACATCTTCATAATTGTGGTAGTGCTGTGCACAGAGTTCATGCGTATCATCTTTCTGAACAAGTCGTAATCTAATGTAGTAACATTTGGTTATTAAGGCCAATGTGGTAACACATCCTATTCAAGTTCTTTCCACGTTTCTTTGATTGTTTTTGTGATATGAGGACTTAGGTAAATTTTGAATGCTTTTCTTATAATTATCACTTTAAATTGATTAGTTATATTGACAGTAAAGTACTTTACTGCCATTTTGGTTATGTTTTAACCGACATAATCCACAACTTCTTTCTGCATCCCACCAAATACTGAGATATTCAATATCCACTATTTTTGAATCGTTGAAACAACATTTTCTGTTAGATAAAGCATGTTTATTGGAAGCTTTGACAAGCATTCGATGAGTTTCAGCACCAGATTTCTTTAAATGATTGAACAATAATAACCAACTTCTCTGCAAATCACGTTTTTCAAGTATATAATCACACCGATATACCTATTATTATACTTCAGTTCATGGATTTCTGAACTTATATAGAAACATTCATCTTATATTTAAAAAAAATAACTAAACTATTTTGTTGGCGCGGAAATGGTAACATTTTAATTCAATCAAAACCATCTTTCCATCTTTCTGGCAATTTGTGAATTCCGTGGAAGAAAAACGATTTTGTTTTGAAATAAACAATAGATTCATCGAGTCGTTTTTTGATTTCATCAAATGTTGAGCTGTGCTGGTCATGAAAAACGTATTGTATTGATCGAAAATATTGGTAATCCGATGTTACACATATAGTCTGGTGAATAGGGAGCATATGCAGTAGAATTTCCCATTTAAGTTCTTCCAATATATTTTTAACTACGATTTTGCAACATGTGGTCGAACGTTGTTATCGTGTAGCAAAATCACTTTACGTTGTTTTGTTGGCTGCGGTATTGGACGATTCTCATTATTTACAGCAGTAATAGTTTCATTTGGAAATGCAAACCATTCAAAAAACTTTTAATGTTGGTTTTTGAATCTTGGTATGTAAACGTTAACTTACAACTGCTCGCGTGATATTTAATGCTTCGGCTAGATTTTTTAATGTCTGAGCGGAGTATTTTTCATCCAATATTGCTTGCAACAACAACCAGCGTAGTAAATCGATATATTTCCTAGGAATTTTGTAAAACTCTTCATGGATATGCACAATCGATGAATTTTTGCTATCTTTCAGCATCTTCATTCTGCGCTCATAGAACTTCTGGTCTATTGGTAAAAAACTGAATCAAACCGCGATTTGGATCTGCTAACAAAACAATTTGAACATAAATTCTATGGATATTCTGTGGAATAATAGCAACGGGAAATAATTCTAAGGAGAATCCGAAGAAATTATCATCGGAAATATAGGGATAATCCAAGGACATTTTTTATAAAAATCCATGGACATAGTTGCACTCATCATATAAAATTCCAGCGGACATCCGTAAGAAATACATAGATATTAAAACGGATTAAAACTACATATAATGCGGAAATTTTGTGGACAAACTACGCACAGTGTTACTAGGGTCAATAGCTGATTTCTTCTCATCAAAGTATTACGTTACGGAAATAATGTTTATTTCGTTCGATTATGAATCCTACTAAAAAGTGAGTTTATGTAGACCAATTTTAAATGAAGTATAACATTTGAAATTAGAAATGACATATAGCATTCGAAAGACGTAAACAACCTCAAAATATTTGAATTAAAATCGAAACTGTAGCTGTCTAAATATCAATCCACAAAACTAAGTTAAACTTCTAATATTATGTGAAAAGAAAATTAATTAATAATAATTGTTAAGTTTCTTTTTTTCTCAATCCGTTGTAGTTAAGTTTCTCCTAAAGAAAATTTTGATCACTTTATCATACAATTGCTATTTAATAACATTTATTTTATTACTAAAAATGTAATCCTTTTGGACAAACCAATAACGTTCTAAAAAATAAATGATACAATTTTGACCACCACTTTTCATTCAATTTATAAATTTGTAACTTTGATCTTTTAATAATATATAGCCACAAAAGTTTCAATAATAAATCACATTTTAAATGTGATGAAATTTTTGAAATCTTTAAATTTTATATTATATTTTTGTATGCAACACAATTAAAAGTTTATAATAAAAATACAAAATCTTATGATGGCGCAAGAGTTCATTAACGTCTGTGAATAAAGAACAAAATTGCAAACATAAAATAAAATAAATAAAAGTTTATTTTAATTAATTATTCTGATTTGTTTTGTACAAAATGTATATAAATATATTTATTAATTTTTTCTAATTTACTTGAGTCTTGTATCATATACACAAATACTCGTCGTACGTCCATATATACACTACAACAACATAACACTCCGACCGACCGACAGACCGACCGACGAAAAGCAAAGGAATTAAAATAACCAAAATATATTCATTATACAAATAATGAATAAATTCTTAAAGTCTTATGTTATACGAGAGAAAAAAAATTACAAACCAAACGAAAAGAAATCATAATCTTTAATCAAAATTGAAATATAATATATGTTTTTATAGTGTACGAGTATTTTGTTTCTTGTCCTTACGATGTTGTTTTATTTATTTTGTTTTCGACGAAGGATTTTTTATTTTATTTTTTTAATTAAAAAGTTTTTCGTGTCCAAATATAAAAGTCATTTTCTCATGTAATATATTAATATTTGTATATACAATACAATATATATACGACAATATAAGGATAGATACTCGTATAACGGTATAACTGATAAATATTCTTGTTATAATCATTATAATTTAAATCCTTATCTCCTTATTTATATACCTATTTGTGTGTGTATTGTGTTTATGTACTGAGTTAACGATTATATGTTTTTTTATTAGTATATAAACATTTTTTTTTTGCTTCCATGGAAAACAGACGACTTTTCTCCCATATAATATATAAATATAAAGTAATTATCACGCCTCAAAGCTATAAAAATGTTACTAAACATTGTTATATTTATTTTGTTATATACATAATTTATACATCTGACGGCAAATGAATGTAATTACATGTAAAAATCTGTACAAGTGAATTGAAGTTTTTGTTGTTTTTCCTTAAAAATCTCAAATAAAATCGGAACATATTTTTAGGTTCTTTTACATCACACCATATAATTTACAAGTTAATCGTCCAGATATATACGTCAAAACAGTGAACCTGCACTATTTAATTATATGTTCTCATTAAGCATTATCCATAGTATAAGGAACAATCGAACAAATATTTTTGCGATTACAATTTTGCTTTCACAAATTGATTTGATGTTGCGCTAGTAAATATACAAAACACAAGTTAGCCATTTTTGCAAACGCGACTTACTAACTTCCGATATATTCGAGCATGTCTCCTTATAAATATCGAATAAACATAATATTAATATTACATGATAATGGTATTTTAATGTGTGTCTCATTACATAAATAAGCTGATTATTTCAGCTGAGAAATTTCTGATGCTGGTCATTATATCATAACTTAAATATATTAAATGAGAATGTGCTTGTTAATTAAATTCTTAATTTTGAATTCTATATGTTCTTTAGAGAAATACATTAGTTAAATTTAATAGAAAAGTAAAAGATATTCTTAATTGACAATGAAAATAGAAATTCGGATAGTCGTCTTTGTTTCTGTGTACTTCTTCAGATCGATGACAATGCGATTCATGTATTTAACATCACGTGGCTATATGGAGATGAATAATACAATGTTAAATTTTTACTTATAATATTCTTCCACTTATGATATCGATTTTAAGAAGCACATTTACCGCAAACGTTATTTTAACTTAAGCGTGTTAAATATAGATATCCGAGGAAATAACTATGGATTTCTTAAGGATGTTCGCTGGAATTTTATATGATCAGTGCAACCCAGTCCATGGATTTTTATAAAAAATATCCTTGGATTATCCGTATATTTCCGATGTTAATTTCTACGAATTCTCCTTAGAAGTATTTCTCGTTGCTATATTATTCCACAGAATATCCATAGAATTTATATTCATATTTTTTGTGAGTAGATCCACGGATTTTGACAAAAATATTTTTGGACAGTCTATATATTTTGGCAAGTAATACTTGTGAATTGTCCGTATTAGCAGAATAAATTTTCTTATGACGATGATGCCAAATCGTAGTTTTTTACTGATAGATAGATAGAAGTTCTATGAGCACGGAATGAATATGCTGCCCGAACGATTGGAAAAATTAATCGATTGTGCATTTTTTTCTAATAAACAAGAAAAAAGAACCGAGAGGAAAATCTATGAAAAGTATTACAAAATTCCTCGGAAATATATCGATTTGAGTTGCTGGTTGTTTTAAAAATTATGAAAATAAATAAAAAAGAGTGAGGATTATATCTAGATAAGTGAAATATACAAAATTTCTACCCACTGTTCTGGATAATTGGTGAAATAAATTATGAATACAATACCGTGCGGACATATGTTGGACATATTACCCTGACAATCCAAAGATTTCAATTGATCTAAATAAAATGCTATTATATTAAGTGGAAAATTTATGGACATTCTTTGGACAAATTCCCATATATAGTGTTTCTATGGAAATTATGTGGATTATTTCCACGGGTATTTTCCACATTTTTCAAAGTACGGACAAATTGTTACTATAGGGTATGCGCAGCATTTCATAGAATCCACTATAAACATATATATATTTTCATCTCTATTCCATCTCAAAAATAGTTTTTTTATTTTAAGTATATAGGTATTCTTTGAATTAAGCGGTACTTGGATAATGCTGTATTGGATTTGAGACACTCTATTGAATAATACGATGATTTTGGATTTATGCGATCTCTCAATATAAAAATATGAATACCATTGCAACCAGAAAACATAAATTCATGGAAATAAAGCAATTTGAAAACTTTGTTTGTTTATAGTTGATACACACCGATAACAAATTCTAGAAAATTCATGACGTCTTGTAAATTTTGGAACCATATAAGCGAAAATATATAAAGTGAAAATATAGTAAATTAAATTTAAACTCTTAATAATATTGAAATTTCTTTATTTGCACATTAATTTGAGGGCAGTTTTAAAATTTGATAATATATTCACTGATGATATAAAGGAATATATATATTTAAAAATAATTTTCCTATGAAGAAGTTCCGGAAACATTGAAAACAATTTTTATCAAATTTAATATGCAGATGTGTATAATGGAATTATATGAATAGTTCCAACTGAAGTTCTATAAAATCGATAGTCTGGGCAGTTTTATGGCCCGATTCTAGAAATGTTGAAGTTGGTAAATTTTTATCTATACGTAAAACATTGATCAAATTTGGTATGCAGATGTGTAATGAGATTATAAGAATAGTTCCTACTGAACTTCTGTGAAATCAATACTCTAAGCAATTTTATGGAACAAATTCTAGAAATTTTTGGAAGTTGGTAAATTATTATCAAATATTGATCAAATTTGGTATGTATAATGGGATTATATGAATAGTTCTAACTGGACTTCTATAAATTCGATACTCTGGGAAGTTTTATGGCCATAGATTCTGGAATCCTTAGAAGTTGGACAATTCTTATACAAATTTTGATCAAATTTGGTATGCAGATGTATAATTGGATTATATGTTTAGGTCCTACTGAATTCTTTATAATTCCATTATTCATCTACATACCAAATTTGATAATAATTCGATAAGAATTGATGAATTTTCAAAGTTTCAAGGAAAACGGGTTGGGGATGAATGATTATTATACTTTTGTAATTATTTATAATATTTATAAAACCGCACCTATCTTGCAATTTGCAGTATTAATATAAATGTAGAAATTATGAATATATTTTGATTTTATCATAATTTACTTCAATGTTGAAGGTATACATTATTCCAAACTATTGCTTCCAAAACTTCCAAGATATTAATTAATCAAAAGAAAAACAATTATCGTAAAATAAATCAGAGGACATAAATTATTTATTAAATTGTCTTCAAAAGTTTGTCGATGCAAAGATTTTGAATATTCGATATTGAAAGACGTTATAGCTGCAGAGATAGGTCAGTTTGGAGAAGACTAAAATTCTGGGTTTTAATGCCATGGAGTCAGGAAAAATAAGTTGTGCTACATACGGGACACTTAACATCGTCCTAATTGTGGTGAAATATTTAATTAACTATCAATATCTGTCGTACATGTCCTATATGCACGAATTTGTGCTTCCAATTTCCTTTCCAACGACGACTTACTTACTTAGTAAAAATTCTCGTAAAATATATTACATTTTGTGTCGTCCACTGTTTTTATACAAAAATATAGATAGGATAGCGGATATAATATATATTGCACATAGAATAAAGTATGTATTTATAAATGATGGACCCGAGGATTTTCATCTTTTTATTTATATAGTCGCACTTTATTGCAAAACGAGAAGGGTGCGACATTGTACTTTTTAATTGCTTAGGTTTCAAAAAAGGATTACATTTGTATTTATTTGGTTGTTTTTTGATGTTGTATGCGAATGTCGTATATATATCCTATATTTTTTATGGCAATACATCCATAAAAATATATTATATTTTACGACAAAGAGTTAACCTTATTTAATAAAAGACCAAAACAAGAAACTTTATTATTTGCATTTTGACTTTTTGTCATTCGTTTTTTTATTTGATCTACAATTTTTTTTTATTTTAATTTTCATTTAACAATATATTATTTTCTTCGAGAATACGTTGCTGCTGTTCTTAGTTAGATTTGTATAAGATTTTAATGAGAATTTTTAATATACGAAATTATATTATAATATTGATATAATGGTAATACTGTTTATACAAGAGTATTGTATTTCTCGAAATAAATTATTTAGTGTGCGATGGCAAAATATTTTGTTCTTAAACATTTGTATACGTTAAACAATAAATTGAAATATGATATAATTTTATGTATTTGAATTTAATGATGTTTAAATGATGTACTAAAATATGGGAAAAAAAAGATAAAATGTATTGGTATTTTTGTTGCAATGCAGCAATCAATGCAATATTGTACAATATTACTGCTCCATAGTGCATAGAGTGCGTAACCTTAATTTTAAAACACACATATCTAATTTGCTCCACATCAATTAAATGATGATCAAAAATTGCACCGAATAATTGAACTATTTATTATCAATTGTTTTTGCCTTATCATTCACTATTTAATTTAACTCCCTGATGCGACTAATTTCTATTCTCTAAACTCCATTTGGCTATGGAATGAAAGGAAAACGTTTTGCATCAATTCAAATAGCAGACATTAAAAAAGTCATTTGTTTCATTTGTTGAACGTGCAAATCGATACAATTTCAGTTGATGGACATTATTTTGAATAAATAAAATAGTTTTCGTGAAAATCTATTATTTATTTTTGTGTTTTTTTTTTAATCCATTCCGGTTTATTATGGGACAGAGAGGGTGTATATGCGTATAGTAAATATATATTAACAACAAACATTAAGCATCAGTTTTAGTTAGATCAATCCCACATTTTATCATCTCTCAGTGGTATAATTTTAATAATTGTGCTGCTTGAAATGTATTATAAAATATGTGTATAAGTGGAAACATAACCGCAAATACATATATCTTTATTAAAAACATACTTTGTTACAAATGTTAACCATCAAAATATTTACCATTACTGTGTATGGTCCATTTATCGGGTAGTTGATGGATGTCCTCGAGATAGAAACTTTGTTGTTTGGAAGCAAAATGTGTTTGAGTTTGGTTTTCAAAAATTAATGTTTGCCAAGTTGCTCATTTTCAAACTGATTTTCAGCAACTGGACGTGTGGGTCGTCAATATGGTTAGAATTTTCCTCACAAAATTCCATAAACCACTCTCTAACAGTTGAAGCACCAACAAAATTTTCTTCCCAAGCCGAATTAATCTTTTCCGTAGTTTCAGCAGCTTCCCAATTTAAAACAGAATGACACTTCTAAATTTTGTTTAGAAACATCCACATCTCTTAAAAATTTGATACAAACTGAACGACAGCTTGTAAATGACTGAAGCTTATGCGTCATATAAATAAAAATAGGTAAATAATTTTACCTATGTTTTTAGTTACAACCCAACTTCAGTACTTTATTTCTACACCTATTGGTGTTTCGTATATACTTTTATATAGCACTAATTCTATTTATAGTCCTAATTATATCTCATATAGGTGCGTATATAGAAGGAACAATCTATAATTTTTTACATTAAGGTATGTAACATAAAATTTGTTCATAACAACGTTTTTCAAATATTCTGACGCAGTACACAGCGAACAAAAGAAAATTTATTTATTTGCAAAATTTTGTAATTTATCATTAGGTAATTAATAAATAACAAAATATTGTTTAACTTTATTTATATATACACACACACACACACACATACACTCACGCACACATGGATTACATTTTAAAATAATAATTTACAATCAAATGAATTTTCCGAAAATATTTCTGGTTATGAAGTCATATCAAAACAAATAATTACATAAAATATATGTAAATATATTCTATAAACATTTTGTTATAATATTAAAAACCTATAAATTTATTAACACATTAAATAAGTTTATGTAATATATAAACCGTAAATTTATCCCAATTACAAAAATGACAAACCCAAAAATATCCGATTTTAAAAACAAAAATCTATTAAAATTTATTTCGTATACATAAAAAGCTTTTAATTATCAATATAGAAATAGAAATATATAGAAATATAAGGGTTGGAAAATTTATTTATATATAAAATTATGTATATAATTACTACAAAATATATAGAAATTTATAATATTCATTTGCATTCATTTTAGGTTTTAGTATCACAACTAAGTCAATATACAGATATTTATTTTCGTATAAGTTTTAGGTTTAACTTTTGCTGCGTTGATTACTTTAGAATTGGAAGCATATCTTTATTTCCAGCTATACAGATACTTTTTCATGTTCGGGAACCAGAAAATAGTCGCTATGCTAAATCTGTAGAAATACTATGCGGATGAGAAAGCAATTCATTCAATTTTTTGCCATTTTCTATACAGTCGACAAAAAAACAAAAAAACATTAATAGTTGATGCAATTTATTTTGCCTCGTTTATCGTTTAACACGATATCATGAATTTTGTTGATCATTTCTTAGATTGTCACCTGTTTTGGAAGAATAATTCTTCTTCAGCGGGTTCAATGTTCGCTATTTTTCATAGGGTATTCTTGAAAATATGTTGTTGGACGCTACTCAAAAATTAACAATGTATGGACACACATCACTATGGGCTAATTATGAAAACATCTATATTTCGTTAATTTCACATACAATTGGTAAATTGTTATATATTCCCATGCGGAGTAATTTACCAACTTGGCTGTAAGGAAAGGTTAATTAGATGACATAAAGTTGGAGCAATTTATGAGTTAAAAAAAGCAAAAAATATCGTTTTTGTGCGCATGTATATAATCACAACAAAGTTCAGTAATTCATTTTACTCTGTGGAGCGCGGCGGAGGTCGGATACCCTTTTATCAAGATTTTTATTTGTTTATGTGATACGGTATTTTTATACAAAAAATTACATTTATTTAATCGTAAAGCTCAAAATTCATTATCTTTATTCATTTATAAACAAATACAAATAAAAGTTGTTTGTCTTCAATTTAAGTTAGAAATAATAATCGGTTTTTAAGTTTGTTATGATAGATATTTCCATATTTCTTCACTTGTACTATATGTAATGTCACCTAAATTTGGCGTATGGTCATCTAAATTTGATTTATAGAAAATTAGGTATAAACATCTGGAATGTGATCTATAATATTTATTCCAAATTTGCGTGAATTCAATCAAAATAAATTGGGTGTAAATTAACCCAATAGGTAGTCTAAACTACGATTTAATTTAAATTTTGTGTGAACCGACCAGAAGGAATTAAATTCAAAATAAAAAATACGCTTACATTAATTGGTACTAAGGTGTATTCATCATAATGCATATCATTTATTTCTGTTACTCAGCGGGGTAGCATATAGCATCAAAAAACTAAGTCATTTGATTCGATTTTCTTCATATCTTTCCAGGTTCGGCCTGGGCAACGACAATTCTGTGCCATGTATCACCATCCTATTTCCTTGTAGATTTCACCTTAAGGATTCTCTTGTTATGTCCTCAAACACCTCCGTAACACCAATAAATGTTATAGTAACAATAAGCATTATTAAAAGATTATGAAGAAAAATTAGTAGTTTGATAATTCGTATTTTTTTTTTATTGTCTATTCATATTTACACTAAAGCAATGAATTTTGTGCTTCACTCATTCCAACACAAAAAAAAATAATTAAATTTTAACAAAAAAATATTTTATTTATTCAAAATAATCTCTATTAACTGAAATTGCATCGATCGAGCAAGTTCAACAAGTGCGAATCAAATAACTTTTTTATGTCTGTGATTGGAATTCTGTGGAGAATAGTGATCGTTGTCCTTTTTAATATCTCCAACTGATGCAAAAAGGTTTCCTTTCATAGTCAAATGAAGTTTAGGAAATAGAAATCAGTTGCAAAGCGTTAAATTAAGTGATTAAGGTGAATGATTAAACAAAAAAATTTGATTATTAGTTCAATTCGGTGCAATTTTTTAACATCATTTAATTGATGTGGAACTAAAGTTTGAATTCACCTATAGTAGACCGCAGTTAAAATTCGATGAATTATTGTTTTCGGTATTCCTAGCTCCATTTCCATGAAAATCATTGAAGATTTCTTAGAAATATTCACGAAATCATACATAATTTATCAATGTTTTCTTCATTAAATGACTTCAGATGATCAACCTGAACACTCATCATCACTTATATAGCTTCTCTATGGCTTCTCTGAAACAATTATTCCATTTAATAACTTGTGCTTTTAAAACACAATTATCCCCTGAAGCGATTTTAAACAAATCATTCGTTTGAGTAGCATTTTAACCAATTTTAAAACAAAATTTAATTAAAAAAAATTATAATTATTATACAGTAAAAAATAATCCTTGATTTATTTGTGAAAATTTCATTTCCATTCAACCATGGTGAGCTCATGTAATAGTGACACTTGACGATAAAAGAATTGCTGTATTTAGAAGAGGAATTTGGAATGGGTCAAATGGGATTAGTAATTTTGGGGGTCAATTAGACCCTAATTCAAAGGTTGGGCAATAGCTTCTGTTAAAGTAGGTTATTTTGTTTGTAATATTACGCACAAAAACAGCTGTAAAATTTTTTTTTTTGTATTTTCGTTGCTACTGAATGTAATTGCATGAAATTATAACAGTTTGTTGTGTTACATTCACTGAACATAAACATAAAAAAAACTAAGTGATGGCTCTACGTGTTCTATGGTTTACACATTCTGATTTATTATGGGACATATACCTGTATAAATATATATCGAAAGCTTTCCTGGACACAGCATTATTAAACAAAAAAACAGTTGTAAAAGCTATGTAAATTTATATACACAAACAAATAATTATCTGTACGGGTGTCTGTAATTTGTCTGTGATTTATTTACATATAAATAATTTAAAATTTAAATCTATGTACAATTTATATGAAATAAATCACCTAAATTTCTTTACATCATATTCCTTTTTATCTTTTCGATATATTTGTATAACATAAATAGAAAAAGGAAAAGCTAAAATATTTCGTTAAAACTTTTTATTTACCCATATATGTATGAGTGTGTATGCGAATAGATGTTATAATTATGCATAATTATATATATATATACCATAAAATATAACATATAAAACACAAACTTAACAATAAACGCGTTATTTGTATTTACACTGTGTAACTTTGTAACTTAATATGTGTATTACATAATGTGAATTTTATAATATAATTATATAGGAAAGTAATTATTTTATGTTAACAATTATATAACTATATATTTTATAGAATTTTCTCCAATATTATAATATATATTATATATTTTATCTATATAATGAAAGGACATATACTAAATATAGTAAATATAAAATTTATATATATAGGAAAAAACTTTACTGTATTGTAGTATATTAATAATAATATAGTAATGATACATATATAAATATATATATATACGAAACCAATTGATGTGGTTAAATTCACCAAAAAGCATTCATGCCAACACCTCGCATTTAGCTATGCATTTTCTATGTTATAATCTACATACAATATTTCCATCATATACAATATCTATATATATATATATAACAACAAAAAAACCGACCCTTGTCAATGTGTCGCTTTATTTACATACGTACTACTACTCATATATGTAATGCATTCATATAATGTATATATATATATGTAGATACTCATATGTAAAGTGTACCTACATTTATACCATATATTTATAGCTCTGTACATGAAATGTGAGTCGAATTTATATCCCTAAAAATATATTTCACATATATAATACAAATAGCATATGATATGTGTTTATAATTTGGAGTTTAGTCAATGTTATGTATATTTTAAATCTGCTATCAAATGATAAGGGTGGTTGTTATATACTCGTACATATATTTTCTATACAATTTTATATTAATAATATATATATACCAACAAATTTGTATTATTGCGAATGTTCATTTATATATTATAAGTATGTATATTTATATATAGGTGTTTTCGTGGCATCCTTTCAAATAAATACTATACTATACACACACACACACACACACAGACACACACATATAAGTAAACATTAAAATTTGTTCTTTTCATTATATGAAATTATATATATGCATAAGTAGGTAAATACAGGATGTTATAAACGGTGTCAGTATACCAAATATTAATGGTGTATACATTGAACTTTATCTATATTAAGCTATTCTTGCATGAGGCCGGTTGGTAGTAGTAGGGATATGCCGGTGTGCTCAGGAATGGGGAGCGAGGATCGGAGTCAAATGTCATGCCGGTGCTCTACCCAATGAGGATCGAGGATCGGAGTCAAATGTCATGCCGGTGCGCTACCCAATGAGGAGTTAGGATCGGGGTCACAGAAATGGCTTGGTTTTTCGGCCAAGCATAATTCGTGGATAAATAAAAGTGCTGTATTATAATATTTTTAAACAGTCATTATAATGGATTTAATAAGACAAGCATTCCGGCGTATTTATTAACTAATAATATGTAAGTTATCAATTATGGGTGATAAAGTTATACATGATGGGGATGAGGATGATGATGTCAATGATGAACCTAAATTTTATAATTTAATAAATGGAGAACCTGTGATCTTATAAAATTATTTCAATATGAAAAGGAATTCAGTTGACTGAGCAGGAAGAAATATTTCTTCATTTCATTATTTAAAATTTATTTAAAAAACATTTTATTACATGTATTACAGAAATAAACATATGTTTTAACGATAAAAATGAGTTTTTGTTTTCTTTTATATTTCTTACAAATTTTTATACCATATTACAATTAATATATGGTTCATTATACTTATGTATTTTGTAATTTAAAATTTACTTCCCTTAACTTGAACTATATAACAAAATGCACTAAAATATCTCGAAATAATATGAAGGCTTCAGAAATAGTACGGGTTTTTATACCAAGTTAGTGGTAATGAAATTAGAGAGGGGGTCATTTTTAACTCCATATGTGATATTAATAATAATAATAGGGACTAATATATTTAAGAATGTATGCTTGCAGCAGCATGTATTCCTATTATAAATAGCGTAAGTCATTTAATCCTCTACGTTATTTCACTCACTCAGTCACTCATTCATATAAAAAGTTTTTTTTTATTACCTCAGCGAAAACATTAAAACCCGATCCTCTTTAACCCTCTGTATGATATTAACGTTATTTCACTCACTCATATAAATGCCCCCTTGTCATTTGACCCCGCGAAATAGTTGAAATTTATTTGTAAGATTAATGTGAAATGTATAAATGGAATCCAAAGATGTGTTACAGGGATTTAAAAATTGAAAAAATAATTATATTAATATATAATCATCAAAGATGGAGAATATTGAAGGTTGATATATTTATTTATTTAAATATGTTTAAAAAATATTTAAAAAATGATTGGACCTCTTATATGAGGACAACATGCATTTTTGTACCACCGATTTTCTTATGGCACATTTTTCTCATATACTCGTACTGCAGATTAGATTTTTATTTGAATCAAGCAGTGGTGAAGTGTGAAAAAATGTTTTCAGATTGCAGTATCACTATATTTTTCTGGTAGCCGAGTTGAAAGTACATTACATTATTTGAAAAAAAAAAAAATAGCAATATCCAGATACAAAAAATTTTCCGGAAAATCGACTTTTAAGAATTATCATCTTTCTTAGATGTCAGGGTCATAATTTTAACGGACCTCTATTTTTGTGTACAGAATTGCAAATTATAATTAATTTTCGCAATCTTTTATAGACGAAATTTTTAAAACCGATTCACTCGTTCAAAAAATATATGACCGATTTTCCATATGATGTCATTGAAATTTTGTATGAAGTGGTTGACAAATTTCTTTAAATTTTCTCTGCCATCGATTGGAAAATCTTCGGTCATATCTTTTGATTGTGTGAATCGATTTTAAAAATCTCTTCTATGAAATATTGGAAATTGATTATAATTTGCAAATCTGTATACAAAAATATAGAAATACGTTAAAACTATGGCTCATAATTGAAAAAGATGATAATTCATAACTGGAATCAAGAGCGTTTATTCGCTGAGATTTTGTAATTTTAAAATGCCAAGAAGACATAATTCGTAACACTGTTATCTAACAATAAGTAAATATGGCCAAATGATATATTAAAAGTTGTATTCATTTTAGTTGTTCGAGAAGAAAGCAACTCTAAGAATTGTAATGTTATCAATCAGATTCGGAGGCTATAGTGTTTGTGAATCTGATGATGATAAAGATAATTGTGAGAATGGTATTGAAGAAGTTGAAAAAAAATGATAGAAATACATAATAGACTTTTTTTGTACCATTTGGTATCATTATTGCATGTAGACTCATATGCGGACAGGTTTATTATATGTTAATTCAGAATCATTTTAGAAGTGTTCTGGGTGTAAAATCTTCTTTTTTTAAGAACACAATTAAGATTTTTTTTTTCACTCGTGGAAACTGGGTGCGTGAAAGAAGAGGTTAAACGATTAATAATAATTCACACATATAGAATCCTATTTTGTCTATATATAAAATATAGTCGTACCTCACAGAAATATTAACATTTCTTAATAAATTTAAATAAAATGTTTAAAATATATTGGATTACGTAATGTAAGACATTATAATAAAGGTTCGTAAAAGTGTTCCGGAGTTATGTTACAGAAAATGCAAAATTAAGTTCCTTTTAATATTACATGTTTATTTAACAAATACAATATATACAAAAATGGAACATTATTCAAAGTATGCTCCATCAGAAGTCACAACCTCTGCCCATTTTTCAGGCAATTTAAGGATTCCTTGGCTGAAGAAGTCGTCGTCTTTTGCAGCGATTCGTCATTCGTCAAGCCAATTTTTTATACTTTCATAAGATGTGAATCGTGCAACTTAAAAGAATTAATTCATCGATCGGATTAAATAGTAATCCGAAGAAACAATGTCTGGTGAATATGGTGGGATAAAACTTCCCAGTTTTGTCTTTGCAAATAGTTTTTTTAACGACATTGTCGATATGAGGTTTGGCTTTGTTAAGTTGAAAACAATTCATTTGTTCTGTTTACCTTTGCTGGTTGTTTTTTCATCACTATTTGTTTCGCAAACGCATTAGTTGTCATCGGTTGACATAGTTTTAGTAGTAGTCAGCAATAAATAGTACACAACACCTCTTTGATCCCACCAAATACAGAGCATAACCTTATCAGGATGAATGTTTAGCTGTGGCTCTCATGGACCAGCTGCACCAAGCTACACCTAAACTTTTTTACGCCTAGGATTCTCATAGTAAATCCATGCAACAGAAGCAAATATCTTTCCACCAGCATTCTCTGTAATTGTATTAAACTAATTTATCACTCCCGTAAGAGTTTATTACATACTCTGGGTACACTCTGTATATGATAAATGAATTTTAAAAGGTGAATACATATTGTAAATAAATTTGCATTTTTCAATTTACGAAATACTTTCATAAATATACTATATTTCTTTATCTTGAATCAAAAAATTCATCAATGAATTATTATTATTCAATGACGAAGTAAGACATCATAAAAATGATTTTATCACTTAATACCTTTAAAAAATGTAAAAAATATCATATTCCTGGCTATTTAGAATCAGTATACTATATGCGGTGTGGGTTACATTGGCTGGTATATTTTAATACATCCTGTTTATTATATAAGCAGTAAATACAAAATACATATAATCAAGAAAAAGAGTTTTTATAAATTTATAAAAGCAGACGACAAAGTGGAAAAGTATAATATAGAAATAGAAATAGAAATTTATATAGAAATGAGCAAAATATTCTAATATAATTATGTATTGAAAGTGAAAATGTAATTATTAAACTTCTCTATATTGTAATTGTAATACATGGAAGCTGAATTCAAATTTTTTTTCACATCAATTGACTGCTGCGATAATCAAAAATTACATAATTCCGAATGCATCATTAAAAACGCTGGAACTAACCGCACATAGTTCTTAAAAACTATTGTACCTGCCGTAATGAAACATTGTGTTTTCAATTCCGAACCATAAATTAGCTATATAAGTGCTGAATGGTGATCATCAGATTTAGGATGATGTAAAAACACAAAAAATTTACCATCAGTCATTACACAAATTCAATCTTATTCACCCGATTTTGATCCATGTGGTGATTAAGTTTTATATTCTCTAAACCTCATTTGGTGATGAAAAGATAAACGATGTATACCAATTGAAGATACTGAACAGTCAACGACCGCCGAGTCCCAGTCACACTACACATTTTATTATTCTTTATATTTCGGACAGAGGCTACGTCATATGAATATATTTACAGCCAAACTGCGATAAGAGCAACATCCAATAAGAGTAACATCTAAATAGGCAACAAAATATTACATATAAAATATGAGCAACAGGACAGAATTCTAGGACGTTCTCCAATAACCTGGCCAATTTGGCAATTTCTAATGAAATTTAGTATGTTGGTTTAAAATGTGATTTTACGTATATGATTAGTGAATAGAGTTTGGGAAAATCGATACTCAGGTCAGTTTGTAATTTCTTGGAAAATCGATACTCACGGCAATTTCCTGATAAGGCTTGAGAATTCCTTATCCGATCTTGAAGAAAATTATGGTATGTAAATGTGAAATGGCAGCGATGCCGAATACGGACGTGATAATCTGATGGAGAAAGATATGGTGTAACAGTGGCGGGCGTGTTTCCTGTCCTAGTTTTACAACATTAGATCCGTCTTTACCATATGAATCAAAATTACTTTACCATTCTGGTCGTTTTGGTTTTGAATGGACTCGGTTAAATTCTATTAATTGTTGTCGAGTATTGTGATTACACCAGTTATAAATTTGATCAGGTTTCAACAACTAATAATACACCAAAGCGTTCTGATGGCACCAAATACACAACATAAAACTTCTTTCTGTTATTATGGAGTTAATCTTACCCATTGACCTGTTTAATCTCAGTTCAATGTTTTTATGGTTTTAGATTATTAAGCTCAAGTTTTTTTCATAGTACAAAACTTGAATAATCATTACTGTTTCGCGTTGACGAAATCAAAACGCAAATATATTTGTCAAATTTTTTAGTGAACGGAGGCTACAATCTTGCACCATACCTGTAGGGCAGCAAATAGTGTATATCTGTTGCGAAGTATGTGCGTATTTGATTAAATATTGGTGATACTTGATAGCGATCGTTGCGTAATAGTATCAGCTGGTTTCAATAGTATATTACACCTTTTGTGCACCATACAACAAATAAATAACAACATATTTTAATTCACATGAAAAACACAAGTCACTTTTGATAATCGTTAAAATCATTTTAATACCTATTATCTTCTTGCGACTATTAATTATTATGAATTCACACCTGCATATAGCAATACAATTACAATTTATTTGGTTTATTTCTTTTCTATAAAAATTTATGTTTTTTTTCCAGCCATTCAAATATCTTTTTATTGTTCTAACCTGTATATTTAGAATATTTATTGAATCGACCCTTATACTTCCTACGCAAACAAATTATTCACATCTATACATACAATGCAAAAGAAAAATAATATCACTATCATATTATTGTAAAACACATTACGATTACACACATAATAACATTTAGAAATAAAAGAAAAATAAGTTCGATATATTGATAAGGGGATGAAATATATTTATTGTCATATTATGGATTCAATATATATTTATGTGTGTTTTTATGTATATTTTTATATAAATGCGGTGGTTTTGGTTCCATATTCAGATATATAAAATATTGTAAAAATATGTCCTCGTTTCGTTAGATATAAATTAAATAATATAAATATTGGGTTGCCAACGAAGTCATTGCGGGTTTCACATATATCTATATAGATGGATTTTGATGAAAGTGTCAAACCATATTTTGTTTTTATAATTAGTACTTGAATTGTCATTCTGTAAAAAAATTTGTATGAATTCGGTTGTGTATTTTTTATTGAAAATTGGAAAATCAAAATGAGCAGTTACGTCATATTTTGCTTCCACGAACGAAACAATGCATCGCAAACACACAAAAAATTATGTCCTGTGTGTGGTGACAAAACCATAAAAGAACGACAGTATCAAAAATTGTTTGCAAAATTTCGTTCTGGAGATTTTTCAGTCATAGTTGCACAACGTTCAGGTCGTCCATGTGAGGTGGGTGACGATCAAATCAAAGTAATAATCGATGCAGATTGTTATAGCACAACACGTGATATTGCAGAGAAGCTAGGCGTATCTCATACATGAATTGCAAAGCACTTAAAACAACTTGGATACGAAAAAAACTTGATATATGGATTCTTCATCAACTTAAAGAAATTTAGTTAACATAACGCATTTCCATCAGCGATTTGCATTTGAAAAGTAACAAAAATGATCCATTTTGAAATGATTGATAACTGGCGATGAAAAATGGATTGTTTACAACAATGTATTTAAAATGATTGTGGAACAAGAAAGATGAACCAGCACAAACACCATCTAAAAAAGATATTTATCAAAAAATGTTTATATTATCAGTTTGGTGGGATTACAAAGGCATTGTCTATTTTGAACCTTTACCACACGCAACCAAACTATCGATTCGATATCGTACTCATACACAAACTAACCAAATTGAACAATGCAATTCAAGAAAAGCGACCAGAATTGACAAATCTAAAAGGTGTTGTATTCCACCATGATAACGCAAGGCCACACACACGCATCTTTAATCACTCGTCAAAAATTATTGGAGCTTGATTGGGAAGTGTTGCCACATATCCACCATACAGTCCAGACCTTGCACCGCATTTATTTCAAAGTTTGCAAAACTTCTTGAATGGTAAACATTTCAATAATGATGCGATGATGCATTTGGTTCTGTTGTTTGATAATAACAATCAGAAGTTCTATAAGAGTTGGGATTCATGAAATTAACAAAAAAGATGACAAAATGGACAATACATTATATTGAATAAAATTATTTGATTCTATCAAATAATCGCCTTTTGTTTCCATTGAAAAAACTGCAAAAACTTTGTTATAAACCCAATATCTAATATATACGTAACATACAATATCCAAAGAAATTATATTTATGGATAGTAATCGAGATGTATAGATTTTTGTGTGTCATTTGATATAATAAAATATATTATTTGCTATATATACAACCTCTGTCCCACAAAAAACCGGACTGACTAATGTAAACCATAGAAAATGAAGTGCAACTTTTTAGTATTTTTATGATTATAATCTGGGAACATACCAAACAACAAACTGTCAAAATTTTAAAACGTTACGTTCAGTAAATACAACAAATAAATTTACAGCTGTTTTTGTGCGTCGGCCGAAAAATTAATATTTAAAAACAAAGAGCCAACATTAAATTTTGTTTTAAAATGCTACTCAAATTTGTTTAAAATTACGTATGTTGATATTTTGTATGTCAAAAGAACAAGTTTTTAATTGGCATAAATGATTCATAGAAGGCCGAGTGAGGCTATAAGCGATGATGAATGTCCAGGTGGACCATCTTGAGCAATTTACTGAAGAAACCATTGAAAAAGTGTGTGATTTCTTAAAAATTGCTAATAAATCTGCAGCGAGATTCATCGAAATGGAGCTTGGAATACAGAAAACAATAACTCATCAAATTTTAACTGAGGTCTACGATAGGTGAGTTCAAAGTTTCCACCATATTCACTGAATTTAACTCTCTGATGCGACTAATTTCTATTCCCAAAACTTTATTTGGCTATGAAAGAAAACCGTTTTGCATCACTTGGAGACATTCAAAAGGATGACGACCCACGTTCTCAACAGCATTCCAATCACAGACATAAAAAAAGTTATTTGGTTCGTACTTGCTGAACGTGCTCGATCGATACGATTTCAATTGATGGAAATTATTTTGAATAAATAAAATGGTTTTTGTGAAAATCTAATATTTATTTTGGGGTTCTTTTTATTAATCCATTCCGTTTTATTATGGGACTGAGAGTGTATTATAGCTGGTTATTAATCGTTGTATATAAGTATAAAATAATATTATAGATCTATAGTAAAAAGAATAATAAATTAGTATAATATTTAGTTAATTGATTGAAACACATTGCAATATACCTATTATTTATATTTGAATACTCTATTTTGTATGTTCGGGGGTGGTTCACAAGTAGATAATATATTTTAATAAATATAATAGAATATATATAAATAAAAATTCATTTGATCATTAAAATTAATTAATTTAAAAATCAATGTGTAATAATATACTTTTTATATAAAAACGATAAAATAAACCACACACACACACACACGCACACACAATAAAGAACCCCCCCATATTATTAAAAATTAATTTCTTTTAAAATAACCCAACCTATAAATAAATATATTTTATTATATCCACGTAATAATATATTATTATTATTATTATTATTATTATTATTATTATAAATAAACACGTATATTTATAGAATACACAATTTAAGTACATTTTTTCATGTACATTTTACACACACTCGTTACGTCTACTGGAAATATAAGAATATATCTTGTACACCAAATTTAAACTGCCCCCTGTTGTCTGGTTGTCTTCTATTATATTAAAATCAGCTCATTATTTTAGGGTGTTGATAAGGAAATACGCTTCAACTATACCCTTTATCATCTCAAATTTACATTACCGCATTTATATATCCTATGTTATTTGTATATGTATGTGTTTTTTCGTTTTTATTTTTTTTACAGTTTGGTGTTGTTGTTGTTCATCGACTTGTTTGTTCTTTCGTTTTGTTCTCTCTCGCTTTGGGGTGGTTTTTGTGTTTTACTATTTATATACATAAATATATGTCCCGTGTGTGTGTGTGTGTGTGTGTGTATGTATCTGCCTGCATGCATTTATATTTGTTATATATATTTTTTGTATATTATTGTTATTTATTTATATCCTATACATACTATTTTTACTATATATTTGTATTTATATATATATAAAGTACAACAGTACACAATAAAGAAAATACTTATACACCATTTGTTTAAGGGGTGCGAAAAATAACACCCTTCTATTATATATATATATATAAATGGTATATATATTTTTATGCAAGAAAATTTGATGGGATAGGGTTTATTTTTGTTGTTGTTGTTGTTTTGTTATCTAATACGATTATATACCAAAGATGTGTATATAAAATTATTATTATTATTATTATTATATAATATAATATTTATATACATAACCTATTCATATTTATTTCTTAATGTACCATATACAATATATACATTATGTACTGCGAATAGGACTTGTATACAATACAATAATAATAATAATAATTCACACTTAAGTATTTAATAATCATACATAAAAAATACATATATAAACGAGTAAATGGTATATACCCTGCAGTAAATGTTGAAACTAGTTCCATATAAAAACTAATTCTTCGACTAGTGTAAAAAGAACTTGTTACAGAACTATTACTGAAGTAATGCAGATGGGAACCATTTTAAATATACAATAATACAAAAATATGACGAAATGACGTTTTTGAACTAAATAAGAAATATATGTTCTGTTTTTAGACACTGTTTTGATTTTATTTTTAATAGCGTAATGAATTTCGTATTAAAAACACGAATTGTGATTGTAAAGTGAATAAAAATTTATTTATAAAATTGATTAAATGTATGTAAAATTTATTAAATTATAAATTATTTTGCAAATTATTTATATTAAGTTTATTTAAGTAAATTACCATCCAATCCAATATCCAACAATTTTAGTGCAGTAAAAGAAGATATGCAAAACAAAATATTTGGTGGCAACGAATACATCACGAATTCGAGATCAAACTGTTAATATTGGAGAACACAATTTTGAAATAGTCAATAATGTTGTATACTTAGGATCGTTGATAAATGTAGAAAATGGTATTGAAGAGGAAATTAGCCGCAGGATAGCAACTGGAAACAGATGTTATTACGGGTTAAAAAAACAATGCCGATCGAAAATATTACGTGCAAGCTATATACAGTAACAATTATACGTTGTATTAACGTATGGGTCGGAGGCTTGGTGCATGACACAGAACCAGGAACAATTACTTCTGATTTTCGAACAAAAGGTACTCCGTGACATATTTGGTCCCGTCAAAGAACAGAATGGTTGGAGGCGAAGATACAATTTTGAATTAGACAAGTTGTACGGTCAACCGAAAATATTGTCAAAACCATCAAAATCATTAGATTGAGATGACTTGGACACGTAGTACGCATGGAGGAAAAGCGTGTGCCGAAAAAACTGTTAAATGGTAAACCAGAAGGTAGAAGGAGAGCCGGAAGATCTAAGGTGAGATGGCTAGATGCAGTAAACGGTGATATAAAGATCCTTAAAATTCGGGTTTGGAAGACATTGACTGCGAATAGGTCAGGTTGGAAAAGCGTGTTGGAGAAGGCTTAAACCGCACCCGGGTTATAACGCCATGGAGTAAGTAAGTAAGAAGAAGATACGCGCATTGTATCTAATGAGAACTTTGTGGTGGAAGATTGTTCCAACAATATGGATATTTTGGAAAACGAATCGCTACCAAAAATATCTTTTGAAGAGAAATTAATCGATTGTTGTATATTAGGAATAAACCATATTCCGCAAATGTTTAGAAGCATTGCGTTTTATTTTACGCGAGGAAAACTTAAATGTAGCACGTAAAATTAAAATGGAGTTGATGTAATTTAAGAAAAGGTGAAAAACTATATGAAGCACCAGTTGCAATAATTTATAATATTTTTTTAAATATGAAGTAAGTTATTATTTTGTATTAAAATCATAACAAAAATTAAATTATAATTAAAATATATTGTCTACGATTTTTTTAAAATTAAATACAACCTTTTTTTTTTAAAGAACTAGTTAAAGTACTGGTGAAAGAATATAAAATCTAATTCAAATTAAAATTAACCAGTTCAGTAACTAGTTGCAGAAGAACTAACACTAGCACTTAAGTGTTTACATATGAATAAGTTCAGTAATTAGTTATAAATTAACTAGTTCTTCAACTAGTTGAAAAGTAATGCAGAAGTAGACAATTGTCTTTTCGTAGGACATCTCCATGTTAAAAGAAACAGTTCGCAACATGTAAAATGGGTTTAGCGTGGAAGCAATACTATTTACTTTGTAACTAGATGTACTACTAGTAGTAGAACTAGTTCTCTTTCCTACAGGGTAGGTATTAGGTGTATGTGTATATTACAATATATTATGCGTATACACAAATTTATGTAAAATTTAATTTTAACGATATTTGTATTATTTAATTGAATTTTGTTGTATTTATTTTCCTTTTCCTTATGATAAATAAAGGATAACAAAATTTTCTATACACCATACACATCTATCCATTCTATATAATAATACGTTGTTATTGTAGGTGTATAATATATACATTTAAATGTTTGTTACATGTAACATAAAATATATATAAATGAGATAATAATTAAATATGATATAATTTAATAAATTTTTAATTATTTTACTATAGAAAAATATAATTTTCTATAGAAATGTAAAATACTATAAGGTGTTTATTTTAAGTGTGCAACGTATGTATACATTTACAACAATAACAATTACAAACTAAATATATTCTATATAGTGATATAGAATAGAATATAGATTATATGTTTTAATATAAATTTCATAATTTCATAAAATTGAATTTTCGCACAGTAATTGATGCCAAATCTATTTATTTATTAAACTATACACGCACATATCGAAAAAATTAAAATTGTAATTCGAATTACATTTTTAATTAATTAATTAATATATTATCAAAATATTTTTGGTGGCTACCAGGTGTACTGGTATCAAGTGAAAGTCAAGATACAAATGTCTCGATAGGGAACATTTGTTGTGACCAAGCCCTAATTTTTTTTGTTTGGTTGCTATCACATCTGTCAAACATATTTAGTATTCGCATCAAGTCATTGTAAAAGACAACATCATATTTTTTCATTGTGTTAAAAATGTTGTATTTTGTACCAGAAAATGATGATTTGAGGAAAGCATTAAATTTTTGTTTTCATTTGAAGAAAAGTGATCGAAGCTTGTCGAGGCATATGGTGATCATGCTATATCAGAATCAACATGCAAAAGATGTTTTCAACGGTTCAAAGATAATGATTTTGATGTGAGAAATAATGAACGTTGAAGACCCACCTAAAAAAGTTTGAAGACACCGAATTGCAAGCTATATTGGATGAAGATGACACTTTGAATCAAAAGCAAATGTCAGAAATGTTAAATGTTGCACAACAAACAATTTTTGACTGTTTAAAAGCTATGTGAAAGATCCAAAAATGAGTGCCACATGAATTGAATGAACGACAGATGGAAAACCGAAAAAAACACTTGTGTGAAAAAAACACAATTTTGCTTGCCAGACACGAAAGAAAATCAGTTTTGCATCGAATTGTTACTGGCGATGAAAAATTGATTTATTTTAAGAATCCTAAACGGAATAACTCATGTGTGTCTAGGGTGGGACCAGAGAGGTGTGGTGTACCACGAGCTCCTAGAACCTTGTGAAACTTTTAATGCTGATCGCTACCGACAACAAATAATCAATTTGAATCATGCATTGATCGAAAAAGGACCAGAATGGGCCAGAAGACACGACAAGATAATTTTGCTCCATGACAATGCACCTGCACACAAAGCAAAATCGGTTCAGGATACATTCAAAACACTTGGCTGTGAGCTGCTACCACCCGCTGTATTCACCAGATTTGGCTCCTTCCGACTACCATTTGTTTTCATCGTCTGGACACGCATTAGCTGAGCAGCACTTCGATTCTTACGAAGAAGTCGAAAATTGGGTGTCTCATTTGTTTGCTTAAAAAGACGAATAATTCTATTGGTGTGGTATCCACAAATTTCCAGAAAGGTGGTCAAAATATGTAAAAAGCAATGGTCAATGTTTTGAAATAAAATAGTTTTTACTTTCCCATTTAAAATTAGTGTTTTATTTCCACAACACGCTCACTTGATATCGGTATGCCTGATATATATAGGCTAGGCACCTATATATGTAGAATATATAAGAATAAAGAAATAATAAAGTATCTATATATAAACTGCAATTAGCTTAACGATCGATTAACATGAATGCTACCGATCAACACCAGAGAATATTATTATTATTATTCATTTTGATATACGGTGTACGGATAAAAATGGAATCAAATATGATGATTTGTTTTGGTGTATCTGTTAAATAAAACTGACCAGAATTAAAAAATCTGAATGAAAACACATATAGATTTATTTCAATGGGCGAACTATAGTATTATAATTTTTCTATATAATCTAAAACTAACACATGGGTCAAATCAGTCCATGGGCCTAACCACCAAATGGCGCCTCTAACAAAATATCTGTATGATATTTCAATAGTGCCGACCCACAAAAGATATATGTCAACATTTCATAACAATCCGACCATTACTTTCGAAGTTACTGTGGATTAATTGAAACTTTGTTTGTTATTTTCAGAAAATTGGATTCAAAGCAGTTTCGTGTTTCATTGCTTTTTAATGGATAACAATACCGTTCAAACAGAGCAATGGCATCTAAGGTTTATCCGGACTCGGCTCCATCAACAAGAATGCTGAAAACATCAAAAAAATCCTGAAAATCATAATGGGTAATCACAAAGTGAAGTTACAACAGACAGATAACTGAAACTCTGAAGTTATCAAATGGTAGTGTTTTCAGTATTATAATACACAACCGCATTAAAGACCATTTAAGTAAGAAAAGGTTGTCATCCAAATGAGTGCAGCGTTAGTTCACATCAGAACAACAAATCAATTTGTTCTGTTTGGATATATTTAAACAGAATAAGCCTGAGTTTTTGCATCGGTACATCACAATGATTGAAATATGGATCCGCCACTCTAGAATCCAAAATCCAGAGTCTATCGATTACTCAGAGGAACTATTCGTATAAAATTTACATTTATGTACAAAATTTACTCACAATTGGCGAAGTTTCAATGTTTCAAACAGCGCTGATCTAGAAAAACTGTTTGGGAATGAGTTTTCGTTATACATATGTTTATAATTGTTTATATTTGTGTTATAATTTAATAAATTGTATAATAACAAATAAATTTATCAAAATTGCACCAATGGATGGCTCATGGTAACACATATTAAATGGATGTACATAATAGTTGCGTTGTTATATAAATTTATAATAACAAACATCTTTATTTAAGCATTAATTACACATAATCCATGGACAATATTACACATAACACGGAAAAAATTATGTATTAAAATAGGAATTTATATGCAATGAATCACAAAAGTCATGAGAGTTTGGCGCGATTTTTTCGGTTTCATAGTCATCTGTTTACGGGTGGTTGAAAGCATATATTCAAGGCACATCTCCCGTAATGATATGTTAACACAACTTTTAAAATGGTATTGACCGAACCTTATGAAATTCCAACAGTATATCAGCAGCAGCATCGTTGACTTAGTGTTCATTATAGTTGACGTTTACGTTCTCCGTTGTATTGAAACCATTGGCACCACTTGAAAAGCATTTTTTTTTGTTCACCAAAAACCTTCTACACCATCTTTAACGAATCTGCTACAGACAACTAATTCCGCAAACTAAATTTTTAATTAAATTTTTTGTTCAAGAATATCGAACATAAAAATTGAACAAAAAACTTTTTACGATGTTCAATATCAACAATTAGTTAATATTATGAAGTGAAATTTGACACAGATGTTAGGGACATTACATTTGATTTCACATTCTCTGCGAAGTTTAAATTATAATGTCACCTTATTTTTTAGGACACAATAATACATTACATAATAACAATTTATTTTGCAATCAAATTATTTCCTTTTTTTTTTGAAAAAAATAGCTATAATTATTTTATCCTTTTACATTTTTTTTAAATTATATTACTTTTGTAAAATATATATGCACTTAATTTGCATTTGAAATGAATTATATTTTAACAATTTTCTATTTTTTATATTTTCCGTAAATGGAGAAATTAAACACAAATATGTAAAAATATGAGTTGTTTGAACCGAAAGCTTATGTAGTGTTTTGAAAAATGAGTTAAATACATATATAGCAGCCGATATATTTGCATATTTACACACTATAAAGTATAAAAAAAATATGTTTTATAAATTTTTAAAATTTTTTTTTTCCATTTAATTCGCAAACATTTTTTCTGCAACAGTGGCGTGCATCTTGTATGGGAAATCCGGTCGATATCATAAAACTGATTATATATTCTTCAAAACATATAGATGTTATATAATTTATATGGAAAAAAGTTGGGTGTGCATTTAACTAAATTTTCTGGAAAATCAACTATTTTATTATCATATTTTTAAAGTGGATTTCCTATTTTTTATATCCTATATTTTTAAATGGAATGGGTTTTTAAAATTACAAGATACAAATCGATATATGTAAAAAGTTATAATAAGAATTGCACACCTTTGACGATGAAATGCGAGAAAACAGTTTTCACATTACAATAGCAATTATCTTTGTGGAAAGTAGATTTTTATAAATATTAAAACGAAATTTTCTGGAAAATATACTTTAATGGTTTATCATTTTTTTAAATTCTGCACCATAATTTTAAAGGATTCTCATTTTTGTTTATATAATTAACAAATTTAATTAATTTCCAACATTTCTCCATAAAATGGATTAGATTTTTGAAATCGTTTTACGCGATCAAAAGATATGATCGATTTTCCGTTCGATGTCAGTAAATTTTTTTCTTAATATTTCAACTTATAGTCTCCTGCCAAATCAACACATTTTTTTATCAAACGTTTTTCATAGCATATTATTCCGTCTGTAAAATACGATTTTCAAAATCTTTGAAACAATGCTTCAGTGTAAGCGTTAACCATTTCATTTGATTTGAATATCACAAAACTTGTCCAACGAATTATATCTTGTATGGAAATGTTAAAAAAACGTGGTGCAATATTGCATATTGCAGATAGATGTTTCATATGTAATATGTGGCAATAAGAATTTATTTTGATAATATTAACATCTCAGCCAGCTTTTATTCAACGAATATATTTACCAATGCATCATGTAGTTTTCCTATTATTTAAAAAAATGGATGTAGCTGATTTTGATATTTTACACTACTTTCTTCATCATTTATACTCGAACGATGGCGATGAACTACCTCCATTATTATATCCATACATAGTTTTTAATATTGGTTGCTGATAAACTTTTAAGAAAAACTATTTCAATACCTTGTCAAAACAATAAACTATTTAACAGATCCACTTGAAAATTTACATCTCAGCCTACAATTGTTTGTTGTTTTCATACAAATTTATAAAAATGGTGACAAAGAGATGTTGTTTCAGGAATTTTATTCTCGTACTGTACATATAATGGGGTGTTAACTTCATACAGTACCACTGAACTGGGTGGGTTTGGCAATCTTGTATGAAACTTTGGAAATTGATTAAGTTTGTTAATTTGGTAAATAAAAAATGGAAATTCGTATATGGTTCGTAATTGAAAAAGATGATAATTCATGATTGTTGAATTTCCGCAAAATTTTGTTAGGTGCGAATTCTATTTGTTTTTTCAAAATTTAATTTACTAGAAAAAGTTTAGTGATTGTAATCCGAATATTTATTTTGTTAACGAGACGCCCCTGATTCATATTTACAGACATACATATATACGAGTCTACACAACATATAAAAATTGTTATTGCTTACCTGCGTCAGTTGTGATGATGCATAATATGATATCCTCGATGGACACACAGATTCTGGTTTTGCATAAACAGATTCAGCTGTATATAGATGCTGCTGTTGCTGTTGCTGCTGCTGCTGTTGGTGTGGATGATGATTTTGTTGTTGTTGTTGTTGGTGTTGTTGTTGTTGTTGTTGATACAGTTGATGGTGTCCCATTGGTAGTAAAGCTGTCGCATATGGTGATGGTGAGGGTGTACGTCGAAACCCTTCATTTACAAAAAAATAAAAATACAAATTTATAGAACTGTAGTTAATTTAGTCTGTGTATGCGTAATATTTTTTTTTCTCCTATATTTGTATGTCAGATTTTTCTATAAATGTTAACAATTGTGAAATATTCTGGTTGTTTTTGCAAAAGGACTTTTTTTTTTAAAATATGTTAATGATGTTTATGTTATTCTCGGAAAATATATATGGTATTTTAATTGCATGTGTTCAAATATATATTCTTGTTTATTATATATTACATTTATTTGTGCATAGGGAATTCCGGTATATGTATGAAATCATGCTTGTAATTTGTTGCAATAACATTTATACAATTCGTTTGTGTTTACAATACACAAAGGTACATTTATGTATTTAGTTTATATGGAAAAAAGTAATAAGTTATTTGTTTTGTATTGACTTTGAAAAATAAACCATTTACATGTTTTTGGGATATTTTGATTGTGAGTATAAATAAGATTTTACTTATATAAAAAATGTTTGTTACTACATTTCTGTGGGTCAGTAAACACGACAACTTAACACTATTTTTTGTTCCTTTGAAATTTACGAATTTGTTAAAAATCAGTACTTTTTGTTATCAGATTTTTTCCCATATTTATTTTCAATTAAGATTATATGCGAAACGAAACTCTATGACTTCAATTATTTAGTGTATTACATGATTCCGTCTTTTAATTTTTTTTGTGGATGTCGTTATCGCGCGTACTACTTCTTTCGTCCAAATTATTATTGCAATACATTATGTTTTATATGTTTGTCAACATTTAATATTAAATATTTGACATTTGTTAAAAGTAAAGTAAATGTCTAAATATCAATTATTCTTATATTCATGCTATTGCAAAGAAATTTAATCTGACGATTTCTCCATCTACTGTAACTTGTATAGAAAGTGGTTTATATATGGTTAAAAAATGAAGATTTCGTAAGTTAGAACAATGAATATGGAAAACCAGCCACCCCATGGACGCTGCGAACAACTTGCAATGCATTTTATTGTCTATAAAGATTCGTGCCAAATACAATCGAAATTGATTTGTGCATTAAATGTTACCTAAACATGTCTAAAAATAGCGGTCAGGAACCGAATTGGAAAATCAAAATAACACATATGAGGTATTACCTGCTAACTATGGCATGAAATTTTACTTCGAATTATTGCTGCTAATGAAAAATAGATGCCGACGATGCTATAACGAAATTTAGAGTTGGAACTAATGTTATGTTGTGCATTTGTTGAGAGCAAATAAAACAACAACAATGAATCCAATTGCGTTCCAAATGCTCAAACAACGTTCAGAATATGCTAAAATACTGTATTTACAAGATTAGTTTACAGCACAATAGTATTCTAAACGCCGTCAACGTATTTATTTATTTTAGTAACTTAGAGTTTGGTAGTATGCATATGCTCGTGTTGTACTTTATATACCAAACAATGTTTCATCAAGTTGTTCCGATTAATGCAGTTGTAATCTTTCTGCGCAGCACTTTAGTTTTTACGAAGATATGAAAAAATTGTTTGATGACTGCTCTGTATCACTACTAAAAAGAACGGAATCATTATACTCGTGGTACACCAAATACTTTAAGATTTTAATAGGAAATTGAATTAAAATTGCTATTTAATTATATAGAATTGAGAGAGCTTTAAATAAAGTGTTACTCGCCTTATATATATTAGATTTTATATTATTGTTTAGTTTTATAAATAACACACACAAAATTTTATACTTACATGATTTTTTACTTTCTGTTATTGGATATTTATTGAGACTTGCAATTGTTGCATATGATCCACTATTAACACTTGGCGGACGACCAAGAGGATCCAAACGTATAAATACATTTTGATGACTTCCATATGCGGCTGTTGTAAAACTATTGCTATATTTATGTTGTGCGGTTAAGAGAGATGGAAGAAGAAACAATTAATTTTATTAAAATATATTATTTATGCGTATTAAAAATTCATAATGATAATATGCAACAGAGACACATAGTTTAGGGGGTGCACATCATCTGCAAGAGAATTTACCGATTTAACTAATTTAGGTTTCGAAATAAAAAGTTGTACTTTATACATTTACATACAACAAAACAATAACAAAACGAAAAACATATTCACATTGGATGACTTATAAGAAGTGGTATCATCTGCACAATTATCTAACTTAAATTAATGTTAAAACTTGAATTAACCATAAATTACCGGCTACACCTTCAATTATATGTAGAATCGAAAACTATGTTTTTATCGTTACCCATATGCGGAATCTATAGATAGGTAAATTATATCGGTAGATTATTTCTTAGCTTTTATACAGGGAATATGCTCTCACTTCTTTGCTATTCATTTATATAAGAGCAGTTAATATTTTGTGAAAATCCAATTCGGAATGAAAATCTCAACTTGTTAAATTTGACAGATAATAGTAGCGCATTAAGCCTTTGAGCTGTAGCACAATAAATACATGAGAATAGTCAAGCTGCTTGACAAGATTTTCATTTCGAATTGGATAATGCCTTTGTTTGCTGAACTATATTCCGTGTAACGTATGTATAATTTTCTTCAACAATTTATAATTCATTTTATGCAATAATAATAATAATAGGTATGCATCAATTATAGAACGCATATAGCCACATTTTAATTCATAAGATGTTATTCATTACGTTCGAATAGACAATTAAAAGTAAAAAACACAATCTAATAATAATATATTAATAATAATAAAAAATTAAAACAATAATTTATTGTAATAATTTAAACAGAATATGGTATATGAAATATTCATATGAAAAATTTAAAATAATATTTTATATTTTTGAAATGTTTGTGTATATTTAGGATGTCCCATAATAAACCGGAATGGCTGTGTAAACCATAGAACACGTAACGCCATCACTTATTGTTATTTTGTGATTATGTTCTGTGAATGTTCCTTAACAGACAGTCAAAATTTCATGACATTATTTTCAGTAGAAACGAAAATACACATAAAGTTTCAGCTGTTTTGAACGTCGGTCGTAACATTGTGAATATAAAAACTAAGAACCAACATTAAATTTTGTTTTAAAATTGATAAAAATGCTACTCAAATGTATTTGATTTGCTTAAAATCGCGTATGGTGTCGAAGCTGTAAGTGATGATGAACGTCTAGGTCGGTCATCTGAAGTAATTTACTGAAGAATACTTTGAAAAAGTATGTGATTTCGTGAAAATTTATAATAAATCTTCAGCGAGATTCATGGAATTGAAGGTTGAAATACCGAAAACAATAATTCATTGAATTTTAACTGCCGTCTACGATAGGTGAATTCAAAGTTCGTTCCACATCAATTAAATGATGATTAAAAATTGCGCCGAATTGAACTAATAATCAATCACCTTATTATATTCTCTTAATTTAACTCCCTGATGAGACTAATTTCCTTGTCCCAAAACTTCATTTGGCTATAAAAGGAAACCGTTTATCAATTGGAGACATTTAAACGGGCGACGACCACCGTTCTCAACGGCATTCCAATCACCAACATAAAAAGTCATTTGATTAACACTCGATGCGATTTCGCAGTTGATCTAGATTATTTTAATAAAATAATTTTTGTAAAAATTTATTATTTATTTTTGTGTTTCGCTAATCCATTCCGGATCATTATGGGACAGAGATTGTATATTGTTGCAGATATACCATATATATATCGTTTACAATTAATTAAAACCACAACTTTGTATACACGCAAATATACATATTTATTTAAAATGAAAATAACAAAATATAATATTAGCATTTAAATATATACGAAAAGATGCATATTCATTTGAGGAGAAATATAAATCATAAAATATATGACTGAAAGAAAATTTGTTCTTTTATACTCGTGTATTTTATTGTTTATAATTTTATATTGTTGTTATATACTTGAACTTAGTTTCCGCCTGTTCTGAATTCAAATTAAATTAAGGTTTTAATTGCGAGAAATTGGTATAACTTAATTTAAACAAAATATTTTCTATATAAATAATTTTCTAAAAAATGATTTTTTCCATCCGTCTGACAGATGTGGTGATACTGTGTCGATAAAACGACGCGGCGAAGAAGCTATCCATTTTAGCATTTTTTCAACATTTCGGAAATGTGTACCAGTCAAACTGTGCTGGTCATCGATTTGTACAAATGATAATCAGTAGGCGCTATACGCTGGTATTATCCAGTTGGAACATGTGACCTATCGTTTTCATGCAATACGCTTGCTACTAATATTTTTGCAAAAGTTTGTTGTTAGATATTGATTCAATCGACGTTATGGTATAGCGATTAGCAATTATATAATTTCATCAGTTTTTTTGAAACTCACATCACTTATTGTTGGTACATACCACCAAATGCAGAACATTAAATTGTGATCGTGAATGTTCTGTTTTGACGCATGTTAATGTTAATGGTTCTCCTGCGTGTTTGTATTCATGCGTTTAGAATACGGGTTAACAATGACAATTATCGAGTGCGAACTACTGTAGCAGTAGTTTCTGTCTTTTCTAATCTTAATCAATTATAGAATTATTTAATTTCAAGAACAATTATTATATACATTAACGTACCCCAAATAAAAATTGGTTATACGTAGGTTATTTTCGAGGGGTTATTATTAATTGAATATATTGGCAGTACGACTGTCGAATAGCTTATCTGTACAAGAATGAACATTTTATGTGCATCCGTCAATTACCTTATTGTGTGCACACCAGTTGTGGCATTCGCACATAAACGTATTGATTACTATTTTCAAATGACGTGCGGAAACTAAGTTAAGAGGCTAATATTATAAACATAATGTGTGCAAATATATTTTACATTTTCTATTCAATTGAAAAGAATATTGTTATTATTATTTGAAAAAATATTTAACCATTATATTATTATATGTATAATGCGAGTGACTACACAATATATATATATAACAATATAAGATTTATAATTAAAATCTGAATTTGTAATATAAAATATAGAATATTTTTATAACACAGAAGCAATCCTTTTGAGAATGTTACAGAGAATAATAATATTGTTCTCGACTTAAATTATATGAATTTTTCCGTTCAGAAATATTCTGCATTCATCTGCATCATTTCCATATTAAATATTATATTCCAAATAGATTATTTATTTATCCACATATGAATATTGTTATCCTATGTAGAAAATCATTGGTTGGAAATACATTTCATTCAATACAACTAGGTCACACGACACAAATATATATTTTAAATAGGTGTCCCATTTAAAAAAAATATTATGTAAATTATTTAATTAAATTATATTACACAGTCGATGATGTAGATAATTGGTTATGTTATGTAATATATACACCCTATGTCCCAATAGTAATGAGAATGGCTTTATAATATTGTATATAGAATCCGAAGAGACATCCGTTTTAGATATAATTGATTTATTTCGTGTGAACCGTAATTGACAAATGGTAAAAGTTTGTCATGATATTTTCTTCAGTTTATGGCAAAATACAATGCGGATTAACGGACAATAGTTCTGGTTCGTACTGAAAATACAATATTTACAATTTTAGAAACTTTACTTCACTGCGAGCATGTTTTTACAAATGTTCAATTCGATGCAATTTTTGATCATCACTAAATTGATGTGAAACAAACTTTGAATTCACCTATATTGTAGACTAATTTTTTCAGTTATAATTCGATGAATTAAATTAAAATTTCATGGAATAACGCACTTTTTCAATCTTTAGCTTCAGTAAATTGCTTCAATTGGTCGACCTGGACCATCTCTTATAGCTTCTCTGTCTTCTGTGAATCGTTTATGCCATTTAAAAACTTGTGCTTTTAAAACACAATTATCACAATACTCGATTTTAAACAAATCATACCGTTTCAGTAGAATTTTTACCAATTTAAAAATTAAATCTATTGATAGTTCTTTGGTTTTAAATTCATTTTTTGAGCGATGCACAAAAACTACTCTCAGTTCATGCATTGTATTTTCACTTACACTGAAGGAATAAATGTCATGAAACTACCCAGTGGATCCAGTATGTATGATAACATCGATAATTGTCTACTTACTTCTTGTCAGCACTAATCCATTCTTGCAATACTTTCTAGACTACTTTTGTACAGAGATGTCATTGGTGGTAAGTACTTCATCTCTAGATGAGCTGTTCCTGCGTTCGAAATGAATGGATTTTTCATGATACAGAACAAGTGTATTTTTCATGGAATCAGATTACCATAAACTATCAATCCAAGGTTTCACAACACTTTCTAAAACCTCGATGTAAGCGCGGGCAGCATTAACTCGAAGAGCCTGAGAAAAGAAGTGAGTTAGCATAGCATGAACTTCGTTGCTCACAACCCCTAAAACCATAACAGTAGCTGGAAATTTCGTGTGCATAGCACGGAGAACCTCTGAAGGTTCTAAACATAGCCATCTATCATTTCTCCGATTAATTTTTTGGTTTTGATAGAAACTTTTATCATCAGAAAAATATCATATCATGTTGAGAGCTTCTGGGTGCTTAAGATTGTTTAAAAGACATTTTTCTGAGATAGTTCACTGTTCACGAGTTGGTGCGAATAATTGAGCATAACGTTGGACTTGTAGCGTAGATCTTTGTCGGTACCACTTGACGAACTATGACTTTAAAGTCTCTCGCGAAGACTATTATTGATTTTGAAGGATTTTCGTCAACGATCGCCTGTATTTGTTGAATAAATTGTGTAGTTTTAACAGTGTCCGAACGTTCCTGATTCTTTTTGCATTTTGCAACCGATTGTGTATCACCATCTGATGCTTCGAATTCAAGGTGAACCCTATGTACGAATGATAGGGGTCTATAGAGAAAATTGGAAATTCATCGGTGGATTCTTTGTTGAACTAGTTGATGAATTCGCTGGTGAATTCATTTATAATATTAGAACTACTTATAAATTCACAGAAAATTTCTGGTAAATATTTTGATGAATTAATTGATGAGTTCATTGGTGAATTCATTCGTGAAATTGGAAGTACTTACAATTTATGTATGCATTCATTGAATAAATTAGAACTACATATGGACAGTTCCAATGAGTATGACCGTTTCTTAAGGTCGGTTCATACTACGTAAATCGATTAGTATCTAACAAATGGTAATACGAATTCTTTATATATTATAAATTCATTCTAATTATTTTTTGGACAGAGGGTCTATAATATAGCTTTTTATTTTTTTTTGTTTATTGATTTTAGTACATATACTATCAATATTTAGAACTTTTCGTTCTCTCTATCTCTCTCTCTCTCTCTTTCTCTATATATATAAAGAATTGACACTCCATTGCACCTTCATTAACATAATTAAAAATATTAATAAATAATTATATTCATATATACGATATTGATATATATTTAGAAATTAGAACAGAAATAGCATATTTATAAACATACAAACTTTCTAATAATATAGTTAGTATGTATTATAATATAGAACGTATATAAACCCCATATATATACAATCAAAAACATATTCCCAAAATACAATAATAAAACAACAACGATTTAGTTAAACCACCATTTAATAAAACATTATCTTTGTTGACATGCAACACCACTTTAAACATATCCCACAATAACTAATATATGTATACGAACCGGGTGTCTCATGCTAAAAGAATCACACCAAAAATATTTCGCAAGTGTTGATCCAAATTGGAAACAAAATATCGAATGCACAATATAAAATCAAGAGGGGAATAATCAAGAAGCTGATAATTGAAAAATTTATTGTATTTTACAGTGAAGTTGATAAGGTTGAATTTTATTAATATACAAAAGGCATTATAATCAAGAATGGATATAACAACGAAAACTAATTCGGGCACACCCAAATTTGGCAAATACGTGAACATTATATTATTTTTGCAACACGGCAACTCGATAGATATTAATAGAATAATTAATGTTCGTTGATTTGTCAATATAATATATGCATAGGAATAGGAATCATTTCTCGTTGTTAAAGCAATTTCTCTTTTAGTACCCTTTTCTGTATTAATTAATATGATATTATTTTCTATTTAAGTATCACGTTGTGGGACTGGAGCGAAAATAATTATTCACGTGTATCTGTTTTCGTTGTTATAGCCATCCTTGATTTTATAGCCTTCCGCATATATTAATAAAATATTTGCATATTAATTTCGATTTTAAATGCAATAATTTTCGCGATAATCGCCTTTTCTTGATTGTTAACTTCTTGGTTATAACCGGTTCCGAAAAGTTTAAAACTCAAGTTTTTATACTTTCGAAGGGCGACGTCTATTAGTGGCCTAGGATTTTACCATAACTTTAACCCCGAATGCCATTTGAAGATCAAACAGTATTTTGTGAGCCTCCATTAACGTTCAATAGTAAAATTTCCCACTTTCCCTGTTTCAAATTTTTTCCATTTATGGATAATCCTTTGTGAAATATTTGGTTGGGTCTTTGGAAATGTGGGACATCCGGTATATATACGCTATACGTATTATACGTATTATATAATATTATGTTTATAAAAGCCTATATAAACAAAAATATATATGTTGTATATGTCTCTTAATATAGAAATCCGTACATACACCTAATATAGATTGGTATATAAATAGAAATGAATATTTTGTAACATAGCATTAGAGACACATTTTGTGGAATTTATTTATATTTATACGTATATCGTATATTGTAGGAGTACAATATATACGATAATAGAATATATCCAAAACTCTATATAAATATATATATGGAATAGACAAAAATGAAATAGAATTAAAGCACATAAACATGTATTCCCAGATGTTACCACTTACTGTAATGAATCCTGTCGTATTTGTTTTCTGGCACGAACATACATTGCACTTGCTATTAGGCCAACAACTAAAACAAGTCCAAGTGCACATGCTGCCGCCCCAAATAATGCTGGACCTTGGGATGGTGCCAATGCTGGTGCTAACGATTGATTTTGTGGTTGAAAAAGTCCTGTTGTTAGTATATAAAAATAACAAAAAGAAGAAATTATTATAACTTTTTACATAAAAACAAAAACGATTTCAATTAAGCAAAAACTAAAATTTCTTATTTTTAAATTACCTTTTAAACATATTTTATGTCGTTTAAAATTTAATTTTGTATCATTTTTAAATGGTGGTCCTTTAATAAATACATTTATTGCAATTGGTACTTCTTCAGATACATTACCAGCACATGGTAAATGTACAGTAAATGTTTGAATTTCTGTCGATACTTCACCTTCGGCAGGAATATTTAATTGTGGTGGCAACAGTGCACCAAGTTCAACATCATATTCAATCGATATTATATAATGAAGCTATACAAAACAAGAAAATTAATTATTCATTCGGTGGGAATGTTAAAATGTATTTATTTTTGTTGATGCGATTGATTAAGATTAAGCACAAATTCGAATATATTATATTATTAAATTTTCATATACGGAGGAATTTACCAACTATTAATTTTTAGTATATTTTTTTAAACTGTGATATTCAAAAATTATGCTGTTCACAACTTTTTAAAATTACCCATTTATAAAGAGTATAGCCTGAGGTGAAGAATGGTTGGAAAATGTTTTATGACTTGTTTAATTGTCAATAGGGAGTCTTTTGAACAGTGAATATAGCCAAGCAATATTTGATACAAAGAAATTCCATGGTAGTCAACACAATATCACCTATACATGTGATAGCGATCTGATATTCAAAAATTGTCTCCCATGGATATATTTGATATGTTCATGTCTGTTAGATATCACAGACTCGATAAATTATATCTCCTTTGAAAATAGTCTGAGATATTCCTTTGAACACCTTTTTTGAAACATTTCATCCACATATCATTTAGCATATCCATGAAGAAATAGCAATGTCTACGGTATGTCAATGATTCGTCTTTACGCGCAACATAAAAACATGACAGGAATGTGTGTCTTATATGTAAATATCTTTACCCTAGTAACACTGTCCGTAGTTTGTCCGCAAAATGTCCGCATTATATGTAGTAGTCTGTAGTTTCAATCCGAGGAAATATCTATGGATTGCTTACAGATGTCCGCTCAAATTTTATATGATGAGTGCAACCCTGTCCATGGGTTTTTATAAAAAATGTCCTTGTACTATCCATATATTTTCGATGATACTTTCTACGGATTTTCCTTACTAGTAAAAATACTTAAGTGCAACTCGTACAGCCATTTATAGCTGGAATAGATTGAGATGGCTTGGACATGTAGTACGCATGGAGGAGGAGCGTGTACCCCGAAAAAACTGTTAAATGGTAAACCAGAAGGTAGAAGGAGACCCGGAAGACCTAAGGCGAAATGGCTAGTAACTGAAATGGCAGTAAACTGTAATATAAATAACCTTAAAATTCGGGATTGGAAGACATGGACTGCGGATAGGTCAGGAAAATCGTGTTGGAGGAGCCTAAAACCGCACCTGGGTTATAACGTCATGGAGTAAGTAAGTAAGATATATGTACGACGAATTTCGGATCACATAAATTTAATCATTTTGAACTAAAGTTATATTCCCTTGAAGTAATTGTAATTTCAAAAGTAGACACCATTGTTTACAATTAATTCTCTTCACCTCGATTTCGTGACATTTTTAAATATTCATGGTTTCGATGTGGATATACTTCGGAAAAACCAATTGAATGTTGTTTAAATTATGAGGCCTTACAAAAGTGTTGTTTATGTTATACAATGAGTCGTTGTTATTGGTTTAAATACCATTTTTGTTTCAAACATTTATTTATTACAGATGAAATTAATTATTGCCAAAATTACATAAAAGACATATTATCTTCAAACATTCAAACTTAACTTTTGTATGGTATTAATTTGCATTATATTAAAATTACTTGTATACTTATAAAATAATATATTATAAATTAGTTTTTTCCCAAGACGTCTCTTATTAATTGCAGGTATTGTATGGTATGGATATTGAGGAAAGTTATCAAAAGTAGGTTCCCTATAGTTTTTAGGTATGAACTTTCAAAATTTGTACTCAGTTTTTTCAAAAAGCAACCAGCTTTTAAATAAAATCGTTTGAACTTGAAAATTCTGAAAAAACGCTGATGTATTGTTTCGAAAATCTTTGATTATTTAATGATAACCGAATTCAATTGAGCTATAATTTTACATAGGGTGATCTAATTGTTTGTATTAACGATTACTATTTATAGATTTAAAAAATACAATATGGTGAAACTGAAAATTTACAAACGCTTCCCCACCCCCTAACTTCCAAACCCCAAAGCTCAGCCCAAAATATTTTCAACTCATTATATCCTTTCGAGGGACTTATATCTCAACTTAAATTAACAGTAGTGCTTATCATAAATACGGTTTTAAATTGTCTCGGGATAAGTTGATTACGCCTAATTGATTCACACTGAGACAATCTCTCGTTGTTACGTTTTTAGTAATATCTCGGGTTGTAATTAAATGGCAAAAAATGACAATCAATTTTAAATGAATATACTAAATTGAAAAAACAATTTATTGACAAAATAATATATACATTCTCTTCTCGATTCATTCATTTTTCATTTACTCTTTATTTTTTGCATAAAATATTAACTACAATATGAGATATTACTAAAAACGTTATCCCGAGACAGTCGTAGGAAAGTAATATTAAATTTATATTGAGTTGTGGGATGATTATAGAGTTTTTTTTTCACTTTTCGGCGCCCCTAACTCATACGCACCCCGTTTCTATGTTCGTTCTGTTCATATGATAGCTATAGGCCTGCCGCCACTATATATTACTAATATATGTTCCTGTAACTATTCCATATACAAAATTGATACAATAGTTTTTCAACAACATTACAGTACAATTTTTGATGACACGAAAGTTCTGGCTATTCAAAAAGTACCAATCCATATCTCAAGTATACCCGGTAATATAAATGCTAGCTTGTTTGTGCCAGTATTGTACCCTTTAGTTCAAGGACACATTCTGGACACTAGTGTAGGCGTGTTGTTCACATATCCAAAGACATTATACAGGCACATGTAACTGTATTGTGTTCGTTATTTTAAGAATACATTTTGGACACTAGAGCACGTTTTGTGTACCTACGTAGTACTGTATTATGCACTTACACTATGAGCGACAATAAGAAAAGAAAAATGAAAATGTTACAATATTTCAAAATACCAGCACAATACGGGCACATGTGCCTTTATGGTGTCTTTGGATAGGAGCACAACACGTAGTCTCCTTGTACTAACGGGCACATATACCTGTTGTATGGTGTCTTTAGATAGGTGCACAACATGTGCGTTATGACACAGAATATAGCAATAAAATAATGGACACAATATGTCTTCGTATTGCCTTAAGACAAGACAAGTACAAAAAGCGTGTACTTGTGCAGTTAGTAAATTTTAGTAAAACTCCAAGAACTTCAAGAGTACAAATATTTGCGAAAGTCTTGCCCACATAACACATAATTTTGAACAAATCCAACTGTATAGCACTGTACATTTTCATACATTTACAATGAATGTAAAAATGTGAAAATTATTAATAAATCAAAATAGTCATTGGAAATGTGAAATTAAATTTAAATCTAAGTAGTAACTAAAAAAAAAAAGGAAAACAATAACTTCAAAATACATAAATAATTTAATTATTTTTAAAAATTTAGAAAATGCAAAATTCAAACGTTGAATCATTTAATAATAATAATTTATCTTTAAATAATAATCATTTATCGGCAAATGTGCAAATTTTTCCAGTAATTAATGAAATAAATAAAAAATCAAATAAAATGTGTAAAAACGAAAATGCAGAAAATCAATTTAAATATGTGAAACCAATTTATGATGATGATGATAATATAAAAATTCCTCAAAAATGTCCATTTTTTATATACAAAATTGTATATGCAGAACCGGAACAGTTTCAAGGTTGCAAACATAATGAAATCGGACGAATAATTAATCGAAAATTACTGAGTCAGGATCAACATATACAATTATTGGCAAAACCAAAAGAAGTACGTATATTAAATCAATAGATTTTCGTATATGATATTATTTAAATTGACGGGAACAGTTTCTGATCGAAAAAAAACAATATATATATTGTACATAGAGTGACAGACTGTTTTTCAATTTTAAAATTATAATATGAATTTTAGACGGGTATAGATCAATATCCCAATTGGCATCTAAAACTGAAAATATTGTTATCGCTATGACACTATATTAACCCAATCTATGCCATATACAGAATTAAAAGAATTGTTCATATACGAATGATGACGTTCTGGGCCACATTAAGAGAAGCCTGACGAATTGAAAAATGGAATTTAAAAATTCCAATATGTTGCTACAATTTATGCTATTCAAATTAAATGATTATGAGTGTATGTTTAGAATGGGTATACACGTTCAGTTCTTGACGTGTTCATAAGTTCCTGAAAAACTGATACCCGAAACACTTCTATACTAATTCGTTTTTAGAACAACCTTTTCTACTGATCAATTTTGATTAAATTTGCGAAACAAAATTAAAACAAAGCTTATTATCTTATTCTAAATTGATATTACACATATTTTTTTTAAATTTTGATATGACATTATTCGCTTATGCAATCTGGTCCATATGGAATCGTTTTAATCATACCCATATTGGATAAGAGAATTATGCAAACTGGTCTATGTAATACAAATATGCCTATATACATTTTAATAGAAACTTCCTGTTTAATTCAGAACATCCAGATCAGCAATCTATAGTCAATTTTACAATAAATTACCAGTATTATATCATAGTTGAAGCAACTTGTTATAAAATACCTATATAATCCTAATCCCATCAGCCTATAAGCTCGAATTATTTTACTTTAATTGAAAAATTTTCCTAATATTTTGATTTCGCTACTGTTTTTGTAATGTTAATATAAATTGATATTTTCGAAATATCTATCGTTAGTACAAAGACATATTTCGAATCAATGTTACAATTTGCTGAACAACTCTATATACTATTTATATATAAACTGGATTTTCCGTAATTGGTAATTAATGCATAGTACACATTAATGTTATTAATTAATAATAATCTATTTTAGATTCGATTAAAAAAATGTCCATATCCTAAATGGGAACAGAAATCAATAACATGTGCAACATTTCGAATTGCTGAATTGGCTCAACCAAAAAAATATAAGACATTAGAAACATGGCTACAATTTGCCAATTACATGGATCCATATCATATAGATAATTTTCGTAAAACACTTCAGAAACCATCTCACATAATGCAATTATCAGAAGCTACTGAATTTATAATTTGTGAAAGAAAAATGGAAAAAAATGAAAAATTAAAATTGAAAAAATTAATATATAAAACGTATGAAAAATTCATTAAAAACGATATTTTAAAATTATTAAATAATGCAATTTTATTGAAATATAATGAAACGATAATTTCCAAAGTTTTACTAAATAAATTAATTGGGGCGTTCGCCAAAAATAATATTTATAATATAACAACAAATAATAAACATTATTTACCATTAATATTGGGTTTACGTAATGAAATTATGAAAAATATTATAAAAGATAAAATGGAACGAGAAAAATTAGCGTTGATGCACTTTGAAATGAATGCCATTATAAAAAGTATAGTTCAACACATAGTTATTGTAAAAATTAGGGAACATGATGAAGTTATTATTGATAATATTATAAAAAATAAAATGGAACGATATCAAATAGAAATGATGCACTTTGAAATTAATGCCATTATAAAAGATATAGTTCAACAACATGATGCAATTATTAATGATAATAATATTGACATGTTAGACACAACAAAAAAATCCGAAGCAATTAATGATGATAATAATAATAATAATAATGATAATAATAACGAAATTATAACAGCTGTAATTAATCAATTAATTATGAAAACGATTAACAACAACGAAGGGAATATTAATAGTGATATTGAAATATTGAATACGGAAGAACATCATGAAGATGAAAACATAAAATTATAGATGATGAAATAATTATTTAATAATCGTTGGAACAATTTGTGAAGTCGTACTTACAATACAATAATGTTCTGTAAAATTGATAGATTTAAATACTATGTAAAAATTATAGTTTTTATTGTTAATGGCAACTTAAAATAAATATAAATGAAAATATTTACGAATTCGCCGCGCGGGTAGCCTCTTCTATAATTATTACGTGTTACTATATGCATATAATATTAATTGTATGCTGCTAGTAAATAGTCTGTTATTTTACAACGTTTGCATTTATTATTTCACTCGACTGCGAAAGATGAGATGAACAACTGTATATAAACTATGTTGTACAAATGTTTTCTATGTAGCCCACAAATATGTTACATTTATTTTTCGTCAACATTGTATACTACTTACTACATGACATTAAAATCCACATGCGATTTAGCCATCTCAAACATGAGCGTCTCCACGCATACGAGCGTCTCCACGCGGACGGGCGTCTCCAACCACACGGGCGTCTCAAACCACACGTGCGTCTTTAACCACACGAGCGTCTTTAACCACACGAGCGTCTTTAACCACACGCGCGTCTCTAACCACACGAGCGTCTTTAACCACACGGGCGTCTCTAACCACACGGGCGTCTCTAACCACACGAGCGTCTTTAACCACACGGGCGTCTCCAAAAACACGAGCGTCTCTAACCACACGGGCGTCTGCAACCACACGGGCGTCTCTAACCACACGGGTGTCTCTAACAACACGAGCGTCTTTAACCACACGAGCGCATTTAACCACACGGGCGTCTCTAACCACACGGGTGTCTCTAACAACACGAGCGTCTTTAACCACACGAGCGTCTTTAACCACACGGGCGTCTCTAACCACACGGGCGTCTCTAACCACACGAGCGTCTTTAACCACACGGGCGTCTCCAAAAACACGAGCGTCTCTAACCACACGGGCGTCTCCAACCACACCATCGTCTTTAACCACACGAGCGGCGTCTCCAACCACACGGGCGTCTCAAACCATACGCGCGTCTTCAACCACACGGGCGTCTCCAACCACATGGGCGTCTCCAACCACACGGGCGTCTGCAACCACACGGGCGTCTCTAACCATACGCGCGTCTGCAACCACACGGGCGTCTCTAACCATACGCGCGTCTTCAACTACACGGGCGTCTCCAACCACACGCGCGTCTCTAACCACACGAGCGTCTTTAACCACACGGGCGTCTCCAAAAACACGAGCGTCTCTAACCACACGGGCATCGCAACCACATGGGCGTCGCAACCACACGGGCGTCTCAAACCACACGCGCGTCTCTAAGTACTCGTCCTCAATAATTTATATTTTATTTATGCATTTTAAAAATATTTATTAAATATTGCAATATTGAATTAATGTAATGTAATTATCTATTCATTACATAATTAATTTTATTGAAAACGATTGTATCGAATTAAAGTTTTTTTTAATAATAAATAAAGTATGAGTTTTTCCTTTGTTACAAAATAAAAAGAATACTACCAGGTATAGGAGTATGAAGTGAGCCGCTGCCAATAAATGGCTGTGCTTATATTAGTAATTGTAAAAGAGCCTTAATGCGATGTTTTTTTTATTGTTTTGACATCTGTCAACAACATTCAGTGTGGTAAATTCCATTTGTAATACAACAACAAAATTTTATCGTGTTAAAAATGTCTAATTTTGTGCCTTCAACAAACGATTTGCGGGTATCATTAGTTTTTTGTTATCATTTAAAGAAAAACGCAGCTGAATCTCAACGAATGCTTGTAGAAGCTTTTGGTGATCATGCTCTATCATTAGCAACATGCAAAAGATGGTTTCAACAATTTAGAGACAAAGATTTTGATTTGAGAAATGAAGAACGTGGAAGACCACCAAAAAAGTTTGAAGACAGTGAATTTCAAGAATTGTTGGACGAAGATGATACACAAACTCAAAAACAACTTGCAGAAGCTTTAAATGTAGATCAAAAAACAATTTCTAATCGTTTAAAAGCAATGGGAAAGATTTAAAAGTGTGGAAAATGGGTTCCAGATGAATTGACTGAAAGGCAACAAGAAAATCGAAAAACCATTTGTGAATTGCACCTTAAACAAAACAAAAGGAAGTCTTTTTTGCATCGAATCGTGACTGGTGATGAAAAGTGGATATATTTTGACAATCCTAAACGCAAAAAATCATGGATTACACCAGGTAAAGCAGCAACATCGACTGCAAAACCAAAACGATTCGGTAAGAAGAGAATGCTTTGTGTTTAGTGGGATCAGGAAGGTGTGGTGTATCATGAACTTCTGAAACCTGGTGAAACTGTTAATACGGTTCGCTACCAACAACAAATAATCGATTCGAACCATGCATTATTAGATAACCGGCCAGAATGGACAGAAAGAATGAAAAAATCTGTTAAGGCAATTTTGCAACATGATAATGCACCAGCACACAAAGCAAAACCAGTTCAGGATACGATAAAGTCGCTTGGATGGGAGCTGTTACCACACCCTCGTTATTCACCAGACTTGGCTCCTTCGGACTACCATTTGTTTTCATCGATGGCACATGCTTTGAAAGAATAGCACTTCAAAACATCTGAAGAAGTTGAAAATTGGCTATCTGAATGGTTTTCGTCCAAAGCAACACCATTTTTTCGACGTGGTATACGAAAATTGCCTGAAAGGTGGTTAAAATGTGTAGAAAGCGATGGAAGTTATTTTGAATAAAATATTTTTGATTTTTCTATTCTAAATAATGTGTTTTTCTTCCTTTAAAAAAGGCTCATTTCACACTCCTATATCTGGTATTTCTGTACGACGCTAAAGGGTGTGTAGTTGTGTAAAAAATAAAAATATCTATACAATAAATTAACTTTTTTTTTGTTTGGTTTTTTTAATGTGTGTGTGTGTATGTGTAAGTAATCATTTATTTAAATTTTATATCCATTAAAAGCATTTTTTATATTGTCATTGTTTTCATTACTTTTATTATATTTGTTTTTTCAACAATTCTATCTATATTCATTAAATAATTAATTTTATTTGAAAAGATTGTAAAGATTGTTGACTCCTGAGTGATTGTGTCTGTGTGACGCCGCAATCACAAGAATACAAAATTACAGTATTTATTTTTCAATCATCATCATTTTCTTAAATATATTGTAGTCAAAAAATAATGTTAAAATTAATTAATTTATTTCTTTCTTTTTATATTTCTCCTAGAATATGTGTCGTCGGGTTCGCTTTCCATTATTTGTGAATTAAAAATGCATATAATTATATGTAAATGTAAATTGGACTTTATAATATATACTGGGAATATTGATGATTCTATTATCAGCTAGCATGCTAGGAACGGTGAATTGGTGAGTACACTTTTTTTTCCTTTATTACAATACATTTGAATGGTTTTTTATATTTGTTTTATTCTATAATATAATATATGACTTTAATTAATTGTTTATGGATGGAAAGTATATTTTTACAACCATATATTCTATACTTATATTTTTGTTTGGGGACCCTAACTAGATGCATGGCTCAAAGAAAATTTACAAATTTAACTGTATATAATTATAGATAATATAGATAAATGTTATCATATCAAGGAGTGGTACTGACCTAATAAATTACCAACATTTATGTGCTCGTTACAATGACCTTGTGATGGTAAAATATGCTAATTATATTTTCAAAATTGAATCAATTTTAATAAAAAATCCTGGGGAATTTTGGAAGTATATTAACGGAAACTGAATTATCTTATCCGTGGTTATGCTGCACAAATTGCCTATGGTGACGTTCCGGGTGTTGATTCGTGTTCAATTTGTGGTTTATTTGCTGATTTTTTTAAATTGCCTTATGTAAAATATGACACAATTTCTGTCAATTTTAATAACGAAAACATTCGTTCCTTCGATTATTTGTCTATATTTTACTGTTTCTCGTGATGATGTTTTTGAATTCAATTTTGAAATATGATGTCAAATAATCTCATCTCTTATTAAATGTGTTGCCATTGTCAATGTTAATTAAGAAGTCTTTGTTTAGTCGATCATTTCATAATTTATGGAAAATGTCATTTATTATTCCGCTATTACAAAAATGTTGGTAAAAATAATGTAAAAAATTATCGTCCAGTTGCTAGAGTTTCCTGTATCCCAAAAATTTTTGAAAGTATAATAACTGATGTTGTTGTATTTAATGTTAAGTCTGTAATATGTACCGAAGAACATTGGTTTGTTCGTGCTAGTTCTACAACAACTAATTTGCTTGATTTTGTGATATACCATATTGTTTTGATAAATTCAGCCGTAGGATGCAGGTCGATTGTGTCTTTACGGATTTTAGTAAGGCATTCGATAAAATGTCTGAGGGAATACTGATCAAAAAACTATTTACTATTGGTTTTGGAGTTAATTTTTTTTTCATAGATTGAGTCATATTTAAGCCATCGCTCATGTATTGTACTATTGTCTAAGTCTATTGCAGTTACATCTGGCGTTCCCAAGGGTACCCACATTTGGGTGCTATTTTATTTATTTTATACATTAATGATTTACCTTCTATTTTTAAACACTCCGAATATAAAATATATGCAAATGATGTTAAAATTTACAGATTTGTTGAGTCATTAAAGTACTCTGAATTACTTCAAACAGATCTGAAGGCATTCCAGGAATGGTGTACTGTAAACAACATTATTTTCTAAATATTGACAAATGTAACTTTATTAATTATATGCGTAAAAATCTGACTTGAATTTTTTCCAACTATTTTGATGGTATTGTTTTGAATAATGTGGACACGACACTTGATCTGGGTGTGTACATTGATACTATATTAAATTTTGAAATGCATACATTGATTATACATTAAATAGGACAAATTCAGAAATGTGTTTTATTTATCGTGAGTTTCGTAAACTTTCTTATGCGTACAGCATTCTGGTATTGTATTTTGCGTTGGGTAGTTTTCTCCTTGCATATGCATGTTCGGTCACCATTTTATGCAACTGACAAGGTTAGCTTGGAGGCAGTTCAAAGAAGATTTGCTGTGAGAAAACTTCCTTTGGCTGACCAATTAAGCTATAATCACAGACTTGAACTGTTAAATATGCCTATGCCTATTGAAAGACATAGAGAATTCATAGGATTGTCTTTCTTTTATATATAATCTGCTAAAATATATGGTGGTTTGTTCAAGTATTTTAAATAGATTGCAAATTAAATTAAATTGCAGGCATTTTCGATCGCTGCAATTTTTTCATCTTAACAGTTAGCGTACCAATTATGGACGTTTTAGTCTCTTGAATGGTTTGATTATGATTTACTTTATATGAATATGGAACATTGGCATCCATATTTCCTATCCTTGCGTAGAGCGCGAACATTTATACATTCGATCCTGCTTATATTTTATATTTTAAGATATTTACATTATAATAGTAAAAAAAACTAGGATTTAATTTATACCGAATTTATTTTGATTGACTTCACCCAAATATAAACTAATTACATAGATCACTTTCCAGACGTTTATACTTAAATTTCCATACTTTAAATTTAGGTGCTCATTATTATATCTTACAAATTTATATGCATTGAATAATTTTTAATAGATTGTCATCAAACCCGTTTACATCCAATGTTATCTGAAACAAAGGACTCACATAAATTCTTGTATATAGGTAACATTCCAAGTATTTACACCAAGTTAACTATATATTTAGGTTGAATTTAGACTTATACCGTGAACCGTTTAAAGGTTACCAAAATCGCATATATTAAAATAAGTAAATTCTTTGTTACAGATGAAAATAATAAATGTTTTTGGTACATTTTCGTTTATTTATTTGAATTTTAAATTCGGAATGACCGCATGAATATAGTTTCAATACACTATATATTTAAATATAATGTTGCAAACAATATTTATCTTCTTTAACTTTGTCAATTAGTATAAATATTTGGTATGAATGAAAAACAAAACTTAAAATTAATATTTATAAAAATATGAAAAATTAAAAGAAAATCTGTCTTATAATTTTATGTTTTCATGTGCATACACAAATTCTCATACATTATTATTATACACTGAATTGTATGCATGGGGTTATAGATAAACATTTTCATATATACGATGAACATATAATTTATCCAAAGCAGCATTACGAAAACAAACAATTTTAAATTATGTACATTATTTATCTGTTGTTGTTGTTGTGTATATATACAAATATATATGAATCAAAAAAGGAAGGATTAATCACCCGCAAATAATTTTGACTTTTGTATGGATATAATTATTCTATCAAATTGTAAACAATAAAATGTTATCTTTTCATCTGTATAAATAAATATACATATACTTTAAGTTTTATATATTTTTGTGTAATTTGTACGGTATATGTATGTGTGTGTGTAGATTAAAAATATTATATAATACAATTATTGTATAAGTATGCAATCAAACAGTGGTTTTTTTAAAATTAAATTTAAAGTTTTGTATATTATAAGCTTTAAAATAATTTGTATATTTAACTAACATATACAACGTCTGTCCCATAATAAATCGGAATGGCTGTGTGTTAACCATATAAGATGTAGCGTAGTTTTTTTTGAGAATTATGTTCTGTGAACGTTCCTCTGCAAACTGTCAAAATTTCATGATATTACATTCAACAGAAACGAAAATATAAGACATAAAGTTACAGATGTTTTTGTGTGTCAGTCTAAAAAAATGTATAAAGAACAAAGATTAAATCAGTGGCGAAAGCTAACAAGTAGCATTCAGTTTTCAATATCACTATATTTTTATTATAACCTGGGTGAAATTAAACTAAATTATGAAAAATAATTTGGATGTTCACCGAATTAAATTTTTCGGAAAATCGAGTTTTATGAATTATCATCTTTTTTAATTACGGACCATAGTTTTCAACAGATTTCTATTTTTGATTACAGCATTGCAAATTATAATTAATTGTCAATCTTTCGTAGAAGAGATTTTTAAAATCGATTCACGCGTTCCAAAGATATGAACGATTTTCCAATCGATGGCAGATAAAATTTATAAAAACTTTGTGGCACTGTATAAAGTTGACAACCGAATGGTTCAAAAAATGTATACGCAATATCATTATTTCATACAAAATTTTACTGACATCAAACGGAAAATCGGTCATATCTTTTGAACGTGTGAATCGGTTTTAAAAATCTCTTCTATGAAAAATTGGGAATTATATATATAATTTTCAATTGTGTATAAAAAATTGAAAATTCGTTAAAAATATGGTCCGTAATTCAAAAAAGATGATAATTCTAAAAATTTAGTAAGTGGATATTCCAATTTTTTTTTGCCATAATGTAGTCTACTTTCTACTCATCTACCAGATAAAGATAGTGATGTAGTTATCTGAAAAAATTTTTTCAAGCCTCTGCACTGGATTAAATATCAAAATTTTGTTATAAGAATGGTAAAACAACTACAGAAACGTTTCAAATGCTTAAAATCGCTTTCGATTTCGAATATTCAAAGATGGTAGAGAAGATATTAATGCGATGATAAACATTCAGGTGGACCATATGAGGTGATTATACTGAAGAAAACATTGACAAAGTACTTGATTTCGTAAAAGATTGCAAGTAATCTTCAATCAAATTCATATAAATGGAACTATAGGTATAGCTCAAAAACAACAATTCATGGCATTTTACTTGAAAATATTGGTCTACGGAAGATGAATTCGCAGTGTAACACCACAACAATGATCAAAAATGGAGCATTTCAAAGACATCGGATTGAACTCGTTCGACACGATAAAAACTTCTTGAAATCACAATTAAAAACTGGTGATAAGACATGATGTTTCCAATATGAGCCAGAAATCAAACGTCAAAGTGGTGAATGGCAGTCATCAGACGAAGGAAATCCAAAAAAATCTCGATTTGTGAAGTCAAAAATTAAAACAATAATGATTTCAATTTACGATGCCAATGGAATTATTCATAAAGGATTTCATTCAACTGGTTCAATGGTTAATGCTAAGTATTACCTTGGTGTATTGAAGCTTTTAGTAAATCGTATTCGTCCTGAATATCGAGAACCAGGCAGTTGGTTGGAGGTTACTGCATGACAATGCACCAGCACACATCGTACAACAATAATCATTGATTTTTTAACTTTGAAAATCACATTTTTTTGTTTCCACATATTCACCGTATTCGCCAGATTTAGCTCCTTGTGACTATTTTCTATACCCAAAACTTTATTTGGCTATGAACGGAAACAGTTTTGCATCAGTTGAAGTCATTCAAAACGGCGACGACCGCACCGTTCGCATTCCAATCACCCAGCCATAAAAAAATCATTTGATGCGGACTTGTTGAAATTACAAATCGATGCAATTTCAGTTGATGGAGTTTATTTTGAATAAATTAAATGAGTTTTGTAAAATTTTATATAAAATTTTTTTAGGTTTTTTCTTTAATCAATCCCACGGTTTATTATGGGACAGATGGTGTACATGGTTAAAACAGAAAAATAAATTGAAAAAAATTTCTCTTATTTGTAGAATTGTATATACCACAATCAATAACTCTTTGTATACCATGTACACCTACACATAACAATTATACACATATTAAAGTTATACCATAAAATACGTTCTCGTATATCTAAAAGTCAAGTTAAAAATTGATTAACAAAATCCATCCGCACAAAGATTTATAGCTTTTGGGTAATATAACCGCATAGTAGTAATACTATGTATGTACTTCTAGTCCTATATATTGTTTATGGGATATTATGCGGTTTATATTACCCTAAAATATATATTATAATGTCTATATAAAATCTTGTTTAATTTAATGAAGGGCTCTTCTTCTAGATATCCGTAGGTGTGCGCAGCGTAGTATAGCCGCGTTTCATTGTTGTTTGATATTATTAAAATTTATTTTTCTTGTTTTTTATATTAAGGTGTAAAAATTAATTGAGAATTACTTTGGAAAAAAATACATTTATTTTATAAATGGAATGTTATCTAATAAAATATATAGTTTATTTATATAAAGAGTAAGAAAAAGCTGTTTACACAAAATTTCATTAAATGTTACATTTTTTTCTTTTATATATTGGATAATAGCAAAAGTAAGTTCCGTTTTTCTAATAATTGCACCAAATAATCGTCATTTGCGAAACAATTTTATTATACTTTTATAAGTTAAAGAAAAGCGTTGCTCGAAGTCATCGTTCACTTGTAGACACTTACGATGAACAAACATTTTCTGATAGTATGTGTATAGAAGGTGGTTTAGACAATTTAATGAAGGTTTATTCGATGGTGAAGACGCAGAACGATAAGGTAGACCAAAAACATTTGAAGATAAAAAATTGCAATCATTTTCGGATGAAGAAAATACACAAACACAACAAGAATTGGCAAAAGCATTGAATGTTGATCAATCCGTTGTCAGTAGACGTTTACATATAATGAAAGTGGTTAAAAAAAGTGGATACGCCACATTAATTAATTGGCACAATTAATTCTTGTTGTATATCGAAAATTCACTTGTTAAATATGCGGCTTCAAAGACTGATTGAATTATCACTGGAGACAAAAAATGGATTTATTAAAGGAAAATCCTTTGCGTAGAAAATCTGGAGTGAACTCTGGTGAAACTGGTCCATCACAGTCAAAGCGATATATTCATGCTGATAATTTTATGCTCTATATTTGGTGGGATGAAAAAGGTGTGTTGTGCACTATGAATTATTGAAACTTTCATACAGATGATGTCTACAACTAATGCGTTTAAAACAAGAAGTGATACAAAATCGACCAAAATGGAAGAAAAACTATAAACTGATTTTGCAGCTTGACAACGCAACATGTAAACGTCGTTAAAACCTGCTTAGAAGGTAAGGACTGGAAAGTTCTATCCCACCCGCCATATTCACCAGCCATTGCTCCTTCGGACTACTATTTATTCCGGTCGATGCAATTAGCCCTTAAAGACGCATGGTTCACGTATCATGAAGGTATCAAAAATTGACTTTGACGAATGGATCGCTTCAAAAGACGACAATTTCTTCAGACAGCGGTGAACGTTGTGGCTTCTGATGGTATTTTGTATAAATTAACTCTTCTGTATAAATACTTGCTAAATAATTTTAACCAAAAAACGGAACTTACTTTTGCAAAGATCCAATACAGATACACTTACATAAAAATTGTTACGTGCCGTGATGAACGCGATTGACCTTATCCGTACGTATTTGTTTTACCTTTTATCTTATTTTCATTTTATGTTGGCTTTTACTATAAAACATATAAATAAAATATGCTACACAAATATAATATAGCCATAGTATGTGCATTAGAACGTATTTGTTTGTATAAAAATAGTTGAAAAAAGTATATGTTTATCTATTTTTTGTTGTTATTTTTTCAGTCTTAGCTCGTATATTTATACAAGCTTTAAGTTATCCCCTTAAGCTTAAAGTATCACACATGATGTACAGTTTACCGCTTTATTTTTTTTTACCTGTAGATTGTCCTTTATTGCATTATATGAATGTGTGTGTGTGTGTGTGTGTGTTAGAGGAAAACTATACATTTACTCGTTTATTATATAAAGGAAAAAGTAGGAAATATTTACGATGTTACTAGATTTTCTCGCAACAATTTATGTGATCCAATATCCTTTTAAGAATGTATAAACATTATTATGTAAAACATACAGAATATGGTTTACAAAATTACTATATATATACCAGACACGAGTATTATTTGTAACAAAACATATACTAGGTGTACCGGTATCAAGAGAGCGTTTTTTTGTGAAAATAAAACACTAATTTTAAATGGGAAAGTAAAAAACATTTTATTCAAAATATTGGCCATTGCTTTCTACACATTTTGACCACCTTTATGGCAACTTGTGGTTACCACGCCAATAGAATTGTTCGTCTTTGATGGAGGAATATTACTTTGTCGTGTCTTCTGGCCCATTCTAGTCGTTTTTCGATCAATGCATGCTTCAAATTGATCATTTGCTGTCGATAGCGATTAGCATTAACAGTTTCACCCGGTTTTGGTGGTATACCATACCTTTCTGGTCCCACCAGACACACAGGATTCTCTTTTTGCCGAAACGATTTGGTTTTTCCGTCGATGTTGATGGTTGTCCTGGATTAAGCCATGATGAATTCATTTAGGATTCTTAAAATAAATCCATTTTTCATCACAGTAACAATTCGATGCAAAACTGATTTTCTTTTGTGTCTGGCAAGCAAAATTTCAAAAGTGTTTTTTCGGTTTTCCATCTGTCTTTCATTCAATTCATGTGGCACTCATTTTCTACAATTTTGGATCTCTCCATAGCTCTTAAACGGTCAGAAATTGTTTGTTGTTAATTTGTATCTTGACGCTCACTTCATACCGGTGCCGCTATGCTATAGTATGGAAGGATTTTATGAGATCAAGCGTTTCTTTTTCGTTTTTATTTATGCTCTAAAATCTTTACAACCTTTATTATGTACAAGATGAAAATTTAATGGTCAAATTTGAAATTATCATGAATTTTATGGTTCATATTAGGTTTTATAAACATTTTGTTTTTTGTTTTCTTAACACTTTTGTCCATGCGAATTTTACACTTCATCAGTCAATACCTCATAAACACAGCTGGTTATGCATGAACTTGTTCATACATTATTATATTAGGAACCAGATGAGATAAAAATGTGAACACAACATTGACTGAAACGTTGTACCCTCTATAGACCATACTCTTAGATATATTAGAATATATAATTTGGGAAGTTCTGAAATTTTAAATTACCGAAAACTACCACCATATTAGAAAACTGCCCTGTGTGACCAAATGCCAGAATTTCATGAAGAACTATATGTTGATATAATCCCATTTTCTAGCTGCATGCTAAATTTATTTAACATGACACAAAAAATACTATAATAGATGTACAATATGATGGCACTGTGATATAGCATGAATGAATAACTTTATCACCCATAATTGATAGCTTGCATATTATTAGAAAATAAATACGTCGGAATACTTGTCTTATATTGAATCCATTATAACGACTGTTTGAAAATAGTATAACACAGCACCTTTATTTATTCGCGCACGAATTGTGTTTGGAAGAAAAACCAAACTATTTAACGAAAACTTTATCACCATTTACTTTCAATATCGCTTTTCTACTATTGATAAACATCAGGAAATTTAGTTTCTATAATAATTCCATTTCATAAAAACGGCCTTTTACAAGTTGGCTCTGATAATCTCCAAATATATAGATAAGTTACAGGATTCCTATTTTGAATTTTAATAATTTTCAATATATCTCTGTGTAAGTCAATATGGAGTATAACCTTTTTCAAAAACATGTTTATATTTTCCAATACGAACACAAAATCACCAACTTTATATTATTGCGTTTTTTAAAATATTTTTATAAAATTTTATGCAGTTGAAAGCAGGTGTTTTTCAATTAGAGGATTAACGCGCATCACGCAAAGATTCATTTTTATAGTTCGATGACGCGTATTATTCGTACACTTCTCAGTCAAATGTTGAATTAGATTAAACCATTTGTAAGAACGATTTATACTAAACTCTATCCACATCATGTTTTCAAAGTTTGATTAAATTTTTCAACTATACAGGGTGTCCCAATTATCGACGGCAATACGAAAACACTAGATTCTCTGGGTCATTTTGCGTCGAAAATATTATAAAACATTTTGGCCGATTCGACTTCGGTACGAAGTTATACGCAAATAATCAAATTTTCAACCAGACCATGTTTTGCACTCTACTAGGATCAATATCACAATAACTAATAAAGCGATTATAAATTTTTGATATACTATAAGCATTAGTATACCGAGATCTTTAATTTGACGTTAAGATAAGGCAATTCGGACATGTGGTTATCCAGATACTTACAGGATGTTGGCAAATAGTTTAACGCCATTTTTCTTTTTCAAAGTTTGTTCAAGCATAAGTCGAGAAATCATAATGAAAAATTTTTTGCGGTAGAAGTTTAAAAACTTGCCACATTCAGAAGCTTTCGTTTAAGCTATACCATTGCGATGGGTCTCAACTAGTTCCAGAGATATTCATAAATAACAACAACGATGGAGGCATAAAATAGATTTTCGCTATGGATAAATTTTATCTGTTCTTTGCTTTACCCAGAACCTGCAATGAGGACGTGACAGATAACTGATTCCACACACTCCACACGCATTCACACAAATTGTCACACACGCACAAACGACCTCACTCACACAACGGCCCACACACATAAACCCACAAACGCACGCGCACGTATATCACTACAGTTTTACACAAACAAATCCTAAAGTAATTGTTGAAAATGAGCTTCTTCTACTCGCATTCATAAACAACAACGCTTTTCAATTAACCAAATCACTGTAAGTGTTTGTTGTGGCTTGGGGTGAAATTCTTGGATACAGTCTTCAATATGTTGAAGCAACTCTTCACGTGCATTAATCACAGTTGCATAGAATTTTTCTTTAAGGCAATCCCATAAATAGATATCCAACGGATTTAAGTCTGGAGAACGTGGCGACCATATTATGCCCATCAAATTTTGAAAATTCTTATTATAAAATTCAGTACCATCATAATGTAATAAATTTTTTATTTGATGAAATACGTTATGCATTAAAAATGAAATTGATATAGAAACCGAAATGTCGGAATCACTACAATTGATATTAAATATAGAGCTTGAATCGTTGATAATGTTGTTGTATCACCTGAAAATGTGTTGAGATAACGATTTCTAAATCGTTACAATGGAAATTTCACATGTAGCTATAGATGATGAAACAAGATTATTATTATATAAAACATTAAAGACTAGTCATCCAATTCAAATGAGTTTTCGTAGATATGTATATGAATATCCAGTATTACCTGCTTCTACTCATCATTCCATACATATGGGCAGTAAAAACATCAAATCCATTTAAAAAACCCAAGATTTGTTGTAATTGTATTACAAAAAACACGAATGAATCGTGGATGCAAGTAAATTTGATCATTGTAGATTAACAGATGTTAAAGTAGGATTGAATTCCGAAACATATCCATATGATGACATCAACATACATTTCAATTTAGATGCAATACTTTATAAAATTTATAATAGATTTCAAGAATCTTATTATATATACTTCAAAATGAAACCATTGCTATCGTACAAGAAAATGCTCCAATTTCACTTATCGATTTGTTCACATCAAAATGAATCAATTAAATGTTGATCAGTGGATAAGATAAGAGTTGAGTTTAAGACAATATTAAAAAATATATTATGAAAAAATATTTATTTATTTTATTTATTTTTTTTTTTACTCGAATATAAACATATTTATTTATAATTATCTTACATTCAATATTAATTCTAAAGCTTATAAAACGGATACGGATAATATGAACATTTTATAATATATATAAAAGGACATGGAATATGCTTCTGAACTGCTGTTGTTGAAAATAACGCTGAATTCGACATGCATGTAGTATTGAATGGTAACAATAATATAGATGAATGGATTTCGTTTACCGCATCTTCGATTTGATTATTCAAATGAATGATTTTCATCTTTGTCTGGAGGTACGATGTGACGGATAAAATAATATCTTCTTCGTTAACGTTACCATATTCACAAAATAGTTCCGTGTGAAGAGGCAAATGTTTCAATGGGACATCCTCCAATATTTCTTCAACTAATTTATTAAAATTATTAAAAAAGATTTTCATACCGAAAATTACTGTATTCTCTTTCCAAATAGGTAAGTTTTCAATCCTTTCACTTTTCACGTATGTACACGTGGTATTAAATATATTATGTACATTCATTTGCATTGCCCTTATTATTAATGTATTTAGTATTATCATCATTATTATCATCTTCATTATTATTATAATATATAATATTTATTTATAACAACACAATTATTATTATTATCAGGATTATTATTGTTATTATATAGAACGTTTATATTATTATATATGTTTTTTCAGAGGTTATCACTTCTGTCAAAAAATCTTTTTACATACTTCAAAAATCAAATGACTATATGTTTGGTGAAGTCATATAGCTATTATTTTTATTTAATTTAGTTTTTTATTTTTATAGTTTTAATAACACCCGCAGTTACATAAAACACAAATATCTTACAAATATATTACAAATATAACTTTAATAAATTTTTGTAAAACTGATTTTCACTTGTATATGAAAATTTTAATGTTAATTATAGCACTGTATCACTTGGAATGAAATTCTTTTTCAAATGTCTCTTCTATTTATATAATATCGTTCTCTGTATATTCCGATAACTTTTAAGTTATACCATCAATACAAAAAATCATTCTATATAACATAACAAAAGGTCCTTAGTCCTTATATTTCTTGTTATACAATTTTATTAGTAATATAGTTTTTCAATAAATATAAAATAACAATATGATGGAATTTTTACTTAAATAGAAATTATTTTAATAAATAAAATAACTAAAGGCAGACTTAAAGAATATATACATCTTTTGTATTTTTCAAAGGTAATAAAAATTGGATGGAATTTTACCGTCAATAAAAATTAGTTACAGTTATCAGATCTGTGATCTTACCCAGTTAGCACAGATCAAAATTTTCCCACTTAATTAAAGTACGATCTTAGGACCAAAAAGATAAATACGATCATATGTCAAAAGTATAGTTTTCTAAAGTACGATCAATCTTCCTAAAGTTTTTATTACAATTTCTTTATGATTCAGTACACATATTAAGTACGAAATTAAGACCTATTGAGACAATAACTACGTACTGTAATGATTGACAAGTTTTTACTCGTTTTAGGTACGATGTTATGTTACTCTTAAGTACGCCCACTTTGCTTAATTTCTGTAGCAAAGTTAGGTACAATTTAAATACGGCAATCGTACCTATAAAAGACGTATTACGTATTATAAGTACTAATATCGTTCTCAAGTAATCCATTAATTCGTACTTAATATAATTCACTCCAATTTTAATATAAAATGCTTTTCTCGTACTGAAATCGTACCTAATAATTATTACTCAAATAGTGATTTACTAAATTGAACGGTATGAACAACTAAAAAATAAATTTCAAACTATTTTAAACGTAGGAATCAAGAAAATGTAATAAAATACTATTATTTTTATAATGAAATTAATTGATTATAAAATTTCAGCTAATTTTTTTTTCGATATGAACAATGGCATATTTGGGTTATGAACTATTTGTCCAAAACGCCTTAGATTATACCTATGCCATTCCTCAATTAAATGTTTATCGTACCTAATTAAGTACGATATTAAGGAATAATTTGTACTTAGTTGCTAACTGGGTTGTATTTTTTAATTCTTGCAATTTAAAATTTACTTCACTTTACTATATAATACACTTCATTATAGTATATTTTTCGATACAATATAAATGTTTCCTACGTAGCATGGGTCCCGAATCGGTATATCTCTACTACTCACTATGCCCTACACTGTCCGAAAAATTTCGTCATTAAATGTAGTAGTCCGTAGTTTCAATCCGAGAGAATAACTATGGATTTCTTACGAATATCCGCTGGAATTTTGTATGATGAGTGCAACCCTATACATGGATTTTTATAAAAAAATTTCCTTGGATTATCCGTATATTTCCGATGATGATTTCTACGAATTCTCCTTACAAATTTTTCTCGTTTCTATTATTGCACAGAATATCCGTAGAATTTATATTCGAATTTTTTGTTATCAGATCCACGGATTTTGACAAAAATATCTTTGGATTGTATATTTTGGCAAGTAATAACCGGGAATTGTTCGTATTAGCAGAATAGAGTTTCTTATGACGATGATGCCAAATCGCGGTTTGATTCAGTGTTTTACCGATAGACCAGAAGTTCTATGATCACGGAATGAAGATGCTGAATGATTGGAAAAATTCATCGAGTGTGCATTTTTTTTTGTACTAAACCAGAACAAAAAAACCGCCGATGAAATCCATAAAAGTCTTAGAAAATTCCTAGGAAATATATAGATTGGAGTTGCTGCGGTTGTTTTAAAAATTATGAAAATAAATTAAAAAGATTGGGGATTATATCTAAGATAAGCGAAATATACAAAATTTGAACCATTGGATAATTGGTGAAATAAATTTTGAATACAATACCGCGCGGATATATGTTGAACATTTTACCCCTGAAAATCCAAATATTTCCATTGACCTAAATAAATTACTATTATATGAATTGGAAAATCTATGGGTAATTTGTCGACAAATTCCAATATATCTTTTCAATGGAAAATATCTGGATTTTTTCCAGGGAAATTTTCCTCATTTCCTCAAAGTACGAACAAATTGTTACTACGGTGGTTGCTTAAAATTCCAGAACTTCCAAACTATCCAGATTATACAAATATTCTATATATCAGCATATCTAGAGGCTTCAATTTTTCAGTCACTGTTATAGTCCTTGTTTCTATCTTATAATTTAATAATTATAATTTAATTATTATTATTTCCTATATTTGGGAAGCTCTATTGAAAAATTCAAATCGATTGTCCTTTGTTTTCATAGCGATTTTTAAATTTGAAAAATTTGTATAATCAAACTGTTATTCCGATCAAATATCGTACGATAATACAAGTAACATACTGAAAAGCAATTATATATGATCTGAAGATTAAACAGTTTCTGCGAACAATCAACTATACTTTTACAATTTTTTTTAAGTTGGATCCACTTAAAAACAAAAAAATAAAATATTAACACTTATTTTAAAAGATAAAATAACTAGCTTCAGTCTCCACGTTATTCGATTAAGAATAAAATTAATATTTTAATATTTTGAAAGTTAAGGTATCATATAAATGGACCAGGGTACAGATCTTTTAAAAAATCGTCTTAATAACATATCAATTCAATATAGGTATTTTATATTTTGTGTTATATCACTGAAGTTTTACATATATCTTTATGAAATGCCTTCTGATTAGTTCCTCTAAATAGTAATTAGATCATTTCTCAATCAATTTCGTTGAAATATTGTATTCATGTTAAAAGTGATACATGAACAGTATTCCAAAATCTATTCTGGAAAATCGACACTATACGGGCACTTTCCATTAAACCAAAACACAAACGCAGTAAACATACTAGAAAATCGAAATATAATATTTTGCGAAACTCAAAAATCGCACAAAATTAATATATCATATCCAAATTTAAGGAAGTAAATTAATGCATAGTTTTGTAAATATATATAATTTTTTTAATTCAATCAATTCTTCCAAAGTCATCTTGATGATGTTGAAAGTGATCCTCATGCCGCAGTTCCATCAAGATCGGAAACCGAACAAAATGTCGAAAAAATAAGAAAAATATAGACTGAAAATCCAAAATTTACCATCAGGGAGATTGCTGAAGAGATCAACATATCAATCCGTAAAAAAAAGACCAGAGTTATGGCCTTAATAATAAAACTACGATTTTTAAATGTATGAAATATATCAATCTTTCTTTTCCGTATAATATGATGTTTGACAAACATGAAAAAAAATGGATTTAACTTTGTGCTTAGTACTTCGTGTAAGCTCCTTTATCCCTTAAAACTGCAGCAATACGTCTAGACATGGAAATTATAAGGTTATCATAATTATTTTGATCTATTTTTGGCCATAACTCTTGAAACCTGTCCCACCATTCATTAATTCCTTTCGGCTCTATTTCATATATTTATTGAGTTCTCGTTTCATCGTCATCCATAAGTTTTCTATTGAATTAATGATGGCCAGTCTAAAACTTTGATTCTTCGTTTCATCATCCACTTTTTGGTATATTTGGCATCATGTTTTTTGGATCGTTGTCCTGTTGCTATATAGTATTCTTTAAGTTTTTTCTGTAGCATTCGTAAACAGTGCATATATGTATCTTGTAAAATTTCCGTCTTTTTGCCTTCAATTTGTGCCAACTTTACCACATCATTCTTACAAAAACATCCGCATAACATTAACCCCTTAACGCACAATTTTTTTAAAAAACACCGACCAAAAAAACACACAGTATTTTAATTTATTATTTATTAATAAATTCGTAATTACAATAAATTAATGGGTGAATTGTTAATTTTTAAGTCTTTATATATTCAAGTCATATTATTCCAGTGGAGCTTATGGTATATCTATACCAAACATTCATTAAAGTTATAATTTGGAAACTTACTTTGCATGGTAGCATATATAATAATTCACTTCAATTGAATTTATAACCCAAATGATTTATAGACTATATACAATTTGTTCGAAATTATATATTGAGGATTTTATGAGTGCGTTTTTTTTTTTAACTTTTATGATATTGTTAAAATATTATTTTTCTCATATTCTTTGATTTATGAAATTTAAAGATTTTCATTTAATTTAATGTTATTTTCATTTCACTAATTACTTAAACTTAAACACTCGGTAGCGCAGTTGTATAGCGCCGAAATATAATTATATTATATATTATAATCATGAAATATAGCGGGTAAAAATCCGCTATTTTTTCATAGGAATTTTTCGGTATTTATTTTAATTCTAAAATTTTTCTGCTGGGTGACCATTTGTTCGTTGATGGAATAACAAGAAAAATGGATATTTTTGAAAATATGGTGTTGGACGCTATTCAAAGATTATCAATGTTTGCACACACATAACTATGGGCTAATCACCCATATAAAAATAATAGTATTATGAAAACATCTATTACTATTACTATTACTTATTGGTGTATTATTGTAAGATACTATTGCATGTATGTATGGAATGATTTCCCCTGTAAAATGATTGCTTTCGCACTCAAATGCAAAGAAATATTTAGGTTTTTATCAAATTCGCTTTATCGTCGTTAATTTATGAACATACATTTTTAAGTTATAAGATCCTTATTATATTCCGACTTAATACTAATATTCTTGAAATCTTAATACACTTTCCTATAATACTTTAAATTTTATAAATTATATAAATTTTTTAGAAATATATTTATGCGGTTAATAAATATACGATTATGTCTCATATAAATGTCTCAGATAAACTCTAAAAAAATTATGTACGGCTAATCGTTTGTATAAAGATATACCTTTAAACATTTTATCATTCATACTTATGTAAATTGTTCAAAAGTTAAATTATTTTATTTTTATTTATACAAATTTTATGCTCATTTGACTAAATATGTACTGGCGAAGAATAAATTTTACAATAACCATAATAATAATATCATATTTCCCAACAATTTACGCCAAAACTTCTTGCAATAAAAGACATTAACTTTATAAATATAAAAACTGCAATAATAATATATGAAAATATATAAGGATAATAAAACTTTCCAACGATATATATGCTGCATTTAAGTGACTCTTATTGTATATATCATGCACCTACAGATAGAAATGCAACCACAACATTAAGAATTTATACATTGAAATTTGAATTTTGTGCCAAATTATTTTCTGTTGTATACATATTACCTACATTTATATATAAAACAATTGTACGGGTATAAATAATCAGAATTACAGTCACATAAAGTAATTCATAAGTATTTATTTTATTTTTAATATACCCTAGTAACACTGTCCACTGTAGTTTGTCCGTAAAATTTCCGCATTATATGTAGTAATCCGTAGTTTCAATCCGAGGAAATATTTATGGATTTCTTACGGATGTCCACCTGGAATTTTACCTGGAATTTTATATGATGAGTGCAACCCTGTCCATGGATTTTTATAAAAAATTTTCTTGGAATATCCGTATATTTCCAATGATAACTTCCACAGATTCTCCTTAGAAGTATTTCACTTTGCACAGAATATCCAAATAACTTATATTCATATTTTTTATGAGCAGATTCACGGATTTTCTATAAGCACGGCATGAATATGCTGCCCGAACGATGGTAAAAATTCATCAATTGTTTCTTTTTTTTTTGAATAAACAAGAAAAAAAAACCGCGGATAAAATCCATGAAAAGTCTTACAAAATTCCTCGGAAGTATATGGATTTCGAGTTGCCAGGTTGTTTAAAAAATTATGAAAATAAATTAAAAGAGTGAGAATTATATCTAGATAAGCGAAATATACAAAATTGGAACCACTGGCTTGGATAATTGGTGAAATAAATTATTAATACAATACCTTGCGGATATATGTTGCACATATTACTCTGACAATCCAAAGATTTCAATTGATCTAAATAAAATACGATTATATTAAGTGGAAAATCTATGGACATTCTTTGGACAAATTTCAATATATATTTTCGATGGAAAATATCTGGATGTTTTCCACGCAAATTTTCCTCATTTTTTAAATTTACGGACAAATTGTTACTAGGGTACACATAGGAATAATCTTTTTTATAATATACATAGTGTGTCATTTAAATAACAGCAATTATAAGTTTAAAAAAATATGAAATACACGTTATAATAATTGTTGAAACATAATTTTTATTTAACGTTAGGTTCCATTTGACTCTATACAGCGTTTTTGACACGATCAACTAATGCACATACATTTTTGTATTAGTTATATAGATCACCTGTGCCACGGGTGCTTGCATGACTGGAACATTATGATAAAACGTCCATGTCATGGTAATAAACAGAAAATGGTGACATGGCAAAAGATCAAGTGAATGCGGAGGATGACTGATGAGAGGAATTCGTTTTTTCATCAAAAATTCATTCACTTTTTTGGTCTTGTTTAGGTGGTGCATTATCGTGTACAACAGCAACTGTCCCGCTGGATATTCGTGTATAATTGGAACAAATAGTATCTTTACATTGTACTTAATTCATCAGCCCAGCATTCTCACAGTGAAATTTTCATCGAAAGCAATAATTTCATGAATTAATTCTGCACGATTTTTAAAGTTCTGAACGTTCTGATCTTGGGTTATCATTTAAATACTAACAACCATTTTTGAAACGTCAAAAAACCAATCATAAACTTATCGTTGAGACATAAAATCATTACCATAAACTTTTTTCAACAATTTATAAGTCCCCACACATCTTTTTTTTCCAATTTTAAACCAAAATTTAATTTAAAAACTAATCGACACCCAAATGTGTGTAACTTTTTAACCTGTCAACCGATTTGCATGAAATTGGGTGCGTTTGAAAAATGAACAATGTATCTTTTTAATGACGTTGGCGCTACGTGTACTATTTATTTAAATACAAATTGTGGTTATTTAAACGATTATGATGTGATTGTGCTTTAGCTTTAATGTGAGATATAACGATATTTATTTATTTGTAAAGGGAAAAAACATAATCTTTTATATAAGATCTTTCTATAAATTCCATATTAGTAAAGAAAAAATCAAATAATAAAATTTTATGAAAAGAAAATGTTAGAATTTTATATTAAAAAAATTTTTCTTATTAACATAAACATTCGATTATTATTTCTTTACTCCTCTGTATTGTACGAATACGAGAATTTCTCGCTGTGTTTCACATATAAATATAATATCAATGTAAATTATATAATAATGGAAAATTGAATTGTTAAAAATTGCCAACATGTGCCAACAAAAATATTTGTATATTATTGTACTTATGTTAATGTTTGCGATATTAAAATAATATTATTTTTTATACTTTATATCTAATTTTATATGCACATAATATTATATGGATATTCAGATGTGTGTGTACACACATACACTCGTACATCGTATAATATAAAATAAATTTCAAAAGAATTGCAATATGTGAAAATCAGTTTTTAATATACGTTAAATTTTTATTTTTATTATTAAACCCAGCCGAGTACTGAAAAGATAAAAGTGATAAATTGTAAAAATATTATTGGTAATATTTAAATTGAATTTATATTTAGATAAATATTATATCGTATATGCATGCACCAGTTAGAATTTGTAAACGATTTAAAAAAACCCATAATCGCTTTGTAATTGGTAAAAGGAAAACATTATTTCTTCCACGGATGCTATAAGAATGTTTTATCAATATCTGTTGTATAAATTATTAATGTAATTCTTTAAAATTCAATGCAAAATTTTCACCAAATAAGTTTTGCTATGATAATTTACGACTATCGGATATGTTGATACAACCAATTGAACTATGTATAAACTTTACTGATAAAATATTAACAAATTTATAGGAAATGCAACTGTAAATACTATATATACTTACTAGGGAATTCCGATTCCAAAGAAATTTCGTATTTATCAAAATAAAAAAGATTACTGTATCAATGTAAATTTTTTTTAAGCATATATTGGATATATGCAAAAGTAAGTTCCGTTTTTCCGTTTTTATAGCGTCAAACTCTCTTTATTTGGGTCAAAACGTAATATATATATCATTTGATTGAAGTGTATAAACAATTTATATATTTTTATTCGCATGAAAATGGAAAGTGTTGTACTAAATAAACGACATTTGCTGGGTGCAGCATTATTATTTCGTTTTCATTTAAAAAAATTTTCTGTTGAAATTGTGACTAGAGGTGAAAAATTGATTTACTGAGAATCCTAAGAGTAAAAAACCATGGGTGCAATCTGGTGAATCTGGTCCATCACAGTGATGAAAAAACGAACAGAATGGGTCAAATTAATTTTTGAACCAGACAAACGCTAAACCTCATACTGCAGATGTCGTTAAAAACCATTTGCAAGTACAGAACTGGGAAATTCTATCCCACCCACCATTATTCGTTAGACATTGCTTCTTCGGATTACTATTTATTTCGGTCGATGCAGTCAGCTCTTCAAGGCGTTCGATTCACATCTTATGAAAGTTTCAAATATTAGCTGACGAATGGATCGCAACAAACGACGACGACCTCTACCGACAGGAAATCCATAAATTGCCTGAAAGATGTGCGAAGTTGTGGAGCATACTTTGAATAATGTACCAATTTTATATTCTTGTTAAATAAACATGTATTTTAACTAAAAATTTGAACTTGCTTTGTATATAGCTAATCCAAGATGTAGGAATTTTAAAGTTCGCTAAATATACTGGACCACTATATCAAACACGATGATTTTGGGCCACCTTAAATTGAAGTTCAATATAATAGTTCAGATTCCTAATAATCAAAAACACAAAATAAACTCCAAGAAATATTCTGGATAAAATTTTAGTTTAGATGTATTTCTACCATTTTCGTTAGCCTAATCGACAAACAGCCATTCTTTTCAGAATCCTCGTATTCAAAAACACTAGATACAATCACAGAATATAAAATTTGACCTTTTAAAATATTGTTCATATGAAACACAATGTTATAAATGTATGTATAACTTTCTCTATCGACTTTATTTAGAAAACATTTTTAAAATACCTTTTTCTTACAAAGTTATTTGCATAAATCTATACATTTTTTTAACGTATTTTTTCAAATTTCTTACCAATTAATTAAATCCTATTTCCGGCCATCAAATATAGAAAGGTATAAATATGCAGTATGGAAAAGTAATTTGAAACTTTTTAATATAAAAAACATTAACGACTCGTGAAAATAAATTAAGGTTTACATGTAAAAACATATTTTTCCTAAAGTCATGTACTACCAATACTATGCATAAATTGTAAAATATTAACCCGCGGCGATCATTGGAAAATTTATCGGCAAATCATTTATGAATTATCAAATATTTTTTATTACGGCCATAGTTTTAACGGATTCCCAATTTTTATTACATAATTACAAAATTTAATCTTTCAGTCTTTCATAAAAAATATTTTTAAAAAATTGCTTGAAGCATTTGGTAAAAATAAAGTCGATTTTTCAAGCGAAGTTATTAAAATTTTGTATGCGATAATGATACTATATAAATTTTTTGTTCCATTTTTTTATATTTGGAATACGCAATACCATATTCTTTTAATTTCTATTACATCGAATGAAAAATTGACTAGATTTTCCAAACACTTGAAGCGTTTTTAAAATGTCTTCTATGAAAGATTAGAAATCGATTACATTTTGTAATTCCATAGTAAAAATTGCTATAAATCCGTAATTACAAAATTTAATAATTTTTGCAATTTTTCGACAAATTTTCCATTGGCTTCACCGCTTGCTAATATTATTTTACAATTTATTAATAATAGTGACATTAGGAAAAATATATTTGGAATAAACTTTTTTCAAATATGAATTGTAGACTAATTTTTCCTACTTGTTCTTAATTTATCGATTTTAATGTATTTTATTATAATATTTTATTTTGTGTTTTTTTCAAAATGGGTGTGCAACTTGCTAATAAAAATTAAATCATAAATGAAGAAAAGCATGAGTTGATCCAGGCCAGTCATTATGCAGGAGTTGCGAAGTCCAATATTAATGCCAAGAAAGTGTTATTGTGTGTTTGTTGGGAAAAAAATGGGAAAAAAATATATGAATTAAATAAATAACTTACCAAAAGAAATTAAAAAGTTAGCAATCGATACTCGTGGAAAATCTCAAACTAAAATTACATTTTTAGCTGATTTGTATATTTTAAAAAAAAAAATGAATAAGCGGAGTGAAATCGAAGACATTGCATTGTAAATAATAAATAATTTATATTAAAATTATTTATAAGTAGCATAGTGGCCGGATTTAGGAGATGGCCGCAATTGGAATCCTTTACCTTACAATATATTCTATTTATTAATATATTAAACGATATTTTATATATATACACACATCCGTTTCAGAATATATGAATTGCATACAGTTATATAACATAAATATAATATATGTATAGTTTTACTAGAGCATAATAACATGTAACGTCCCAGCTAACACAATATGATAAGGTACTTACCATGGTAATGCATTGAGAAGCTATCCACACACACACAAAAAACCACTACAAACTTAACTCCTACAAGGAATTTATTCAAAATGCAAATGGAAACCCTTTCAGAAATATAGTCAAACTATTTATTTCTATCGAATTTATTCTGAATGGATTCTGTGTAAATTATTGCGGGGTATGACTTAGTTTAGACCGGCGGTTAATATACATGTATTATAGGTTCATAACAATTTACAAAAATAACTATTACGCTTTTATTTGTTCACCTCGTTTTCATTCCCGGAGTATTTTACCTCGGAAAAATTTCGTCATTTACTAGTGTAGATTACCGTATTGCGTAAGCGAATCTGGATTCATTTTCTCTAAGCGGATTTGTATGCATTCTAGATAAGCGGATGACACTCCATGGAAGTATACTGGGAAGTGTTGTATAGAGGTACTTTTCAAAAACGGACATGTCCATACAAAAAAAATAATAAATAAATGTACTTCCAAAAGACTTCAGATTAGTTTCCCCAATATATACTTCTCTTATTCTCGGTAAGTATTTCAAAATAAATTCGAAAGTCCTTTTTGGGGCTAACTGGGGTGGATATAGCTCCATTTTATTTTATATACAAAAGTTTTGCTTTTATATTAAATTCAATCAAACAAACAAGTAAAAATCATTTTATTGAATGTCAATATTTTGTTTTTACCCAATGTAAACTTTAAAATTGAAAATTTTTGATACATATATTATATCCTGTCGTGTCTGAGCGCGTTTACAAACAATATATAATATACAGATTAAATATAAATATACATATTAACTATATATTATGTATAAAATAATGTATGTACGAATACCAGTTACTGTCTATATATTTGGTATATGATCAAAATATACAACGTTCAAATTATTGTGTACACAAGTTAAGTAGCAGTAAACAACATTTTCGTTTATTTCAATAATATTAAAATTTGTTTAGTATTTAGCAATATTCTCTATCTATCTATATTATAATATAATACATATTCTATATTCAATATACATAAAATCCATTATGTGTTGAGCATTGAGTATAAAATAAATTATGTTTATGTAGTAAAATAATATAATATACAATAATATAAAATATAATAATATAATATTTGTATTAGTAAAATAAATAGAAATGCCTACCGGATAATATGTTAAACTTTGCCATGAAAAATCTAAATGATCAATAGTAGCATTTACCGGAACAATAAATTGCATGGCATATTCATTAACTGTGCCATTACGAACATAATAAAGTCCAGCCTTTAAACCTATAAATGAGAAAATAGAAGAAAAAAAAAATATTTAATTAATAATAATAATTTTTTATTTCTATATTATATTTTTTTTAGCCGGGAAAATTTCTGTATATTGTAATAAAATATTTATTTAAACCCATTTCATATTATGAATCATCCATAAAAATTGTATATTGTATGCACGAGTATACATGGATAATTTAATTAACTCATTTATATTGTACATACACACACACACACACACATCCATATAATCCAATATTGTCATTGAATCTTTATAATTAATCATTTTCAATTGTTGACATTATCAAAGTTAATTAATCTTTTATTTTTTCATCTATCGTATTCCTATAGTATTCGTCCTATGTACTGTTTTTATATATAATTTTTATGTTAACTGAGGAAATGAGGAAAATAAAATGTTGTGGATATTTATAACATCACGGGATATATATAAAATATTTTAGATTAAATTCAATATGTTTACAGAGTGTCCAAAATTTGTGACAACCAATACAAAAAGTGCTAGGTTATCTGAGGCATTTGGTCAATTCGATTTCGGTACGCCGTTACACGGAAATAACCCAATTTTCAATCCAACAGTGTTTTGCACTCAATAACTAAATAACCAATTTTAAAGTTTTGATACTCAATTATTATAGCATTAGCATACCTTTAATTTAATACGTTAAGATAAGGCAATGCGGAATTGTGGTTATCTTGATTCTTATAGGAATGTTGACAAATCATTAAAAACAATCTTTTTTTATGAAAGTTTGTTCGAAAAATCATGATGAAAACTTGCCGCATTCATAAGCTTTCATTTAAGCTATAATATTTATTTGGGTCTTAACTTGTTCCAGAGATATTCACAAATAACCACAACGATGTAGGGTTTAAATATATTTTCTCTTTGCCAAAAAATTATCTTTTCTTATAGCTTTATCCAGAACAAACGACGAGAATGTAACAGATAACTACGAAAGACGCCTATGAACCACTCGTTAATTTTTGTAGATTTATGATTGATATACGTTACGTGTTGATCCAAATTTTGTTAGAAAAGTATTGTGGATGAATGAAATATAATTTAGCAGAGCTGCTGCTTTGAATTTGCCCAATTTGCATATACGTATACCTATGGCCTATTGAAAGCCCACATACTTTTCGCAATATGTATCATTTCAAAACGAATTTAGTGTAAATGTATGTGGGTTGGCATTATTTGTACATTAACATTAATTGTTGTTCGTTATTTTCGACCATCGAAATTAAATGATGCGTGTTTATTTGAATTTTATAGAAAATGATAATTCTTCACTGTTGGAAGACGTCCAAGTAAATAATCGAGTGAGGTTTTAACGCTATGCACAGAATGTTAGATTTTGGCTGAACACAAACACAATTAAAAATGGATTGATAGCGATGAGTGCAAAAAGGTTACCGTCACGTTTTGCAGACTTAAATTCGTTGAATTACTATTTTTTGGGGTTGCCTTAAAGAAAAAGTGTATGCAATTGAGTTTAATTAAAGCTAAGAACGGATGAAATATATTCAAAGCGACAGTAAATTTTATGCCTATACATCGTTTTGGTTATTTGTGAATATCTTAGGAACTGCAGTTGAGACCCAAATCAATGACTTAAATGAAAGCTTATGAATGCGACAAGGTTTCATACTTATATGCAGAGAAAAAAGTTTTCATCATAATTTTTTGATTTATGCTTGAACAAATTTTCGTAAAAGAAAATTGTGCGTTAACTTCGGGTTTTCGTATTGGCGTCGCCAATTCGGACACTTTGTTTTTATTCATCCAGAATAGAATGTATTCAAACAATTTTTGTATTTTTATTATTATTATTAATTTGTATATACTCATAAGCCGCTAATTTTCTCACCAGAACATAAAACATATAAAGATTAATAGCCACACCAAATATTAACAAAATATTTACAAAATTATGTTTATTTATACTACACTGTCTTATGTCTTTATATATTCGTATATATTATATAGTTAAAATGAACATCCACATGTATGAAAAAAACAATGTGTGCATGCGGTTAGAATAACATTTATAATACACTAAATATATACGAGTGTAAATGAATTCCTTCCTATATTTTGTGTACGACGGTTTTTGGTTTTGTGTTGTTTTTGTTTGTCAAACACTTTGTGAAAATATTGAACCAATAAATGTTACCGCACAAAGGAATGGAAAACAAGGCTAAGGATTGACACTATATATTACTACATCCCTGCATACAATATATATAATTCACAAATTAAGTTTCTCACACTTTGATATTTACAAAATAGTATTACACACATAAATTAATGTTATTTATTGTTACTTGAATATTATACACACTCTATCTATAGCTATATATATATTAGATTATACATAAGTTATATACTACAATATTATTCCAGGCTGATCAAAAACAACTGGAACAAGTGAGAAAAGAATTTTAATCATCAGTATTTATTTTGTCTTTTCCAATGTATTCTCCATTTGATAAAATAGGTACATAGATGTCAACATTTTATTCGATCATAGAAATCATTTTTTGGTATGCATTGATTTGAGCTCCACTTTCTTAATTCTTCGAATTTTCTTTAATCGATCCAATTTCATTTTAACACTTACCACGAAGTAATATAATTTTCGTTCACCGGGATAGAACACAAACAGAACAGAAAATTTATATTATTGTTGTTACAATTTACATGTGTAATATTTTTCCTACAAATAAGTATAATTAATTTAATCCTGATGCGCACATAAACGGGGCTATTGAAGTATTAAAGTGAACGTATACTCTTTCTGTTAAGTAATAATAAAAAAATAGATAGATTTATCTGAAAAATTAAGGGTTTTATTCTTCAAAATGATTAATCATGAGACTGTTGTAAATACAACAGATATTTATCGTTCCTTAACTCTTAGTTTTAGATTGATCTGAAATCGTTCCAATAAACGCTTTGATTGATACGTTCAATTTGCGTTTTTGCTACCAACTTTCAAGAATTTTCAAATATTTTCTTTCAAATTGACTACTGTCAGGTGATGTGTTTTATTTCGATATATTTTTCTTAAAAATACAATAGTTTTGATAGCAATATTTAATTAGCAGAGTGATCATTTGGGAAAAATTAATAATACACAATCGGAAAAAAAGTTAGTTTTTCATTGCTTTTAACACTTTTTTATTTTATGCTTTGTCTTTGGAACTCTAAATTGTTAATTGATGATTTTACATTGTAATTTATTCCAAATTTGCATCAATTTTTGATGTTGTTGGACATCAATTCATTCATGACCCGCATTTTAAAACGTTTATGCCATTCAAAATGTTGCTGATTTCGATAACTTTTTTTCACAATTTTTTCATAATAACATTAATTTCTTTTATATAGCACAAAATTTAATACAAACATTTTGTTGGAATAATAATATTGCCATGGCATACTTCGAAAAAAAAGTATATAGTTGATTACAAATTGCTGTCAAACACGTGTACTAACTATCAAGTCTAAATTTGATGTAAATCTAAACAACCTGTACAACTTAACTATAGAAAGTGACACAATACAATTTAGTATTCGTCGGTTTTTTATTCCACTAGTTCGGAATGTTTTTGATCAAAGTATTGTTTAAGTTTACAAATGTAACACTATTTAATGTAAATTTTAAGATTTATATCTAATATATAAAGTGAATATGCAATTATATAAACGAGCATTTATATATGGATGTCATATAAGATGGTAAACCACATTAAGTCAACCGCATTTAAATGAAGGTGGTAATATTAATCAAAATGTTTGTAACTTCAATGACAAATTATTTATACCATAATTGCAATAATATTATAATACGCGCATATTTAAGTATTTTATTACTATATTATTTAGAGTAAAAGTGCTAAATTGTGGGCATGCTGCACTAAATAGTAAACAATTTCCTATAAGCAATTTTAGGACAATATAATTACAAATATTGTTGTCCAAAACTGTTTTATAAATTTCAGTTTATGAACATCCATTTTTATATCTATACAGACAGACGGAAATGATTGTGTGAAGATTTTATAATTTTTGAAGATTAATTTGAATGTCCATAAACAATTCAAGCCAACAAAAAAATGACATTATCTTAAGATATCTCGTGACCAAACATTATATAATATTAACTCAAATGTACATTTCTACATTATTTGCACGCATAACAATAGCCAAATTGATATCATTTTCAGATTTTTCAATCGAAAACCCTCAAATACAATAGAATAATAGAAATAAAACTGTGTCCTTTTAAATATTAGTGATACGAAACACCTTCAAATTAACTTATTATTAGTCGCCAAATAAATAAAAAATAAAAATTGAAGTTCTAAATTAAAGCTAAAAGCTTTCTCCATCGACTTTATTAAGAGTAAATTTTTAAACAATTAGATACCGAAGTTGTTTGTATAAATTTACATATTACCAATTTTTTGTCGTTTAAAATTCATCACTTGAGACACACACTGTACGACCAGAATCAATTAATGTTTAGTTAGAAATTTCTATGTCGCTAACATGTTGTTGTGCAGCTGCAATCCTTTTATTGAAAGCACACAACCAATTTTTTGCCTATGTCGACAGTTACCATGTCGCAGTCACCAAACAAGACCATTCTTTTAATCTAACCGCAGTTATGTAGTAACACACCGCTTTATCGCCAATTGCGCAGGCAACCGGATGTCAAGTCTCAGATATTGTAATGAGGACAGATCGGTTAGTCGATCGTGCCAGCATGCCACCCGTTCATTACGCACTATATCACTGTATGCCGGTTCTCACAAAAGTACGACATCGTTTCACAGTGATAAACAATGCAATATTATTGTTGACTTGTAGAGTACCATCATATGCTAATATTAACCTCAGAATCACTCGATTTAATAATTTTTAAGGCATACATAATACAATTGCTGTATTCTCAAATTGGAAAAACGTGGTGCATGAACACATTGGCTCGGAATATATCCTTTCCGTAAATACCGATATCGGATGACGACCCCAAAAAGAAGCCGCCTGTATATATCAACAGTTTATCGTGGGAGGTAATATGTTTTATTATCAATCCAATGTATATTCAGTATTTGCTATACAGATTGTCTAGCAAATGAGTCCAATGGGGAAGCATATTGAACAGAACATCTAGAGTGCGATCGACAGAGTGCGGTATGAATAGCCGCCGTAATCGATATACAATAAATAAGATGCTGTATTTTTAACAGTTGTTTTTGAACCGAATTTAAGTGGCCATAGCATACAATAGCACCATGTCATTGTCCTTATGACTACCTTGTATACAAACAGTGTATCGATAGACCCGAAAGAGATATTAAAGGCCAGTGAAGCTTTTTGTCCTGGTTAATCCAAAGGTATTTTATAGAACCGATTAGTTCTATCTGTTTAAATTTGATGAATCTTAACTAAATCTTGTTTATTTTCTTTCTATTTATGAATCATATATGGTGATTTTATTACAATTTATACCAGAGGAGCTTGTACATTCAACTTCCATTTGCATTTGCATTTGTATTTCTTTTGTTTTGTTATTTTTTCTTTGTTTCGATAATGTTTATCAATAAAACTTCTTATATCAATTTGTTGTTGTTCTATTATAAGTTCTTCATTGTTGTTTTCTTAATTCAATATTATTACAATTTATTCTTATTAATTTACTGTATAATAATACATTTTCTTTTCTGTGTAATAAGTGTTTTTCTTATTAATTCAGTATCAAACAATTGTTTGTATAGTAATTCCATTTTATTGTTACATGTTTTCTTTTATTCTGCTATAATTAAATAAGCCAATAAATTTATTATATTTATATATTCGATTATATCAATGTGTGCGTGTATATATATATTTGTTATTGTTATTCATTCCTATATTTGTTGTATTACTCCCTGTATTATAATATTCTGAATTCACTTGATTCTATATAATATCCATAAATAAATGTATTTAGATTTTCCTGTGTGTGGGTGGAACTTCAATAAATATAATTTTATGATCTAACAATATATATTTTTATGCTGCTTATGTAAAATTAATTTATTCCATCAATTATTTGGTATTTATAAATATATGATCGATTACGGAAATATGACACATCACAAATCGCATGTCGAATAATGCCAATAAACACTAAAACACTATTTTATGTTTATAAATGGGATATGCCATATTATTTCTTAACAACATTCATCCATCAGTAGTGTTGCGTGAGAAAATGTGTGAATTTAATTTAATGGCAACAATAGGCTTATAGGCTGATTAGCATCACATTAAAAATAAGAAAATTTTTCCGGCAAATCATATTTTTTTCTAATTATGGCTCAAATATAGTTTTAACAGTTTTTCATATTTATTTACAGATATTTAAATTAGGATCCATTTCCAATATTTCATATAGTTTTAGGATAATTTATAGACGATTTCCCATATGTCATTGAAATTTTTTATGGAATTATAAATTATAAAAAATGGTGCAAAAATAAATAAATACATTTCATACAAAATTTCATTGAAAATTCGGCCATATTTTCTGAATGCGTAAAAAGTTTTTTCTATGAAAATTGATGATATTTTAAAATTCTGTAAAGAAAAATAGAAAACTGATAAAACTGTGGCCCGTAATTAGTAATTAGACAAAAATTATAATTCATAAAAGCACGATATTCCGGTAAATTAAGTGCGTCTCTGGTCTCATTTTTTTCTTCAATCACAAATGTTGTATAGCAAGGGTGAAGCGTGAAAAAATGTTTTCAGATTACATTATCACTATTTTTTTTTGGTAGCCGAGTTAAGTTAAGTCGGCTACATTATGAAAGCAAATTAGAAAATCCACTTACTAAATTTTCCGGAAAATCGACTTTTAAGAATTATAGAATTATATTTGAATTTAAATTTTTGTGTACAGACTTAAAAGTTATATTCAAATTTCAATCTTTCATAGAAGCGATTTTTAAAATCGATTCACCCGTTCAAAAGATATCATAATTATCTATATAATTTAATAATATATTTTAAAAAATCTCTTCTATGAATGACTGGAAATTGATTATAGTTCGTAATTCTATAAAATGGAGAGCAGTTAAAATTAAGGTAATTAAAAAAGATGATACTTTGGAAAACTCGATTTTCCGAAAAATTTAGTTTGCTGAACACCCACATTTTTTTCGTAATTTAGTCTAATTTCACCCATATTATTAGAAAATTATAGTGATATTGAAAATTGAAGGCTATTTCTCTGGCTTCGCCACTGTTGTATAGCTATTATATTAAATTCATAAATTTTCATATGCGACCTTACTTACATCTATTACTCTTTTTTTTTTTTTGAACTCCCTATTTGTTTAGTAAATCATTTTATTTTTCAATACTTTATTCTTCAAATTTATATTTTCATTTTCATCTATAACAGTAAGAATTATTTTCGATATTAGTTTTGTCTCCATAAATACAAAACGACGTGAGGATCATTAAAATTACATTCAAATATCGTAAAGTTTTTCCAACATGTGTTAGCCTTTGTATATTTATACTTTACATATCCGAATGAATTTTAAATAGCATTTCAAACACAACATATTTTTATAAGAAAATTATGAAATTTATAATAGAATAAAGTTTAAAATTTATATTCACAAAAAGTTTCTCTATGAATTCCTTCAAAATGAATTAATTTTTAGTATCACGTCTACATTAAAAATTTTCTTTTCATTTTTTCCTTCTTATGAATGACATTAGTGTTTCTAGTTACTTTTGTCATTTTGTACTCCATTTTACAGCTGGTTTATTATATTTCGTATTTATTGCTGAAAAACACAATTATTTTAAAGTAATTGTAAATTTAATTTTATAAACAAAATATTATAATTTATGAAATTTCATAAAAGAAAGAAACTTTTATCTATACTTTTGATACGATCCAAGAATTGTGGCAAATATCGACTCCTATTTATAATTGTAGGAAAGCATACAGTTCAAATAGTCTATATGTTTCATCAATCTGTATAAATCCTAAGCAATATATGGGTATATATATTGAATTTATAACAGATAAGTCAACAAATACAAATGTATTGGGTGTATAACTTTTGGGGATATTTTGGAAAGAAAAACACATTTATTTGAAAGTAACGGTACATTATATTTTATTCAAAGTATTTGCCATCTGAAGTACAACTTTTGACCATCTTGGTGGCAAATTTTGGATTCCATCATAGAAGAACTTCTTAGGTTTTGAAGCAATCCATGAATCCAGCCATGTTTTCATATCTTCGTATGAATTGAACCGCTGTGCAGAAAGGACTGACTGCATCGACCGGAGCAAATAGTAGTCTGATGGAGCAATGTCTGGTGAATATAGCGGGTGGGGTAGGGCTTCCCAGCCAAGTGCTTCTAACGTTTCTTTGACCGGTCTCGCAACGTGTGATCTAGCATTATCATACTGCAGAATCACACGGTCAGGTCTGTCGGCATATTCTGGTCGTTTTTGATGCAATGCTTGACTCAATTGGATTAATTGCTCTCGGTAACGTTCAGCAGTAATGATTTATCCCGGTTTAAATAGCTCAAACTACAATACACCGAGCTGGTCCCACCAGATACACAGCATAACCTTATAACCATGAATATTGCGTTTTGGTGACGATGGACCTGCTTCACCTGTCTTCACCCATCCTTTCAGACATTTTGGATTATCGTAATGGATCCACTTTTCATCACCAGTCACAATTCGATGCAAAATTGAATGTCGTTGAAGGAAAATTTCACACATTGTTTTTCGATTTTCTTGTTGTCTTTCCGTCAAATCATGTGGTACCCAATACGATAGATTTTGGACCATTCCCATCTTCTTTAAACGTTTGGAAACACTTACTTGGGTAGCATTTAATGCCAAGGCTAATTCTGCTTTCGTTTGACATGGATCTTCACTGAGTAAAGCTTCCAATTCTTCGTCTTCAAATTTTTTAGGTGCTCCAACGCGTTCTTTATCACTAATATCAAAATCATTATTTTTATACCGACTAAACCACTACTCACAATTTTTTTGTGTTGGGGAATGTTTACCATAAATTTGTAACAAAAAGGGATAAGTTTCTGCTGCAGTTTTCTTCTAAATAAAATTATTTAACAAAACTTCCCGCAAATGCTGTTTTATTGGTACAAAATTTTCCATTTTTAATCAACTACAAAGAAATACTTGTTTACACTTCAACTGAACTGGTCATATACTGAATATGAAAGGTGGATTCAACTACTTCAATAGGGAAGTATTACCACTTCACACTGCGTATAAGCAATACTACTTACGACACCTATCAGATTATTCCCAGGACTTCGTTAAAGACCCAATACCTACATTAGTGAAATTTTTTAGATTGGGAGTACTTGAATTTAAATAAAAACTTACCATTTTTTATATTTTTTAATGAAAATGTATATAAATCTGTAACTAATGTTCTTGTGAACCATATTTAAAACAAGTGAAAGTGTGATTTTATTTTTAAATCTATTATTATATCAGAATTTTTGTGGGAAAAGTTAAAATTTATATTTTTTATAAAATTTAGTATAATTTTTCAAAAAAAAAAACTAGATTTTCTTAAAAATATCATAAATAATTACTTAAAATATTCCTATTTCTATAAGAAATTATTGCATATACAATAACTTGTAAAATACTTTGTACATTGTTTATTAATATTTCAAAAAAACATAATTTTTGACAAATCACGTACGACATACGTAGATTGAGTTCGTTTTCTCTGATCAGATCAATCGGATTGCTAAAAATTATTATATTGTATACGTTATCTCCATTTAGGATTAAATAAATGGATTTTCTCGTGTCCTTTTTCTATACATAGACAAAAATAATATATAACATAAAAGATATACCAACACGAATATGTAATATTAACAAAAAAATAAAAATCTAATGTATAATAAAACACGCAGAACCATCTATTGTTCGATGATGTAAAATTCTTTAGTATTAAATTTTAGTAGAAAAAGTTAATATCGCAGAGACACCTATTACCTACCCGATGTTATAAATACGGTCTTTTTAGTATTCTTTTTTCTACTTTCTATCGTTTTGTTGTTGTTGTTGTTGTTGTTGTATAAATATAAATAAAAACAATTTGAAAACAAATTTTATACGCAGTATGTGTTTCAATACTTTTAATCATCGATATTTTTATATTTCTTATATTATACTTTTTCATTCCGTGGTGTATTGTTTAAATTTGGTAAATTTTTATATTATTGAATTTTTTAATTTTTGCTTTTGGCAGATATTAAATTATTAATTATTAAAATAAATCAAAATATAAATATTCAATTAAAAATTTTAATTGTACCAAAATTTAATTAATAATATTTTTAATTTTTTTTTTTCATTAATTTATATAATTTGTTTTCATAATTATGAACGAAATACCAACAAATTCAGCAAAGCGAATTAGAAAATGTATCGTCATATCTTGCGATACTAACGATAGCGACCCTCAAGCCCAATTCGTATGTTTTCCATCTTATGGTTCAGAAAAATTTTATAAGTGGGAGTCGGCAATTGGCCAAACAGTTTCCCGTGGTAATCATTTTATTTGTAGAAAGCATTTCTGTCCCAATTCGTTTAGTTTTCAGAAAATTAAACGTAATGCGTGTCCAAACATATTTCCATCACGATCTATGCCAATATCATCAGAATTAATTAATAACTCAGATTTAATCGTAAATAAATCAGGAAACAAGTGTTATAGCAATCGTAAAATAAAAAATGTAGTTAATAATACGAGTGAACTACTTGCCGCCACTAATTTCCTTTGAATTGCGACAACGAGGAATTAACTGTAATAAAGCCTATTCAAACATATGGCATATCGACTGATATGGATACATCAGAAATAACATTAGAAGATATAATAGAAATCGACAAATATGTAGATGTAAGTCGCAAACTAATATCTCCATTTGAGGACCCGGTCTGTAATAGATGCCTAAAACGTGAAAAACTATTAACATATTACAAAAATAAATCTAATCAACTATCATTGTGGAAAAAAAATAACTTAAAACGAATTATTAAGGCGAAAAACATAATTAGAAACAGAACTGTAAGGAAAGTGAAAAGTAAACCAATTCAAGCGTTAATTGATGAAATGAATCATGTTTCAATTTATCCAAAAGCATTTGCGAAACTCATTTTAATTAAGCGTTCTGTAAATAAAAAAATATAGTGAAGAGGAAAAAAGTTTCTCCCAAATGCTTCATTTTAAATCACCTAGTTGCTATAAATTTCTACGTCAATTGCAATTTCCTTTACCATCAATTTCATCACTACTGAGGTGGTTGCAAATTAAATATTTATCTCCTGGTTACAATACAGAAAAAATATGTAATTATATAGGCATTAAAGTAATTACGACAGTGTGTACGATTCTCCTCTTTTAATAAAATCTGTACGAAATGCCATATATGATAATGGGTTACACTGTCCCGATGGTTTTGTAAGTTGGACAGTAATCGAAGAATTATTCAATATTGATAATCAATCAAATCGGATGTGTCACAAATTAACTAAGTCACATGTGTATTTAAACGGTTTTTCAAAAATGAGAGTGAATCTTGCAGCACAGGTGTTAAGCAGATCCGTTGTAGCTGGAATCAGGACGGCAGTCAAATTGAAGAAATTCAAAAATGTTTCATCTGAAGTTGCGTTGTCTACAGCAATGTTTTTTGAAAAAATTGTTAAACTATTTGATTGCTTAAATAGTCGCACAGTTAATTTTATTAACTATTATAGTTTCAAAGCACCAATATCATCAACGAACGATGTCCAGAACAAATTTTTACTGGAAATGATTCCATATCTTAGTCAAATAAATGCCACTTCAAAGTAAGGAAATAAAAAAAAGTATTTTATTGTTTTAATGGACTAGTTCAAAATATTAACGTTGTTCGCGAAATGTCTAATAATTTATTTTCATCGGAACTAGGCATTAACTTTTTATGTACTGGCAAATTAACAACTGATTATATAGAAAATTTTTGAAAAACTGTTTAAATACACATGTGACTTAGTTAATTTGTGACACATCCGATTTGATTGATTATCAATATTGAATAATTCTTCGATTACTGTCCAACTTACAAAACCATCGGGACAGTGTAACCCATTATCATATATGGCATTTCGTACAGATTTTATTAAATGAGGAGAATCGTACACACTGTCGCAATTACTTTAATGCCTATATAATTACATATTTTTTCTGTATTGTAACCAGGAGATAAATATTTAATTGGCAACCACCTCAGAAGTGATGAAATTGATGGTAAAGGAAATTGCAATTGACGTAGAAATTTATAGCAACTAGGTGATTTAAAATGAAGCATTTGGGAGAAACTTTTTTCCTCTTCACTATATTTTTTATTTACAGAACGCTTAATTAAAATGAGTTTCGCATATGCTTTTGGATAAATTGAAACATGATTCATTTCATCAATTAACGCTTGAATTGGTTTACTTTTCACTTTCCTTAAAGTTCTGTTTCTAATTATGTTTTTCGCCTTAATAATTCGTTTTAAGTTATTTTTTTTCCACAATGATAGTTGATTAGATTTATTTTTGTAATATGTTAATAGTTTTTCACGTTTTAGGCATCTATTACAGACCGGGTCCTCAAATGGAGATATTAGTTTGCGACTTACATCTACATATTTGTCGATTTCTATTATATCTTCTAATGTTATTTCTGATGTATCCATATCAGTCGATATGCCATATGTTTGAATAGGCTTTATTACAGTTAATTCCTCGTTGTCGCAATTCAAAGGAAATTAGTGGCGGCAAGTAGTTCACTCGTATTATTAACTACATTTTTTATTTTACGATTGCTATAACACTTGTTTCCTGATTTATTTACGATTAAATCTGAGTTATTAATTAATTCTGATGATATTGGCATAGATCGTGATGGAAATATGTTTGGACACGCATTACGTTTAATTTTCTGAAAACTAAACGAATTGGGACAGAAATGCTTTCTACAAATAAAATGATTACCACGGGAAACTGTTTGGCCAATTGCCGACTCCCACTTATAAAATTTTTCTGAACCATAAGATGGAAAACATACGAATTGGGCTTGAGGGTCGCTATCGTTAGTATCGCAAGATATGACGATACATTTTCTAATTCGCTTTGCTGAATTTGTTGGTATTTCGTTCATAATTATGAAAACAAATTATATAAATTAATGAAAAAAAAAAATTAAAAATATTATTAATTAAATTTTGGTACAATTAAAATTTTTAATTGAATATTTATATTTTGATTTATTTTAATAATTAATAATTTAATATCTGCCTAAAGCAAAAATTAAAAAATTCAATAATATAAAAATTTACCAAATTTAAACAATACACCACGGAATGAAAAAGTATAATATAAGAAATATAAAAATATCGATGATTAAAAGTATTGAAACACATACTGCGTATAAAATTTGTTTTCAAATTGTTTTTATTTATATTTATACAACAACAACAACAACAACAACAAAACGATAGAAAGTAGAAAAAAGAATACTAAAAAGACCGTATTTATAACATCGGGTAGGTAATAGGTGTCTCTGCGATATTAACTTTTTCTACTAAAATTTAATACTAAAGAATTTTACATCATCGAACAATAGATGGTTCTGCGTGTTTTATTATACATTAGATTTTTATTTTTTTGTTAATATTACATATTCGTGTTGGTATATCTTTTATGTTATATATTATTTTTGACATAGATTAATTTATTTAATCGATGAATATTGTGAAATAATTTAGATCAATTATTGTAAATTTTTAAATATGAAGAAGTTTCTAATATTTATACAAGATAAATAGATAAGAAACGTGTAAATAAAAATAAATATATATCATAGCTGCACCAATAGAAATAGCAATTAAATGTAATTTAGAGTAATATTCAGTTGACATCGAGCAGAAAGGAAATTGTGAGTTCGTTTTCTGCACAGATTGATTTACATCCGAAAACAATCTGTCTGTGCTAAATATATATAATAAGCAAGGTAACGAACTCACTAATGATATATCTTCAATTATGCTTTGTAAAACAAAACCGAGAGAAAAAAAGATACATTAAATATTGAACAATTAATTGTATGAAAAGGATATTTTATTGTTATAATTATATTTATTGTATTTATTTAATATCAATTAATATGTCGCAACAACAACAGTTTTATGTATATCTTTCTAATAAAATACCCTTTATTGAGAAATTTACATTACGTTAATTTAATCTATTATTCTTTTAATTTTGTTGTTATTTTTTATTTACACGCATATAGTTGAAATTTAAAACTGGCATACGTGTTAAAAGTTGAAACGGATTCAACTTTTACTGCGTCACGAGCATCACGATCAAACCCTCAACCTATCTTCAGCATTGAGATGTTTCCTATTCCAAAAATTAAATTCTTTTAATTTTTTCAACTGCCCTTCTCTTTATTTAATTAAAATGTCTTATAAGTTAATATGGTTCAATTTGTTTTGAGAAACGCTCAATGACATGGAGATCCAGTTTTAGACGTCAAATTGATATCAGCACTCTCTAGTCTCTGATACGCTTGGTTAGATTTTGGAAATACAGATATATAAGATTATAAATTTGGAAATTATGCTTAACGACGTTTTTAAAAATTTTATTGAAATTGATTAATTGTTAAATGCAGAATGAAAGAATTCAATTTTGGCAGTTTGATTCGATTTTACCAAAACACACATAATATTAATATAATTAATTATTCAGTACAAAAACATGATGTACTATTATTTTCCATATAATATCTTTATTTAAAATAAAAAATGTATCCATTTTCTTGAAATACCATTCCTCACTCATTATTATTACAGAATCCCATATATATTATTTATATTTAGTAATAGCCTATAAAGAGTATATGGTTTAATATCATAATATATCAATGTATTTTAAGACAAATGCACGAAACAAGATGTGTGCGTATATATTTTTTATAGTATTCAATTTTCGTCACATACATTCTTAAGTGTATTAAATTGTTAAAGTTCGCAATTTCATTATAAAGATAAAATATATGTTTCAATATATTAAATTCGCACATATGAAAAAAGGTATAATCATGCAGTATAAGATAATAAATGTTATAAATGTAAACAAATTCTATATTGCATTAAATAAATTTGAATTTATAATAGAAAATGTGGTGTACATAAAATAAAAAAAAAACAAACACCATAAATATTTTAGAGACTAATTCAATAAAAAGGAAAACTAGACCCATATTCATTCAAGGATAAGATATCACATAACGATATAAATTGTATAATAAAATTATGTATATATAAATATATATAAAAAATGTATGAGGAAACATTACACATTTAATAGAGCCATTTATCAACTCCTCTAGAAATGTTGTATAAGTGGAAAAAAGGAAGAAAATATATTATATATTGTATGTGGAAAAATAGGAAAAAATTGTTCCTCTATCTATCTATCTATCTATCTATATGTGTATTGATGTCAAATTGTCGAATGAATTTGTGGCTATATGGTCACTTACATATAAAATTTATACTTTAATAGTTTAATATATATATATATATTGTGCTGGACGAGTACAGTGTGTCCAACAATTTTGATTCAGTACCTCGTCACTGCTGATTGATATCAGAAGAAAGTTCATGACTTTTTTGAAACACCTCAAGTTGTTTCACAAATTTTCTGTTGGCAAAAAAATCGGAACTTTGCGAAGATTACTCTAAAATCATCAAAATAATATCGTTTAGTTTAGTTGTCCCTTAAATGTTGATGATTCAACACATAATTATATGCAAACATTCGCCAAACATATATTTTATCATGATGGTACATCAATTCAATTTACCGATCATAATATACCCTTTTCACATAGTTTATATCTTTAAAAGCGTCGTCTAAGAATCAAAACCGATAGCATTGATATAAAAATAAGAAAATATATATATATAAAACCAACTAAATGTGTAGGCTTCACAAGATACAATACAATAATAAGTCGAAGATTACATGAATTTAGTTACTCCAAAAAAATTTCTTATACTTATCAAAAGTCAATTTGAAATAAATGATAGAAATTTTATGAAATTAATGGATTTAAGCTTTATTAAGGGTGAAGAGTGAAGAGTTTTGCATGTGATTGTGATGATCGAACATTTTAGGCGTGCGATGGTATCGGGTGAATGCAAATGTGTACCTTAAAATTATGCAAAATTACGTCGTAAAAGATGGAAATCATATATTTGTGGATAATTTCATCTTCCAACAAGATGTATCCGTTTTATACACCAACAATAATTAAAAAATATATAAACTATTTTACTTTAGTGTTGTTTGAGTGGGATTCATACAGTCGTCAATCGATAATTTGTGGAGCGACTTGAAAATCTGCATAGCAGCAAAAAAAGTAATGAACTTCCTGGCTGATATTAATTACGAGTGGCGAACTACTGATTCAAAGTACAGTTGTGAATTAATTGAAAACTTGACACATTAGTGTATATTCGTGGGCACAATATCGGGTGGTGCATATTGAACATTAATCGCAAAATGGATATATTTTCGATACAGGAATCAATAAGATGCAATAATATTGATTACATGTTACACCATGAATAACATTTTTTATTTTTATTTTATTTTGTTTTTTTTTTACATTAAGAGATTATTAAAAATAGAAAAAATTATTATAAAATTTCAATTTCATTTTTTATCACACACAGTTGAAAATTTTGGACTATTTTTTAAACTATTTTTGGTTACATACCGGTCCACACCGAAATTTGATTAAAAAGTAAACCTTAGAAAGTTTTTAAAATAATAATCAAATCATTATTGATTAAATTTTAAAGCTAAGAAGTTTAAAAATATTGTTGCCAAACCGGAAAGTTAGTTTATTTTAAACTGCGAGGGTTTAAAATATCGAAAATATAAACTCAAGTATGACATGTGATTTTAAAATATATTAACAATTTTTTTTTAAACGCAATTTTATAATATTTTCTATTTTGATTGTCGAAGTCGTTTTAATCTTCGATAGTTTAAAATACAATTTTATAACCCTAAAATAATAATATTATTACTTAAAAATAATACCAAAATAGTTTACAATATTGTAAAAATTAGAATTTGGTTTGATCATTAAATGGTTTAAAAATCGTCGTAAACTTCACTTATTATTTAATATTTCCTATAGTTTATAAAAAGCGTGTAAACTAATTTTCGGTTTATGGATTAGTCCAGCAAATTTCAACCGTGCATAAATATTTTGAGAAAATAATTTATATGTGAAGTTGGAAATAATTTTAAGGTTCACTGTACGTATACAAAACATTATTTTTTGTAATAGTATATTTTTATATGAGATGCAGATGCATATAAAAAGAATGATATATAATACCATATTCCATATATAAATAATAGAAGTACCTCTCAATGGTGAGATATATCAAGGGACAAGAACAATATATTACTATGGTAAAATTATCATACTAAGGAATCGGGTGAGGTTACGCATTTATTGTAATTAATATTATTAATGCAATTTGCAATTAATTTTGAACGTATACACTTATAATGGGTTAGTTTAATTAACTCCTCAGATAATTCTGGAAACTTTATATCCACAACAGTTTTGTTTTACCGGCTATTCTCACGCAAACATGTGGTAACTTGACTATTTCTTATTGATCAAATTTGGTATATCGGTTGAGAAATTCTCAATGAAAATAGTGATATGCCCATATAAATCTGAACAATTGTCATGTAATGCCGAAAAAAAGCAAAACTCACCCAGAGTAGTTTTACTTAAACTTGAATAATTTGATCATTTCTCGTCCAATTATGATCAATCATTCATACATTGAGCATAGGCATTGTATGAACAGATTTCATGAAATTTTTTTACATTAAATTTCCCAGTTTCCACATAACATTATCGGGTTTTTTAAAATGTTCAGAATGCCTTTTTTGTTTTTGCGGTGTCCAATTGTGAATTAAATAATATTTTGAGAAATACGTACATGAACTTGTTATGTTTCTATGAGAACAAAAAAATAAGTACAATATATAGAGAGGTTAATTTATACGGATGCAAATAACATTCAAGGGATATCATTATTATATGGAACGAGGTTATTAAATATGGAAATTGGGTGTGCTGTGAAAAATATCACTATGGTAAAGTTATCACTATAAATGTAGTATATATCACTAAGGAAAGTTTTACTGCGGCAATACATTCATTTTGTTTGCAGAACAAGAATGGTTCACTTTATATACCGACTCACATAAAATATAAAGGAAAAAATCAGGCAAATTGTAAAAGATTCTTAGCAATAAATCTTGGTTGAAAACATATATATATTTTTGCTATTCACTTATGTTCTGTATGTAGACGAGAATTTATACGTATATGTATGTCATGGATATATGGTCAAATTTCTATATATGGTGTCGTATATATATAGTCGTATATGTGAATAGTTCCGGATATTTATTATTAAACCTTAACAAAGAATAAAGATTTATTTATTTCTTTTATTATTATTATGTTTTTTTTTTTACATTTAATTTAGTATAAATTATAAAAAGATCATATAAAATATATACAAAATTTTTATTTATTTCTATTAGACTACGAAATATTTTCTAAACAAATTATTTATAGTGTAACATTCCGTGGCTATATGACGGCTCAAACTGGGTTGCGGAGCCATATTCGCATATATACAATAACAATATTATTTATATTTTTTTCGTTTTATGTGTAACAGGCAAGCAAACAGCATCATTTCATTTTAGATTTTAGTGTGTGATGATCATCAGATGAGTGAACATCACAAAAGTTTTATATCAAAGAAATTATAGTCATATTTAACAATTTTCAGTTTATTACAATTATTAATATTTATTATTTTTAAATTACAATAATAATTTAACAATTTTGTGTTGTTACTGTTCAACTACAATTGACACGACAATTATGGGCGACGACTTGTAAAAAGTGTTTCATGAAAATGAAATTTATGCGCTAAGCACCCACGTGGTCCTATTTTTTTTTTTTTCAAAAAAATGTGATAAAGTTTTTAATTTTAAGATTTTTCAAAAATAATATTTATGTTTTTAAAATAAATTCTCAATTTAAATAAATAAAATTATAATTAAATAAGCATTTGATAATTGAAAATAAATTAGTTTATGATTCATATGACAAATCGACGCAGTAATAAACGCTTCAATTGTCAATTTTTAACCTTCGTGCACAATCACGTCAATTATATAGTTGGAACTTACAAAGTAACACTACCCAAGTGATACACACTTCGAGTTTCTTCAACAACGGTACAAATGTACAATAGAACTTTGAAAAATAATTAGTCCATGTTTTTTGTTTTTTTGATGTTCGTTTTCGCTTTTAGCGGTAGTTAATGCTCTTCAAAGTTGCTCCCCCCTATGATTGCAGTAAATACACCAAAATGCCTTGGATATCAAATCAAATGCAAGGTATAGCCGTTTTGAATGAATATGAGGTGAAATGTACAAAATTATTTATTTTAATAATGAACTATTCAATAAACTGTAATACTATCTACCATATTTTTTCAACTCTTGAACTACTTTGTTTGAGTATATAGTGTTACTTGTTAGTGTTATGACGAAAACTTAATACATTTTCCACCAATTTGTGCACATCATATCTTTAGACTTTAGATTAATAATAATATTAATATTATGATATATTTTGATGTTTGACCAATTACACAGAAATACAGAAATACGCTAATTATTTCAGCTGAGAAATTTTTGATGGAAACTTTATCATAAATTAAATATATTCAATCAGAATTTTTAATGGTGAATGCATACTTCTTTTATAATCTTAATTTATAATTCAATTTTCTTAAGAGATTTAGTAAAATTTAATAGAAAACCAAAACGATTTTCTTGATGGATGCTGAAATTATGATAAATTAATAACCTTTGTAAAGAGGTCTTTATAACAAATTATCAAATGGGAGATGATTATATAATAATTTTATTTTATATACAATATTAATAACCCAATTAGGGAATCCAATACCGGGATGCCGTCCAATTTTAACCGGTGTATTAAATATTTTATTATTTTAAGATTCGATACCGGTGTTACGGTATTGGAATGCCTAGTTCTGCTGGTCAAACAATAGAAAGAATAAAACCAAATATAGGTCTACACTACACGCACTAAAGGATATAAAATAAAAAGTAATATTAACCAAAACTTCAATTTTCCTCATATAACAAAATCAAGCATTTCATGTTGGATATTGTAAATAAAAAGGGAATTTTGGGATCCGAACATATAGCTTTGAGAAAAGCGATCAAATGAAGTTGTAGTAAAGTAATATTAACCAAAATTTAAATTTTCCTCATGTAACAAAATCAAGCATTTCATGTTGGATATTGTAAATAAAAAGGGAATTTTGGAATCCGAACATATAGCTTTGAGAAAAGCGATCAAATGAAGTTGTATAAAAAATGAGGTAAGGAAGGTCGACGAGGAATTAGTGGAAATAGTAGAAAAGCCTAAAAATTTAATGAACAATACATCTTTCAAGATGTTTAAAAAGGGAAATGAGCCTCTTGGAGGATAAAGGTGTGCGACGAAACTATCTACAACAAGTGTACTTTTAACGGTTCTTACACAACCAGTTTTGAGTAACGAAAGATTTTTTCTGCGGCTATTATTTTAAATAAGTTGTGGTGCAGAATGGATGACCAAACTTTGGATGCAATTTGTTTTTTTAAGAGGGTACTTTAAAGGAGACAGAGTCTTACTGAAAATAAGAATAATACGTTTTAATTGAAATATTATTTAAAGAATTTTTATTTGAAAGTGTCTTTATGTTTATTTTATTTATTATTTTTCAATTTTATATAAAAACTAATTAATAATATGAATAATTTGGTATTATAATGAAATAAAAATATTTGCTTTGAATACCGTAATACCGGCCTTCATTTTTCGTTCGGTATTGGATTCCCAACCCCAATCAATTTGAAAACAATCATCAATAAAAAACATCACAATGAAAACAAACAAAATGACTCTCTTATACCAACAAATTTTTAGGCACAATATAAAATGCACATAAACAATACATTTCTGGGATTACCCATAGAAAGAAAATATTGGTGGTTGGGTTGTTTTTATGGGACACTGCACGCTAAACAATGATTTCGGCAAAATGTTTTTAGATACAAATGCAAATTGTGCTAAATATTCCTTTGTCGGAAGAATCGGCATAGCACCACTTATTTGAATATATGGCCTATGCGAAAGCTAGGCATTGGATATAAGAGGAAAATTCGCAATGGATCGTTCTACAATACAACGGATCATATAATAAACATTTCTGGTTTCATTTCTGGAACCAGGCACTTCGTGGATTAACTCACAGCTAGAGTACCGTTGACCTTCCTTGGTCTAAGTGCACAAGAATTCGCGAACGATATATTGTTGCTCGTTGAGACTTTTTTTATATTAATTAATATTAAAATTTTCTTCTTTCCTGATTGTTTTTACAAATCTGACGTATATTTTTTTTTGTTTTTATGCATTTGATTAGAATACGTTGAGAAAGAACACATATTTAGTATTTGTAAATTTGTTATTTCATATAAACTTCGAACAACAAACATTAAAAAAATACAATATACATAACTTTTGAATAACAAAAATAAGATAACACGATACTCTCGCACAATCTTACGGATAATACAATTTATAACAAATAACGTATAGCAGTAGATCGTGAATATATCCTTCTTATCTTTTATGCAATATATTGTACTATATATAGAATATTATATTCAAAATCATTTCTTAATTTTAAATTTAAATTGAAAATTCAATTATCTTCTCAGTTGTATAAATAAATAAATATACATTTTAGAGATAGTATAACTAACTAATAATATATAAAACAAATTTATATGTAAACATTATGTACATACAAAATGTAAAGAAAGAGTCTTGACTGAATAGAATCTGTTTAAAATTAATGCCTTATTTGTTTTAAATTGCTTTTCAATGATGTCACCGTGATATATTATATCCAATCTATGTAAATATTATTCACAATATAGAAATTGTATATTTAGGTTATGTGTATTGTAGGTATATATACACTATGAACTTGCAAGAAATACGATATGATACAATTTATTTTTCTGTGTAGACACATACACACGAATATATTTTATCAATTTTAGAATTTATTATTATTATTATTTTTTTTTTTGTTCCTTTTAGTCTTTCGAAAATGTTTTTTTTACTATATATATTGCCTTTCAGTAAATAAATTGACATTAAAATCAATACATTAGTTATATCCTTACTTACTAATGTCTATACATAATCACATATACATATATAGATTCTATACGGTGAACATTGTTTATACAAGGGATACACGATATAATCGAATATTGCATTCAATCCAATATAATCCATGTTACATTTAATTAATATGAAAATTAATATTATATACTCCATCTGTCCTATAATAAACCGGAATGGATATATAAACCATAGAACACGTGCCGAACCATTAAACTTAGTTTTTTTTTGATTATATGTTCTGTGAATGTTCCTCAATAAACTGGCAACAAATTTCATGACATTACATTCGGTGCAAGCGAAAATACAGCACACAAAATTACTGTTTTTGTGCGTTGGTCGAAATGAATGAATATAAAAACAAAGAACCAAGATTAAATGTTGTTTTAAAATTGGTAAAAATACTACTCAAACGTATGATTTGTTTAAAATCACTTATCGGTGATAATTGTGTGTTAAAAGCACAAGTCGTTAAATGGCATAACTAACTCACAGAAGACATAGAGAAGCTAAATTTAAGTGATGATGAACGTCCAGGTAGACAATATGAAGCAATTTACTGAAGAAAACATTGAGAAAGTGTATGATTTGGTGAGAATTTCTAAGAAATCTTCAGCGAGATTCAACGAAATGGAGCTTTGAACACCAACAATAATAATTCATCGAATTTTAACTGAGAAAATTGATCTACGATAGGTGAATTCAATGTTTGTTCCACATCAATTAAATGATGACCAAAAATTGTATAGAATTGAACAAATCATCAAATTTGTTTTGCTTAATCATTCACCACATTCACTTAATTTAACTCCCTGCGACTATTTTCTATTTCCAAAACTTCATTTGGCTATGAAATGAAACCGTTTTACATTAGTTGAAGGCATTCAAATGGCGACGACTGCACCGTTCTCAACAACATCAACCAATCACATACATAAAAAGGTCATTTTATTCGCACTTGTTGAACGTGCAAATCGATGCGATTTCGCAGTTGTAGGAAATTATATTGAATAAATAAAATGGTTTTTATGGAAATTTAATATTTATTTTTATGTTTTTTTAATCCAATTCGGAATATTATGGGACAGACGTTAAATAGCAACGTTTTGAGTTAAATTTTCATATCAAAAATATTGTTGGAAATATTGTTCAAATTAAGCGAATTTGTTCAAATTTAAACATTATTAAATTCTAATTTTTTTAAAAAATAATAGAAAACACATTATAATAATTTTTGAAACATGATTTTCATTCAAAATAGTTTCCATTTGACTCAATACAGCGTTTGGCACTATCAACTAATGCATGCATAGGCTTTTTTTATGGAACATCCTTATAAAATGCTTCTATTATAGCAGTTTTCAATTATGGGTACAGAAATAGTTATATGGCGAATACGGCGAGCGTGGCTGCTGCTGAGAGAAATCATCGTTTTTTCATCATAAAATCATTCGCTGGCTTGGTCTTGTGAGGTGGTACATTATGATGATGCAATAAAAACAGCTGTATTTTACCTCGTGTTAAAACGGTCCAATTATTGTCTTTACAGGGTATTTAATTCATTAGTCAACATTCTTGCAATGATTTTATGGACCAATTCGGCACGATTTTTAAATTCTGGATGTCCTCGCCTTGGCTTATAATTTAAATCGTCACGGCTTTTTTTGAAACGTTAAAAAACCAATCATAAATTTGTAGTTGTGGCTTATATAATCCCACATCATAAATTGTTTTCAACAATTTGTCAGTCTCCGCACATTTTTTTTCAATTTTAAAACAAAATTTAATATTTGCTTTTTGTTCCATGGCATTTTTACGACGCAAGCATCAATACTAATGAGTACTGACACTGAAGTGTGTGTAAAGTTTTAACGTGTCACCCACGATTTGAATAAAGTTGCGTGCGTTTTAAACAGGAAAGTTGTTTCTTTTAAACGTGTTCTATTTTTTAAATTCAAATTGTGGTTATTTACACGACACACTGTGGTATATGTAATTAGCAGATACCTAACCATAATTGTATCTATAGATCAGCGACGAACCCTATGAGAAATAGTAGAAATAGTAATAATAATAATTTCTATAATATTTCTGTAATTTTAATTTCTCCTAAGAACATAGAATTTTAAAAAACATAAAATATTCACTGAACAGTGAAACCTTGTTCTTATTTTGGAAACAATATTGCCTGAAATCGAAAATACTCGTTTGCTAGCTACTGAGGTTTGTTTGTTAGTTTTCAGGGCATCAAATAATAAATTTTTTTTTGTGTTTGGTTCTTGGTTCTTTTATTCGTTACCTCAAATGTTGAAAGTTCGACTGCCGGCCACGCAAATTTTTTTTCATATTATTGTCTACTTTTAACTCGGCTATCAGAAAAAATAATATTATGATAATCTGAATAAATTTTTACAAGCTTTGCCAATGATCAATAGTCTATATATTTGTACAGATTCAAATACATACAAATGTAAATATATAATACATTAGATCTATCTTCCCTAGTAACACTGTCCGTTGTTTGTCCACAAAATATCCGCATTATATGCAGTAGTTTGTAGTTTTAATCCGAGGAAATATCAATGGATTTCTTACGGATGTCCTTGGATTATCCGTATTTTTCCGATGATAATTTCTACGAACTCTTCTTAGAAGTATTTCTCGTTGCTATTGTTACACAGAATATTCATAGAATCCACGAATTTGGACAAAAATATCTTTGGATCGTCCATGCATTTTGGCAAGTAATACCCGTGAATTGTTCGCATTAGCAGAATAAATTTTCTTATGACGATGATGCCAAATCGCGATTTGATTCAGTTTTTTTACCGATAGACCAGAAGTTCTATGAGCACAGAATGAAGATGCTGAACGATGGCAAAAATTCATTGTGTATTTTTTTTGGTAATAAACAAGAATGAAAAATCGCGGATAAAATCTATGAAAAGTCTAACAAAATAAAAAAGAGTGAGAATTATATCTAGCTAAGCGTAATATACAAAATTGGAACCACTGGTTTGGATAATTGGTGAAATAAATTATGAATATAATAGCGTGCGGATATATGTTGGACATATTACTCTGGCAATCCAAAGATTTCAATTGATCTAAATAAAATACGATTATATTAAGTGAAAAATCTATGGACATTCTTTGAACAAATTCCAATTCTCTGCGGAAATTTTCCTCGTTTATCAAAGTACGGACAAGTTGTTGCTTGGGTTATTAAATAAAAACACTTTATATAATAGAATAATTCAATTGTTTCCTTATTATAATTATATAATTACATTTTAAGCAGAGTAAACTTCAGTTTTATCATAAGATAATATTAATATAATATAACCAACCGTACATGTATTTATAAATCGCGTACACCCCATCAACAGATAAATGAAATAATATTTATTCTCAAATTACCTATAATAAAATAGCTTATGAAGCAAAAATTTATGTTTATTTTATTTATTTATTTTTTATGTATGGTAAAAGTTGAAGTATAAATATATCGTTATAAAACCGAGGCAATATAATACATTAAAAAACAAGAACCAAACTCACCCTATTTATGGAATAGAAAAATTGCAAACGCATCAATAACCATTGGAATTGAAATCAATTTTATCTTTCCTATTTTTTTTTTCTTCAGGTAAAATATAATGAAGTGGTTATATAATACCAATAATACCTACCAAGAATTAAATATAACATATTTTTTTTGTAGTATACCTAAATGAAATTCTTTGACTTATAATAAAATAATACTCGTATATTCTATAATCAAAATCACAGAATATATATTGCTTCGTCATCGTGTTTCTTACCATATATTTAGAATAAAATCATTATAAGTATACTTACTTATATGTGCGAAGTACATTATAATATTGATATTATTGGCTTGAAATATGTAGAGAGACGTATATTGTAAGCGATTGTTTAATATTAAGTATATAATATGAGAAGTGTCTGAGATCATCAAATGCAGATGGACTATTTATATTTACCAGGTATAGGAGTATGAAGTGAGCCGCTGCCAATAAATGTCTGTACTTATATTAGTAATTGTGAAAGAGCCTTAATGCGATGTTTTTTTTTATTGTTTTGATATCTGTCAACAACATTAAGTGTGGTAAATTCCATTTGTAATACAACAACATAAAATTTTATCGTGTTAAAAATGTCTAATTTTGTGCCTTCAACAAACGATTTGCGGGTATCATTAGTTTCTTGTTATCATTTAAAGAAAAACGCAGCTGAATCTCAACGAATGCTTGTAGAAGCTTTTGGTGATCATGCTCTATCATTAGCAACATGCAAAAGATGGTTTCAACAATTTAGAGAGAAAGATTTTGATTTGAGAAATGAAGAACGTGGAAGACCACCAAAAAAGTTTGATGACAGTGAATTGCAAGCATTGTTGGACGAAGATGATACACAAACTCAAAAACAACTTGCAGAAGCCTTAAATGTAAATCAAAAAACAATTTCTAATCGTTTAAAAGCAATGGGAAAGATTCAAAAGTGTGGAAAATGGGTTCCACATGAATTGACTGAAAGGCAACAAGAAAATCGAAAAACCATTTGTGAATTGCACCTTCAACAATACAGAAGGAAGTCTTTTTTGCATCGAATCGTGACTGGTGATGAAAAGTGGATATATTTTGAGAATCCTAAACGCAAAAAATCATGGATTACACCAGGTAAAGCAGCAACATCGATTGCAAAACCAAAACGATTCGGTAAGAAGAGAATGCTTTGTGTTTGGTGGGATCAGGAAGGTGTGGTGTATCATGAACTTCTGAAACCTGGTGAAACTGTTAATACGGTTCGCTACCAACAACAAATAATCGATTCGAACCATGCATTATTAGATAACCGACCAGAATGGACAGAAAGAAAGAAAAAATCTGTTAAGGTAATTTTGCGACATTATAATGCACCAGCACACAGAGCAAAACCAGTTCAGGATACGATAAAGTCGCTTGGATGGGAGCTGTTGCCACACCCGCCTTTTTCACCAGACTTGTCTCCTTCGGACTACCATTTGTTTTCATCGATGGGACATGCTTTGAAAGAACAGCACTTCAAAACATCTGAAGAAGTTGAAAATTGCTATCTGAATGGTTTTCGTCCAAAGCAACACCATTTTTTCGACGTGGTATACGAAAATTGCCTGAAAGGTGGTTAAAATGTGTAGAAAGCGATGGAAGTTATTTTGAATAAAATGTTTTTGATTTTTCTATTCTAAATAATGTGTTTTTCTTCCTTTAAAAAGGGCTCATTTCATACTCCAATACCTGGTATATATGAATATTACATTTGCCTCGCGTATATAACATCATCGAAGTATATATAGTTTTATAATACATTATGTTTTTTATTGTGATTGTTACTTAAGTTAAGGCTAACAAAAACGGTGGTCCATATTGCTAATTTTTTATATAGGTGTGTGTGTGTGTTTGAGATGTAGCGATAGGGAGTAACTGAATTATTATATATTTTATTATTATAATATGAATGTTATATATAAATATTTCTTTGGAATATCGAATTAGATCACTAAACCAAGTGGGCTATATGGTTTGATAACTCGCGAACATACACCAAGACATCTCCCCGTAATAGTTCCCTTCGCTTTACGGCATAACTATCTATAAAATCGCAGTCAAGTTGGCATCTTCATTCCGTTCTCATAGAACTTCTGCTCTAGTGGTAAAAACTGAATCAAATCGCGATTTGACATTATCGTCAGAAGAAAATTTATTCTGCTAATACGGATAATTCATGGGTATTACTTGCTAAAATGCATGTTCAATCCAAAGATATTTTTGTTAAAATCCGTGAATCTGCTCACAAAAAATTTGAGTATAAATTCTATGGATATTCTGTGGAATAATATCAACGAGAAATACTTCTAAGGACAATCTGTGGAAGTTATCATCGGAAATATACGAATATTCCAAGGACATTTTTTAAAATATTCCATGGACTGGGTTGCACTCATCATATAAAATTCGAGGCGGACATCTGTAAGAAATCCATTGATTTTTCCACGGATTGAAACTACGGACTACTACATATAATGCGGAAATTTTACGGACAAACTACGGACAGTGTAACTAGGGCAGGCTTAAATTAAATGTATTATTTTAAATATCTAACGGCTATACTTAATTTACCTCACGGGGATGTCTCATGGTAGCACAATGATATTTTTTACAATTTTACTTAACGCCTATATTTGTTCCAATAACGAATCTGACGATTTTCTTTAATTTATTTCATATTTTAGGAAATTTCATTATCTTCCAACAAGATATTTATTATAATACGTCTTCGGAAAAATTCGCCATCCAAGGCTATATTCTAGATGCGATGAAACATGTTTTTGGTTGGTTTTTTCTTTTTACCAAATTTTTTTTTCATTACCAACTATATGTTAATTATTTTTTTTTTACGTACAAGTTGTCATTATTTATGTGATGATTGGATTAATGGTACATTGGATGGTCATTGTACGGTACCCTTAATTTTGGGTACAATTTTCAACAGCACGTTAAATTACGTTGTGTAGGATTGGAATATTTTCATAAAAATTAATCCAAACATATATATGGTAGACTATATCTGAATGAACAAAGTAATTAGGTAATCTCACACCCTTCGAACAATTCTACTTATAACCTTTGTCGGATTGCATATTTTTGAAACGATCCATTTCGGGTCAACGGCTAATATGTAGGTTAGTTTTATTTTCGATTGGCTTTGTGAATTAATAAAAACCGTTCTCCAATAACTAAAACAATAAACTTTTATGTTTCACAATAATTGAGACTGCAAAACTGAGCCCGAGCTAGCTTTTCCAAAATATTTTTCATTCAAAAGACAAGCAATTTCATATGTTTTTATTTGATACCAAAATTATGAACGCACAAAAATCAATCGCAATCACTGTTTGCGAAAACCATGATTTTATTTAATTAAAATAGATACAGTTTAATTATGAATTTCTAGAATCTAATATTGTGTCCCAAAAATATGCAACTACTTTTATATCTCGTTGAACTATTATTCATTTGGGTAATTGCGCATTCTTTATGTTGTTAAATTAATTATAAATACTAATTATATACTCGTATTATATATTCCATTTTAAATTATTCCGTCTGAATAATGGTTAATGATGTATTAATGCATTAAGACCTACACATAATGATGGTCATAAATGTTTTTAAAATAGGATATTGACCATATCTTGATAATTAATCAGTTTTCTTTAACATAATAATTAATTAATATAATATTAAGAACGATATTTTATTATTTTATTTATACACTACATTTATTATTTACAAACACACACCTCTGTTAAAGTGGTTACGAGTCAATGCAGTGCGTTTTGTTGTTTAGTTATCCAATCTGACGTGATCTGCAGCTAACGTCTTCCAATCCCGCATTTTAAGGATCTTATTATCACAGTTAACTGCATCTAGCCATAATGACGGTTATTTTACTGTCTTATTATCATTGTGAGGAATAGCACATTACCTTTTTTTGACTGTCCGAAACTATATAGTTATCGCATTACTTTAAAATATTACCAAATATTGAGCTCATTTTAAGGTGAAAATATGGAAATACATTTGAATTAATTTTAAACTTTAGACAATTTGCAAAACTGCTTTTTAATCCATTTTTCTGAAAATAACAAAGTGTCAATTAATCCACTGTAACTTTTACAATAATGGTCGAATTATTGTGAAATTTGGCACTAATGAAATAACATACGGATATTTCGGTAGAGGGGCCATCTGGCGGTTAGACCCAGGACTTTTTGATCCAAATGTGTTATAATAAAAATGGTTCAGAAATAATAAAATGGCGTATAACTTTTGACAGAATTCATAAATTACAATGCATAGTAATAAAAGTAGATAAAAACTACCTTTTTATTACTAAAAAATATAGGATTTATAACATTCTTTAGTATGTGGGTGGTCATAACACTTAATTAATATCATAAATCATTGTATAAAATAGAGTAGATTTTATTTGTCAACTATTTATTTATAAAATTATTTTTTATCGTATGAAATATCTTTTAATTAAACACACCTTGATTTAATCTAAGGACAAAAAAAGGAGAAGAGACCAATTTAAAACGCTATTGTAACGTCAATATATACAAATACATAATACATTCGTTTATAATTCAATATGTGTTAATAGAAAAATACGCATAAATACAATAAATAACAATATACATTTATCAATTGTTAAAGTATAATAAAGTTAATTCTTAATTTTGTTGTAACATTTCTTAAAATCTCTTGCCAAGAAATCAATGTTTATATAAAAAAAACGACCCTCATTGAAGTTGCATTTCTTATATTTCGTATTACATTCGCATCGTCATTTTTGTAGAAATTTTTTTATCAATTGTCATTCAATAGTAATACGTACATCGTTTGTTCCATCATAATAAACTAGAATGACTATTCAATATGAAATTTAATCGGTCCGGAGCGACCATCTGAAGCAATTTACTGAAGAAACATTAAAAAATTGAGTGATTTCGTGAACATTTTTAATAAATCATCAGAAAGATTCATCGAAATGTAAATGGGAAAACAATAATTCATCGAATTTTAACTGAGAAAATGTTAAAACATTTCACTGAATTGAACTAATAATCAAAATTTTTTTGCTTAATCATTCACCGCATATCCACTTAATTTAATTTCCCTGCGAATAATTTCTGTACCCTAAACATCATTTGGCTATGAAATAAAAAGAAACCGTTTTGTATCAGTTGAAGACATTCAAAAGGCGACGAACAATTAAATGCTATCCAATAAATCATAGCTTATTTCTATAACATTTATTGACAGGTAATTTTTTATATTATTTGTACTGCAAAAGTATATGTCAATGGCCACATTTTACTGAAGAAATAAAAATCACATCAACATTAATAATCAGGCGGAAGAAAAGTAATTAATTACTATATATTACCAACTTTATGTATATTTAGTTAAACTTTGTATAATCCATAGTACTACGTACTACTGTATGAGATTAATTAACATTAAACATAAATGTTATGTATTCTCTATACATATAAGTGGCTATATAGGTTTAAATAAGGTTTATCAAATAATAAATGAATTCATGCAATGATTTACACTTTATTAACAGCTAATTAATATTTCTCTATTATTGCTTATTTAAAACATTTAACTAATAAAGGAATTTAACTTATAATAAATGCGATCGAATAATAATAATGAATTAAAATTATAAACAATTAATTATTCGCATATATCAACTCGTTTATAGTTAAATCCTGTACGGTTTTGGTTTCATTGTTATTGATGGAGTTAATGAAAGCATTACAGGAAATGTGCAGTGTACAGCGATCCGGAATTTGCTTTTTATTGTACTTTTACCGAACAGCTAATATATCTAGTTCGTCTTGACAGAGATTTGAAAAATTTAAAGATGTCAACTACAACGCCATTTACGAGATCTTCTGGTGTAAGGAATTCTGTTGCCAGAAAACTCATTATTCTTCTTGCACACTGGCACTATATATTTTGTTTCATTTCGTTCTCATTTATAAACATACAATAATTAATATCGTTTTCGGTTACATCCATTCTATGAAAATGTTGTCTGAAAAGGAAAAGATGTGTGGAATGCCGTGAACCTGGATTATTTAACCATTTCTCATTTAATTTTAATCAAATTTTATAAATGTAAATTGTAGATTGAAAATGGTATTATAAGAAATAGTATTTGGAAAATTCCTATAAATTAATAGGCATCAGTACACGTTTAAGAAGTAGACTCTGGAAACATGGAAACAATTTGACTACTTCTAAAAACTAATTTTAATCAAATTTGGTATATATGTATGTTGAGAATGGGATTACAAATAAACAATTTTCATGAATTTCCTATATATATATAGGTCTGGTCATCAGAAATATTATTATATGAACATTTTGTTTATTATTTGGTCATTTTCAATTTATTTTTTTTATCAAATTTTGGTGTAGATTAAATAAAAAATTTTGATGAAGTGTACCAGGTATAGGAGTATGAAATGAGCCTTTTTTAAAGGAAGAAAAACACATTATTTAGAAGAGAAAAATCAAAAATATTTTATTCAAAATAACTTCCATCGCTTTCTACACATTTTAACCACCTTTCAGGCAATTTTCGTATACCACGTCGAAAAAATGGTGTTGCTTTGGACGAAAACCATTCAGATAGCCAATTTTCAACTTCTTCAGATGTTTTGAAGTGCTGTTCTTGCAAAGCATGTCCCATCGATGAAAACAAATGGTAGTCCGAAGGAGCCAAGTCTGGTGAATAAGGCGGGTGTGGTAACCGCTCCCATCAATGCGACTTTATCGTATCCTGAACTGGTTTTGGTTTGTGTGCTGGTGCATTATCATGTTGCAAAATTACCTTAACAGATTTTTTCTTTCTTTCTGTCCATTCTGGTCGGTTATCTAATAATGCATGGTTCGAATCGATTATTTGTTGTTGGTAGCGAACCGTATTAACAGTTTCACCAGGTTTCAGAAGTTCATGATACACCACACCTTCCTGATCCCACCAAACACAAAGCATTCTCTTCTTACCGAATCGTTTTGGTTTTGCAGTCGATGTTGCTGCTTTACCTGGTGTAATCCATGATTTTTTGCGTTTAGGATTCTCAAAATATATCCACTTTTCATCACCAGTCACGATTCGATGCAAAAAAGACTTCCTTCTGTATTGTTGAAGGTGCAATTCACAAATGGTTTTTCGATTTTCTTGTTGCCTTTCAGCCAATTCATGTGGAACCCATTTTCCACACTTTTGAATCTTTCCCATTGCTTTTAAACGATTAGAAATTGTTTTTTGATCTATATTTAAGGCTTCTGCAAGTTGTTTTTGAGTTTGTGTATCATCTTCGTCCAACAATGCTTGCAATTCACTGTCTTCAAATTTTTTTGGTGGTCTTCCACGTTCTTCATTTCTCAAATCAAAATCTTTGTCTCTAAATTGTTGAAACCATCTTTTGCATGTTGCTAATGATAGAGCATGATGTCAAAACAATAAAAAAAACATCGCATTAAGGCTCTTTCACAATTACTAATATAAGTACAGACATTTAATGTCATCGGCTCACTTCATACTCCTATACCTGGTACCTATACAAAATGATATTCCAGAACAGGTTTCAGACCGATGTTTATACTCGGCACAATTATATCACTAAAACTAATTGTTTTAATTCACTTAACTAATATTTATTGCATTTTATTTTTTTTTTATATTTATTTTGTATCTTAAGTAAGAGACAGAATAGAAAAATTTTCCGTTTCGTATCGTTCCGATAAGTAGGCTGTCAATGTAGAAAATTTTGTTTATATATGAAATTTGTATTGACGTGACGGATAGGTAAATAGAATGCAATATTTTTTCGTTACGAAACGGAAAATTTGGTTTACTTTCTATATTTTGTTGGTTTGAAACGATTTGATATAACCATATTTATTTATAGTACAAATTGTGTTGTGATCAAAATTTGAAAAAAGTAAGAATATTGAAAAAACAGTGCTATTATAATATATATAATTATAGTTATAGGAAAACTATTATTACAAATATATATATAATATTTTTTAAGAAATAATTATATTATCACGGCTATTATCATGGACATCAAATGTTTAAAAATATATATATAACTCCAGAAACAATAAAAATAAATCACTGAATTCCATTGCAATTTTATTTCTTGATTTTCTATTTTTATATAATAATTTTACCAAATATTATTAAATAATTTAACTTTTATAATTAATTTTTTCTTTCTATAATTACTACATTATTTTACTCAAACAATAAAAATATATATATTTTTTGATTGTCACTGCGTATTTTAACAGATTTAATTGACAGATTCAACGTTTCCTTCATAAAGCATTGTGGGAAGAAATTTTCACTTGACGTAACGATATGTGTCTTTACGAAACGAGTACTGAACATTTTGTCTTTACCTTTAAACTTATAACCATTTCTTAAAAAATTGCTTTCTTATATTATTTATTGGTCTGTGATTTATGTGAATGTGTAAAATTTTTGTTCAAAGGTATAATCAATTGAGAATTTGCCGCCATACAATACACGGTGAGAAAAAAGAGAAAACAAGAAATGATCCTATGGTCAGCCTAAATACTGATCGTGTTATGCATATAGTGGTAATTGTGTTTTCACGAATATTAACGAAAATGTATATACTCTCAAAAATCCACATCCTTTTTGAGTAAGAGTGCGCTATATATTTAAATTTATTTATTCATAAAATGAATTTAGTTCGGATTTAGCTGTCGACAGACGTGTTCAAGTGACATGATTTTTTTTTTTGCATGATAATGATATCAAATCGCATTTAATTCAGTTTTTATTATTTCCGATAAGAACCAGTAGTTTTACGAGCACGGAATTATTTATTTATTTATTTATTTTTTTCATGTAGTTGAACATGAGTAGATGTTATTGAATAGAGATATACAAAATAATGATCAATGTAAATCTAGTTGTCTAGATGAAATAATTGTTTAAGTGTCCAAATAATTCATAAACAAATACGATTCTTATATCACGAATTTATTATTCGAATTTAAATCTATAATAAAACTAAGGTTCTATATCAAGAAATTGTGCGATATATTTTCATAACAAAAAAATTCCAATGAATTAGTTACCAATCCAATGGTAATATTTAAATAATTTAATGTTTTTATAAAAATGTGTAAATCGAAGAAGACCTTAACTTTTCCAGAAAATAATACTTATGCCATAAATTTAAGATATTCATATTTGGTCCATCTTAAATTAAAACTTATGGGTTTACAAAAACAACGCCAAATAAAATATAAACACAATATTTATTTATTTTAAATCTATATGATAAAGAATTTGCAATTGTTGTTAAAAGGCACTGACGTCAAAGAACCGAATATAATTTTGTTATAGCATAAATATTGCAATAACATATATTAATAAATTCAAATATTGTATTGTATACTATATATTAATATATGTCGTACTCTCGAGGTACTCATGTAAACCTGCACCTATCTATTTTATATATGCGTATTTTTTTGTATAAATTATTTATTTATTTATTTACATAACTTTTGGTTGAACAGAAAAATATTTACTCTACACAAATATGTACAAATAAATATAATTCACTTTACTCTTTTTTACAAATAACATACAATATATTTAAAGTAATATTTAAATATATAACCAATACCCCGCACATACAAACATATTTATAATAACATTTCGCAGAGATATGTTATTTGTAAATATGTGGTACAGGGGTGGCCGAAGTCTTAGTTAAAATCTATTATTTTATTTTGGCTCTATCTGCTTCATCGATAGGAGTCGTTTTATTTAATAGCATAGACTGGCAACAGCGACGAACATTCATATTGTGTAAGCAGAGCAAGATGAAATTGCAAAAAGTAAAGCGAACAATAAATAAATCGATTCATATATTATTAAAGTGGTCAAAAAATGCTTAATTCTTCTTTTTGTTACATATGGCTAAAACTGAAAATCTGTGGTTTTAAGGTATTGCTACATCTAAAATAACTATTGTGCCCAATACTCCTTCTCCTTGTTATGGTATGTGCCATCTTTACAGTATATATTCCAGACCTGTCTCTTGAATTATATTTTACGATATGAAATCGGTCCAAAGAAGACAATTCACGGTCACCCAGACAGTATTCCCATGTTCTCTTCTTTTGCAGAATAATGCTCCACAGTTTTTGAATAGTTTCTTGTCCCATTCATAATTTATTTTCAGATCTCCATTTTGAAGATATGTCCTTTAGTATTCCAATGGCTACTTTATATTGCTCCAATGGTTGCTTTACTATATACGAGCCATAATCGCAATCAGTAAGTTTTTATCTTTAATTTAATTAAATGTAAATATTCTACTCTAACTCTATTTTTATATCTTTCCAACATTGCAAATTTTCAAAATTAATGCACGGCAATCATAGTGAAAAATTATTTTCAAAAGCCAATTTTCATTTTATTAAAACTACAAATAAATTAATTGAACACACGAAGTATAAGGTTGTCAAATATCTCCCTTCCGCCTTTTTGTCTTTTTAATTTCGCGGCTATGTACAAAGCGCTACAGAGCTCGTATCTGGCAACACTGTACATAATTTGAAAGCTCTTGACATAACAAACAAAACGACGCTATGTATGATTAGTTTGGATATTGCGTTCAACAGTTATAGACGTGTAAACATGGAGTTCACTAACGCCGAAATTCGCGCTATTTTAAAGTTTTCCTTCGTTAAAGGCAAATCCGCTAGAGAAACGTTCCGTGAGATTAATGGTGTTTTGGGGGATGGTACTCTATCACTTCGAACCGCGGAGGAATGGTTTCGACGATTCAGAGCCGGTGAAAACGACACCATGGATAAGCCAGCCGGCGGAAGACCTGTGACGACAAATACCGATCAAATCATGGAATACATCGAGTTAGACCGGCATGTGGCATCTCGTGACATCGCCCAGGAGATGGGAGTTAGTCACCAAACCATTTTAAACCATCTGCAGAAGGCTGGATACAAAAAAAAGCTTGATGTTTGGGTGCCACATGAATTAACAGTGAAAAATCTAATGGACCGAATTTCCATTTGCGAAATGCTGCTGAAACGGAACGAACTCGACCCATTCTTGAAGCGGATGGTGACTGGCGACGAAAAATGGATCACATACGACAATATCAAGCGAAAACGGTCGTGGTCGCAGGCCGGTGAATCGTCCCAAACAGTGGCCAAGCCGGGATTGACGGCCAGGAAGGTTTTGCTGTGTGTTTGGTGGGATTGGAAGGGAATCATCCACTATGAGCTGCTCCCATATGGCCAGACGCTTAATTCTACCATCTACTGCGAACAACTGGACCGCTTGAAGCAGGCGATCGACCAGAAGCGTCCAGAATTGGCCAAAAGGAAGGGTGTAGTGTTCCACCAGGACAACGCCAGACCACACACTTCGTTGATGACTCGTCAGAAGCTACGGGAGCTCGGATGGGAGGTTTTATCGCATCCACCATATAGCCCGGACATAGCGCCAAGTGATTACCACCTGTTCCTGTCCATGGCGAACGCCCTTGGTGGTGTAAAGTTGATCTCAAAAGAGGCTTGTGAAAAGTGGCTGTCCGAGTTCTTCGCAAATAAGGAGGGGGGCTTCTACGAGGGAGGTATTATGAAGTTGCAGTCTAGATGGAAACAGATTATCGAACAAAACGGCGCATATTTGAACTAAATCCGATTACTGTAACACTTTTTATAAAGCATTGAATAAAGAGCAAAAAGGCGGAAGGGAGATAGTTGACAACCTAATATATACTCGTAAGATGATGTCAAGTGTGCAATAATTATATAAATATATGTTCATTTTGTGTAAGTTATACTTAACAACAATATCTTTTCTTGATATAATATTCGATTGTATTTGTGAACATTTTATTAATTATTGTATTTATAGGTATTTCATTATTGTTAATAAAAAAAAGTATGGAAGATCGTTATCCTTTTTTGTATACCGTATCTATTCGTTTATATGTACACAAAGCAGACACATGATATTATGTTCATATGAACGAGTATATGATATAATTAAATAGGTTAAATATATAATAAATTATATATACCAGGTGTACCGGTATCAAGTGAGCGTCAAGATACAAATGTCTCGATAGGGAACATTTGTTATGAACGAGCCTTATTTTTTTTTTGTTTGGTTGCTATGATATTTGTCAAACATATTTAGTATACGCATCAAGTCAATATACAAATAACATCGTATTAAAAATGTCTAATTTTGTACCAGAAAATGATGATTTGAGGAAAGCATTAAATTTTTGTTTCCATTTGAATAAAAGTGCGGCAGAGTCACATCGAATGCTTGTGGTGGAGGCATATGGTGATCATGCTCTATCAGAAGCAACATGCAAAATATGGTTTCAACGGTTCAAAGATAATGATTTTGATGTGAGACATAATGAACGTGGAAGACCACCAAATAGGTTTGAAGACGCCGAATTGCAAGCAATATTGGGTGAACATGGCACTTTGAATCAAAAGCAAATGGCAGAAATGTTAAATGTTACACAACAAACAATTTCTGACCGTTTAAAAGGTATGGGAAAGATCCAAAAATGTGGAAAATGAATTGAATGAAAGACTGATGGAAAACCGAAAAAACACTTGTGAAATTTTGCTTGCCAGACACGAAAGAAAATCAGTTTTGCATCGAATTGTTAATTGTGATGAAAAATGGATTTATTTTAAGAATCCTAAACCGAAAAAATCATAGGTTAATCCAGGACAACCATCAACATCGACTGCAAAACCAAATCGTTTCGGCAAGAAAACAATGCTGTGTGTCTGGTGGGACCAGAAAGGTGTGGTATACCATGAGCTCCTAAAACCTGGTGAAACTGTTTATTCTGATAGCTACCTACAACAAATGATCAATTTGAACCATGCATTCATTGAAAAACGACTGGAATGGGCCAGAAGACACGGCAAGGTAATTTTGCTCCATGACAATCCATCTGCAGACAAAGCAAAACTGGTTCAGGATATAATCAAAGCACTTGGCTGGGAGCTGCTACCCCACCGGCCGTATTCACCAGACTTGCTTTGGCTGAACAGCACTTCGATTTATAAGAAGCAGTCACACACAAATTGCCAGAAATGTGGTCAAAATGTGTAGAAAGCAATGGCCAATATTTTGCAAAAAATGTTTTTACTTTCCCATTTAAGGTTAGTGTTTTATTTTCCCAAAAAACGCTCATTTGATACCGGTGCACCTGATATGTGTTTAAATTTTCTGCTTATATACAATATATTTTATTTGTAGTTATTATTTATTAATAGAATTTTTTTTTCTATGATTTTATGTGAAAATTCAATTTTATTAAAAGGTTTTTTTTTTTTCTGTCCAAATTTAAAAGATTTTTTTTTTTTTTTCATTTTGTATAAAAAGAAAATTATTATTGAATTTCTTTTATTATAATAAAAAAAAAATGTTATATACAAAAATCAATTTCAATTAGTGGAAATTATATGCGGTTAAATTATTTTTATGTGGAGAGACGCCGATACAAAACATCAGTCAAAATTTATGAATGATAATTTTTTTCGTTTTTTTTTTTCTGGTTCATTCAATCGGTGAAAATGTGACATTTTCAAATTTAAAGTTTTGTGTATATATTAATAATTATTAATAATATACTTTTGAATATAATAATATTATATAATTTCGTCATCGTTATGTCATCTCTTTTTTCATATACATTTTTTACATTTTTATTTAAACGGAAAAAAACTTTATGAAAATTAATGGTATATTTTACTTGAAAATATTATCATTATTATAAATATAATTATTGAAATATATATGCAAATGAAATATTTGGTGGGAGAATTCATTAGTTAAATGTATAATTTATAAGAATTTTAATTGCAATTATTTTTATAATAACTCCGAAAACTCAAAATTAGATGTTCTCAGTTAATTTTAATATTTTCATGAAATCGTTCGCAGTTTTTTTTAGTAAGAATTTACATTTTATGATTGAAACCATTGCACAAATTCAGGAATTAATTTCTTATCGCTGAAAACACACCCAAATACACACAATACACAATAAGATACAACAATAATTAATATTTTTACCTTTTGTTGAAAATTCATATAGACGCCTATGATAATTTCAAATTTATTCATTGAATTCAACGTCAACGCTAATGTAATAATTAATTATATTATGGAAAAGTGACAGTCACCCCTTGCTGAGCATTGATAAATTTATGCTAAAATGATATATTTGCCATTAGCTGAAGATTTAATGCATCAATAATTAAATTGTATACGTTATATTTTTTAAAAACTTAACACTTCGGGGTCAAAAGTTATAGTTTTTTATAAAATGACATATTTTTAATCCGTCGTTTTATATAGCCTTAAAGTATTCAGAGTTAACATATATAAAGTTCAGTAAACAGGCAATGTCATATGAATAAATAATTTATTGATGAAATTTTAATCATCAACACAGATTAATTTATAGCTAAATCATTACTATTCGAAGTAAAGATTGTTATTCATAAGCTCAAGAATAATAAATCACCTGATTCAGATAACTTAATAGGTGACCTCTTTCACCGTTCGTTGGAAATGCATTATGACATCAACTGCACGAGCTAATTGTAAAGATTTGGAATAATGATCACAGAAATTGCCTATATAAGGTATATTTGCTAATATACAATACCATAATTATCGGTGTATACTATAGTGCAGTGTCTGTGCAGATGGATCTACATCTGATCAAATATTTAGTATATGGAAAATTTTGGAAAAGTGTATATAGTTCAATGTTGATGCACACCATTTGTTTGTTAATTTTTTGGCAGCATATGATAGTGGTAAAAGGTCAAAGTTGTAGAAGAATTTGGTATTCCAAAACAAACTGATAGATTTGGTATCTATAATGTTGGATAATGTGAAGTTAAGTGTGCGAATCCGAGATAAATTATCTGATCATTTTGATGCGCTTGATGGACTACGATCCATTATCAACACTAACTCTTTAATATTGCAGTGGTAAAGGTAAATATTGAAAAACAAGGAACGATTTTTATAAAATTTGAGTCAACCATTAGCGTATGCTGATAATATATATTACCATAAGTAGAAATATGGTGACTATCAAGGATGCTTTCGAATTATTATAAAATAGACAAGTTGTACGGTAAACCAAATATTGTCAAACAATCAATAGATTAAGATGGTCTAGGCAAAATATCACGCATGGAAGGTAAAAGAAGAGCCAGATGATCTAAGGCTACATGGTTAGATACAGTGAACAATGATATTAAGTACCTTATACTTCGCGATTGGAAGAAGTTAGCTGCAGCCAGGGTGACGCGTGAAAAAATATTTTCTGATTATAATTACACTAGACTTTTCTGGTAACCGGGTTGAAAGAGTAGACTGCATTATAAAAATATTAATTTGAATGTTCACTTACTAAATTTTTCCGACTTTTAAGAATTATAATATTTTTTAATTATAATCATTTTCCAATCATTCATATAGAAGAGATTTTTAAAATAGATTCAAGCGTTCAAAAGATAAGAGACCGATTTTCTGTTTTTCTGTCAGTGAAATTTTGTATGAAATAATGATACTGACAATTGTTTGTACCATTTGATTGTCGCAACTTTAAACTATTGGCAGCAATTAAAAAAGATAATAATTCGTAAATGTTAATTTTCCGGAAAAGTTAGTTCACTGAGAATACGAAAATAATTTTTTCATATTTTAGTCTAATTTCACCCAGGCTATAACAAAAATATAATGATTTTGAAAACTGAACGGTATTTCTGTGGCTATACGCCACAGCTACAGATAGATCGTGGTGGAGGAGCATGTTTACAGAAGCGTTTGTTTCTCATCTTTTCTATCATAGAAAAATGGCCGAATTCCCATCTAAAGAAAGTATCCAATACAAAAGTTTATAGTACCGCACATTAATGTATTTGGTATTATATGAATATTGTTGGTATTAGTCACACAAATCTATATGTTGTATCTAAAGTAATCAGTAAATTTAGGTATTTAATTAACGTCCGGTTACTTAAATGTGCAAAATATTCTTATTATTATTGATTTCGCAATGGTTGATACAATTTTAGGTTATTATACGTGACCCAATTTAAAATTATAAATAACGTGTAAATATTTTTCTATATATTTTCTATACTTTTTATAAATTTGTTTTGTTCAATCGCAATTGAGGAGCTATAACAATAGAATACAAATTTTTGAAAATATTGTTTTACACAATATAAATTTTGTATCTAAATGCGATTGAAATGAAAACTAAATATATATAAAACAAATATGTATAATGAACTAATAGTACTACACACACACATATATGCATTAACTTTAACAAATACTCTACAATGTGTATGGCAACATTTTTATTAGAAAAGAATAATATTAAATATACATTTATAAACGATATAATTTATATACTATCTGACTCAAGTTATGGTTATATGCATTTGATGAACATTGGTATATGATGCATTATAATGCATATATGCATTTGTGCATATAAAGATGTGTACATTATCCATATTTATATAAATATATATTTAGTGATGAAGTTATTCACATCGAATGCGAAAAAGTTTTACGTCGAGGATATGTATAAGTGAAAATAATATTATATAAAATATACGTTCACATCTCATAACAACAAATATGCAGCCAAGTCATATACTCGTACAATATAACCGTCTATATCTTATTTCTATTTGACTATATTATGTTTTGTAAAGGATATATTATATTATTAAATAAGAAGATAGAATTTTTCTGAAACATTTGTTTCGTAAAAACTTAAAAGTTTCGTAATATAAGAACAAACCAACTTTTTTATATTTTGTATTATTTTTATCTATCCCTATAATATACATATGTTCAGGAATAATACAGTGAGTACACATTTTTATGGTGTTCTTATTTTCTCCTCATTATTTATATATATTGAATGGAATACATATAGTGTTTAAACAATGTAACCACCAATTTTTCGTTTATTCACAGTTTGTTAACAAGATGTTTTATACTTAAGAATTATTATATTGTATATGCAATAAATTGTATATCTATAAAATAGACTATCTCACAGAAAACCGAAACTTTTTGAAAATAAAAACAAAAGCTTATGATTTTGAAAAAATGTATTTAATATGTTTAGTAGTTTTCCGCGGCTTAAATACAACGTTTTGCACGGTCACATAACATGTCGAATTAATTCTTAGTTAATTTTTAGAGTTACGTCCTTCAGGATCGCTGTCGAAGTCTTTTGAATTGGATCAATGTCAGCATAACACTGTCGCCTTTCATCGACAAATCCAGTTTGGAGAATAGATTGAAGTCGCAAATTGGTTTAGTCAGACAAGAAATTCATAACGATATGAGGTAAATGTGTTAGATGAAAGTGAGACATCATATGCAACAGTAAAAAATAGGGTTTCTGAATTTAAATGTGATCGTACAAACCTTGAAGTTGAACCACGCACGCGAGAGACGTCCAACAACTGGATCAACATCAGAAAATATTGAAAAAATACATGGGTGTGTTAGTGCAGATCCAAGTTAGAATAGGCGTGAAATTGCTGATACTATGGCATCTCAGATGAATGAGTACACACGTTAACAATTCGACAAAAACTCAATCGTAAATAAATTTGTTAGCGCGGTATTTGGATCGTTTTAAGAAGAATAAAACCGATTTTGTGCGTCGTTTTATCAACTATGGATAAGACTTGGATGTACCACCGCCTGATCCTAAATTGAAACAAGAACGTTTACAGTGGACTAAAGCCGAATGTTCGTCTCCAAAGAAGTCTAAGCATAAACGAACGGCGAAAAAGGTTATAGCATCAGGTTTTTTGGGATGAAAATGGCATTTTATTGATCGATAATCTACTGATAGGTAAAACAATCAACTCAGAATATTATTGTAACCTTTTCGATCAATTGGACGCAAAAATCTGTAAGAAACAAAACAATCATTTTTCATCAAGATAATGTATCAGTTCAAAAAAGTGTTTTGAGACCATGACTAAATTCAAGGATTTAAAGTACGAATTGCTTGAGCAACCACCGTATTCATCATATTTGGCTCCCAGCTACCTCTTCAGAAATCTCAAACAATTTCTCTGAAGAAAGTATTTTTCGTCAGTTGAAGAGGCCATATTGCAGAGCTTTCGGAATCGTTCTTCAGCCACGTGATAAAATTATTGGAGGAGCACTGGAGTAAATGTATTGAATTGTCGGGAGAATATATTGAATAAAAAACATTACCTCAAGCCAAAAATAACAGTATTTTATTTGTAGGCTAGAAACTATTTACACAACCTGTATAGCCAGCCTCACTCTGCCTTCTGTGAATCATTAATGCCATTTAAAAACTCTTGTTATTTTGTTATTACACATTCGCATCTTATGCGCAATTTTTTCACTGCTAATTTTGCAAACGTCATGAAATTAGTAAAAGATTTACCCTTTTTGAAACTGATTTTTGTAAATATTAATTTAAAAAACTTTCATTTTTTGTGAGACAGACTGTGTGTATGATATATATAGAAATATTTCTATAAATATACGAACGGCCGTACACAAATTATTTGTTTGGTAAAATATTTTTTATAATTTTATAGATATTAGGTTGTCAACTATCTCCCTTCCGCCTTTTTGCTCTTTATTCAATGCTTTATAAAAAGTGTTACAGTAATCGGATTTAGTTCAAATATGCGCCGTTTTGTTCGATAATCTGTTTCCATCTAGACTGCAACTTCATAATACCTCCCTCGTAGAAGCCCCCCTCCTTATTTGCGAAGAACTCGGACAGCCACTTCTCACAAGCCTCTTTTGAGATCAACTTTACACCACCAAGGGCGTTCGCCATGGACAGGAACAGGTGGTAATCACTTGGCGCTATGTCCGGGCTATATGGTGGATGCGATAAAACCTCCCATCCGAGCTCCCGTAGCTTCTGACGAGTCATCAACGAAGTGTGTGGTCTGGCGTTGTCCTGGTGGAACACTACACCCTTCCTTTTGGCCAATTCTGGACGCTTCTGGTCGATCGCCTGCTTCAAGCGGTCCAGTTGTTCGCAGTAGATGGTAGAATTAAGCGTCTGGCCATATGGGAGCAGCTCATAGTGGATGATTCCCTTCCAATCCCACCAAACACACAGCAAAACCTTCCTGGCCGTCAATCCCGGCTTGGCCACTGTTTGGGACGATTCACCGGCCTGCGACCACGACCGTTTTCGCTTGATATTGTCGTATGTGATCCATTTTTCGTCGCCAGTCACCATCCGCTTCAAGAATGGGTCGAGTTCGTTCCGTTTCAGCAGCATTTCGCAAATGGAAATTCGGTCCATTAGATTTTTCACTGTTAATTCATGTGGCACCCAAACATCAAGCTTTTTTTTGTATCCAGCCTTCTGCAGATGGTTTAAAATGGTTTGGTGACTAACTCCCATCTCCTGGGCGATGTCACGAGATGCCACATGCCGGTCTAACTCGATGTATTCCATGATTTGATCGGTATTTGTCGTCACAGGTCTTCCGCCGGCTGGCTTATCCATGGTGTCGTTTTCACCGGCTCTGAATCGTCTTAACCATTCCTCCGCGGTTCGAAGTGATAGAGTACCATCCCCCAAAACACCATTAATCTCACGGAACGTTTCTCTAGCGGATTTGCCTTTAACGAAGGAAAACTTTAAAATAGCGCGAATTTCGGCGTTAGTGAACTCCATGTTTACACGTCTATAACTGTTGAACGCAATATCCAAACTAATCATACATAGCGTCGTTTTGTTTGTTATGTCAAGAGCTTTCAAATTATGTACAGTGTTGCCAGATACGAGCTCTGTAGCGCTTTGTACATAGCCGCGAAATTAAAAAGACAAAAAGGCGGAAGGGAGATATTTGACAACCTTATATATTGATGAAAATCATTGTTGCAATAACTTTAATTTTAAATCTATAGTAATATGTACAATATAATGTTTGTATATGAGTTGAGTATGGTTCATGTTATTATTAGGTTGATGGTGTAACTCTCTAGTCTCTATATATATGTATAACATACGAAAAATAGTATGAATTAATAAATAATATGTGAAAATGAAAACAAAGTATTTATTTTTTTAACCACATTGAACATCACCGGATATTTGATTCACAATTCCAAAAAAATATAATAAAAATCGAAACCAATCTCAATATGTAATATATATTATGTTCACAGCATCATAAACATGATGATATGTGTGTATTGTGTATCCATCCAATGTATAGTGTATATTATATTATTATTTACTGTATACAATATTGGTCCTGGACATTTCAGAACTCAACAACAAAAATTTAATGCACACATATTTAGATGTTTATTCGAAAATCATCTACGAGTATATAATGCACAACAATAATCTCTGATTTCTGTAATATATTGTATTTCTGTTTCGTCTCGATATAACTATACTTATATGTAATACATATTTTGTTATCAACATCATTGTCGTTTTGTAAACAAAACCATATATAAAACACACAAAACAACAAAATCCCATTCCCATATTGCACGTGACCCTGTCAATCTAATTCACCCACAATGAGAATAACATATATATATATATATATATAAGGTATGGGTTTGTCGCCCATTAACAAGTGCTAAAATGAACTCTGGTATAACAAAACCAGAATAGGGATTGAATAAAAAAAATAAACATAAAAAATATGTTATATCGGATTACAGTGTCAATATCAGTGTCGGATCAAATATGTGATTAGATTTCTTACATTTTATATATATACATATACTAAATATACTATATTATACTATTATATTTAAGTATATATACTAACTAATATATATGCATTATACGCATCATAAAATATAAACATATCCCTTCATTTTTGCATTATATTTATAATATTAATAATAATAATAATAGTGTAAGAATATATTTTTTCGATTAGAATTATTATCAATATTTTGTGTATATTATTATTATTATTATTATTGTTATTATTATAGCAAGTAAGATGACACGTGTTTGTTGTGTATAGGTGTATTATATAAAAATTATAATAACTTTTTAGATTTTATATAAATATACTTAAAATAAATATCACATCACAAACATATATTTTTTATTTGTAAAAATTGAAACCCTACATTTTTTCACATTGAAAAATATCAAAACAGATTGCGTTGTTAAATTGAGAGGTGTCAGAATTAATAGCAAATTTTATTTTATAATATAATATTTATTTTGCCGCGATTCGATAGATGTTCGATATTTTAATGTTGTTGTTTTTTTAATGGAAACAAAAGGTATTTGATAGAATTAAATAACTTTATTCAATAATGTATATTGTCCATTTTGTTCGATGTCCTTTTTGCCATTTTTTTTGTTAACTTCATGATTCCGAGCTCGCATATATAACTTCTAGTCCTATCATCAAAACACTAATACAAGTATGTGTTTTAATATCATCGATATTATTAAAATTTTGACCATTCAAGAAGTTTTACAAACTTTAAAATAAATGCGGTGTAAGGTTGGACTACATATGGTGAATGTGGTAACACACACTTTCCAACCAAGCCGCTATACCCTATTTGTCCGTACTTTGAAAAATGTGGGAAATTTCCGTGGAAAAATCCACATGTTTACCTTGGAAAAGATATATTGGAATTTGTCCATAGAATATCCATAGATTTTCCACTTAATATAATAGTTTTTTATTCAGGTCAATTGAAATATCTTTGGATGGTCAGGGTAATATGTCCAACATATATCCGCGAGGTATTGTATTTATAACTTATTTCACCAATTATCTAAGGCAGTGGTTTATATTTTGTATATTTCTCTTATTTACAAATAATCCTCGCTCTTTTTAATTTATTTTCATAATTTTTAAAACAACCGCAACAACTCAAATCTATATATTTCCTAGGAATTTTGTAAGATTTTTAGATTTTATCGGCGGTATTTTTGTCTTGTTTATTACAAAAAAATGCACAATCGATAAATTTTTGCTATCGTTTACCATCTTCATTCCATGTTCATAGAACTTCTGGTCTATCGGTAAAAAACTGAATTAAATTGCGATTTGGCATCATCGTCATAAGAAAATTTATTTTGCTAATGCGGACAATTCACGGTTATTACTTGCCAATATACATGGACGATCCAAAAATATTTTTGTCAAAATCCGTGGATCTGCTCACCTAAAATATGAATATAAATTCTATGGATATTCTGTGGAATAATAGAAACGAGAAATAATTCTAAGGAGAATCAGTAGAAATTATCATTGGAAATAAACGGATAATCCAAGAACATTTTTTATAAAAATCCATGGACAGGGTTACACTGATCATATAAAATTCCAGCGCACAGTGGTAAGAAATCCATAAATATTTCCTCGGATTGAAAATACGAACTACTACATATAATGCGGCAATTTTGTGGACAAACTACGGACAGTGTTACTAGGTTAATTTTTGACATGTGACCAAATGTGTGTGTGGACTTGCGTTTTCTTGGTGGAACGTAACGCCTTTACGATTAGCTAATTCTGGCCGCTTTACTTGAATTGCATTGTTCAATTCGATTGTGGTTGTTGTATGCGTACACATTTGCATTGATCGTTTGGTTGCGTGTGATAAAAGTTCAAAATAGACAATGACTTTGTAATCCCACCAAATTGATAATACAACTCTCTTTTGATGAATATCTGCTTTAGATATTGTTTGCGCTGTTTCATCTTTCTTTCTTCACTATCTATTTCATTTTACAATGTTGTAAACAATCCAGTTTTCATCGCCAATTATCAATCATTTCAAAATGGATCATTCTCGTTACTTTTCATAAGCATATTGCTAATGGAACTGTATTGTTATAAATGAATTGCTTTAAGTGGAAGAGAAATCCATTTATCGAGTTTGTTTTTCTTATCCAAGTTGTTTTAAACGCTTTTCAATGCATGTATGTGATACTACTAACTTCTCTGCAATCTCACGTGTGGTATGACGATCAGCATCGATTATAATTTTAAGTTGGTCGTCATCCATAGCATCTTTGACTGAGAATTATACAAAAATAAGACCATATAATTTCTTTAAAAATGACTGTTAACTCAACCATCAATTTTGTTTTTTACCAAACTGCGGAAAAAAACTTTTAAATCTACAGTTTTTTGTTCGTTAAATTTTTGTGTTACGTTTAGATGTTTTTTCACAATCTACGACATACGGCTGATATATATTTTTTTCGAACAATTCATTGATTTTGACCGCTTGATGCGTCATTAAACAACATTAAAATGTTACGTAAATTATTCTATTTAACAGAACAGTTGGTTGTTGGTTGATTCCAAATGGTAAATTGTTCCATTGCTTAAATTGTTATCGAATGTAAATTCTATTCGATTTAACTAAGGAAAAATCAACCGTAAAATTAAACTGCAATTTATTTTAACGCACATACCGCAAACCTTACTCGGATTCGTCATTATCAAATATTGTTACTATGTATTATAACGCAATATATTATAAAAATAAGAAATTCATTTAGAGCAGCTACTGTATTTTTTATATATGTGCACTCAAAACACACATTTTTTATACTGTAAATACTAATTTAATTTAACGTTCAGACACAATATTTTCTACAATTAAATATAAATACTGAATTATAAATTAAAATCCATTTCATTAAATTATAAAATAAATAACTTTAATTCAAAATAAAAAAAAAGTCATTTAATTAAATGTTTTACAAAATTTATAAAATCATTCTTCTACATAAAATAGATAAGATAGAGTAAATATAATTATATTTAACACTTCTGTCCATGCGAGTTTTACACTTCATCGCAGTCAATATATCCGTCTTACCTATATGTGTAAGTTTGAAATTGTTCATACATTATCTTAGGAACCAGACGAGATAGAAACATATGATTTCAACATAGTGAATAAAAGGTTGAATCCTTTAGTTCTGATATTGATTATTTTTATAACCTCGATTTTTGGTGAGTTCTAAGATTTTGGGTAACCGCAAGTTATTATTATTATTATTGTTCAGCCGAATAAGAAAACTATCCTGTGTGACGAAATCTAAAAATTTCATGGAAAACTGTTTATTTAATCCCATTTTCTGGTTGCATAACAGACACAATAAATATCATATATTATTGAACAATAGTACCTTGTTCAGCTTAAAATCCAAGAACTTCCAAAATATCAAGATCAATGTAATATTCTGTATCAAAATCTGCAGTAAGGGTTCACTCACTGTTGGTTGAATGTTTCAATAAAACTTACACAAGTACGACCGTCGGGTATTGACTGGAGGGTGTAATAAAAACAAAATTGAAGTTGTAGTTTTTAAATTTAAAAACTGAAAACTTACACATGTTTAGGTTTGCACATTGACAGAAGGGTGTTGTACAACCATTCAACTATACCCATATACGATACATTTATATAACAGACAACATATATATAAAATTCACATAATAACAAATTGATATTGAAATGACATTATATTTTGTATAGCTTTATTAAAATACAATAAATATGAAAATAAAACAAAATATGTAAAGGACAGCAAATTGCTTTTCCATTGATTGTGCACCGCACAACTATATTTTTATTTATAGTTTTTCTATAATATATGGGATACTTTTAGTCGATGATTATAGCATAAACGAAGTAAACATATAAAGACGAATTTTTTCTCATAAATATTTTACATATAAAATCAAACTAAAAAATAATTCATTCATCCATAAAGTTTTTACGGCATTTTTTTAGGATAAATTGTAGTAGATATTCTCTAAACTTTTTCAATTCTGATATAACTTCTTTATCACTGATTTTCTCACCAAAAATAACAATTTAACCATCAACCATTTACTATATTCACTTGATTTGGCCCCCTACTACTTTTATCTATTCTCCAAACTACATTTGCCGATGAAAGCGATTTTTAAGAACATTTCTAAAGATGAACTTAAACATTCATTAGACCTGTTATGTAACCGTGCATAACGCGTTGTATTGCCGCCTAAGGAAACTACTTTGAATAAAATTAATGTTTTTTTTTCAAATTAAAAAAGCTTTTGTTTTTATATTCCAAAAACTCCGTTTGCTGTGAACGTATACTCCTTTATTATTAAATGCACACTAAATAGTATATTTGTTGATAGTGTAGAAAATGATATTGAAGAGGAAATTCGCCGCAGGGTAGCAACTGGAAACAGATGTTATTACGGTTTAAAAAAACAATTCCGATCGAAAACATTACAACGAGATCTTAAGTGCAAGCTATATACATTACATTAATACGTCCAATATTAACGTATGGGTCGGAGGCTTGGTACATGACACAAAACCAGGAACAATTACTTCGGATTTTCGAACGAAAGGTACTCCGTGACATATTTGGTCCCATCAAAGAACAGAATGGTTGGTGAAGAAGATACAATTTTGAATTAGACAAGTTGTACGGTCAACCAAATATTGTCAAAACAATCAAAATCAATAGATTGAGATAGCTTGGCTACGTATTACGCATGGAGGATGAGCGTGTGCCGAAAAAACTGTTAAATAGTAAACCAGAAGGTAGAAGGAGAGCCGGAAGACCTAAGGCGAGATGGCTAGATGCAGTAAACCGTGATATAAAGATCCTTAAAATTCGGGATTGGATGACATTGACTGCGGATAGGTCAGGTTGGAGAAGGCTAAAACCGCACCCGGGTTATAACGCCATGGAGTAAGAGTAAGTAAGTAAATAGTATATTTAAAAATTCAAAAGATAATTGCCACCACAGTTGGTAATTAAATATCATCTAAATATATAGATACAAATTAAAACCATTATATGTGTCACAGCGGAAGGAAGATAATTGAGAATAAACGTTTGATAATAATTGAATATCTTTTAAAAATTATGTGAAAAGTGGTTGTGTCAGGGAATTATCTTTCCTTTTGTTGCCTATATATATGTAAGAATATTCGTCTATGCGTATACTTTGTTTATGGTTACTGTTAGTATATATTTAATATTGATATTAAAACTGGATAGCGATAGAATATTGTATATATAAAATATTTTTATATACTGAAAAAAATATTTATTGAAATTGTCCACTGTATAAAAGTCATCATCGTACATGGGGTAAGGGTATATAAAAAGTATCATATATTATATATATACGCATCCATCGACCAATCACATTTATATATAGTTAAAGTATATTATATACATATAAGGTATATAACGAGTGATCACTTGCCACCCTTCAGTAGTTAATACTACATATATGTGTGTTCAAACAATATATACACAGAGGATATGATGAAGTGAAGTTTATATATTTATATAGTTTATAAAGCCATAAGCAGATAGTCACGTGAATTTATTGATTCGATCAATATTATTATAAAAGTCTTTTCACAAAAAAAAATATGATAGATTATAAAAAATTATTATTTTGTTTATTTTTTCAACTGTATACAAAAACATATTCTAATAATAAATAGCTGATTATATTTTTAAATTATCTACTCATATTTACAATTTTATATGTCAATGTGTATGGTATGCGCGCTGTGGAATTGTGAATAAACAACCCCGTTGATTTCTGTAAATTTACTTGATAATTTATAGAATTTGTTTAAAAAAGGGAGGAAATTAAATTACTTCTAATTTAACTATTACTAAATTATTATGTAATGCCAATACAGACATTTATCGCAGACATATGTTCTGTTTGTTTATAAACATATAATCCGATAATATGCACTATTGTGAATATATTAGAATATGAATTTTCTATATATAAATGCTTCTTGTTGGGAAAACAAACCCAATATAGAAATAGAATATAATAGTAAATTAAATATTATACTAAATCAGGCAAAGCTTTAGTCGCAATCTAAAAAGTTTTGTACGATAAATTATTAGCGGTTTTATAGTAACTTCTAATTCAAAATTGTAAATATATATTTAATTTTGCCATATATATTTTAAATGGTCACTTAAGCTTGCAATAAGTACTCAATATAATTCTAATACTATTTAATATTAATTACTAAATAATTGTAAATAGTTGTTATAAAGTCAATTTAGTAGAATTTATTAAATGACTGCATTTATATGCTGACAGTAATTTTTTTAAAAAAACTATATTTTAATTAATCATTATTAATGCCTAATATTTTATTATAATTATCAATTTACTTTTCACTACTATACAAACAAAAAATATTCAGATGCTTTTCATCGTCCGGGTTTGATATTATAATTGTTCATCCTTTTGAGGTATCAAATGTGATTGATGTTAACAGAAAATGATGGCGTTATAGAACTGATTCATTAACAAATTTTATCTAATATAAATACAATTGTTATCAATATCCTGAAGTGAAGCGTTCATATTATTTATATAAATATGATTTTGCTTCATTAAATTGCTAGTAATTATTGACTATTTTCTTATTGGGTTGTCATATTTATTTTTTTTTTAAATGGTACTTCAACTTTCATTCTGTCCAAAATTTGGTATCGATCGCTTGTGTATTTTCTTTTTTTTAGTTTTATTTGAAAAAATTTCAATCAAAATGAACATTTTCGGCATATTTTTCATTTTTGCTTTCATGAAGAAATTAATGTATCACAAACTCACAAAAATATATGTGCTGTGAATGCAGTGACAAAATCCTAAAATAACGATAGTGCCTAAATTACTAAATTTCGTTCGGGAGATTTCTCAGTTAAAGATGCTAGACATTCAGGTCGTCCAAGTGAGGTGGATGACAACCAAATCAAAGCAGTAATCGATATACAACGATGAAAAATCGAAAAAGATCATGGAGCAAGAAAGATAAACCATCGCAAACATATTATCTAAAGCTGAAGATGGTTATGCGTTATCATTATGGTGGGAATTACAAAGGTTATTTTGAACTTCTACCACACGCATCCGAAACGATCAATGACAGATGTGTACGCATACAACAAGCATAACGAAATTGAACAATGCAATTCAAGAAAAGCGGCCAGAATTAGCAAATCGTAGAGGCGTTTTATGCCACCATGACAACGCAGGCTACACACATTAAAATTGTTATTGTTATTTTCACAAAATAGACTGCAAAATTATATGAGCAAGTACATGGATAACAGCATTTTTAATACATCCAAAAAGTGGAAAAAAAAGCTCATGTTTTGTGTGTGCGGTTGTATTAAACATGCTAAAAATATATGATTCGTTAGTCATATTGACTAACTTTTTTAAATCATCATTTTGTATTTTATTATTTAATAATAAATATTTAGTTGTTGATGACAATATTGTCATAGGTTAAAAATTGCACATTATGACCATAGATTTAAGACAGAAAAACTAATTATCATGTGGTGTGCTATAGTAGGGACAATTAATTGTAAATATTTAATTGATATTTTGTAATAATTTATATTTTATTAAAACGTTGAAAACACACTAATTTTATATTAAATAACTTGAATTTGTTAGTTTGCTATATTTTAAAATATAGAAATTAAATTATTTGCTATATATTGAAATATTATTTCTTATGAAACAATAGGTGTAAGTGTGTAATGTATCGTTTTTTTTCCGGGTCACCGGTGACCTCCATACCATTCAACGTATATAACGTTAATAAAATTAAATTTTCAATTAAAATTCGATTTTCCACTAATGCAAATACATACAATTATTATAATTTTTAAATGGAAAGGTTTGTCACCCTCTATTTTCTATTTTTTTTATTTAATATTACAATAAAATATACAGGGTGTCCCAATTATCGACGGCAATACGAAAACACTAGATTCTCTGGGTCATTTTGCGTCGAAAATATCATATAACATTTTGGCCGATTCGACTTCGGTACCAAGTTACACGCAAAAAACCAAATTTTCAATCAGACCATGTTTTGCACTCTACTGGGATCAATATCTCAATAACTAATTAACCGATTTTAAATTTTTGATACACTATTAGCATTAGCATACCGAGATCTTTAATTTGACATTAAGATAAGGCATATCGGACATGTGGTTATCCAGATACTTACAGAAATGTTGACAATTTGATGAACGCCATTTTTCTTTTTGAAAGTTTGTTCAAGCATAAGTCGAAAAATCATGATGAAAAAATTTTTTCGGTATAAGTTTAAAAACTTGCCACATTCATAAGCTTTCATTTAAGCTATAACATTACGATAGGTCTCAACTGGTTCCAAAGATATTCACAAATAACTACAACGATGTAGGCATAAAATTGATTTTCGCAATGGAAAAATTTCATCTTTTTTTGGTTTTATCCAGAACCAACAATATGGACGTGATAGATAATTGATTCCATACACTCCTATGCATTCACACAAAACTTCACACACACAGAAACGATCTCACACACAAAGGCCCACACACATAAACCCACGAAAGCACACACACGCATATCTCCACAGTTTGAAACAAACAAAGCCTAAAGTAATTGCTGAAAATGTGCTCCTTCAGCTCGAATACATAGACAGCAATGCTTTTCAATAGACCGAATCAATCTAAGTGTTTGTTGTGACTTGTGGCGAAATTCTTGGATACAGTCTTCAGTACGTTGAATCAACTCTTCACGTGAATTAATCACAGTTGCATAGACTTTTTCTTCAAAGCAACCCCATAAATCGAAATCCAACGGGTTTAAGTCTGGTGAATGTGGCGACCAGCTTATGGGCCCACCTCTGACAATCCATCTTTGAATGAGTGCAGATGTGGTTTCAACATGATGGTGGCCCAGCGCACTATGGAGGGAATATTAGATGCTGACTGGACGCAAACTTTTATCAAAGATGGATTGGCAAAAGTGGGCCCATAAGATGGTCGCCAAGTTCTCCAGACTTAAATCCATTGGATTTCTATTTATGGAGTTGCCTTAAGGAAAAAGTATATGCAACTGTGATTAATTCACTTGAAGAGTTAATTCAGCTTATTGAAAACTGTATTCAAGACCTTCGCCGCAAGCAACAGCAAACACTTAGATTGGTTCGGTCTATTGAAAAGCATTTTTGTCTATGTATTCGAGTTGAAGGAGTACATTTTCAGCAATTACTTTAGGCTTTATTTGTTTAAAACTGTGGTGATATGAGTGCATGTGCTTTTGTGGGTTTATGTGTGTGGGCCTTTGTGTGTGAGATCGTTTGTGTGTGTGTGTGAAGGTTTGTGTGAATGCATAGGAGTGTATGGAATCAATTATCTGTCACGTACGTATTGTTGGTTCTGGATAAAACCAAAAAAAGATAAAATTTTTCCATAGAGAAAATCAATTTTATGCCTACATCGTTGTAGTTATTTGTGTATATCTTTGGAACCACTTGGGACCTATCGTAATGTTATAGCTTAAACGAAAGCTTATGAATGTGGCAAGTTTTTAAACTTATACCGAAAAAATTTTTTCATCATGATTTTTCGACTTATGCTTGAACAAACTTTCAAAAAGAAAAATGGCGTTCATCAAATTGTCAACATTTCTGTAAGTATCTGGATAACCACATGTCCGATATGCCTTATCTTAATGTCAAATTAAAGATCTCGGTATGCTAATGCTAATAGTGTATCAAAAATTTAAAATCGGTTAATTAGTTATTGAGATATTGATCCCAGTAGAGTGCAAAACATGGTCTGATTGAAAATTTGGTTTTTTGCGTGTAACTTGGTACCGAAGTCGAATCGGCCAAAATGTTATATGATATTTTCGACGCAAAATGACCCAGAGAATCTAGTGTTTTCGTATTGCCGTCGATAATTGGGACACCCTGTATATGGAATTTCAATACGAACAATAATAAATAATAATCATATTAATATAATGAATCATCCATCAATTATATTTTATATTCACTATTTTATTCACTGTCTTTATATGTTGTTTATAGTCATATTTAGTCCTTTTACAATATATATATCTATGCAAATATAATAGATATTCGTTTTTCATGTTTTGAAAAACGGAAAATCCGCACACCCTTTATTTATCTATTCATAAAATATTGAATAATATAATTTTCTATGTGTGCGTGTGTGTGTGTGCGTGTGTGTGTGTAAAAATATATTCATATATCTTTATCTAATATCTTAAAAGTTTTTATTGTAAGTAAATCCTAGATGATTGTCGTCTTTCATATAATATAAGATTTATGTACATTATATTTATAAAATATAAATACACCCAATAATAATTTAATATACAGTGAATATTTCATTAGAAAATCTTTATAAAATTGTAGATTCATTCATATATCCATATTCATATATAGAAGACAGTAGATATATGTAATATATATAAAATATATACTACCCAACGTCAATATTTAACGTCTAAGGTAGTGGACCCAATCTCTGTCAATACCCCATTGGCAATCATTTTTGAATTTAAACTAATGCCGTTGGATTAGTATTTACTCTTTCATTTGCAGCGATGCAATCTTTGTGGTTGTTTATTTAAGTTACCAAAATACTGCCGCACATTGAAAATTATTAAATTAATACCGCATTGTCCAAAGTAAAAGTTTTCTTATCATGAAAGGGATTGGTCCACTATTACCTTAATTATTATAATATTATTATTAACCTTAATCGTGTTTTCCTAAATTTAAATAAAATAATAAGGCTATAGTAACTTTAACCTTAAGGCCGTGCTCATGCAAAACAACTTAAAATCGCGTTTTGGGACACTCATTGCCTCATATATATTTCATATAATGTTTTCATAATATCGTATATATTTTTTGATATGGTTGTAATTTAATTATTTCATTAAATAATTATTAACATTAAATTATTTATTTATGATTAATTAATTATTTATTTGAACATAATGAAATGCAAATTATTGCGCTCTAATTTCGTTTTTATTAAAACCGCTAATCAATGATAGGCAATATACAATACATTGATATAGCAAGGAACATACATACAATCACTAATTAATATTATCTATTGGTAATGGATATTTCTATAGAAATAATAAATAGTGATAATAACAACAAATCTAATAAAGCACTAACGTTATAAAATTAATTATAGTATTTACCAAAATGATTGAATACGAAGTTAATTAAATTGGTGAATGTGGTCCAGCGACGACAACAGCTTCATCAATTTTGTCGGAAACCATTACATTTTAATTTGTCTGGTAGCATTTTTGATAAACCGTAACATAATGTTTAGAACAGATCGATTTGATACAAACATCGCATATTGTAGTGGTTTTGGTATCACCCTGTGTGCCCTTGCTATTCGGTATTTTGTTGTTCGGCTGAATTTGTGGATAGACGATCAAATTCTCGATGGAATAACCAGCCAATTTAATGACAATAAATTCAGACCATATTCCAGTGACAAGTTTTCCTTTTACAGGTGTATGATCTCATCATTTTATCGAAAGTGTCAACACCACCTTTGCTTCTGTTGGAGTCTACAATTATTTTTGGTTTCTTTTCAGATTCATCAACATCCTGTATAACACATGCTGTTGATAAAAGTAAAACATTTTTTCTTGTTTTACTGCGGTGTAACTAACGATACAAATTGGACCTGAGTAGAAAAATATGGAACTAAATTGACTCAGATTTTTTACTTCATTGGCGTTAGTAAAAATAAATGGCAACTCCAGTTTATTTGATCTTATCGTTGCCACAATAGTTGTATTATTTGTTAAAAGTTCCTCAGCGAATTGAATGCTAGTGAAAAAATTATTCATGGTTATGTTGTAGTCATCATTCAATTAATTCTTAGCTAATCGTAATACTAAATCGGTTGCATACTTACCCGGTTTAGTGGACATATATTATGGCGAAACGAGCATTGTCGTAATGTGGAAACTATTTGTTCGTCAACAGTGAGTTCTAAAGACTGTTTGTACAGCACATGTAAATTGTCTAATTGATTTTATATTAGGTTAAACAGAGGTTAATTTATTTTTCAAATTTTTTTTATATTCTATTATAAATGAATTTGAGTATAAACAAAAAATACAAAATGTAAAAATGTTTTCAGTCATTTTATTTTATATTTTGGTATAGAATTACTTTGTGTGTTCAAGAAGTTAAAGTTCTTTGTGTATTCAAGAAGTTAAAATTCAGTGTTTGAGACATATTATCGAATAGTTTGTACAAGATGTGTTTAATCTCGAGGCAGTAGTAGTTCCAGAATTTTTTTTTTTTGAGTATTCAAGAAGTTAAAATTCAGTGTTTTAGTTATTTTTCTGAATTTATTAAGATTTAAGATTAAAAATTGTTTTTAGTACACTGAAATTAAAATAAAATGTATAAAAATAATAACATTAAAGTGATTAAAGTAATTCGCATATAATTAAATTCGGGATCTTTATTATCATAGTTGAAAAGTGAAAGTATCCTTAACATATTATGGATTGGGCCTACAACCTTATAGTCAATTAATAAAAATGTAACCGCAGTTGATTGACTTTTCTGTGTATAGATATACTAATCACGTGTGTGTGTTTAAGTTTTCTTTATTACCGATATTTTAAGAAGTAAAATTAAAGGTTTATAAATATTTTTTATTAACTATAGACGTTATGCATTGACGACGTAGGGTAGTATAAATAAATTAAGAAAATGAACAATAATAAATGTATGTAAATTTTCAAATATATGACTGGCGTTGAATATTTAAATTCCGTACAAAATAAGTTGTCAACCATTTTTCATATATTTATCTTTTCATAACTCATACAATATTCGCGTATTATTTAAGTGTAGTGTGATTATATGAGCATTTGCTTCTGGCTATATATTTAATATAATATAAAAAATGTAAGTATTTATTTGAAATGACAGAGAAATTCATATTTATTTCAAAACTAAAAATATAAATTTTTTTCAATATAATAATAATATATTATAAAATCATGTGTAATCTAAAAATGTACGAATATAGTGAAATCATCATTCCCATAATATATAAATATAATTTTACCGATATGAAAATATTTCCTTTCCAATGTATTTCGTATGAATTTGATGGATTCCCCTATGAATTTTATATCATATGCATGCAGTTTATATATTGAGCGCGGGACATTATAAAATATACAAATAAATAAAAATATATAGTGAAATCCATCCAATCTTTTGCCTTAAATTATTATTATTATCTTAAATTGCATCTTTCCTTTTATTGTTTGACGACGAGAATATTTACATTGGTTTTTTTTTTCTTCTATAACAACAAATGGGGTGGTTGGTTGTCTTTATCAAATATGAATGTATTGTATGAAAATCTATGTTTTATATAAAAGGTATATTTATATAAATATATTACTCGCATATACGACTATATGCAATGAAACATACGTGCGTATGTTCATAAAAGTATATACGCATATACAACCTCTGTCCCATAATAAACCGGAATGGGTAAAAAAAACCACAAAAATATTATATTAAATTTTAATGAAAACCGTTTTATTTATTCAAAATAATTTCAATCAATTGAAATCGCATCGATTTGCACGTTCTGTAAGCGAACTGCTGTTGAAAACGGTGGTTGTCGCCTTTGGAATGGCTTCAACTGATGTAAAACGGTTTCCTTTGATAGCCAAATGAAGTTTTGGGAAAAGGAAATTAGTCGCAGGGAGTTAAATTAAATTTTTAATTGATGCAGAACAAGCTTTGAATTCACCTATGGTAGATCAGTTAAAATTCGATGAATTATTGTTTTCGGTATTCCAAGCTCCATTTCTCGCTGAAGATTTAATCAATTATCACCATATGCGATTTTAAACAAATCATACATTTATCCAAATTTAAAACAAAATTCAGTGTTGATTCTATATTTTTATATTCACATTTTTCGACCAACGCACAAAAACATTTGTAACATTATGTTTTGTATTCTCGCTTCTACAAAATGTATTTTCCTGATATTTTGACAGTTTGTTGAGCTACGTTCACATAACATAATCGCAAAATAAAAATTAAGAAGTGACTCTACGTGTTCTATGGTTTACATAACCGTTCCGCGTTTTTTACGGGACAGAGGGTGTATAAATATACGTAACCGCGTGAATCATTCATTTTCATATAAAAACACCCAACATTTTTAATGCACATCATCTAAGCTAAGCGTATGGTATATATAAAATATAAATCTATATACCACCACATATACAAAGTGTACTTAGTTCTTAATGACAAATGCTAATACTTCATTAAAAGGGATGATTTTTAATGGTGTTGCGTATAAGGTATATAAGGTACATTATACATATAAATTATATATAAATACACATTACAATAGCAGATGGATAAATGATTGAGATAAAATGTAGTATATTTTGGTAAATTAAATGAACATTTTATTTAATATATTTAATAATAAAAATATATATCCCTCTATTCATTCAATAAATTTAATATGTGATGAAATATTATGTATCGGATGGTACAGGGTATGTATTTAATAAGCTTAAGCATATGATAGAAATAGAACACTTTATAAATTTGAATAAAACTGTTTAATATAAATTAAATAAATTATATATATTTTGGAAAATCATCATTGAAGTATTTCTCTCGAAATTCGAAAGAAGTAGTGCAATAACTTCCGAATTGTTGGAAATTATGCTGAAAAATTTTGCCGATCGAATGCACCTTTATTGCACTAAATAGTATTTTCAAAAATATAAATGCATACAATTTGTGTTTTATTCCAATTTAAAACTTCCAGCCTGTATACATTTAATAATAATAATAATGTGCGATGTATATTACATAATTCTTTAATTGTATCATTTAATTAATAACAATATAATAGTTTAGTCTATAACTAATATTTGGTGGCAACAAATACATCACGAATTCGAGATCAAACGGTTAATATTGGAGAACATAATTTTGAAATAGTCAATAGTTTTGTATACTTAGGATCGTTGATAAATGTTGTAAATGACATTGAAGAGGAAATACGCCGCACAGTAGCAACTGGCAACAGATGTTATTACGGGTTAAAAAAACAATTCCTATCGAAAACATTACAACGAGATCTTAAGTGCAAGCTATATACAACTTTAATACGTCCAATATTAACGTATGGGTCGGAGGCTTGGTGCATGACACAAAACCAGGAACAACTACTTCGGATTTTCGAACGAAAGGTACTCCGTGGCATATTTGGTCCCGTCAAAGAACAGAATGGTTGGAGGCGAAGATACAATTTTGAATTAGACAAGTTGTACGGCCAACCAAATATTGTCAAAACAATCAAAATCAATAGCTTGAGATGGCTTGGACATGTAGAACGCATGGAGGAGGAGCGTGTGCCGAAAAAACTGTTAAATAGTAAACCAGAAGGTAGAAGGAGAGCCGGAAGACCTAAGGCGAGATGGCTAGATGCAGTAAACTGTGATATAAAGATCCTAAAAATTCGGGATTGGAAGACATTAACTGCGGATAGGTCAGGTTGGAAAAGCGTGTTGGAGAAGGCTAAAACCGCACCCGGGTTGTAACGCCATGGAGTAAGTAAGTAAGTAATAGTTTAGTCTACGTTTAATTTCAATCGGTGTTAAACAAGAGTATAAGCCCAAACTCACAAGACTCACAAGACTTTTAATGCAATATTGAATGATACCGGCGCCCAATCTCGACAACAAAGGAAAACCATCATTGTCCAAAATTCAATAATAAATGGGCATAGCCTGCGATTTCGATGGATTTAGTATCAATTTGCTTTCGAATGACCAAAAATCCACAAGATCCAGATCACCATTTACAAGTGTCACATAACGAGAAATCTCATGTAATGTTCACTGCTAAGATAAAATTGTACATCATCTTCGCATATAAATGAAACTGTGTGTAATTCAAATACGTAGGAAGATTATTTATAAATAAACAGAATAGAATGGGACCCAAAACTAAAATTGCAAATATCTTAGCTTGAACCTATCGAGGTAGACAACCACAACCATTACATTACTGCCGTAAAGGCACCTCACCATAATCAGAGCGGCGACGTTGTTGTCGTTGGCTAGTAGTGTTGTCACTGCCAATGGAACTTGCAAATCCATTGGCAATGTTGAGCCAGCTAAGGACGTTGGATGACATCTCCCGTTGGACCGAGGTCTTTCAGCCAGAGGTACCATCTCTTCGTATGGACAGGACAGCATAAATATTGAACATGAAGTAGGTAATGACAGGAAATACAACACTCAACACTTATTTGTACAACCAATTGTTTTAATTTTTGTAAATTAAAAATATTCAATTTTTGCAAAAAAGCGGTATCGAGTAAATTATACTATGGGTGATTAATTTCAAAATTTTAAATTTCAACTGGTTAAACCAAAATAAAAAAATAAAATAAAAATGGGACAAGAAAACGATCAGTGGCATTCAGTTTTTAATAGCATTTCATTTTTATTTTAACATGGGTGAAATTAAGCTATATTATGGAAAAAAATGGGGTTTTCCGGAAAATTGATGGGCTATAGTTTAAATGGACTTCCATTTTTGCATACTTAATTAATCCTAATTATAATCAATTTCCAATATTTCATAGATGAAATTATTAAAATTGATTCACGCGTTCAAACGACATGACCGATGGCAGCGAAAATTTAAAGAAATTTTTTATACTGTTTAAAGTTGACACCCAAATGGTATCAAAAATATAAATACGATACTATTATTTAATACAAAATTTCAATGTCATCAAAGAGTAAAATCGGTTATATCTTTTGAACGTGTGAAATGATTTTAAAAATTTCTTCTATGAAAGACTGGAATTGATTATAATTTCCAATTCTATATATTTGCAAAATGGAAATGCGTTAAAACTATGGCCTTCTTATTCAAAGAAGATAATTCTTAAAAGTTGATCGTTCGGATAATTTAGTAAGAATAGAAATTCTAATTTTTTTTTGTAATGTTATCTATGTTGTAACAGCTTCCTCTCGTCTCCTTCGTAAGCTGCCACATTGAATTATTTAGTTATTATTTTATTTTTACTATTCTGCCACATTTTATCATTTACTGAGTATTTATTATATTATTTATTTATAAAAAAAAATAACACGAATAAAACTTTTTTTCATTACATTTATTTATTAATATTACTTCCTTAATTTTAATTTTCTATTATTTATTTAATTTACTGTCTTAATTTTCTTTTTTAATTATTCTATTAAATTTTACTTTACTATTTTATTTTTTCTTTTTATTTAATTTTATTTTAGATCCAACTTCCTTCATCGTCCAAAAGCTTCTCTCGTTTTTTTCTTGTTCCTCCAACATTTATCGTTTTTTTTCCTCTATTTAAAACCGTTTATTGCATTATTCCATTTATTTATTTATTTATTTATTTATTTATCCCTAATTATTAATTATATTTCTATATATAAAATGTCCTCTATACTCTGTCATCATACTTTGGTTATTAAGTAATTATTGTTATTGTGGAGGACTTTGATTGTGGTCGTTACAATGTTTAACGCGGCTACTAGAAAATATAGTGATATTGCAATATGAAAACATTTGTTCACGTTTCGCCACTGAAAACGATGAGCTATTTATAATTATGTGAATTACAATTATACATGCATTTGTGTATTCACAAATAGTGAAAAAAATGTTTATTACTTTTAAGCACATCAAAAATTGATATAAATTCAAATTTCTCACAATTTTTTCTAAAATTTACGATATAATTATAATATGCAAAATCATATATTGTATAATATTTACACGTTCAATACAACAAATATATATATAACTTTTTTGCGAATTAACACATTTTCGCTAAAATGTATCCTATTTACATTTTTTTCTAAATACATATACTAAATTAATTAGGGTTGTGATTTTGTTATATACGAGTACATATATTTCGTTATAACATATGCATTCATATAAGAATATTTTAATAATAAGACAAACTCAACATAAGTATGTAATATATAAACATAAACTTTTGTTATATACTTATTAAGAGAAGGTATTATATAATTGTGTATATATTGAATATGTTCTGTATTATATTAAATGGATTAATTATGTTTTTTTGTTGATATAAATAAAATAATTCTGTATATATTATTTTGATTAGACGACACATATTCAAATATTATATAGATATGGAAAAGTTTGTGCTTTAGTATATACCTTTAAATTCATTAAATAGATGTATCTAATACATATTTTATGTATAAATATGTTTATCTTTAGATATACATAATATATTTATATTATTGTTAAAACCTATATGGGATAAACAAAGTTTAGACATTCACATTTATACATAAATTTCAAACTTCTACAATATCTACAAAAATTGTTTCCTTATATATACACATTTTCTTTTCACTTCATATGCTCATAAGTATATGTAATATTTATATATTATTATAAATCCAGTACATAAGAGAAAAATCATAATTTTCCTTTATTTAAAATCCACATAAATAATAATATATAGTACATATACTCATACATATGCAAAACAAACATATGCTGGCTGTAATTCACAGCCAATTTTAGTCTCGTTGATAACTAAAATTTAACCTCACTAAATTTAACTATCGAGGATACAAAATGGTATTCTCCACCATTCTCAAACAAATTTGTCATTTTCCAATCAAATTTTAAATTTTGTATTACGCGTCGTCGTGTCTCGTGTTATTGTTGTATTTTTGTACTGTTAATATTTTTAATGTTACTTTTAATTATTGTTAAATGTTATTATTGTTATTATTATTATTTCTAATTAAACATTTTTTTTTATTCACTATAAATCATAAATCACAAATCGCAAATACGAATTTTTTTTTAATTAATACTGTATTATTTATTTATTTTATTGCTGATCCATTTAACAAACTTCACTTAATTAGTTTTAATTTCAGAAGCGTTGAAACTATTATTTTAATGAAATCTAAAACTATTTCCACATATTTAATAATTATATGGAGATGTGTTTTTATTTCTAATGATAATAATATTAAAATGTTAGTTATTTCTAAACACACATAATTAATATAATCATGTTTTATACACACCGCTTTAAAAAGTATAAATATTTTATGTGAAGTAGAGAAAAATATTAACTTTTATATTTAATATATTGGTCATATCGGTTTTTATACTGGAATTTCTTTTGATTGCTTTTGACAATTGAATATGTCCGGAAACGTTTTTTTATTTTACACGATAGTTTTTCTTTTTATTTGTTTGTTTTGATTTGTAAATATTGAATAATGTATTTTTTTAATGTTTTTAAAATTATTTAATAAAATAATCAATAAAATATAATGTTTGCCATAATTCTTAATAAAAATCAAATTTTAAGTTTTATGGCGAGATACCAACGCGGATATACTCATATATATATATGAGTATAAATAACACATCCTCTCGATGAGGTGTTAAATAACCGCAATAAATGAGTTATCAACGAAGTTTATTTATACTCGAATGGCTGTGAATTACAGCCACTAAAAAATAAAATAAAAAGAAAGCAACCGCATGTACCTTATCATCCACATAAAATCAAAGTTTCAAATATATTTTTATATTATTACATTGCATAGATATGGTATTGGTATGTATTTGCATATATAACTAAATATGGTAACTATATATACCATAAAAGGACCTTATGTACTACTGTGTCCAAAAAAATAAGGTGATTTTTGTAGGGTTTATAATATATTGTATAATATTTAGATTGGTTGTTTGACATTTGTGCCAAATTTTATGTCATAAGATTCACTATAGTTGTCGAAACACGCCTTTGGTTTTTGCAAGACATGAAAAGTTCATTTTTCGATTTTTATTTTATCAATGTCTGAGCATAAAGATTTTACATTATATTTTGTTTGTTGAAGTAATTTTCTACCTTCAATTCGTTAAAGATGATGTTCCAGGCTTATGGCAATAAAAAAAAATCGTATAAATTGTTACACGACGGCAAAGAACGCTGTGAAGACGATGAGCGGACCCAACGACCATCAACGTCAACTGTTGAACAACACATCAATAAAATTAAAGTACTCTGGTGCTTGAAAATCATCAATTAACACAATTAGAGTACTTGCTGATACTGTTTGGAATTTTTAAACTTTCGTTATAAAAAATAGTGGCTAAAGCTGAGCAGTAGCATTCAGTTTTCAATGTCGCTATATTTTTCTTATAGCCTGGGTGAAATTAAACTAAATTATGATAAAAAATTTGGTTGTTCACCGAATCAAATTTTCCGGAAAATCGCCCTTTTATGAATTATCATCTTTTTTAATTACGGAAATTGGTTTTATCAGATTTCCAAATTTGTGGAAAAAAAAAAAGTTGCTATAAGTGTATTGTGTCGGGGTGGGGAAGGTTCTGGATAAATTTGAATGCTAAGAATAGATTTGGAAGAAAAAAATATAAAATTAATTCAAAATATTTATAATGTCACCATATTTTTTGGACACAATAGTATATATTAAAAGAAATACGGTTTTTTATACGTAATCGTATATAAAATAATATATATTTATTTGTAAATTTAAAAAATGGTTATATACATTTATATTATTAGGTGTAGAAATTGAAAATACCCGTTTTTATCAAAAAAAAGAGGCAAGTTTATTCATTAACTATTCAATATAATTAATATTTCTTTCAAAGTAGATCAATTGAAAACTACCATCTTCGTCCATATTTCCGGTAAGCTTTTGAGGCGATATCCATTCGCAAAGAGCCAATGTATTGATGCAATCATAAAAAAGGAATCGTAAGTCCTGAAGGGCAAACTGCGCATCAATCAGAATAAGTGTGCAGGAATTATGTCTGTCACAAGTTTATTGAACCACTTTCAGCAAAATTAAATGGTTATAGGAACACATTTTTGAGTGACATTTAATGCTGCTACCAATTGTGATATTGTTTGACAATTGTTGTAATTTTGAATTTTCGTATTTTTTTTGCTGTCTTCTTGGGGAGTTGTGCGTCTTTAATATCAAAAATATATGTTCTTTGAATTGTCTAACTAAACCATCTTCTGCTATCATCTATGTTAGAGCATGTTCACCATCAGTTTCTTATGGCATTCGATGACTTTCAGCAGCGTTTTTCTTTCAAAATATAGAAATATAATAAAACTTCAACATACCTTGCCGATTCATACGTATTACATTCAGCATTATTAGTACCTATTATAAAACGGGTAATTTCAATTTCTGCCTATATACACGTGTATTATGAATTCGAAGTTAATGGTAAAAAATGATTATATTTATAATTTGTATATATATTTATTTATGGTATGTATAATAAAGTTAATATTTGGAAGCCTAAAAGTATTAAAACCGCACACGTAAACTAACTCCTCGGTATATGTTTACGTAATGTAAATACTCATATATACTCATAGACTATAAATATGCATCATTATAAAGAAATATCAGCAGCATAAGAATATATGTTTATACGAATATTTTATGTGTATAGTCTCTATGTAATGCATTGCATGTTATATTATATAAAAATTTTCATCATTTGAAAAACATTTGGCTGGTTTCGCACATAATAATAAGTTTTGAAGTTTATATAAGCTTGGGAAAATAGGAAAATGGAAAAATATATAAACTCAGTGATTCTTGTTTTCGTTTTTTTTTCTATTCCTTTTTTTTCCTTTTTTTTTATGCGCGCTATATTTTATTTGAAAACTTTGGTTTTTCTCTTACTGCCGCTGCTGCCTGCATACATAACACAAATATATATATATATGTATTGATTATATTTTTCGGGAAATTATTTTCCACCAATGTTTCATTCATTTTAAAATAATATAATAATAATAATAATAATAATAATAATAATAATAATAAAAAATCACAAATAAATATAAACATAAACAAGTACGAGTGCATGTATGAAACGTATGTTTGAATGAAAAAAATGTCTGGATTTATTTTATTATCATCAGACATTGAAAATGAAATACATAAATTATGACGAACAAATATTTTGCGTTGGGTGTATAGATTTATAAATATTTATTATATTATGTACACCAACCGTGCGTTAATCCGAACGCTACTTTTTCATTTATGTCGATTTTAGTGTTCGGATTATCGCACGGAAAAATATAAATAATATCAACACACTAAAATTCACATAATTTTCATTTCTAAATGTAGTTCTAAGATATCGACACTACGGGCAGTTTTAATGATCAGTGTTGAGTATCCTGGTTAATTTGGGTATTCCTCATCCGATTTCGATGAAATTTAATATGTAGGTGTAAAATGGGGTTATTACAGTTCATATAAAAATTTTGATGATTGGTACTGAATATTTCAAACTTAATGGCCTATTAACTTATTGTGTTTACTCTGTACCAACCCACAAAATTTTCATATAATCCCACTTTGAACACATATATAATTTCATCAAAATCGGTTAAGAAATGATCAATTTACAAATTTCCAGGCAGTTCGTATCAAGCACTCCCATCTGGATGTTAATAGTAAAAAATTGGTTTAAACGTACTCATACAAAATCATTTTAAGGATATGTGAGGAGTTTCATTGACATACCTCAAAAAATACCATAGCTTTATAGAGTTGATTTTACAATTATTAAAAAATAAGGTGTTATGATTCATTTATGATCCCAGAACTTCCAAGATATTAGAGTGATTAATTTTTTTTGTTAACAAGTCAACTAGAAGGCTTCAGCTATCAGATATTTTTTATTTCATGAATTTATCTTTTAAAATAAGAAAATTATGTGAATTTTAGTGTGTTGATATTATTTATATATTTCCGTGCGATAATCCGAAAGCGTTATACAAAAGATAAAGGTAAATATAGATTATACAAAACAATACTTTATAAAAATAATTACAGCTGGTCAAGCTTTCAGAGTAGATTCAAAGGAACGTGACATCTGCGCTCATTTTTTTACCGATATAATGTTGTAATATATAGGTTTTTAACTTCAAATTCAGTATTTTCCAAATCAAATTCAGTATTTTATAAATCAAATTCAATAATTAACAGTTGAAAAAATAGATAAATAAGGTTTTATAATTAACTATAATGAATTGAATTAATGATAAAATAACGTAACTTTAATTTAATTGCAGGAATGATTGTTCTCACAGATTCTTCTATTATATTAACTAAATTCTGGATATTTAGAGAATCCGCTAACAATTCTCTAGCTTTGTTTTAGACAAAAACCTTTTCAATTGGATCCAGTATTGGAGAATATGGCGAAAGAGAGACTAACGTATGATTCTTCACATTCACAATATTCAGCATTTTTTGTGTCTTGTGAAATGCTGCGTTGTCCAAAACTAACCGCATGCATTAGTTATATTTTCTTCTTGCAGTTTTTTATAATTAATTCTTTGAGAAATTCATAAAAAATATCGCTGTACGCACAGATGAAGGTGGTAATTATTTTTGTATATAATATTCCCTGAATTTTCATAGCTGCTATTAAAGACTCGTTACGTCCTCGTACTATTGACAGTTTGACGTATGCAAATGTGTTTGCTTTGGATTGTGCTTTCGTTGGTAATTAAAACCAGATTCGTCTATGAACATAATTATTTCTCTTGCCAGAGGAGAATGATCCGTGAAATTGATTGCATATATAATTTTTGTTTCAAAATGGTTTCAGGAGAATTTAATTGCTTGATATTGATGCTCTCACATTTAAGTGTAATTCGTAATATTTTCAATGCATTTTATTAATTGAAGTTAAACTTAAATGCACCCTTTCTGATTTGATACCAGATTTTTTAGCGAATGTTTTTTATTTTTATATATACACGGATTTTCTTCTCTTAAATTGCCAATTTTTTCCAAAATGCTGATATTCAATTTGATTTATTGAAATACTGAATTTGATTTTTAAAATGCTGAATTTGATGTGGAAAATTCCGGATGGTATTCCTTCCTCCATTCTTCGTCTCTGTTCTAGTAATTTTGCTCTTCCATTATCTATACTTTTTAATATGTCTATTTCATGCAATATATTCCCAAAAATATGGAACATAGGGATGATGTTACTAATTATCATCCCATTGCTTTCTTCAGTACCTAAATTATTTGAAGCTATAATTACTAAAACTGTAAATTTTAATATTAAACCTATAATTTGTCCTGAACAACACGGTTTCATGAATGGAAGATCGACAACTACTAATTTTTTAGAGATTGTTACTTTCTGCACAGAGAAATTTGTCTATCGTTGCCAGGTAGATTGTATTTTTACTGATTTTAGTAAAGCATTTGACAAATTTTCGTACGAAATTTTACTACTAAAATTGGAGAAAATTGATTTTGATAAAAATTTTGTTTCTAGGATTGGATCTTATTTAAATTCTCGTTTATGTAGTGTAATTTTTAATGATTGTGTATCGATTGTTTTTGGTGTTAGTTCTGGCATACCTCAGGGTAGTCATCTGGGACCTGTCTTGTTTATTTTATTTATTAACAATTTTATTGGCTTAATAAAACACTCTACTTGTCTGTATGCAGACGACGTAAAATTATTCAAATCAATTTTGCCATCTTCGTGATTGGTCAAAAATCATGGTGTTTACCTTGATAAAAAAACTTGCTTTTGTGATCACATTGATTTTTTGGTAAATAGAGCAAACTCCGTATTGGGTTTCATTAAACTTGAAATGCGTGAAATGTTTGACCCATGCTGTACCAAAGCTTTATTTATTACCCTTGTTCGGTCTTGAACAGAATATGCTTGTCAGTTTCGGTCCCCACATTATGGTATTCATATTGCTCTAATTGAATCAATTCAAAATAGATTTATTAAATTTGCATTAATTAATCTACCTTGGACTAATCCATTTCGACTGCCCGTTAATGAAAATATGCTTCGTCTCTTAAATATGTTTATTAAATAAGATAAACATTTATAACGAAATTTTTAAATGGCAATATAAATTGCCCGGTTTTGCTTGAAAAATTCAACTTAAGAATTACAATAATTCAACAAATTTGCGCTCGACTGGTTGCCAAAGTTCACTAAATGCATTGTTAATTATTTATTAGGTTGTCAAATATCTCCCTTCCGCCTTTTTGTCTTTTTAATTTCGCGGCTATGTACAAAGCGCTACAGAGCTCGTATCTGGCAACACTGTACATAATTTGAAAGCTCTTGACATAACAAACAAAACGACGCTATGTATGATTAGTTTGGATATTGCGTTCAACAGTTATAGACGTGTAAACATGGAGTTCACTAACGCCGAAATTCGCGCTATTTTAAAGTTTTCCTTCGTTAAAGGCAAATCCGCTAGAGAAACGTTCCGTGAGATTAATGGTGTTTTGGGGGATGGTACTCTATCACTTCGAACCGCGGAGGAATGGTTTCGACGATTCAGAGCCGGTGAAAACGACACCATGGATAAGCCAGCCGGCGGAAGACCTGTGACGACAAATACCGATCAAATCATGGAATACATCGAGTTAGACCGGCATGTGGCATCTCGTGACATCGCCCAGGAGATGGGAGTTAGTCACCAAACCATTTTAAACCATCTGCAGAAGGCTGGATACAAAAAAAAGCTTGATGTTTGGGTGCCACATGAATTAACAGTGAAAAATCTAATGGACCGAATTTCCATTTGCGAAATGCTGCTGAAACGGAACGAACTCGACCCATTCTTGAAGCGGATGGTGACTGGCGACGAAAAATGGATCACATACGACAATATCAAGCGAAAACGGTCGTGGTCGCAGGCCGGTGAATCGTCCCAAACAGTGGCCAAGCCGGGATTGACGGCCAGGAAGGTTTTGCTGTGTGTTTGGTGGGATTGGAAGGGAATCATCCACTATGAGCTGCTCCCATATGGCCAGACGCTTAATTCTACCATCTACTGCGAACAACTGGACCGCTTGAAGCAGGCGATCGACCAGAAGCGTCCAGAATTGGCCAAAAGGAAGGGTGTAGTGTTCCACCAGGACAACGCCAGACCACACACTTCGTTGATGACTCGTCAGAAGCTACGGGAGCTCGGATGGGAGGTTTTATCGCATCCACCATATAGCCCGAACATAGCGCCAAGTGATTACCACCTGTTCCTGTCCATGGCGAACGCCCTTGGTGGTGTAAAGTTGATCTCAAAAGAGGCTTGTGAAAAGTGGCTGTCCGAGTTCTTCGCAAATAAGGAGGGGGGCTTCTACGAGGGAGGTATTATGAAGTTGCAGTCTAGATGGAAACAGATTATCGAACAAAACGGCGCATATTTGAACTAAATCCGATTACTGTAACACTTTTTATAAAGCATTGAATAAAGAGCAAAAAGGCGGAAGGGAGATAGTTGACAACCTTATATAATGAATTTTATGACAAAATTAATTTTAGTGATTTTAATAATTAAAATTTAAAATTAAATTTTTTATATGACATTAATGTATCTCAAACATTAGAATTTAATGGTACTTATTTAAATAAATAAATAAATAAATAAATTGCTGACTGAATAGATGTAGAATTGGATCGTGTATGGAGACAATGTGGCAACTATCGACAGGCAAAAAAGATGGATTGTTGCCCCAATGGGGGAGATATTGCTTCATTGCTGGGATTACCCAGGAACAACCTAATATTGGTTGTTGGGTTGCCTACTGGGCACTGCATAAGCTAATCTATCAGATTCACAAAATGTGACACAACTTCACTTTGTGCTAAATGTTTCTTATGAAGAAGGAATCGGCATGGTACTAATTATATGAATGTACGGTCTATCAGAAATCTAGGCATAGGATATTTGAAAAATACGCAATTTTCCACTCATAATACTTTCTATATCATTTCATTCAATTTTAAACAAGGCAGATAATTATGAAATATAGTATACTATAATTATGGTACATTTACATCAAAACTGCTATTTTTATTAAATATGGAATTTATATATTCTTTTGGAAAAATTATAATTTAACTGTATTTTAAATAATTTTAATGTAATTTAATTTTTTGTTTTTTCAGTTTTTGATGTTTATGTCTACACTTTTGATTTTACACACACGAATCAGTGTCATCTTATATATGAAACAAGTCAAAAGAAATTTAATGTGAGTACGACCACTTATTTTTATTTAATTATAATAATTTTATCCCAAATTATAAGTATCAATCAAAAAATTTTCTTATATACCATCGCATTTATCTAATCTTATTTTATCAACGAGAGAATATATTTAGTTCTTATAAAATTGCTGATGAAATATTAATTCCATTAAAAGTTTTGTTTTTTTTCATTTGGTTTTTTTATAAGTCATTAATTCATTATAAAAATAAATTTATCGAATAATAATATAATTTATATATAACATAAAGTGGGCGACTCTTTATCATCATAATGTGCATATTTTATACTATAATTCTTCCCGACAGAAACAAAAAATACATCCATAATATATATTAAAGTGTATTTATATTATCAAATTATAAAATTAATTATATATGATGATGTGATATAACACTCAGTCAGCTGGTTTCAAATTTAAATGAAATTATAACTTTAGTTTATATAACTTTCTATCTCATATATACACCCTCAGTCCCAGCAATATTGCGAATGGTTATATAATATATGGAGAGCGTAGTGCCATCCGTTAGCTAATAATAGATTTATGCATTGTGAAGCCATCTTAACAAACGGTCAACGGTTTCATGCCATTTCCTTCAGTGTAGGCCAAAATACAACACATTGAGTGATGGTAGTTTTATTTTTGTGCCACAGTAGTAAAATTTAGTTTTAAAATTGGTAAATAAATGATACTCAAATGTTGTATGATTTTTTCAAAATTGCGTAAATTAAAAATTTTCAGATGGCATAAACGATTCACAGCAGGCAAAGAAGCTATATAAGTATTGATGAACGTCTAGGTTAATCATCTGAAACAATTACTGAAGAAAACATTGAAAATGTGAGTGATTTCGTGAAAATTTCCTGTGACATTTTCAGCGCGATTCATAGAATTTGAGCTTGGAATACCGAAAATAACAATTTATCGAATTGTACCTGTAAAAATTGGTCCCCGAAAAGTGAATTCAAAGGTTATTTTCCACATCAATTAAAAATAATAATCAAAAATTACTTCGAATTGAGGGTCGACTCGTGAAAATAAATTGAGGTTCACTTGCAAAAAAATATGTTTTTCCAACAGTTACTACTAATACTACATAAATTGTAAAATATTAGCTCGGAGGCCAATGGAAAATTTTCTGGAAAATCGCTTTTCATGAATTATCAAATTTTCTAATTTGTGAACCATAGTTTTAAGGGATTTCGAATTTTTATTACATAATTAAAAAATTTAATCAATGTTCAGCCTTTCATAGAAACCATTTTTAAAATTGCTTCACGCGTTCAGAAAATATAATCGATTTACCATTCGATGTAATAGAAATTAATACAATTTTTTACCATTTTTTATATTTTGAATATACAGGACCATTATTTTTGTTTTAATTTCTCTTACATCGTATGGAAAAACGACTATATTTTCTGAACGAATGAAGCAATTTTAAAAATTTCTTATATGAAAGACTGGAAATTGATTATATTTTGTAATAATCGTAATAAAAATTGGAAATCCGCGGTTAAAACTACGGCTCTTAATTAGAATATTTGATAATTCATTCAGAAAGTGATTTTCCAGAACATTTGTAGGAGTGACTTTAAGAAAAATATATTTGGAATAAGCTTATTCAAATATATCACAGGAGCCGCCAATGATCGAATTGAACATTGTAAAGACAATATTATAAAAGATGCTCAAAGTCAAGAATACATTCTAAAAAAAAACTATTGTAACTGGTGACGAAGGATGATGTTTTCACCAGATGAAGGACATACATTTTTCGATCGATACGCAAAAATTACTTAATACGTTGTAATTTGATTTACACTAAAGGAAATGTCATGAAACTTTGACACTTTGTTAAGGTCGATTCACACTAAATAAAATAGCTAAAGGATAGCACTACGGGTTCAATATATATATTATAAAGTCATACTAATTATTTTTGGGACATAGGGTGCTTCTATACATACAAATTAATATGATGCAATCAATCATTTTATGGTGAGTAAATATTACATAAATTGTATATAAAATTGTGTATGCTTTGCTCAATATTATTTATAGTTAATTCAAAATTTATTATTATTATTATTATTATTTTTATAAAATTTAATATTATAAAATAATAATATTATCCTTAACACTCGTTTGTATATGCTCTCGTAGTCTGTAACTATTACAATATTTTATATATGAACATTATGTGATAAATTGTGTACTTACAAATATTTCATATTTATATATTTACTTTACAATAAATATCCAATTTTATATCTATATTTAATATTTATAATTTCTGAAAACCAATAAAGCCAAAAATAATGTGATAAATAAATTGAATTTTCTATGTATTAAATTGTGTGAACATAATTTTGTTTTTCATATTATATAAAACTAAAATATTTATATTAAAATATTTTTGTTACATAAATTATGTATTATTATTTCATAACATAATATTTTAGTATACAATTTATAATTTTGTTTAATTTTCTGTGAACTTAATTGAATATTTTATAAATTAATGTATATTAATTGTTATCGTATTGCATTATTTTATAATATTGTATACAAGTTTTGTTTATAATATGGCTAAAAAAAATCCTAATTAATTTTTATTGAATTATAATTTATTTATTTATTTATTTGATGTTAATGAGTAAAACACAGATTGTCTATTGATAATTTAATAAATAAATAAATTATTAATTTCTATGTTTAATTTTATAAATATCATTTATATTATTAGGTGTACGTACAGGTTGAAACTCGGCTGTGAAATTAAAACATACTTAAAAGCACCCAATTCACCTTAAACGATTTGTAAATAATGGTGTTTAGTCATTCATTTAAATTTGACACAAGTTTTAGTCGTTTAGAAGCTGTCGTTCAGTGTGTATCAAATGTAAAAGAAATGGATTTCGATAAGCAATATTTACGACATTACGTTTTATTCTGTTTTCAAATGAAAAAAAAATTCTACTCAAGCGGTGGAATTGATTAATTCTACTTTGGGTTCACATTCTGCGTAAATCATTGAGACAGTAAAAAAAATGATTTGCCAGATTTCGTGATGCGAATTTTAGTTTTAAAGGCGATCCACGTGTAGATAGAGAGTAAAAAAATCAAGGAACTTCAAGTTGACATCTGCATGAATTTACATTCTCGTTACAAAAGAAAAAATGTTTTGCGCAAAATCAATACAGATGATGAAAAATGGATGCTCCAGGCCAGCTATCAAGATCTGTTGCAAAAGCGAATATTCATGCGCCAAGAAAATATTACTGTGTGTGTCTGGTGAGATTATAAAGAAATCATTTACTATGAGCTGTTACAGCTGATCGTTACCAAAACCAATTAATCAAATTAAGTGATGATTTTGAGGTGCAAAGACCATTTACGGGCCAAAAAAGCCGGAAAGTGATATTGTTGCATGACAACGCTTGTCTGTATACAGCAAAACCTACGCAGGAAACCATCTTCGCATTAGGCTGCAGGAAATTCTTCGGCAATTCGGCGTATTCTCCAGACGTCGCCATTTCTGATTACCACTTATTCAGAACGATGTCATCATATTTGAAGGACCAACAGTTCGCGAAAGTTGAAGATGTTCAAAATTGGCTCTATGATTACTTTGCTTCGAAACCAGTAAGTTTCTATCGCGAACACATACGCATCATCTACCCGATAATTGGCATAAGGTCATACATAATATAATGGTGAATATTTCGAAGAGTTATTTGTTGTAACATCTGTATCTATTCAATAAAGTTGAATTTGACCAAAATAAAAGCTGAGTTTCAACTTTGAACACCTAATTCATATAATTTAAGTTATAAAAAAATATATATAAATATTTGAAATAGTGGTGATAATCTATATGGTCTTTCGTATATAAAAAGATATGCCACACATATATACGGGACTTCATTCAATCAATTTAATATATACTTTTCTGTTTCATTACCTTTAACCTTTTCTATAATGGTCCCAAACGATATTTTAAACACTAATTTATATTTATATATTGTCATTTTGATATATATAGCAATGTGATATTACTCCAAGAGGACCTTATGGCATCCACTAAACATACATTACAGCCAAGTTGGTAAATTACTCCGCATGGGAGTATAAAACATTGGATAGGATAGATAAAATACTTGTTGGGTTTGGTGTTCTGTCTATATCAAACAAATTTATATATAATTATAATTTTTCCGTTGAGGTGGTATAATTTCATGTCCATCCACATTTTATGTCCATTCACATAATTACCAACGCCGAAAAGGTTAAAATAGTTATTAAATTGAAATCGAAATTAAACACAAAAGTTTTATGCTTGAATTGAGACAAAATGTCCATACAAAATATGTTTCGATGATAATTTACAACTTCCAGAGATATTACCCAATTAATAAAAATATAATGCGAATAATTTTAATGTCATCTCATGTTCTGCGAGTTTTTTTTAGCAGATTGAATACACTTCCAAGCTCGCGATACGTGTCTATACCACATTCATTGACTGATGAAAATAAATTAAATAGAATATTTACGTACCTACCGGCTATCGTTTCTGTTATTAATCGGCATAAATATCAGCCTTTTTTGGATCGCATCGTAACAGACTATTACTATCCTATAACGTTCATTGTAAAAAAAACTTGGAAAAAAGTTAGTAGAAAATGCAGAAAAATATACTGTGAAAAACTATAATACTACGGGCTGTATGGATAAAGCGATAATGAAAATATGTTGAATTTTGGCCAACGGAAATGGTGTAATTTTTTTATATAAAATAGATGGATATCTGCAAGAACAAGAAGAACATCAAGTCAGCGAAAGACGTAGAAAAAACTATCTCACCAACTGTGAAATTGAAAGGAAACCGTTGTCATTCTACCAATTCTATCAGCAAATTTCGATCCTACTCGAAACCGACTTTTCTGTTAAAGTAATCGATTATTAAGAATTTAGCTTTAAAAATCGATCAAGAATCAATTCTTTTAGTATTCAACTCTCGATTCGAATTTTTTTTTATTTACAAATTTCGTCCTAAATTTGAGTCATGTATGCAAAAATTGCGTCGTGTAAACCGATTGAATTAAGAATTGTCAACCTGAAAAGCACTTCAAAATTAATACTTACATCTATATCAATCAACAACGACAAGAGGATATTTAACAATAGTACAGCAACATCTACACCATGTGAGCGATTATTATCTATCTTTATTGGTCTGGTTACAAATCAATTTTGAAGTAGAGCAACGTTTGATCATTTAAACATGTTTCTTTTTTTAGGATCAGTTTCAGAAAATGTGTGGTTTTCTTAATTTGTTTAACTTTTCTTTTAAGTTTATTTAAATTATAAATTTATTAAAATTTAAAAATTAAAATTATCTAAAATTCATTAAATTCTCTTAAGTTGAATACTTTTTAAGCTTTATGAATTTTTCATATTTAATTTAGTAATCGAATAAAATCGTTAACATTTTACCAGTGTTGCGGGTATTTTAACAAACACACACTGACTCAAAAATGTCAAATCAAAAAGACATAAAGATTTTATTTCGTCTTCTCTAATCTTTTATTTATAATTTATCATTGGTATACATTTTTTAATAATAATATAATAATGACTGTGGTCATCCCATATTCATTACAGTCACCATAATGCGGAAATCAATGATGGAAATATATTGAAAACTAGCCTTAACAGTCGATTTTTTGAAAATGACAATCGCAATGCATAAAATAAAAGTCGGAATTGAAAATCGATTATTTGATAAATGTTTCCAATCCTATTATGGTCATTCTTTAACAGAGCAAAATTTATAATTACGACTTGAAATCGATAGTAATGTTAAAACAACGTATTTCTACGTAGTATAATATTTCCGAAAGTTGTAAATAGTTATCAAAATTTATTGAGATTTTGTTGGATATTCATTACGAAATATATTTAGTGAAAGTAAGATTATAATTTTTTGATATTTTAAAATTTATTTTAAAAACACCAATATTCATTTAATGTCAAATGATAAACTTGTGATACTTTAAAAACTAATGTATCATCAAATAAATTTATTTCATCAGTTATCACTTTTATCACGTTTTAGTAAACATAATAACAAAATATATCGGTTTTAATAAATCATTTCACAATAATAAATTTTTAAATAATAAGATTGTTATCAACACATTTTTATAGCCTAATTAATTTTGAATATCTACACGCACCTACAGGGCAAATAATAATATGTGACTTTAAACATTTGAACCAATGCAATTATAAATTATATAATATTATGGTTCTATGATATGAGATAAGCTTTAATTTATGTGTGATGATAAAATATGGTCGTACGCACAAATGAAAAAAAATGTATTCTGAATTAATAAATAGATACGTTCTGAATATACGGATATTAGTCGAAAAAAATATGTTTATGTAACTACAATTCTCGTACATTATCCCCGATACCACACGATATCAATTCAATATATAGCTAAAATACAAAATGTATAGCGAAAATAATAAATTGCATATGAAATTTTTTTTGTTTTCAAAATAGACACTCATTCAATTTTAAATTTAATTATATCTTTTTTTTTAATCAAATTTCATTTGATAAAAAATCTTTTGAATATAAAATATGTCAATTACAATTTCAATATATGATTTTATTTTATACATACACACAAACGCAATATATAAAAAATATATTGTAAAAAACTAAAAACGAAATTAATTATATGTATTTTATATTTAAAATATGTGATGACATCATTTACAGCGTAATACATTTTGAATGGCCACCACACACACAGAGGTGTAATAATATAGTATGGAATTAATTTGCACTGACATCGTCACCGAATCTTATAATAAAAGAATGCTTTTATAAAATATATTGGTAAATACTTTACTTTTGCATGTCCCCTAAAAGTATTTAACAACTTTTTATTGAAAATATTTGCTATTAAAATTTTTTGCAATTATTCCATTGGTGCACTTAAAATGGGTCACACTGCAATTTATTTTTATATGATGAAAACTATATAATACAGCAACAACAAATATTCCCGATAAGTATATGTATGGAATATACAAACTATACCCATTTAATTTTTTCCGTACGTATTTATACGGAATTGCTTTAACTGAAACATTTAATATATGCAAATTTAATTTCTTTTACGTAAATATGCACTTTTGGAAATAAGCAAATTAATGGAACGATATGATATAAAGAAAATTACACATATAACACGTACTTGCATGTTTTATATATGCATATTTTTGTTCTATAATATAATATAGGATGAAGGGAAATATTCATATTATACTAAAATACTATATATACTCGTATGCGTTCTTTGTGGTGGTGAATGAATGCACTTTCTTTATATATACATACATTCAACCTCTGTCCCATAATAATTCGGAATGGATTAAAAAAAACTAACAAAAATAAATATTAAATTTTCACAAAAACCATTTTATTTATTCAAAATAATCGCCAACAATTAAAATTGCATCGATTTGCACGATCAACAAGTGAATCAAATGACTTTTTTATGTTTGTGTTTGGAATGCTGTTGAGAACGGTGGTCGTCGCCGTTTTGAATGCCTCCAATTGATGTAAAACGGTTTCATAGCCAAATTAAGTTTATGGAATAGAAATTAGTCGCATCAGGAAGTTAAATCAAGTGAACATGATTAAGCAAAAAAATTTTTATTATAAATAGTTCAATTATTCGATGCAATTTTTGATTATCACTTAATTGAATTCACCTATCGTAGACCAGTTAAAATTCGATAAATTATTGTTTTCGGTATTCCTACATGTATTTCGATGGATCTTATAACAAATTTTCAAAAACTCCTCACTTTTTCAATGTTTTCTTCAGTAAATTGCTTCAGTTGGTCGACCTAAACGTTCATCATCACTTATATAGCTTCTCCAAGACTTCATCATTTATTACATTTAATAACTTGTGCTTTTAACATACAATTATCACTGACACGCGATTTTAAACAAATCATGTGTTTGTCAGTAGCATTTATACCAATTTTAAAACAAAATTTAATGTTGTAACTTTGTTTTTATATTCACAATATTCGTCCGACACACAAAAACAGCTGTAACTTTATGTGTTTTATTTTCGTTTCTACTGGATGCAACGTCATGAAATTTTGACAATTTGTTGAGGAACGTTCACAGAACATAATCACGAAAAAAAAGTAAGAGGTGGTGCTATGGTTTAAATAACAATTTCGGTTTATTTATGGGACAGAGGGTGTATATGTGAATATCGTAAATGTTATAAAAAATGAACATGTTCATTACAGTTAATTATACTTTAATTAAATAGCATGTTGTATTGTTGCTTATGGAATATCAAGAGCGAAAGAACCAATAACAAAATTTTACATCTCAATTTATACGAAAGGAAAATTAGAAAATTTGGTGCACAGTTTTTGTTAATAACAAATTTTTAAATATATTTTAATTCCTTTTTAAATAATTCTATTAGGATATGGTAATTTTTGTAATTGAATTGCCATCATTATAATTTGCCTTTTTATATATATTGTAAAAAAATGGACACGGCTATATTCAGAACACATGTGGCTGCTTAAGAAAAAGTATGAGATGTTTCTTTTAAATTTTCCGTTCATTACGGAAGGATCCATAATGTCATGGATTTTCCAAATACTTTATGGTTGACGTTTGCACATGTCGGAGGACATTCACATAAGTATTGTGCCATACCTATACTTCCGCCATGGAACATATTGTAAACAAACAACCTATTTGTTAATTTTTTTCCTGATCAATCCCGACAACCTAACAGCAGTTCACTTAATATTCAATTACTGGTAAATGTCAGTCCCTATACACAAACCACATTACAACTGTGTACCGGTACCCATAAACGTTGAAAGCAGCTATATTTTTTATTTAATTCTCGTATAAAACAATACATTCATTTTTAATACCTATTGTTGTCTTGTTTATTGCCATAAGCTGCAGCCTTACTGTCACACCATATGCTAACATTCTACTCAGAAATTCACGATTGCATAATTTTAATCGTATTCATTTTACAAACGTACCAATCTCCACCCTATGATGATGAAAGAAAGATAATGATAGAGAAATAAAAGTATGTACAAGCTTTGGTGACGAATCCTTAAAAAAGCATCAATGCGTCGAAATTGGTTTGTTAAATTCTGGTTCTGGTTACTTTCCAGTCAAAGATGAACAACAGTTGAGGTCATCCGCGTAGTTGAATTTGATGATAACCAAATGAAAGCGATAATCGGATGCGGAATATCATAACATAAATATCTGAGGATGCATATAGAGAAGTATCACATACATTTGCATTGAAAGACATTTAAAACAAATATTTGCTACTTATAAGATTTCGATTTATAGGTTCCGCATATGAACTTAAAGAAACTAAGTTAAATCTGCGATTTGTTATGAAAATTTTTATTTATTTATAAACTATGTTTTATTAAGAGAATTTTCATAAGCACGTATTACTAGATTCAACACCTACTATCAGTTACTAATGTTAGAAAAACGGAACTTGCATTTGCATATACTGAATACAATGTGCAAATCGAAGAAGATCGTGAAGCAAGCAAGATGAACCAGTGCAAATAAAAGCAAAAGTTGACCATGATGATTTACCAAAAAAAAAAAAGGTTATATATTATCATTTTAATCGGATTAGAAAGTAATTACTTATTTTGAGTTTTTATTACGCATCAAATAACGATCAATCTTGAAGTGGACATTCAACACTGAATAATGCAATTTAAGATCAGAATAGAAAAATCGCTTTGTTGAGATGTGTTCGCATCATATAGTCTGGACCTTGGACCATCAGTTTACCAAAAGTTCTAGATGAGCATAAAGTTTTGAATAATTTGTTTTCATATACAAAAATATACAATCACTTATTTTCAATATCAACAGTTTTCTATTTCTATTTCTTCGTAATTAATTTGTTTAACATTTGAAACACCTTTAAAACAATAAGCAGGCAGTAACATTATAACCAACCGAAACATTGAGATAAAATAAATCGTGACCCGCGCTGAAGACCAATAATTATAAAAACAAATCTGAGTAAAGAAATTGCATCATAAAAATAAGATTTTAATAACAGATTAAGCATAAGCTTAGAACATCCTTTAATATTTATTATATCATACAATATTCTTCCTTATACGAGTACGAGTATATTAATTTCCTTATAAATTTCTTTACATATATATATTTTATATATAACTCGTTTATACACGCGCGCACGGATATTTAAATAAAAATACTAACGATTGAATAAAGAAAAAAAAAACGACAAAAATAAAATGCGGAAGTGTAAAACTTGCGTTTATATATAAAATACATTGAATTATGAAATAAAAGCCTTTTTATAAGTTTTTTTTTTAACATAATATAGGGGATACAGTAAAATATTTGTAACAACACTATTATTGAACCGCCGCATAAACTCAATATAAATTGGATTTATTTCAGTCATTCAACAGCGTTTTACGGAGTATAATAATTATATATCACAAGAACTGGTATTTTATATGAACTCTAGAACAAATGTTTTCATAGTATGGTAACTATAGCTGGAAATGGTGTTTTTATAGAGAAAATTTTACTGTAACAGATTGATATATTGTTTGGTATTATAGAAAAAAAAACCTTGGTCGTCGAGGATATTTATTATATGAAATTAGGTCGAGCGGGAAAATTATTAAGTGCAGTAACTGAGTAACACATCCACTTATACATATCCATATTACATAAATATATATAAATACACAACACAACATGCATACAATGACAATGGAAAATAAATGAAAACAAATTACTTGTTATACACAAAGCAAAAGAAAAACATGAAAATATGGAAAATATGGAAAATATGGAAAATATTCAATATAAAGTATAAAAAGAGGACAAAGAAACAATAAAGAAGACAAATTACATGTCATTGAGAGACCAAAATAAATGAGTTAAAGTATAAATTTTTCCCTTTATCAATACAATTTATAGTACAAAATAGTAACACAAACACATACATACACGAACGAATAATTATTGATCATTTTTAATAATAATAATAACAATAATTTTATGTTAATGTTAATGTTCATGTTCAACAGGGGCGATTCTAGAAATTTTTGCGCCCTACGCAATTATTAAATTAAACAATTTTTGTTATCCTTAAAACATATAAGTTTTTACTTGTGCTTTTGTGAATTTGCATTTAGTGTTTATCTAAAAATAATAGAAAAGAAAACCTTCTTTTTTAATAAATATTTTGTACCAACATTTTTTACAGTGATTGTGTTTTCTATAAAATTTGTAGCAAATTTTAAATATAAGTGAACTTCAGCTTCACGATCCGGAATTTTGGTTCCAGCCATAAATTGATGTATGAAAACTGTGGGAAATTACTTAGTTACTTACTCCATGGCATTATAACCCAGGTGCGGTTTTAACCTTCTCCAATACGGTTCTCCAACCTGACTTATCCTCAGTCAATGTCTTCTAATGCCGAATTTTAAGGATCTTTATATCATAGTTTACTGCATCTAGCCATTTAGCCTTAGGTCATATGGCTGTCCTTCAACCTTCTGGTTTACCATACAGTTTTTTCGACACACGCTCCTTCTCCATGCGTGTAATACGAGTCCTAGCCATCTTAATCTATTGATTTTGATTGTTTTGACAATATTTGCTATTGACCGTACAACTTGTCTAATTCAAAATTGTATCTTAGCCTTAAACTATTCTGTTCTTTGGCTGGTAATATTGAATAGTAGTGTTGATAATGAGATTATGACATCTCATTTTCCAACGTCATAGCCACCAAATCTATCAGTTTTTTTAGAATACCAAATTCTTCCATAATTTTCCATAATTTTGACCTATTGACGCTATCATATGCCGCTTTGAAATCATCAAACAAATGGTGTGTATCAACATTGAATTCACTGTACTTTTCCAAGATCTGTCGTATATTAAATATTTGATCAGATGTACAATAGATCGATCTGCGCCGAAATCACACTGGTATTCTCCGATATTTTCATTGGCATATGGAATAAGTCTTTGGTATAGTATATTATCAAATACCTTATAGGTAATGTTCAATAAAGTTATTCCTCTGTAGGTGTTACATTCTAATTTGTCACCCTTTTTGTGAAATTAACCCACATTAATTGAGGGAAGCAAGTTATATATAAAATAGTCTATGCAGAAAAATTCTTCATCTTCACCAGCGGATTAATTAAATTATTTTAAATCGATGGTTGGACTTAAATAAATGATTTAGGTGTTTATTTTTTTTAAAGTAAAACCGCATTTAGTATGTAATTCTGTGAAATATTCAGACCATTGTCCAATTAGCTCGTTTTTACAATTACCAACATAATACCACTGGTGATCATTACTGCGGATCGTCAGCGGCTATGTAACTACATTGCATCACTTGAAATCCATCCATTTTCAATAATCCGCCCATGCGGTTCCGTGAAAATTTTCGATTCAAAATATATGTGTTTAGTATTCGGTTAATAGAAATATAAAATTCATTTAAAATTGTTGTTGGATTACGTATAGATTAAGTGAGTCTATGACAAATATTGATATTTTTCCTATTTTTATTGGCAACATTTCTTTTGCGTTTCACCGTTTCACCAAGAAACGATCTTCTCAATTTTCTGCTTATGTGCGAATATGTGAAATGTTCGGTTTCTACAGTTTGCCCGTATATGGAGGTTTTTACTTGTATTATAAATGTATTTATTTGGGAATCCGGAATACTTTTTTGATCACAAATAGTATATAATATATTAAAATGTCTCCCTAACTAATCCTCCTTCGTATATACGATAGCTGCTGGTCGAATGCTTTATTTTCATTAACAGTACGGATAGATTTGTCGCAGAGCATATAGTTAAACGAAAACGTTATTTCTGACTTGCGTTTTTAAAATGAAGTTGATAATATTCTGTCTGAAATGATTAAACCACGTAGGGCACAAGATAGATGACATTAATAAACCACCACAGCCTGTAAACCATATTTTCTCATATGGAGACCTGAGTAGTTATTAAATCATCCAGTCAATCGGTGTTATTTTATAAAAATTAATTACAGCATTGTACTGTAATTATTTAATTAATAAATGAACGAACTGTAATAATAATAATAACAATAATAAATAGATACCGTATGAAATAAATAATAATAAATAATAATTATAATGGTGATGGTGATGATGATGATGATGATGATGATGATGGTACTATAATATTATTAATTTATTTTATTTTCATTTGTTTATATATTTTATACGCTCATTTCGTTTTTGTTTGCGTCGCCTCGGTGGTGGTACGCAGTTGCACTTGCACTCGTATTCGTGGTAATGGTTTTTATTTATCCATCTAGAATTCTATATTAAAAACGAACAATGGATTGCAATTATATTGTAATTATTTATTACAATAAAAAGGTAAACAATTTTCTATTATTATTCGTTTTATAAATATGTTTTTATTAAAATTGAATAATTATAATATTTTAGTAATAATAGTTAAAAAACAAAAAGTGCGTTTTCGTGTGTAAAAAGAAAATAATAAAATTAAAATATAAAAATAGCTATTTTTTCTAGCTTTTTTGTGCGTCATTATGAAGTGTTGTTGTAATGTCATTGCATTCATTAATTAGTTTTATTGGTTTTATTATTTATTATATTTATTTTATAACAACTTTAAGTTTATATTTTTGATTAAATAAAAGTTTAGATTTTCTCAGTTTTATTAAATACATAATAGAAAAAGGAATAAGATCAATCAAGTTTTTCTGTGTTAGTATGTATTAAAAAAAACAAAAAAAAACATCATTGTGCGTGAGTGTGCGCGTGAATAATATATGGGAACTAACACTAAGTTTAGTGACTAAACATAAACAACATTATGAAAACATGATAATGTAATCCATTGTTTTGGCCTGCGATGGTCGATCTCAAGTCGGTTTAAGTTTTTTCTACAAATATATGTGCGAAGGATTATAGATAATCAGTTACCTAATCTGATTGTAGAATTTATTGTCTGTGCCATATTTATATGTGAGATGGTGAGTGCAATTTATTATTATTATTATATATTATTTTAATTTTATATGTGATTATACGTTTTTATATTATTTATGAAAATAATTCTAAATTTTAAATATGTGATTATATTCTGCATTCAGTGTTACATTTATGAAAAGAAAAAGGAAAATTGTGCATTTAGCAACTCCACCCGATTTTCTACTGCAATGTTGCGAATACAGGCATAAAAATCAAACAATGAGAACAATATATGTTTGGACATTGTTTAATTAATTATAAATTCAATACATCTTTGACAACACCAATATATAGATGCGTTTATGTTGATTCGATGACACTCAAATTTGATTTAAATCTTTTTCAAACTTTAGGCAACCTTTCCGCATGTTTTTGAAAATTGAAAGTAACTGAAATTCTGTTTTAAGGCATAAAAAATTGTTTTTAAAATTTAATTTCTTTATGGATCACAATCGCACACAGAATCGAGATTGTTTATGTTAATTAATTGATAAGCATCCTTTTGTCGCAACAATACTGTTTTTTAATTTATCTCATTCTTGTTACTGCATATAGCTGTAGCGTATCGTTACAAACTCTAGTTATAACCTACATACTTCCACGAGATCTAATAATACCATATAAAATAGAAAATGTTAACCGAATCGATAATTTCATGCTACAACACTGATTTATGTAAGCGTCGTATTATTACAATAATAAAAAGTAATATGCGGTAATAAATAAAAATAGATTAAATATAAATTGAAAGGGAAAAAATATGCATAATCTGTGCTCTCGTGGACTTTTATAATAAGTAAAATTTATCCAAATGTTTATGTAAATTTATACAATATATATTTTATGATATTTTAAAAATTGTGTACATACTCCTCCTGTACTTGTACATAAGTAATTATAAGTAAATAACAGATAGGATCTCTCTGAATAATTAGTTTATCAACGCCACATTTACCACATTTGGTTTGCAAATTATTTTCCTCAATATTTTTCGTCTTTTATTTGAACATTTCTAATTTCTGTGTCATTTTATACTATTCGAATATACATCTTGCAGTAATTAACACTTTATAACTATCGATATATAGACAATTCCAAACAAATAACTTGGAATATTAATTGTAATTTTTATTTCAATTGTAAATAATTATATGATTTTAGGATTATTTGGAATGATTATGTTATGTCTATAAATAAATTACTTATTCGATTTTCAAAATTATAATTAAATATTTGGAACTACATATAATCTCGTGTTATAGGGTCTCTTACGATATTGTTAGCATAAAAACGCTACCATAGTATATCATATTAGTATGGGTTAAACTAAAATAAAGACTACACACTTTCTCAAATTTAATAGGGAAATAATCAACATTTTTTCTTCACAATTGAAAGAAGTCCATGTGAATCGACTAATTTGGAAGTGTCACTATATCCTTGGAAAACCGAAAGCATCGATTCGCTATAAAATTTTAGTAAAATATGCCATTAAGTGGTTATATGTATGTTCAAAATATCAAGATAATCGGGTGAATTAATAATTCACTGCTACAATTTTGATTGTAACTGTATAAGGAAGGTTTTAATTGATCTATGCCAAGTGGTTTTTTCCTATATGATGTAAAATAATAATTAAAGCAAAAACAACAACAAATTTAAATCAATGTTTTCGAAAGTATATATGGAAAAATGTACAATTTTCCTGTAAGGTTTCAATTTTAATAACATCATTATAATTATTTATAATTCGGGTTCATAGTGAACATTAATTGTTATTAAATTGATAATACATATTTATATCAATTATACTCGATATTGCATTTCCATATAAGTATAATTTATTGTATGCCTAGCCTATATATGACAAGTTGAGAATTCTGAATTATCTGTTATTGTTATTATATATTGCAGATTACTTGCAGAATGCACATATATGCAAATATATAATGTTTAGCAAATACTCATAATTCATTGTTTGTGTATTATTTATATATATCATTGTTTCGTATACAATTTCAAATATATAAAGTCTTAATTATACTATAATTTATATAAAATGTCAAAATAATAGTTAAATACACTATGTGTCTCAAAAAAAAAAGAATGGCTTTATAATATATATACAAATCGTAGTGCCAACTATTAGCTACTAATTGATTTATTTAGTGTGAACGGATCTTAACAAGCGGTCAGAATTTCATGACATTCCCTTCAGTGTAACCCAAAATACAAAGCATTCATCTGGTGATTATCATTCATCACTTTCACGTTCGTAGCGGAAACACCATGTTTTTTCATCATTTACAAACGGTTTTTATGAATTTTCTTTATTTTGAGCATGTTTAATAATGTCTTTACAATGTTCAATTCGGTACAATTTTAGAACAACATTTAATTGATGTGGAGCAAACTTTGAACGCAACTTTCATAGACCAATTTTTTCAGTTAAAATACAATGAATTGTTGTGTTCGGTATTCCAAGTTCCATTTCCATGAATTCCATTGAATATTTCTCAGGAAATTTTCACGAAATCATGTACTTTTTCAATGTTTTCTCCAGTAATTGCTTCAGACGGTCGACCTTAACGTTCATCATCACTTATAACTTCTCTGCCCTCTGTGAATTGTTTATGCCATCTAAAAGTGGTGACGCAGTGGTAAAAACGCTTGGTATTTATTTCGGACATAGCGTGTTCAATTCCCAGTATTGACGCATGAAAACATTTTTCAACATTTTTCATACCAAAAATTATTGAACTGAATTATCTGTTCGTTTATGAATATTTTTAAAAATATGGTGTTGCACGCTATTCAGAGATTAACAATATTTCCATACACAATGCGATATTGGCGATTCGCTCATAACAGTATTTAAATTATTAAGGCATCTAGCGAAACATATATGCAGACCGTAATTGATGAATTGTTATATATAATCACATATTGAGTAATTTATCAACTGACTTCAATGTTAGCTGATGATGATTTTATAATAGGGGGAAATTAATTGCGGCACAGACCAAGTAAGGACCACTGTACTATCCCATTGATTTAATCATCGAAGCGTCTGGTCTCAGAAATGTTTCTTACATATATAATCGGTTCATTGTGATCCATTGCGTATTTTCAAATATCCCATTCTTAGCTTTCGCATAGGCGGGGGAATCACATAAGTAGTGTCATGCCAATTCTTTCGACAAAGTAATATTTATAACAATTTGCATTTGTAAGCAAACGCATTTTGTGAATGTGATAGCCTTTAGCGTACAGTGTCCCGTGAGCAACTCAATTCTTTAATTTGTTCCTCTGGGTAACCCCATAGTAATGCAGGTCTATATCTTATGAAATATTTATAAACAATAATAAATTATGCCATCTAAAAACTTGTGCTATTGACACACAATTATCACCGATACGTGATTTTAAGCAAATCATACAGTTTGAGTAGAATGTTTACCAATTCTATAACGAAATTTTATGTTAGTTCTTTATTTTTATATTGATTTTTCGACTGATGCACAAAAACTACTGTCACTTAATGCATTGTATTTTGGCTTACACTAAAGGAAATATCATAAAACTTTCACAGTTTGTTATTTTTCGGACGGAGGTTGTATATATGGTATATAAAATGGGTACTATTAATTAGTATATATTCATTCACACACACACATATATACAATGTGTACAATATATATCAATTCATATCATAATCATTTATAAAATTATATTATAATGATAAATGATGTTGATAATGTCCTATAAACACCATAATTATTCTGTATACTATAAACAAAAAAAATTATACAAATGATAAAACTATAAATGTATAAAAGGAAAAAAGAACCCAACAGTCAACAATAATATTTTATCTTATGGCTTTGACATGCAAATCCATTTGTATTGTGTCTGACAATTAATTTTATTTTATTTCTTTATGTATCGATGTGCTTTTATTATTATTATTATTATTATTATTATTTATTATTTATTATATCCCAGCATATATTTATACTACAATATTTACGAGAATAGTATAGTATTTGTATTATAAATAAGCTTTTGACAAAACCAACAAATTTATAACAGTACGTAACAAATATATATGGTAAAAAATTCTTCTCTTCATCGTTTTTATTATTATTATTCAATGTTTGTTGTTTGTTTGTTTGTTTCCATTTTTATTTTTCTATTTATTCCTTGTTCAATTTTTCAAATACACAACTAAAAAGTACTTTAATATTGTATTTTTGCCAAATAACAAACAATAAATGCTTTGGACTGTGAGTGAAGATGTAAATGATGTATTTGAAATATTTGAATGTGCTTCAATGAATTCAAAGTGTTGCATAGCAACAATTTTTGAATGACACCATATTCTTATATATGTATAACATCAAATACTATATAGATAGATACTTAAAATAGCTATATATTTGATATAGATAGATACCATTTTAATATTATCATATCTTATATATCTGCATACCTACTACCATCTTCAATCTCTATCTATATATATATATATATGTGGATAGAATCTATCCGATAGATAGATGCATGTCCTATTTATGTGTAAAAACGAGTCTATCTATCTATCTATATATACATTTATACTAATATGAATATACCCTATTTAAATTTCTGCATTGTTAAATATACATATATAGGAATTCTATGCATACATATATTTATAGAGATGTTGTTCAAAAAGATGTTATAAAATAGATTTAAATTATATATTATATAACGTAAAATGGGGGGCCTTAAGAGCAGATGGGGTGTTAAGGACATAAAAAAATATAATTCAGAGTAACCTCCATAATATTTTCATGGACAAAATCCACAGAAATGTCCATATAGATTTTCCATTTAATATAATATAGAATATTATTTAGGTAAATCGAAATCTTTAGATTGTCAGGGTAATATTTCCAACATCAATCCACGCTGTATTGTAGTCATAATTTATTTCACCAATTATCCAAGACAGTGAGTTCAAATTTTGTATATTTCGCTAATCTAGATCTAGAATCCTCACACTTTTTAATTGATTTTCATAATTTTTAAAACAACCAGCAAATCAAATCTATATATTTCCTAAGAATTTTGTAAGAATTTTCATGGATTTTTGTTCTTGTTTATTACGAAAAATAAATGCACAATCGATGAAATTTTGCCATCGTTTAACATCTTCATTCCGTGCTCATAGAACTTCTGGTCTATCGGTAAAAAACTGAATCAAACCGCGATTTGGTATAATCGTAATAAGAAAATTTATTCTGCTAATACGAATAATTTACGGGTATTACTTGCCAATATACATGGACGATGCAAAGATAATTCTGTCAAAAGGAATCTGCTCACAAAAAATATATGCATATAAATTCTATGGATATTCTGTGGAATAATAGCAACGAGAAATAATTCTAACCAAAATCCGTAGAAATTATGATCGGAAATATACGGATAATCCAATGATATTTTTTATACAAATCCTTGGATAGGGTTGTACTCATCATATAATATTTCAACGGACATCCGTAAGAGATCCATGGATATTTCCTCGAATTGAAACTACGGACCACTACATATAATACGAAAATTTTTGGACAAACTAAGGACAGTTTTACTAGGGTATTATTTATTTTTTTCTAAATTGCCGAAGATTCATTCAGCACGATCAGATAATAAAAATTAAAAATTTTCGTTATATTTTTTTTGTACTCATGCTTATAAGGCTGGAAAAAAGATGCGATTCTAAAATATTATGATATGTAATAGTGTGATTTCTGCGTTTTTAATTTTTCTTACAAATTCATCGAGTATTAAGAGCAATCATTTTGCAATCAAAGCAGTTGCAATAAAATGCAAAGTCAGTAGAAATGCATTTTCTAAAAGAGTAGTCAATCCTAATATTGATGTTCATTCTGGTTCTGTTTCAGCTGCATCACCTGCGGATACAGACTGACCAACAACATTAATAAGTGCGGTTTCAAAAAATGTGTCATATATCCACTGAATTCAAATGAAGTGTATTCCAAACAGACCAGTAGGATCCAACAAGATATAGTTTATTGGTAGACGAAGTCTTCTAAAGGCACTTACAAACACAAGTTGTTGGTTAAAGAATAAAAAATCAATGTTCATCAATGCTAGGAAAAGTTTCACATTTGAAGATCTACGACAACAAAATCTTGCAAAGCTCAATGTTGATATACCAACTGTTGTGAATAGAATACGAAAAATAAAAAAATAGTACAGGGCGCCATAATGTAGTAATAAGCTGTCGATCAACTTGAAAAAATATTTCTTCAGAAATCTATTTTTATTCCCATTTTTTCTTGAATTGCCCTCATTTCTAAATTTAAAAAAATTACCTTCATAATTTTTCCACTACAACTTATTTTCTTTTTACACACTTTGAAAGTACAGATCAAGATTAGGAATACATGTCAAAACTTCGTCAAAACTTTCTTGCATTTTATCATTGAGAAATTTCAAATTGAATTTTTTTTTCTAGCCCTAACTACCCCATTTTACGGTATATAAAATATTTGTTATATATAAAATTATATCCTTGATCTATTGTATGTTTTATATATAAATACTCGTCTATGGGTGTGTATATTTCTTGTTTTAAAGCGAAACGATTTGAATTTAAAATGAAAGAGAAATGTTTTAGAGATGGAATATATATATTTTTATATATATATATTGATATTATAATAATATATTATAAATTTTATAAATGTAATTTGATATTATGTGTTTATTGATTAAAGCAAATTTCCATATATAATAAGTAAATACTTGTATGCAACTGTGAGTACAATATTCTCGTATATAAAATTTCAAACACATCTTAAATAATCAAAATCTTATTGTGTGTATGACGTCGTTATATATTTTCCAAAAAAGGAATTATATATATATATAAATATAATAAATATAGGATATGGTGGATATACGAATCCTGATAACACCGAGGGAATAATTTTCTCATTTTCATGCATATATACAACTTCCATTTACCCTGCGTTCTTTTGTGTATATATACATATTGCATACACAGGCACCTCTATATAAATATAAATATGTACTTATATGTACTGCGCTATATATGTGTAACAAGGGAATATTTGATTCTGAATCGTTTGAAGTGATGTCAAGCAAGAAATTAATTGATATCGGTTTCTTGTTACTTTTCTTCTATATATATATCGAATATATTCATAATATACGAAAAAATATATATATATTTATTTGCTGTAAGCATTTATAGTCGAATAAGAATCTTTTATATATAAATTTTTTCGTTTATTTTTAGTAAGGGTCCTTTTTTTTTTTTTTTTGAAACATACGTATTTGGATGAAAATTCTATTTATCGATTTTTTTTTTCTCTTATCGCCTTTTTGCGTTATAATATATTATTTGTATTATTTTGTGTGTTTATTTGTAACAAATTTGTTATGCCCGCACATATATATGTAATAATAATGGTAAATCCGCATAGGTAATACTATGCAGTGATGAAGACTACAAAAATATACGTTGATTGTGTATAACTGGATATTTTTTCTTGATGGGATAAATGGAATAAACTAAATCACTCACTGTATACAAATATATATGCGTTTATTGAATGGAAACTATTGTATTATACATATTATTGGAAAAAAAATATGATGTAAATACTTTTGAAAAATGAAAAATATTTTCTTGTTTTATGTCCTTGTTAGCGTATATAAATCTGCCGAAACGATTTTAATCAAATTTTCGACGTAAACTTTTATCTACACTTTAACATATTGTTCGTTTCTATATTAATATATGAATTTTATCTTTTATATAGCACTCTCATTCACGCCATCATCACAAATACAAATATATATTTATACACGTTTTGTAGTAAAATGTGAAACAATCTTAATTTTTATCTACTTACAATTTTTTTTTGCTTATTGATAATGGATTGCTATCAATCAATTAATTTTTTTATTGGTAAATAAGTTTAATTTTTTATAACTAAACATTGAACATTTATCGGTTTAAATTTTATTTATGTTGGAAAAATAATAGAAATCTAAATTTATAGTGAAACTAATTATTCCAACGCCTATTTCTTTTAAAAATTTTTTGAAACAAATTTTGATTTATTTCTATATTATTACTTTTATTTATATTCGCATATGTGCAATACATACACGGTGGAATATTTTGGACTAAACCATAAACCAAAATTAGTTTACACACTTTTTATAAACCAAGAAATATTAAAAAATAAACACAAAGAAGTTTACGTCGATTTTTAAACCATTTGTTTGAGATTTATTTTCAAATCAAATTCATATTTGTACAATATTGTAATGTATTGGTATTATTTTTAAGTAATAATATTATAATTTTGGGATTATAAAATTGTATTTTAAACCATCGAAGATTAAAACACCTTCGACAACCGATAATAAAAAATATTATAAAATTACGTTTACAAAATTGTGTTAATGTATTTTAAAATCACACAGATAAAATACGGCACACCGCATTTGTATATGTCAAACTTGAGTTTATATTTTCGGTATTTTAAACCCTCGAAGTTTAAAAAAGCCGGTTCGGTTCAGTTCGGTAACAATATTTTTAAATTTCTTAGGTTTAAAATTTATTCTATAAATGGTTTGATTATTATTTAAAACTTTCCTAGTAACACTGTCCGTAGTTTGTCCGGAAAATTCCCGTATTATAGGTAGTAGTCCGTAGTTTCAATACGAGGAAATATCTTTTAATTTCTTACTAATGTCCACTGGAAGTTTATATGATGAGTGTAACCCTGTCCATGGATTTTATAAAAAATGTCCTTGGATTATCCGTATTTTGCCGTTGATAATTTCTACGGATTCTCCTTAGAAGTATTTCTCGTTGATATTATTCCACATAATATCCATAGAATTTATATTCATATTTTTTGTGAGCAGATCCACGGATTTTGACAATAATATCTTTGGATCGTCCATGTATTTTGGCAAGTAATACCTGTGAATTGTCAGTATTAGCAGAATAAATGGCGATGATGCCAAATCGCCGTTTGATTCAGTTTTTTATCGATAGACAAGAAGTTCTATGAGCACTGAATGAATATGCTGCCGAACGATGGTAAAAATTCATCGATTGTGCAATTTTTTCTTTGTAGTAAACAAGAACAAAAGAACCCGCGGATAAAATCCATGAAAAGTTTTACAAAATTCCTCGGAAATATATCGATTTGAGTTGCTGGTTGTTTCTAAAATTATGAAAATAAATTAAAAAGGAGTGAGGATTATATTTATAGTGAAGAGAAATATACAAAATTTGAACTCACTGTCTTGGATAATTGATGAAATAAATTATGAATACAATAGCGCACGGAAAATGATTTAATTTAATAACCAAATGATTAAAAATGAACTTTATAAATTATAGAAGGAATTATTGGTGATTGAAATTAGCTAATTTCTGAAGATTTTTCAATCATATTTTATTTAATTATAATAACAATTAATCTTAAATTTTGAAAAGGCGTTTTATATTTCACGATGTCAATCTATATATCGATTTCTAAACATCAAGAGCACATCGAAACTAAAATTCCAGCCTTAAATTTTTTATTGTGATTTCAATTAAAAAAATTTCAATAGAATTTCACTTAAATTTGATTATAAATTACCTCGCCAAAAATTAAGTAATTTTTTTAATTTTAATTCAATTTCATTTTTTTATCGATTTTGATTGATACAATTTCTTAATGAATTTTTAAGTAATTTTTTTTGCAATCAGCCACAGAGTGAATAAATTGATTGAATTTTTTTAATAAATATTGATCGCATTGTAAATTCAATCATATTTTTTTGTTTTAAAAAAAATTTTCTCCAAGTAGCTCCAAGTATGCGGCAACTATGTATATCAAACATATTGTTATGACCAATTTACTAAATTACTCTGCATGGGAGTAAAAAAGAAATGTTATAACGATTGACCAATTGTACTGTAATTAACGAATAAAAATGGATGTTTCCTTAATTCCATTATTTTTATATATACGTGATTATTAATAAATCTTTGAGTATAGCGTCCAACGATATTCATTCAATGGTGTGTTATTATTCCGTAAACGAAGCCAGCCGAAAAATTTCAGTATTAAAATACCGAAAACTTGCCCATTTAAATTGCGGGAATTGAATCCACAGTATATATCACGATTGATTAAAATGAGTGCTATATGCCGCACTGCTCTACTGAGATATCGCCAATTATTAAACAATAATGTTCCAACAAATTTGTTTACACATTGGAAAAATAATGATTTCCTTAATATTTTATATTCCTTTTTAAATATTAGTAAGTTCAATAAAATTATATAGTCTTAATACTTTCTTCTGTTCTTTTCTTATTATTATTATTTTAAAAGAAGTCCTTTTAGTAGATATAGTTTAATGTCAGTCATAAACCTTTCCCGTATTTATGAAAAATATAAACATTTTATTTTGCCATTGTAAATTACGAAAAGTGATTAACCATTAATTTATTTTTATATTTCTAAAATAAATTTTTTTCACTAATTTCGGTATATTCTTATTGTTAAATTTTTTCATTTAAATACAACGCAAATTTAGCTTGACGTGATTCTACCTATATTTGATTAGCCCATGAAATCAAATGAATAGAAGAAGTTAATAATAATGAAGGCGATAATCGCGAAAATTATTGTATTTAACGACGCGAAGTTAATAAGCGAGAATGTTATTAATATACAGAAGGACGTAATCGAGAATGGCTATAACAACGAAAACTGATTCGAGGACACGTGAATTTAACAAACACACAAACATGATATTATTTTCTTTATATTTATTCTGTTACGGGGACCAATAGTAAAAATAATATAAAATTCATTTGTATTTTGATATTATTATACGTTATAGCTTAAATCAACTTTCGATGTTATTACAGTTTTTGATTATAACCTTAAGCATTAATTAATATCATATTGTATTTTACATATGTATTGTATCGAGGATCTAGAATAAAAATTATATCATGTTTGTGCATTTGGTAAATTCAGGTGTGCCTAAATAGCGTTTTTGATTATATAGCTCACATATAATTTTATTAAAATCAATTACAATAATCGGTTTCCAGATATGAATTCGTATACAATACCCAATTCGTGTATACTTTTTTTGGATCGCTAGTGAATGTATAATAAAATAAGTTGATATAGATATATTTTAAAATGGAAATCGTTTATAAATTATCATTTATTAAATTGTTTGTATATTATAAAAATAAAACCAATCGTTGTTATATCAAAATATATATTATTATTTTCTGCTATGTTCTTAAATTTTAACATTTTACGGATCATTAACTTATATATTTTTATATATACTCGTACATTGGATCGATTTATTCTGAATTCTAATATTATACATATACTTAAAATTGTTTCAGCTCGATTATATATCCAATTTATTAATTCTTTTACATTATATTTATTGGTATATGATAAAAATATAAGTTAAATACAATTCATATGTTATTTCAAATGCAACAATAATTACACATAAATGTATACATCTATATACAGTAGGTGGCCAAATTATTAGGCACATTACTCAGATTTATGTAATTCCTTGAGCAAACAATTGGCTGACAAACTTTTACGGACTGGAGTCGAATAAGTACTACTTTTTTTTTTAACATTGCATTAAGTCAATAGCGATTTTTTGTGAATTCTGTCATATTTTACAGGTATCCTTCTCCGTCAAAATTAACGGTTCAGATTTTGGCCGGCAAAAGTTCATTCGTTCTGTGGGCAGTACTTTTATAGTTTCCTTCAGAATATTTCCCCGGTGATGAACGATACATTTTCATACACAATTCACCACTGTTCCGCAAAATCAGAAGTGTTATTCATATACGACGCCTAAAACCTAATATCTGAGTACTGGTGCCTATAATAATCTGCCCACATACTGTATAGTAGATTAGGTATGGAAAATAATAATAATGTATTTGTCTATTATAAATATGAATAAGAATATTATTGTTACGACAAAGAAATTCGTGTATTCATATAGTAATGTACGAGTATTACATTAATTTTATTTATTTGTTATTTATTTCAGGGGAAACTTTTCAATCAATAAATATTTTGTACTGGCATATATTAACCAATTTATTATTTATAATGTAAATTATCTATTGTATTTTATATACAGCTAATATTAGTTAGTTTGTACGACAAATAACTAGAGCTAAAAAAGAGTTTATCGAACCTTTCTTATATGAATAATTTAATATTACATGTTTTTTTTTATTAAAATACACTTTTATGGTATTCAATTCACATATTTACAATAGAAAAACTATATATATAATAATAGATAATGTATTAAAAATTATAAATATATTAGTATATGTATTATCTTTATCTATTATCTTTATCTATTAGCATATGTATTCGTTAATATACGACGCAATATATCGAAAAAGTTGTAGTCAATCTTGTGAACTTTTTTATTGTTCGAACTTTTAAAGTTGCACGAAAATTTTCAATTTAATTTAACTATGTGTCAGCAGAATCGAATCGGTTCTTTTCTTCGCATTGTCACCAAAAATATTTATTGTGTCCCTATTTGCGTACTCGTCGACATACGTTAAGATAATATTCAGTAATAGTGCCTTTTGTATTGTAGATCCATTCAACATAGCAGTCAAGTTGATATAAATTATATGTAATATATGTAGAGTATAAAACAATTCACAAATTTGTTTGCAATTATGTTTCGATATAAATTTCTTTCTTATAGTAATCAATTACTCTTATCACTGACTCGCCCATATACCGTGTATTTGCGGATACATTTTTAATTTTTTAATTGCTTTCAATAAGATACTCGCTTTTTGATTCCATTAATTTATCTCCCCCTATTTTCTTGAGACACCTAAAACACATTAGTATTTCATAAATTTAGCAACTAATGTTGAAATCTATAGTAGAGTAGGTAGATCAAATGTCACATATCTCTTCAATCTACTATTTTGGTTTTTATCTGCATCACGTAACATATTATTTATTAGTGTATTTTTAAATGTTTAGCAAACCTGTTGAAGTATTTGATAAGTTCTTTTATAACGGATCATATCTGTTGCGTTTGGTACAATTTACGTTGACAATTGCATATAACACCTTTGATTGAAAATTTTCCAGTATGTCGATATTCGATTTAATTGTTAGGCCAATACCTTAGGTTCATATTGGCTTCAATCTTATTTTGTAGATCAGAATTTTTTTCTCCAAAGTTAGTTGTGATTGACGGTCTATAAGACAGTACATTTTATTGAGTTTTAACCTCGGTTGCTTATTTTTACTAACAATATGCTTATGCTGGCATAAGCCTTCGATCAAGTCGAAGACCAAAATATTTAACTGAGTCTTCTTATGTCAATATCGCGATGTTTAATGTAAATACAGGACATGTGCCCCTTTTTACTGATAAATGTTACATGAACCGATTTAATTTCATTCTCCTTGAGCGCTATGTTTAAAACCACTTATTATGTATATTGTTTAGATAGGTCTGTAGCTTTGTTGATGTCAATGTTGGTTGGATGAAAAAATTCCAATATTATTCACAAACGTAACCATTAATATGTTGTCTTGAGTTTGTAGATCGTACATGTAAAGAAGATAAAGTATTGGTCCAATATAACTCTTCCCTGTGGTAATCCGGATTTAATATTTAATATTTGCGAACATTCTTCACGATGTTTGACCAAGAATTTTTTATATTTTCGAGATATATTTTCAGTATTTGATGAAGCAGTTGTTGTTTGAGTTTATAAAGTAAACCCTCATGCCATACGGTTTATTATCGAAAGCTTGGGTAATACCGCAGAAGACCACACATTGTCTTTTGTATTTCAAGTTTGCACTGATCTTGTTGTTGACCACTCTGTGAAACTGTTCAACTGTTGAATGTTGCTGCCTAAACCCAAATTGGTGATTTAGGATTAGTTTTCTTTTACTGATTCTTGCTTATAGTCTTTTGATGAAAAATTTTTAAAAATATTTGTATATGATGTTGGTAACATTAATTTTTTTTGAGCAATGCCAAGCCAACTGGGTGTTTCCGATAAGTTTAGTTTGGTTAGTTTTATAGAATTAATTTCTGGGCTTGCTTTTTTTCTTTTATTTGTTGCGACATTTCAGGTATACTTGGATCCAAAGTATTTGATTAATTTCCCAAAGGGTATTTAAAACCATGTTGCAGCGGTGATATTTGTTGTCACATTGTTTTTGTATTGCTAAATAAATAAATAATATACGCAATTTTATTGTAAAATAAATTTTGGGTATACCTGGACCCATTTAATTTAGAAAATCATAGGTTTTATTTAAATGAGTTACTTATTAGCGCATTAAATAAATTTGATAAATTTGCAATCAAATTTACTCTTTTTAATTTCAATATTATAGGGATAAGAGTGTACATACATTTATGAAATTTCCTGAAATTGCTTGCTGAACGATTACTTTCTATAAAATTATTTATTATTCCCACAAATATGATGTTATCTTTAATATTGTATGTGTTTCAAAATCTGTCTATTTCTATGTAATAAATTTATTTAACTTTTTTCAAATACATATCGAAATAGTTCTACAGCATTTTCCGGAAAATATTCTTTTATGAATTGAAATTCGTTTATCGCAAATTTTACTAAATTTTTATTTGTTATTGATTCAATTTCCAATCTTTTATGGAATAAAATTCTTTGAATCATTAAGTAACCGAACTTTACAATCCAATCAATGCCAATGAAAATTAAATATAAAAATGATACCGTTTATTTTTGTTTCAAGCCATTTTGTTTTGTATTTTGTCCATGCAGTGACAGTGAATTTTCATTGAAATAAAACCCAAAAATTATCTATATATTATATTTTCCGAAGCAGTGTATATACCGATTTCAAAGATTTTCTTCCAATAAAAGATTAAAAATTGATTAAATTTTCATATTCTGTCAAGAGAAATAAAATTATGGTCTGAAATTATAAAAACGTTTATAAGATAAAATTCATAAGTGTTGATTTACCGGAAAATTTAGTTAGTCCCTAGTAAAAATTTGTCCGTTCTTTGAAAAATGAGGAAAATTTCCGAGGAAAAAATCCACATATTTTCCATGGAAAAGATATATTGGAATTTGTCCAAAGAATGCGTCCATAGATTCTCCACTTAATGTAATAGTATTTTATTTAGATAAATTGATATATTTGAATTGTCAGGGTAATATTTCCACCACATATCCGTGCGGTATTGTATTCATAATTTATTTCACCAAATTTTCCAAGACAGTGAGTTCAAATTTTGTATATTTCTCTTATCTATAAATATAATCCTCACTCTTTTAAATTTATTTTCATAATTTTTAAAATCAAACAGCAACTCAAATCAATATATTTGCTAGGAATTTTATAAGATTTTTCATATATTTTATCAGCGGTTTTTTGTTCTTGTTTAATACAAAAAAAAATGTACAATTGATGAATTTTTTCCATCGTTCAGCATCTTCATTCCGTGCTCATAGAACTTCTGGTTTAAAAAACTGAATCAAACCGCGATTTGTCATCAACGTCTTAAGAAATTTTATTCTGCTAATACGGCCAATTCACGCGTATTGCTAAAATACATGGATGATCCAAAGATATTTTTGTCAAATTCCGTGTATCTGCTCACAAAAAATATAAATATAAATTCTATGGATATTCTCTTTAATAATAGCAACGAGAAATACTTCTAAGGTGACCCTGTGGAAATTATCATCGGAAACAATACGGATAATCCAAGAACATTTTTTATATAAAGTCCATAGACAGGCATGCACCCATCATACAAAATTTCAGCGGACATCCGTAATAAATCCATAGATATTTCCTCGGATTGAAACTACGTACTACTACATATAATGCGGACAAACTAAGAACAGTGTTACTAGGGGTTAGTCAGATTTTTTACACAGAATTTGCTTATGGTTTAGTACATACACCCTTTCAACACATACTATAACATCCACACAATGCATTATACATTTTCTATAATTTGTTTGTTAAAGTTTATAAAATTATTATATCAATCATTTTTCTGGATATAGATTAAACGTTATTTTTTCTTGAAATGAGTTTATAAAATTTTAAAATGAATGAGACAGAATAGCTTTTGATATATAGTTTTTAATTATTAAATAAAACTTCATATGCCATCGAATGATTTTAAAACTAACATTAAATAGACTTTCAATTAAATTGCACTTTAAAAATCAATTTAAATTTATTATTATACATATTTTTTATAAGTTGCTATGTGTCGCGCTGCATGCGTAAATAATAATTAATATTTAATTATAAATAATAAAAATATTTTCAATCAATTTTTTTGATTTTATATTTTACATTATTATTGAATGCAATTAAAATTGGTGATACGATAAAATAAAAAAAAATTAATTAAATGCTATTATAAATACAATAAAATTACCTTATACAAAAATTGTACAACCATACACACACACACACACACATATATATTTAATTAAAGTTGATAATACAATTTTTATTTTATTTCCATTTATAAAATGTAAATATTAATTGATTTGAAATACATGAATTAACGCGCTTCGCTTTTTATTTATATTTATTTGTTAATTTTTTTCCAATTATATATAAAAGGCTGTTGAGAGTACTTTGTTTGTACGGACGGGCATATATAAAAAAAACATTTCATCATATTTCGCATGAATAAAATAAATTTTTATCAAGTGATTTAAAAAAAAACATATATTTTAAATGCGTATGTGTAAAAAAATAATCAATATTTTATTATTATTTTGTGGTACAAAAAATAAAATGTGGAAAACTTTTTTTCTTTTCATATGTGTACAATAAATTTTCTTTAGAAAAATAAAATGAAAATAGGAAAATTCTATTCTCAAAGCTATAAAAAAAAAAAAAAATACAAACTTTTCCATACAAAATAACAAATCGAAAAAGTTTTGTTTTTGTTTTTGAATGGTTGTGTGCGATGCCCTCAACAACTCACCTATGCATATACGCAATATTTTATCTACGCACATACTCGCAAGGTACATTTTATTTATATAATATTTACAATAAATAAAGATGAGTACGACGTTGTTAGGGTGACCATTTTCTTATAAATATCATATATTTATGAATGGATAATAAAAGGAGGTTCAATTTCATCATTTTCTACTACTTTTTTTTTATTATTTTTCTTATAAAGCCCAACAAAACTCAATATCAAAATTTTATATTCATATACAGGTAGTCAAAAAAGAAATGGAACAGATAAAATTTTTAAGAAAAGAGATGAAATGATAAAATTAAAAAATGATTTTCTTTATATATTTCTTCAATAACTTATTCCGTCAATTTATTTAAAAAATAAAAAATAATTCATTTCATTAAAATTAACAGTAAAATAAAAAAAATATTGGACATGGAATGCATCAATCATTTCTGTCACGGAGATGAGTAAATTTGTGGTCCATTCTTATGCCAGAGCTTATTTTAAAACTTTAATTAACATTATTATATAGTTTTCGTAATCCATTGGTTCAATTGTTCGCATAAATGTTCAATCGGATTAATGTTCGGACAATCTGGGGTAGTGTTTTAATGTATTTTGGCATCTAAATTCTGGTATATAATGTCAAATGTTTGTGGTCATTTTAATGTTGGAATATCTAATAAATTGCTTTATAATAAATTAATAAATATATTGATGGTGATACATATTTCATTCAACAAAAGGCAAATTACTATCACCAATCGCCAAAAATATGTAAATAGACTAAAAAAGAGAGTATTGGGGTCAATGGATTTTTAGTGATGAAAATATAAGTTAGATGGATGCTTTAAAGTGTGGAGATAAATCAATAGAGAACAGCACATATATTAAAAATATGATCGGCACAGCTAAAAACATGATGATTGTAGTCAGGGCCGGTCCTATACATTTTCGCGCCCTACGCAAGGAAATGATATGCGCCCCAATGTATGGTTCTTTTTCGGCTTGACCAAAATTAAACTCATACATTCATAATATTCAGCATTTTTTGTGTCCTGTGAATTATTGCGTGGTCCTAAATTAACAATGCATTAGCTATATTTTCTTCTTGCACTTTAATTCTTTGAGAAATTCACAAAAAATATCGCTGTTCACAGATGAGGTAGTAATTATTTTTTTATATAATATTCCCTGAATCGTGATTTCATTATGGACACATATGGTAATTAAAATAAGATTCGTCGATGAATATAATTATTGTTCTTGCCTGAGGAGCATGATCCGTGAACATTGATTGCATATATAATTTTTGTTTCATAATGATTTCAGGACAATTTAATTGCTCGATATTGATGCTCGCACATTTAACTGTAATTCGTAATTTTTCAATGCATTATTAATTGTAGTTAAACTTAAATGCACTCATTCTGATTCCATACCAGATTTTTTCGAGAATGTTTTTTCCAAAATGCTATTATTCAATTTGATTTATTGAAATACTGAATTTGATTTTTAAAATGCTGAATTAGATTTGGAAAATTCTGAATTTGATTTGGAAAATTTCGAATTGGAAGTTAAAACCTATTTGCAAGAATTTGGAATGTTAAATATAGGTTTTAATATGATTACATGAACACATTTTTTTTATATCTGCATTAAGTAATTCGAACGATTTCCATAAACTTTTGTATTGGAGCTAAATATATTGATGCAGATTTTAATATAGTTCTTATACAAAATTATACTCAAGTTTTAAATTCTTCTTTTCTTTTAAAAGAATGACAATGTCGACGAATTCTGTATAAAAAAAATGGCATTTTTATAAGGAATTTGATTTTTGTCATTATTGGTACGATGCAGTGATTGTAAATTGTTCGATTGAAATTATTAGTATGGATCACCATCAACATATTAATATTAGTAAAAATTAATTTACCAGAAAGTGCTAGAAAATTACGTTGGAAAAATATAGATTTCAACACGATATAATAACCACAAACATTTGATATTAAGTAGCAGACCTTGGATGCTCTATTATACTCCAAAATGTATTAAAACTCAACCACAGAATTCGGTTGTACAACAGTTATATGGAAAGGATTGGATCGATGGATTAGGAAAAGAAGAATAACGTTTGTAAAAAAGTTTAAAATTAGCTCTGTCAGAAGTACGAAACACAAAATTATCTCATACGTGATCGAAAAGTTTCTGAATTTCATTCCCAATATATAGGAAACAATTACACGAACAAAATGATATCCAACAAAACACTAATACAAATTTTATTACATTTTAATATTAATTATTAAAATTGAAATTCAGTCCATTACTTTGTTTTGCATGATTTTTCGTCCTTCTTTTATTTTACTGTTAATTTTACATTTTTAATCTTTTCATTTCACCTAAGAAAATTGATCTCTATTCTTAGAATTTCATCTGTTCAATTTCTTTTTTGCTCATCTGTATATATATACGAAATGTTATTAACATATATATTTTATTTTTATTACATACGAGTATACTTTCATAAATAACAAAAAGGAAAAAAATATGTTTATTTCCTCCATTTTTTCAGAAATTCTTTTGAACAGTTCCTTTTCAAAAATTTCTTTTTTTTTTTTTTTTAAGAAATGAAATTCACATATCAAATCGAACAATCATTTTTTTTGTAATACATTTAATAATGTTATTGGGAAAAAAAATGGCGATGGTGCCAAGGGATTTTGTGTAAAATTTATAGGTTCAGTTGTAGAGAGTAACAAATTATTACAAAGAGCTCCATAATAAGTTATATATTTAATAAGCTATAATAAAAAATTCGGATAATCTAGACTTTTAATTCACATTCAACAAAATTAGTCTATAATTGCCGTTTCCTATTAATATAACTTCCTTGGTATTCCTTCAAAACATATATAACAAAAACTATTATTATATGTCAAATTGTAAATTGAGATATCAAATCCATTATATAGATTTTGGGTTATTTGAATTTCGTAAAAATGATCGATTGAAAATTTCGTAGAGAGATAAATATATAAAAAACACAGATTAACCCAACCCAATAATAAAATTAGCTGGGTTCACTTTATTTTATCCTTATAAATGAACACAAATACTTTTCTATAAATAAAAAATGATATGGTTAAATTTCTTTTAACATTTATATTATCTTGTATAATGAAGGAATATCTATTGTTATTATTCGATTATTGTGATGTACTCGTAATTTATTGGTTTGGCAAAGAAGTGATTGGGTATTTTTTAAAGTTTACGTTTTCATTTTGAAAGAAGTAACTTTATTCACTATTATATTGTCCATTTTGTTCGATGATCTTTTGTCATCTTTTTGACAACTACATGATTCTGGGCTCATAGCAGTTGAGAAGCCTTAGAAATTGCATTCAGCTTTTAATATCACTATAATTTTCTTATAACCTGGGTGAAATTAGACAAAATTATGGAAACAATTTGGGTGTACAACGAACTAAATTTTCCGGAAAATTGTCTTTTATGAATTATTATATTTTTTAATTAATTAATATAGTTTAAACGGATTCCATTTTTATATACAAAATTGCAAATTATAATCAATTTCCAATATTTCATAGAATTAGATTTTTATAATCGATTAACTCGTTTTATTAAGATATGATCGATTTTCGGGCAAATTTAGTAAGTGGACATTCCATTTTTTTTCTTATATTCTAGTCTACAGAAAAATATAGTGATCAGCTGCACCAAGTACAGTTTGACTCATCGCTTCATAGTATCATTAAAGAAGTTTTGCATAAAAAGAATGTAATAATTTGTAGTCTGATAGTTAAAGACCAAAATAATATGGTGGACTTATGGCAACACGTGTCAACTTTTAATTAGAAAAATGTTTAACGTTTAACATAAGATGTGTATAATATTATGATGGAACAAAATACCTTTTCGATTTGCCAATTCTGATAGCTTTATTTACATTTACAATTAAATTATTCAGTTTGGTTCGTTGTTGAATGGAACCGCATCTATGAGTTGAACTTTTGTTTGTTTGGTAAAAGTTTTATATAGGCAATCTCACCAAAATGTTGAAATAGCCTTTTTTCGATAATGGATCATTTTTGTTACATTGCATAAACAAATCACAGATAACAATAAGTTGTGTTAAGTGAATTACTTTAAATTCATAAGCAACCTGTAAATAGAGTTTTTTTCCAAGCTTATTCAAATTGTTTTAAACGTTTTTCAGTACATATTTTTGTCATACATCGATACGCATCTCTATATTATCTATAAAAACGTGTTGTGCTATGATAATCTCCGCATCGATTATTACTTTGATTTATAGTTGTCATCAACCTTAACTAAACGACCTCAGTGTTGTTCATTTGAATGAAATATTTCCAGAACCTACGATTGACACTGACGATTTTATAAAAAGCTTCGTCATCAAACACTTGACTTGTTTTAAGTTAGCGAAGAGGTAATGTAAGCAACATTACATATATGAGTGTGAAATGGATGAGTGAAATGTGCCGTCACTTAGTCACCAACACAATATATATTATTTGTAAATGAATGGATATTTTTCACACTGTTCTTTATGAATTCCAAATCTTATATAAATTCAACAAAGCATTCGTGTTGATAGAAATACTGTGAATAGTGAGTCTCTCATATACACTTTCGTGTTTGTGTTTTCTTGACTATATTATTTTTATATAAATAAGTGAGATTAACCTGCCTATATTATACCAAGTGTACCGGTATGAAATGAGCGTCAATATACAAACGTCTCGATAGGGAACATTTGTTGTGAACGAGCCCTAATTTTTTTTGTTGGTTGCTATGACATCTGACCAACATATTTAGTATGCATCAATCAAGTCATTGTACAAACAATATCATATTTTTCATCTTGTTAAAAATGTCGAATTTTGTACCAGAAGATGATGGTTTGCGGAAAGCATTAAATTTGAAAATTGATGCAACATGAATTGAATGAAAGACAGATAAAAATCCGAAACACCACTTGTGAAATTTTGCTTGCCAGACACGAAAGAAAATCTGTTTTGCATCGAATTGTTACTGGTGATGAAAAATGGACATATTTTAAGAATCTTAAAAGAAAAAAATCATGGCTTAATCTAGGACAACCATCAACATCGACTGTTAAACCAAATCGTTTCGGCGAGAAGACAATGCGCTGTGTGTATGGTGAGCCCAGAAAGGTGTGGTGTACCACGAGTTCTTAAAACCTGGTGAAACTGTTAATACTGATGGCTACCTACAACAAATGATCAATTTGAACCATACATTGATCGAAAAACGACCAGAATGGATCAGAAGACACTGCAAGGTTATTTTGCTCTATAACAATGCACTTGCGCACAAAGCAAAACCGGTTCAGGATGCAATCAATCTTGCCTGGAAGCTGCTACTCCACCCGCTGTATTCACCTGACTTGGCTCCTTCCGACTACCATTTGTTTTCATCGATGGGACACGCATTGGCTGAGCAGCACTTCGATTCCTACAAAGAAGTCGACAATTGGGTGTCTGATTGGTTTACTTCAAAAGACGAACAATTCCATCGTGGCGTGGTATCCACAAATTACCAGAAAGGTGGTCAAAATGTATAGAAAGCAATGGCTAATATTTTGAATAAAATGTTTTTTACTTTCCCATTAAGAATTAGTGTTTTATTTTTACAAAAAAACGCTCACTTGATACCGGTACACCTGATAATTATTCGCATTTAATTTATTATATGTATTTGCTTCCATAAACCATTACGGGATAATCATTCGAGTAAAAATAATGAAATTTAGGAAACATCTATATCTTGCGGTGAAATTGCGCTTAATCGCTATGTACTGCAACTTTTCGCTATGTTAATAATTGTTTTTCAAAGTATAGCATGACTTGATGATGATGATTTATAGGTAAAATATTTCTGATATTTTAGATAATTATTCATCACCAAGTGTAAATGAGTAGCATATGCGGCAAATATAAACAGATATTCATTATACAGCCAGTAGTAAATTCTACTTATGCTTTTATTTCTATATTTATTAAATATAATTTATCAAAATATAATCTCCGACCAGGTCTAATATGTATCTTCGTTTTTTTTTTTTGTAATCATTATCCTATATTATTGTGGTATTTACGACGAGCACGAGTGTACAATAAACGATATGCGATATAGCAAGCAAAAAAAAAAAAATGTCTATTGTTGTTGTCGGTTGTTACCATGTGTATTTGTGTGCGTTGAATAAAAAAGAAATAAGAATGATAGCAAATACTAAATCTTCACCACTTTAGATATCAATAATGTATATATTTTATACGTTTACATTTCATATATACACGTTTTCCGTATACATATGTACTTTAACTTGCAGTATATAAAATATATGACCTGAATTTACTAATATATAGTTAAACATACGCGATTTAGTTAGACTTTCTATATCTATAACAAATATTTTTATATAGACACCACATATATATTATTCGCAGTTAGACGTATGTGCAATGTATGTATTGTAAATAGTATTTGTAACGATATATCTAAATATATACGAATATAAAAAGAGAAATTATGTTTTGAAGCACCTGCATTAATTATTCATGGAATACTACCCTTAAACTTGATATATAAATATGTATCTGGAAAAGCTTATATTTATTATACATATACACACACATTTATAAACACATTAATATACGTATTTATTTATATATTATACAAAATAAATATATATACAAAATTCATAAATTTCATAACCATAAGTACACCATTTATATATGAAATATTATTATTGGTAAAATCATAAACAAGACCGGTAATTACTTTAACCTGAAACTTAGTTATTTTGTAAGGGTATAAAATATATATGGTTACCAAATTTAACACACACACACACACACATATGGTTCACAACAAAATATTTTTATATTTTTATTTTATTGTGCATATACACAGTCGGTTCGGTATGTGGATAACTTATTATATCGCTGTGGAATACTGTGACTACATTTGTAATTGTACATATATATATTTTGGACAAAGTTTTTGGAATTATTCCAAATAACAAATTTTGCAATACTTTGCATTTATATACAAAATAAATAATATACCTATAAATTAGAATATGTATACAGTTGCGCTATATAAACACATATTGTATATGTACGTACTTGTTTCCATTACAGTTGTATAGAGCTTTAAAAAAAAAAAAAGTGGTTTAATTTGGATTATTAAAATTGTATCTATTTCATAAATTTATATGTATAATACCACCAGAGAGACTAAAGTGCGGTTTATAGTTAAGTTCATTATAAATTCAGTGACAATTTAATTTAAAATTTATTGAATCTGTGCACCTTTTTTTTTGTTTTACTATTGCATAAATATATATAATATATCAGAATTTTTGTAATAGTATTGGTATGCTTAAATGAATGTGATAATGATAATGCTAAAAGATTATTGCCATATATATATTATAAAAAGAAGATTTTTATATTATAAATTTATTGAACTTAATATTATATTGTATATTGACGTATACCATACACTCAAAAAGGTATGAGATTTATAATTTACAAAATCCTTTAACAGATCACTTTCATATATCAATACCAAATTACATTCGAGTATTATGAAAATTATAACTAACATTAAATCAAATAAATAATAATTTTTTACACTAACGTTCAAAATAAAACATATAAACGAATATAATTTAATTTTAATATTAAAATCAAAATTTAATTTCACTCCAATAATCCACATTGTTATATCTTCCACGTCTCAACATAACGCGTGTGACTTAATTTAAATATCAATCCATCAGATTCGCAGATATATAACATTTAGATATTGCCTTCGATTCGATCATACCAACTTCGTATACGAACCAAAGCGCAGCTCTGCAAGTGCGTGACCCATCGATGCAAACTAGTGGTAACCGTAGTAATCAAAGTCTGGTGAATAAGCTTGCACTTCCCAGTTGAGTGGTGCCAATGTGTTATGTGAAACGGTTTTGCTGTATGTTATGGAGCATTGTCATAGGAAGAAAAATGTGACCTTGTGCTGCCTTCTTTTTCTTTTATATTCTGGTCCTTCCTAATCGAATGGTAGTATTTGGTATTAACCGTTTCACTAGGTTTTAACAGCTCATAATAGACCACACGTAACACACAGAATAGCGCAGTGGTATATCACTGATGTTTATTAATCTTGAAATATAGCGGGTTCAATTCGCGCTATTTTCATAAGAAATATTTCGGTTTTTATAAATTATCTTTGAAAAATATGGTATTGGACGCTACTCAAAAATTAATTCACCAATTTGGCTGTAATGAAACGTTTATTAAATGCCATAACATTGATTTGAAAAAAAAAAAAAAAAAAAAATAAATCAAACGTTTCTGGTTCTACCAAACAGAGGACATCGTCTTCCTGCCTAGGCGATGATTCGGTATGGTCGACAATGTGAATGTTACGCCTGGATTCGGTACCATCTGCTGCTGATCTTCTGACTCTTTCCCCTCTCTTGTAGGCAATTGGAAACGCGGCTTGTTGACTAACGCTTAATTGCTTTGATGGTTTTTTATTTTTGTGTATCGTTTCCGTCCAACAATGCTGGCAAATAAGCAAAATCATCACTTTTGAAACACCCAAAACAATCGTTTACACGTATTTATAGCACCCACTCACACCACCCTATAGTAACAATATTGTGCGTGCTTTGAAAAATGAGGAAAATTCACGAGGAAAAAATCCACATATTTTCCATGGAAAAAATATATTCGAATTAGTTCAAAGATTGTCCACAGATATTCCATGTAATAGTATTTTATTTATGTCAATTGAAATCTTTGGATTGTAAGGGTAAAATTTCCAACATACATCCGCACGGTATTGTAACCATAATTTATTTCACCAATTATCCAAGACAGTTGGTTCCAATTTTGCATATTTTTCTTCACTATAAATATAATCCTCACTCCTTTTTAACTTATTTTCATAATTTTAGAAACAACCAGCAACTCAAATCGATATATTTCCGAGGATTTTTTTAAGATTGATTTTATCCGCGCTTTTTTGTTGTTTATTACGTAAAAAAAATGCACAATCGATAAATTTTTGCCATTGTTCAGCATCTTCATTCCGTGATCATAGAACTTCTGGTCAATTGATAAAAACTGAATCAAACCGCGATTTGGCATCATCGCCATAAGAGGAATTTATTCTGCTACTACAGACAATTCACAGGTATTACTTGCCAAAATACATGGACGATCGAAAGATATTTTTATCAAAATCCGTGGATATGCTCACCTAAAATATGAATATAAATTCTATGTATATTCTATGGAATAATAGCAACGAGAAATATTTCTAAGTAGAATCCGAAGAAATTATCATCGGAAATATACGGATAATCCAAGGACATTTTTTTATAAAAATTCATAGACAGGGTTGCACTCATCATATAAAATTCCAACGGACATCCGTAAGAAATCCATAGTTATTTCCTCGTATTGAACCTACTGACTACATCAAATAATGCGGAAATTTTACGGACAAACTACCGACAGTGTTACTAGGGCATAAGCTTTACTCGAAATAATCGGTAAATAATAACAAAAAATTAATACTGTCAGCGAATGTTTTTTATTTGGCACAAATGTTCGACCATCTTGCTGAAGTTAATAATTTCTATAGCACCACCAAAACTGAAATTATAGAATTTTGAAAAAATATGTCTGCATTAGCGTTCCGCGTATATCATATTTTATTATTAACATTTCAATATAACCAACCGATGCACAGAAAAAACACGATTTTTTCAATAATATCCTTTATTTTAACAATTTAAGTTATAGTTTTTATATACGGTAAATTATTACTATCACATATTTATTGTAGCACATATAAGCTCTGAATCCTGTATATATTCGCATGTGTATGTATTGCATATATATATAAAACCCTTTGTAATAATTCGCATGACTTAGCATTCGTGTAATTTATCATGTAGTCTTTATGAACATGATTTTCTCATTCATGAAAAATTGTAAAGAAAAATGACTTGGTATTTTTTTCACACGACAATAACATTATGTTTATGTTCCTTATTCTATGCTCTCTATTTTTATAAATATATATATATTTTCTATCATATGGTATATGTTTATATGTAGTAGGTGTATTTGTATATATATGAATATATTCGTGTATTACATACAAATATGATAAAATGAAAATAAATCTATGGGTTGTGTAATAAATTCTATGGTTTTTGTGCGGTAAATAAAAATTACATTACTTTTTTTTAAAAATATATATGAAAATATGTTTTATACAATACAATAATATATGACTTACCTAATAATTTTAAAACTTCATGTTCATTAATAAACACATCTAAATATCCCATTATCATATTGGGACACCACCACCACCATAAAATTAATATATGCCAAAAATTTATCCACATTTTAGCAATCCAATGTTATTTTTACTATTAATATATGTATTATTATTATTATTATTATTATTATTATTGATGATTTTATTTATTATTTCATCATATTTATTTTGTATAATGAATGAAATAAATATTTGCATTTTCATATTTTCATTTTGATGTCATGTTATTGTTACATTATATACATTCACTAAATTATTTTATATATACACAAAATACGCACACGCACACATTTATATATCAAAAACTAATAATATGTTATTATACGCAATATTTTCATTTAATTTATGTACATATTTGTTCGTATGTGTGCAGTATATTTGAAATATAATACTATTTTAATTATTATTTCCACAAATTTATTATATTACATTGTAAACTAATTTACATATACATAAAATCTAATGCCTAATTTTCCATAGTATAATTTTAATTGAAATCGGCGCCTTTTTTTTACCCTTTTTATTTATTTTTTTATGATAATTTAATGTTTTATAGATTAGACGAGAATCAAAATTCGGGTCATATACCCTAAGGCCGTCTGTCTATACACACTGTAACAACTTTTTATATCAAATTATTTATATTAATTCGAATATACAATCAAATAGTTCGCTTATTAATTTTAATTGTATTAAACTTCTAAAAATCTATAATTTTAAGTTGTGGTCGGTCGTTTCGAGTTATAACTTTTTAATTTCTCTTTCATAATTCGTCTTGGTATTGAAAATAGTTTCTAAAAATTAATAATTAATAACTAATAAAAACAACAAATTATTGATAAAATATTCATTGGTCGGTAATTGGGTGTATATTTTTTTCTAATTCCTAATATTCGGTCACTTTATTTTAGACCAATTTTTATTAATTATTAAACAAATTAAATATTTTTTAAATGAAAATTAATAAATAATTTTATATTTATGATTATTATAAACAATTAAAAATAATTATACGTGAGACAACATCATCAAAATAAATTCGTATTTATTTTTATAGCATTTTGAAAAACACATGCAAGAAATTATAATAATACACATTAAAATTAAGTAATAATTGAAAAATTAAAAATAAATACACGAATAATTTGTAAAGAGTTTTCCATTTTTTTAGAGTTTGGTTTTTCTTTTAATAAACAAAATTACTTTTCTATACTGGATTCATACGCGCTTCTATTTATTGACCGGAGAAATAGGATCTTATTTGACTGGAATTAGAAAAAGATGACCGAAATTAGTTGATGTTGAAATAAATATAAAATTATAGTTGTTATAACTTAAGACATTTTAAAAAAAATATTTGTGGTCTCGCAGTCAATTAGAATGAAATTATGTATTAAAATAATAAATTATATGAATAATAATATAAACAGGTTTAGTAATTAATTAATGGAATTTAGTTCCTTTATCCTATATTCCCTAGGAACACTATCCGTAGTTTGTCCGTAAAATTGCCGTATTATTTGTAGTAGTCCGTAGTTTCAATCCGAGGAAATATCTATGGATTTCATATGGATGTCCGTTGGAATTTTATATTATCAGTGCAACACTGTCCATGGATTTTTTATAAGAAATGTCCTTGGATTATCCGTATATTTCTGATGATAATTTCTAAGGATTCTCCTTAAAAGTATTTCTCGTTGCTATCATTCCACAGAATATCCGTAGAATTTATATTCATATTTTTGTGAGCAAATCCACGGATTTTGACAAAAATTTCTTTGGATCGTCCATTTATTTTGTGAAGTAATACCCGAGAATTGTCCGTATTAGCAGAATAAATTTTCTTATGACGTTGATGCCAAATCGCGGTTTTATTCAGTTTTTTACCGATAGACCAGAAGTTCCATGAGTACGGAATGAAGATGTTGAACGATGGCAAAAATTCATCGATTGTGCTTTTTTTTTGTGTAATAAACAAGAACAAAAAACCGCGAATAAAATCTATGAAAAGTCTTACAAAATTCCTAGGAAATATATATATTTGAGTTTGCTGATTGTTTTAAAAATTATGAAAATAAGTTTAAAAGAGTGAGGATTATATGTATAGATAAGAGAAATATACAAAATTTGAAACCACTATCTTGGATAATGGGTGAAATAAATTATGAATACAATAGCGCACGGATATATGTTGAAAATATTAGCCTGATAATCCAAAGATTTCAATTGACCTTCATCAAATACTATTATATTAAGTGGAAAATCTATCTAAATTCCATGAAAAATATGTGGATTTTTCCACCGAAATTTTGCTCATTGTTCAAAGTACGGACACATTGTTACTTGAGTTAATAATTTGTGTTTATTAATTATCATTTACAGACAGAAAATACCATAAAAAAAATTTGAACTGTTCCTCGTCGTCACACTTACTCAAATATTATAATATAACATTATAGAAATAAATATCTGTATGAAATGCTATATTAATTATTTAAATATTCACGAAAATATACGCAACAACAATTTTGCCTAAAATTTCAATAACTAATTTTTAAGAAGTTGTGGTTTTCCCGTAAAGCTTTCAATTAACTTAAAAAAATATTAATAACAAATAAATAAGTGTTCAACAAGTTTTCTTAAAAAATACAGTGAATATGCTTAAGGCTTTCGCTGGTCTTGAAGAATCTATAAAGTGCATAAAAATATTACTTTTTCAATCATATTTTATTTCTCATATTGTTATCTTAAGAACATTGAATACTATAAATTAAAGTAAATTTTCAGAATCGCATTTTTATAGAAAAATAATAACGCAGTACATAGAATGTCAATTTGGATGTAAAACGAATTTAATTCGCAAATTTTTTCAGAATTTTCTTAAATGTTCGTTTATATGAATTCAAAAAGTGAATTACTTTGAAAATGTTGTGTTGCACGTAATTCAGAGATTAACAATATATTATGTCACCATCCAAAAAACATTAAATGAAAATTCTGTACTTGATATGAATTTTGTAAAAACACAATTTAACCATTTGAAATATCTTTTCGATATTTTGTTGTATAAAAATTCGATATTTTAAAGCTAGTACAGAATCATGCATTTAAGTTAAAGTTGACAGAACATTATGCCGTTTAATCAGTTAAATAAAAATAATGAAATAATAAGGGAATATTGTACTTTTCAATAACGGAAGACCAATTGGTGAATTTTTATATTCTCCTAAGACGGAACGGCCTTGCTATACTCTATATATACAATAGATGCCACAAAGCGAGAAGGGCACTATTCCGATGGAATGGCTTAGCGTATTTTCGGTTTAATATATTAACAAAACAATGTAACGCTTTATTTTTATAGAACCGAGCAATCATTTTTTTATGTTTGTTAAGAATTATGAATCAAGAATTTTAAAAAAGTACAACTTGCATGGAAATAAGATAAATTTTATCTTCAATTCTACATTTTTAACATAGTGAAATCGAAAACATTCTAATGCTGACATATAAATCAAACAAAAGACTAAATTAAATTTCTTTTTAAGTGGAATAGTGATCAATATAAATATATTAATAAAAATAATACCTGATATAATTTTCAAATTTCTAAGATCATTGAATTAATTAAAAAGGTCAAAATATAATTTTCTAAAATTTATTTTATGATTTAAAATCCAATCAACTTATTGTCTTGGACACCTATTTCGCATATACTTGGAGACATTTGGCAATGGTAAAAATATATCTATTTATATTTAGATGTTGCCTTGACTGCCGTACAACATCAGCGACATCGTCTGCGAAAATTTTCATTTCTGATTATAATGCAATATTTATCATATCATCCCATGCGTACACCGCACTTAAGTGAGCAACATAAAAATGTTGAACTGTACAATGTTTTATTTTAATAAATTTAAATTGTATTGTAGTTGAAAACTAAGATTTTATATTGTATCGGCTATTGATTGATTAGTCCATAATGCGATATTTATAAATTGTTAGTATTGGTATATTATGTAATTTTAATATTTCTGAATCGAATTTAAGGTGGGATATATTAAATTTAAAAATAAATTAGAATAATATTCAAATATTTTTTTCTATTTTCTTTCACCTATAATAGCATTAAAAATTGTTGTTTATATTTAATAAAATTCCCTAAAGTTTATTTGCCCGATTATAAATAAACAAAAAAATTCATAATTGAAAAAACTAAAGATTACCTAAATATGTATTTATAATTATATAAATCTAATAATAAACTTATAATAATTCATATTCAACAGACAAATTGCAAATAGAAAGAAATTATAATAATTCAAATAAAATTTTCCTGAAAAACTTTTTGCACAAAGTTTTCCATATAATAATGCATCATTATAAAAATGGTTTATTTTTTTAAATCAGAAAATTTACTTGTATACTTTAAAAACTATATATACAATAAAAAAAACATTGAAAAATGAATAAATTTATAATTAATTTCCTTTTCAAAGAAAACTAATACTATTTTATATAAGGTAGTGGACGCAATCTCTGTCAGTGTCCCATTGACAGTCATTTTTGAATTTACCACGTGTACCGGTATCAAATGAGTGTCAAGATACAAATGTCTCGATAGGGAACATTTGTTGTGACCGAACCTTAATTTTTTTTTTGTTTGGTTGTTATGACATCTGTCAAACATATTTAGTATACGCATCAAGTCATTGTACAAACAACATTATGTTTTTTCATCTTGTTAAAAATGTCGAATTTTGTACTAGAATGGCGGAAAGCATTAAATTTTTGTTTTCATTTGAAGAAAAGTGCGACAGAGTCGCATCGAATGCTTGTGGTGGAGGCATATGGTGATCATGCTCTATCAGAAGCAACATGCAAAATATGGTTTCAACAGTTCAGAGATAATGATTTTGATGTAAGAAATAATGAACGTGGAAGACCACCAAAAAAGTTTGAAGACGCCGAATTGCAAGCAATATTGGATCGTGATGACACTTTGAATCAAAAGCAAATGACAGAAATGTTAAATGTTGCACAACAAATTTCTGACCATTTAAAAGCTATGGAAAAGATCCAAAAGTGTTGAAAATGGGTGCCACATGAATTGAATGCAAGAAAGTTGGAAAACCTAAAAAACACTTGTGAAATTTTGCTTGTCAGACACGAAAGAAAATCAGGTTTGCATTGAATTGTTACTGGTGATGAAAAGTGGAGTTATTTTGAGAATCCTAAATGCAAAATATCATTGATTGCACCAGGTTAACCTCAACATCGACTGCAAAACCAAATCGTTTCGGCAAGAAGACAATGCTGTGTGTCTGTTGGGACCAGAAAGGTGTGGTGTACCTGTTTATGCTGATCGCTACCTAAATAGAATAAACTTCTCAAAACATGGTGAAACTGTTAATGCTGAGCGCTACTGACAACAAATGATCAATTTGAACAATGCATTGATCGAAAAACGACCAGAATGGGCCAGACGACACGGCAAGATAATTTTGCTGCATGACAATGCACCTGCACACAAAGCAAAACCAGTTCAGTATACAATCAAAGCACTTGGCTGGCAGCTGCTATCCCACCCGCCTTATTCACCATTATTGGCTCCTTCCGACTACCATTTGTTTTCATAGATGGGACATGTATTGGCTGAGCAGTACTTCGATTCCATACGAAGAAGTTGGGTGTCTGATTGGTTTGCTTCAAAAGACGAACAATTCTATTGGCCAGAATGATGGTCAAAGACGAACAACACAAATTGCCAGAATGATGGCCAAAATGTGTAGAAAGCAATGGCCAATGTTTGGAATAAAATGTTTTGTACTTTCCCCTTTAAAATTAGTGTTTTATTTTCACAAAATCTCTCGCTCATTTGATACCGGGTACACCTGATATGCTTATGCCGCTGGATTATTATATGAATGAATTTGCTTTTTTATTTGCAACAATAATGTGATTGTTTATTTAAATTACCAAAATACTGTAAGATTATTAAATTAATATCATTGTCCAAAGTGAAAGATTCCTTAACATAGCAGGGATTGGGACGACTACCTTATATATAGTTATGTAAAATTATACATACAAATGATATATGTAATTTAAATTTACATGTAAATGCAATGTCACATATTGTTTTGAACTCCCTCATTTAATAATTATTTTAAATATATATATAGAACACATTATTATTAATATATAAAATATATTTTAAGGATATAATAAAAAGGAATTCACTTCTGTACTATATTATTATATACGTAAGTAATTAATTTTCATAATATATAACGCATTATAAAACCACACTTCCATGTAATTTTGTATATATATAATTTAATCACATATATGCTTATGTACGAGCCTCTCTCTATCTATATATGGATAATATATGCATAATTCATTTGGCCCAAAACATAATTTATTATATATTATATTTAAATATAATATAACATATTTTATGCCCATAAATCGGTACACACACATATATTCGAGTATATATATATAGATTGTAATGTAATGTACAGCGGGCAAATGTGTTCAAGTGAAGTTTATAAAATGGAATTAATCATTCTGCATATATATATTTATGCACACATTCTATATTATAATATAATAGAATTTATATCGTATAATATGTCTACGGAAAAAATTCCTTACTTGATATATGGGTGAAGATTTATCGCCACGTTAAAAAATATGAAAAATTTAATTTCATTGAGTCTTAGTAGACAAAAAAAAAATTGCAATTTTGTGTCTCATTTAAATTTTAAATTTTTCATATTTTCGTGCACATATACAACAAAGAAGAAAGACTATGGTAGAAAGAAAATCGACAAAAAAGGACTCGCTCGCTATACTATTTTAAATGTGAATAAATGGAATATTACAATATTATTATTATTATTATTATTATTTGCATTATTATATAATAAAAGATAATAAAAATGCATTATTACATATTTTCTTTTTCCGCATATTGCATAGGAAAACTGAATTTATTTTTATGCGGAAAATTGATATTGTAAATATTATTTATTGAAGAATTAAAAAAAAAAAGCAAGAGATTAAACTATATGTGAACCCATGGATATGGGTATGGTATGGTAGCAGAGGACTATTACCATTGTAAAATTTCAATATTTAAATTCGAAAGTCTATATTGAATTAGTTTTTGCATAGATACATATGTCTGTAATTAACATAACAATATTGCAATTAAACTAGTAATTTACTCATATTCCTATATGTACGAGTTTATCCAGAATTCACCAATTGATCTGTATATAGTTATGTTATTTAACGGCCGACATTCCCAATTGAATGACATGCGTTTTCACAAATATTAATTTACGCTATTTAAAAATCTAAACAAGATAGTAATTCTAGAGAATTAAAACACCGTGGATAGAACTTCAAATGGATCAACTACAGGAATATATGGAGATGTGACTTATTAACTTAACAAAGCAATATATATGAACACTACCCATATACGAATATATTCTAATTTTACGTTACACGCATATATCGTCATCAGCAATAGAATTATCTTAGTTTTTATTTCTTATTAATATGCATTTCATATGCGCATTCATTTTTGCCTTATATATATTATTTACATATATAATCGGGTTAATTCTGCTATTATGTATATGTATTAAACACACAAGCTAAACATGAGTTTAATGTGGCGGCCCTTACGAAATATAAATAGGCACCACTGCATAAAAGTAATTATTAATTAAAACAGTAATTTTTAATATAAAATACGGAATAATTAATAATTACTGCTTGAAAAATAGAATCAATTAATTTTTGGAATTCGTAGTTACAACAAGGAATTTAAAAAAAGTTACTAAACTTAGGATCCGTAAAGTGCCACGTTTGTTTTAGAAATTAGATAAAACAGTAATTATAAATATAAAATAAAGAATATTAATACTTTATCAAAATAAAAGATATTGTGTTTAATAAGTAAGAAGAACACGATATTTAACACTTTCGGTATTATTATCACCTCAGTGGACAAATTTAATTACATGGTTAATAATACAATGTAATTGTATATTTTTGTATCATCTGAAAACAATGATTGACAATGAATTAAAATTTGGTGACCATATTCATTATTTAAATAAAATATTTTACCAGTAAAGTTAACCTCACGTATTGGTGCAAAATTTGCGTTAAAAACAAAGTAAAATTAGTTTCAATAATATGTCCAATATCAGCACATTTTAATTATTGTTCTGCGCTATCCTGTTTTTATGTTATGAAGGAGTTTTAAATAAAATACAAATCCAGTTTATATTAAAAGTTATGCAGATTATTTTAATATGTTCGTATAAAACTCAAGCTTATGTGAGATATATTAGAAAAATTAATATGGTTAAGTCTTCATCAAATAATGTCTATCAATGCTTTTTTTTTATTTTTATATAAAATAGTTAACAGTGTCTTTTACCAATTTAAAATACTTGTCAAACAATTTACAATATATATACAAAAGAGTTTCATAACATTCACTTACTGAATTGAAGCAATTTAAGACCAAAATATAAGCAAAAGAATGCACATAAAACCAATATTTTTTTTATAATGGAATTAATTTATATTATAATAATTCCCACAAGAAACAATTATAATTATATACAGGAATATCGAACAAAATTAAAACAATTTTTTTAAAGACTTTTTATTATAAATTATTATTATTATTTTTATAAGCAACTCTTAGCTTGGTTGGTGACCAACTTTATTATCACAAGCGGGCCCGTAGCTTTCATATGTTTCAACAGAACGAGCATAGACGCGGTGCACGTATGAGTTAAGGGAGTTGAAAACTGAAAAAAAAAACGCTAAAATCATCTCACAACTCAAATTCAAATTAATAATACTTTCCTACGACTGTAATATGATAACTGATAACGTTTCTAGTAATATCTCTGGTTGTAGTTAATATTTTTATATAAAATAAAAAGCAAATGAAAGATGAATGAATCTAGAAGAGAATTTATATATTATTTTGTCAATAAATTGTTTTGTCAATTAAGTATATTAATTTTAAATTTTATTGGTTTTTTTACCATTGAATTACAACCCGAAATATTACTAAAACCGTTACCCTGAGATTTTCTCGGGGTGAATCAATTAGGCGTAATCAACTTACTTCGAGACAATCTAAAACCGTAAGAGGGGTCTAATGAAGATAAAAATCTCAATATTAGTTACTTTTATTAGTTTTTTACTTCAGGAAAAATTGAACCATTTGGATGTCGATTTTTGCCGGTAAATTAAAACGCAGAGGGTTAATAATAATTAATATTAATAATTAAATAATTAATAATAATAATTTATTAAATGAAAAAACACTGGACAGTCGGCGAGCGGATCTTGTGCTATAGAAGGAAATAAACATTATACACACGATCGAAAGATCGTTATAATATATATATAGCTAAAAATGTGAAAATATTTACCTATTATTAACCAATTATCAATCATTAATTTGGTTAAAATCGTATTTATCGGATCGTTCTTGTCGGTTATTATTTAATTATAATCTATCAAATACTTTTTCTATTACTTCCCACGTGTAGTTTTTTGGAACCTATTCTATTTCTTCTTTATAGAAATGATCTGTCATCGGTCATAAATAATTCTATATGTTTAATTTATGTACATGATGTAAAACTCTTTAGATAATCTGCAGATAATCTTTTGCCGAAGATGAATTTATCTGCATTTTATATGCGGTGTGTCGAAAATTATATGTGTTCAAATACTGGTAAGTGTAGGGTCATTACCATATTACGCTTCTTTATTTTTACCATTGATACGATGGTTCGGTTTTAAATTACGTTGACATAACTTTGGATCTTCGATTTAATCTGGATCATAAGTTAAATTTTAAATATAATATAAACTACAATATTAATATCGCCAATACAATATTGGGATTTATATACGGCGTGGTTGCGATTAGTCCGATCCATACAGTATTAGATTATTGTTTTATTCTTTGGTTAGCTCTATATTGGAATATGCATATCAGGTATATGATCGCCTTTTTATGAAATTGATAAGGGTAGAATTGTGTCAATCCACAAAGAAATTGTTTTAAGATTCGTATTGGGAAATCTACCTTGGCGCGATGGGACCATACTGCCTATAGTTATGAACATAGACTAAAAATTCTGAATATGCCCACTCTGGTTCGTTTTAATCCGATTGATTCTGTGTTAATGTTATATATAATCAACATAGTAAATATATATCAGATAATAACGTAAGCGATTTAGATTTTAAATCCAATCTTTTTAATATAATTAATTAATTAAATTTTTTGTACATCATTAATTAATATCATGTTAAATAAATAAATAAATTATAATTATAGATATAATTTGTACTTTGAAATAATATATAGCCATAAAAAATATTGGAAGATTGGAATAAATATCTGAAGAATAAATAATATATTTTCGTTTTTTTAATTGTTTGTTCAAATACTTTTCACATCATGTTCGGCAGACATACCCTAGTAACACTGTCCGTAGTTTGTCCGCAAAATGTTCGCATTATATTCCGTAGTTTCATTCGGATGTTCGCTGCAATTTTATACGATCAGTGCAACCCTGTCCATGGTTTTTTTTTTTTATAAAAAATGTCCTTAAATTATCCGTATATATTTTATTTATATTTTCTTACGTAAAAAATAATTAATTATAAGATTAAATTAATAAATTCGTAGTATAATTTTGTAAAAATTTCACAGATAAAACGGTTACATAAACAAGTAACAAAATCCGCGGATAAAACCAATGAACAATTTTACAAAATTGTTCGGAAATACATCTATTTGAGTAGCTGGTTGTTTTAATTATTATTAATTATAATTATGAAAATAAATTAAAAAGAGTGAGTATTATATCTATAGATAAGCGAAATTTACAAAATTTGAACCACTGTCTTGGATAATTGGTGAAATAAATTATGAATACAATACCGTGCTATGTTGAATATGTAACCCTGACAATCCAAAGATTTCAATTGACCTAAATAAAATACTATTATATTAAGTGGAAAATCTATGGACAATCTTTAGACAAATTAAAATATATATTCTTCATATGGAAAATATGTGGTGGATTTTTTCCATGGAAATTTTCCTCATTTCACTCAAAGTACGGACAAATTGTTACTACGGTAATATTTCAATAAAATTATATTTATACTGAAAATTCATTATAGGTTTTTAATTGAAATACATATTATAAATAAAATATATTGAATAATATATTTTGCGATCAGAGAGGTACAATGAAATTTGAATTGAATTAATAATTGCGTAGTATCTATAGCAGTCATTTATATAATTCACAATTCGTTTGGGTAACGAATTTAAGATTTTACTTGAATATAAATTTTTACAAAATTGTTATGTACAAAAATATATGTGTGTACCCATGAACATTACAAAATTTAAATTATTATTTATCGGAACATAAGAATCGTAGCTAAAAAAAATATCACCTGTTGGATTAATTAATGTAAATATTGTAGATAAATAATTTCGATGTGTATACATGAAATAAATGTTAACAAAACCAAAAGCAGTATAATGTCATTTAAATTATAGTATATACCTTTAGTAATACTAGTACCTTTAATTAAATAGCTATATATGGATATTTAAATAGACATATCTTATTTTCATATCTATGGAAAAAAAATCACCCTCTTTTTTTTCTGGTTGTTGTTGTTGGATATCTTTTCATTATTTTTTGAATATCGTAATATACCTATAAACGTATACGTAATATATTTAGTATATATACTAATATATAAAAAAAATACTAATACCATATTATAATTTATTCTAATTAGTCTTTAAAATGAATACGCTTATTCTGAATAATTGAAATATAAATAGATAGGTATAGGTATAGATAGGAATATATGTAAAATACACACGGCACACGATACACAGACTATTATTTTTCGGTTTTTATGCTGGGGTTGAAAAAATATAATGGTGAAAGCTGTATGTTTTTTTTTCTTTTTTTTTTATTTTAAAAACAACAGATAATCTTTTTCAGACATGAAAAATTCTTATTTTATATTTATGATATTAATCAAATGTACGTATATGTTACATACAATATATCGGCTGTATGTATGTGTACAGTATATTTATATTTCGAAAATGAAATTCCTTCAAACTAAATGCGCGTATACAGAATATATTTAACAATAAAAACAAACACGTGTATTACATTTTTACAACACCAACAACAACAACGAAACAACAAATTTTTATACATAACTTTGATCTATTAAAAATTAATATATATCCGTAGGATAAAATATCTATATATGCATTAAAATTATATTATAATATATTAGAAAAACAACCGCGGCTCACTATATAATATATAACAATGTATCTATAAAAGGACTCCCCCTAAAAATATATACATATTTATGTTATGCATTGCGTTTGTGAACTGCATATTATATGGTCGTTCAAATGCACATACAATTTTTAAAATAAAAAAACAACGAAGGGAATTCTTAATTGTAATGTAAAAAAACGTCTTTCTCTTATTTTATAAAATTAAGAATTTATATATGTATTTTTTCAAAATTCATCGAAATACTAAATTGAAATTATAAATAATGTAAAAATGTAATAATATAAATAAACTATAACAAAATATTCACTATATAAACACACACACACACACACACACACACACAATTATAAACTATACAATATTATTATGGTAATTAATTAATAAAATACATTATATTTTTCACTTGTATAGAATATTGTATTACATTTCATATATATATAAATATATACACTAAAAAAATGCATATATATATATACGAACAATTTTAAATTCACGCGATTCACAGTTTTTAACATTTAGAAAAACCACCCACGCAATACACAAAAATAACTAAATGTTTTCACATCAAAATTCCCGAATCTACTAAACATATTTTTACCATGACAAATTGAAACTTAATGTTTTTGGTAAAATACGAAATACAAATGATACATATTTCAAGGGGAAAATGTGGAAAAATTCTCTTTCATAACCGCACACATTTCACTGTGTGTATTTTACGTATATAAGTATAAATGGTATATATATAGATAGAGAAAATATGGTTAAACGAGCGTATAAGCTTTTTTATATACATAACGTTGCAGCAATAGGGGTTAAAAGTTATTTGTATATATATTGATATATGTATTATTTATATATAAAATGCGCAAACATATTTGTTATATATATAAATACATAGATTTTAGTGTGAAAATTTGTCATAATAATTGAATGTATACTCAATCGTATACAACAAGAAAAATAAATACGCTTGCGTGAATTTTCCATTTCTGTATGTAGAGAATGTTAAAATATTTAGTTTTTCTCCTCAAAACATACACCTCTAAACATATTATTAACAAATAAAAATGTATATGTATAAAAGGTGTTAATAAAATGTATAACTTCTTTGAATTTTCTTTAATGTCTATATATTACGATCCATATATTTGTTGTTGTCCTTATGGGTATATTATTAAATACTATCGCGTGTTATACATTTCCCTTTTGTCTTTTTTCTACATATATATATTTATTTATATTATTATGTGTCGTATGCGTGTTCATGAAAATATTGTCATTTGAGAGATTTATGGCTTCAATCAGTTCAAAAGGTGTTGGATGATTTTCATTTTTTTTTCTTTTTTTTTTGCGACTAAATGGAAATTCTATATTATCTGTTTTATATATGATATTAAACAATGTTTAACAATGAATAAAAATATATATAATCTTAATAATATATTATATATAAATCTGTCAGGATATCTTTATATTTATATACAAAATAAATAATATATACGTATATATTGGGTCCATAACTAAGTCCGGGCGGGATATTCTGATAGGTGTCGTAAGTAGTATTGCTTGTACGCAGTGTGAAGTGGCAATACTTCGCTATTGTAGTAGTTGAATCCACCTTTCATTTGCATTTGCGGGCAGTTATGTTAAGTAATTTTATTCAGAATAAAACAGCAGCAGAAACTTATCGTTTTTTGTTACAAATTTATGGTGAACATTCAGCATCACAAAACAATGGTGAATATTGGTTTAGACGGTTTAAAAATATTGATTTTGATGTTAGTGATAAAGAATGTGTTGGAGCACCTAAAAAATTTGAATACGAAGAATTGGAAGCTTTACTCAGCTGAAGAAGAAGAATTAGCATTGGCATTAGATGTTACCCAAGCAAGTGTTTCCAAACGTTTAAAGAAGATGGGAATGTTCCAAAAGCTATCGTATTGGGTACCTGAATACATGAATTGTTGTCTAACAAGAAAATCGAAAAACAATGTGTGAAACTTTGCTTCAAAGACATTCAATTTTGCATCGAATTGTGACTGGTGATGAAAAGTGGATCCATTACGATAATCCAAAACGTCTGAAAGCTTTGGTGAAGATAGGTGAACCAGGTCCATCGACACAAAAACGCAATATTCATGGTTCTAAGGTTATGCTGTGTATCTGGTGGGACCAGCTTGATGTAGTGTACTATGAGCTGCTTAAACCGGGACAAACAATCACTGCTGAACGTTACCGAGAGAAATTAATCAAATTGAGCCGAGCATTGCATCAAAAACGACCAGAATATGCAAACAGACATGATCGTGTGATTCTGCAGCATGATAATGCTAGATCACACGTTGCGAGACCGGTCAAAGAAACGTTAGAAGCACTTGGCTGAGAAGTCCTACCCCACCCACCATATTCACCAGACATTGCTCCATCAGATTACCATTTGTTCCGGTCGATGCAGTCAACCCTTTCTGCACAGCGGATCAATTCATACGAAGATATTAAAAAATGGTTGGATTCATGGATTGCTTCAAAACCTGAGAAGTTCTTTTATGAGGGAATCCATAATTTGCCACAAAGATGGTCAAAAGTTGTAGCTTCAGATGGAAAATACTTTAAATAAAATATAATGTACCGTTACTTTCAAATAAATGTGTTTTTCTTACCAAAATATCCCTAAAACTTAGTTATAGACCCAATACATTGTATCTGATTTCTGATTCAGATTATACAAAGAAAGACATATCCTTTTTACTGATTATAATTATATTATTATTATTTATTATATATGTATATTGAATTGGCTTCTATATAAATTTAATAAATTATAAACTAAGGGTTTATCGCTTCTTTTAATGTATATGTATATAGAAGCAGCTTTGAAGTTATACTTTACTCAAAGGTAAATCTACTCAAAACTTATGTTGTTTAATAATTTACATTGCATAAGAATGAGGTGCTGCACATTTATGTTAAATTTACGTAATTGGGGAAATGTCCTGTGGCTTACTCTTTGAAACAATAACTATATTAATTAATGCGGTGTGATTTGATTAAATATTAAATTTTCCTACATATAAACTTGCATATTACATGTACAAGAATCGTAAGTCGTGTATAGGTTTTTTTAAACATAACAACCATAGTTTGTCCGTAAAATTTCCGCATTATATGTAGTAGTCCGTCCGTAGTTTCAATCCGAGGAAATATCAATGGATTTCATATAGATGTTCGCTGGAATTTTATATGATGAGTGCAAACCTGTCCATGGATTTTTACAAAAAAATGTTCTTGGATTATCCGTATATTTCCGAGGATAATTTTTACGGATTCTCATTAGAATTATTTCTCGTTGCTAATATTCCACAGAATATCCATAGAACTTCTATTCATATTTTAGGTGAGCAGATCCATGGATTTAGACAAAAATATTTTTGGATCGTCCATGAATTTTGTGAAGTAATACCCGTGAATTGTCTGTATTAGCAAAATAAATTTTCTTATGATGATTTTGTCAAATCGCGGTTTGATTCAATTTTTTACCGATAGACCAGAAGTTCTATCAGCAGGGCGAAATGAATATACTGCCCGAACGATGGCAAAAATTCATTGATTGCACATTTTTTTTTTGTAATAAACAAGAACAAAAAACCGCGGATAAAATCCATGAAAAGTCTTACAAAACTCCTAAGAAATATATCGATTTGAGTTGGTGGTTGTTTTAAAAATTATGAAAATAAATTAAAATAAGTGAGGATTATATCTATTGATAAGTGAAATATACAAAATTTAAACCACTGTCATGGATAATTAGTGAAATAAATTATGAATACAATACCACGTATATATGTTGGACATATTACCCAGACAATCCAAAGATTTCAATTGACCTGAATAAAATTTACTAATATATTAAGTGAAAAATCTATGGGTATTATGTGGACAAATTCCAATATATTTTTTCCATGGAAAATATGTGGATTTTTTCCACGGGAATTTTCATCATCTTTCAAAGTACGGGTAAATTGTTACTAGAAAAGACAAAATATTTCTATCTCTGTAAAATATTTATTAAATTTTCAAAATATTGTTTATTTAGGCTGCGGTATATACTTGATATATTTATTTTATAAATACAATTTGAGAAAATCAATTGTTAACGACACTTTTCATAGATTTATATTGTTTGTACACTAAACATCACTAAATGGTAGATTCGTATATGTACAATATATATAGTAACTGATTTATTTACTTACTCCATGGCATTAAAATCCAGATTTTAACCTTCACCAACACGCTTCTCTAACCTGACTCACATATAGTATAATTCACCAACTTGAATGTAATGGAATGTTTACTGTAGTTGACACTTTGTCGTTTTAAAATCTTTTTTATTTTATCAAAAATTCCTTTGTTATATGTCCATCGCTCTAACTCTTCCTCAAAATATATCCGATTCATCCCGATTTACGACGATTGATTTGAATTTTATTTGTTTTTACTTTATTCACGCTTGTGTAATTATATAGAACATTTTTGTTACTAGCAAAATAACATAATTCATTAGCCTCCTAAATTTTGCAATCATCGATTTTATACCGATCAGCGCCGCCTTTCCTGTTTCCTAACTCTAATAATTCAGTATTTTAAGAGCCTTGTGCGTTTAAAATACTTTAGTGACAATTGCAAATTATTTTGCAACGAGGATTTGAATATGTGTTAGCAAGCATATGTCATCGGCAAAAATAGAGGTTCGTTTGAATACTGAAATCTACAAACATGTTTGCTAATTATTCACATCGTTTTTTTTTTATAAGTGCATGATTTCTTTGATCGAAATTTAGCCTACTCCATATACGTATTCCGCCGGTTCGAAACATTTTGAAATCCTAGAATGCCAACAGCAACCCATTATTGATGGTATATTCAATATTCAATAATTATATGAATTTTTTACTACTTCTAAATCTAATTTATTATTGGCAATATTTACTGCCTAACTTCGATAATTCATCGAAACTACAGGTTGCGTGAATAGTTTCTACCCTAGAAATGAAAGACTATTATTTTGGGCTTGAGTTAGTGTTTTTTATTCAATATAATCTCCCGACAATTCAATACATTTACTCCAGTGCTCCTCCAATAATTTTATCACGTGGCTGAAGAACGATTCCGGAGGTTTTCTTCGGAGAAATTGTTTGAGATTTCTGAAGTGGTAGTAGTCGCTGGCAGCAAAATCTGGTGAATACATTGCATGCTCAAGCAATTCGTGATTTAAATCCTTGAATTTAGTCATGGTCAAAACACTTTTGTGAACTGATGCATTCATTGTTTTGATGAAAAATGATTTTTTTTCCGTTGCAAACCGGGTCTTTTCTTACGGATTTTTGCATCCAATGGATTTAAAATGTTACAATAATATTCTGAGTTGATTGTTTTACCTTACTGAAGATTAAAAAACTGATGCCATAACCTTAGGGAAAGCCGAACATCCCGGTTTTGTCCAGTGTAAACGTTCCTCTTTCAATTAAGGATCATGCCGTGGTACATCCAAGTATAATCCATAGTTATAAACCGATGCCCAAAATCGGTTTTATTCTTCTTAAAACGATCCAAATACCGCTGACAAATTTGTTTACGATTGAGTTTTTGTTGAATTGCTAACGTGTGCGTGCCACCACTTTTCCAAACAACTTTTGCATTTGTAATTCTTCATGTAAAATATGACGTACTCGTTCATCTGAGATGCCTATATAGTATCAGCAATTTCACGCGTAGTCAAACTTGGATCTGTACTAACAATTTCATGTATTTTTTCAATATTTTCTGATGTTGATGGAGTTTTTTTGAGTTTGAAAAGATTCCATCACCAGTAACAGCTTCAATATAGAAACATAATTTTGATGATTTTTATATATATTTAAGGCATTTGAAAGTTTCGACACTTCAGATATTGTTTTAAATAAGAATAAAATTGAAAAATTTATGAATAAATTCAAAAATTATTAAAGTTAAATAAGTTCATGAAAAAAGTAAGAATAGAAAGAAAGTTTGATGGATTTTATTACGGGAAAATACGCTGACTAAATCGTTGAAAAAATTAAATACGATTGTGGTCACATGTAAACGGTCATATCATTGCACTGCAGCTATGCGGAAAGAAATATTGATAACAAAATCGATGATAACACAATTGCAAAAAACTGGAAGTATCTTACACATATATTACGAATAACTGTCGAAACAGGAGTTTTTTTATTATGAGCTACTGTTTGTAGTCTTTATTGTTATTAACTAATGTCCTAATGTATAATTAAAGCAAGAAACTTAATATATGTTAAGTGTTAAAAGTTTTTGATGATTCGACCAAAATTGTAAGATCATGGATTGAAAATACATCCACCGTATATAGTTACAGATTCAGATTATCATTTTTTTTATTTAAATTGGCTGCTGCCTCGAAAAATACTTGTTTAATACTTTTACCTCAAACGTATAACTAATATATATATATTATTTTATTAATTCTTACAATTAGTAGATTTGATAAAACTATATTCTCTTAAATTACAAATTACTATTCTGAAAACATTTTCTTATGTTGAAAATTTTTAATGGTTGCTTTGAGTATTTAACATATAGAGACACATAATTTATAATGTTATTATGTATATAGATATGAATGATTAACATATTGTCTATATAACTGAGCGTGTATATGCAAATAAATGTATAATTATAATTAAATAAATCAACAAATGTTATAAATTTTGTAACTTGTCTTAAATTACACATATATATATATAACAATTCTATGTGTAAAATATAAACTAATCTCTGTCTGTGAAAAAAGGTAACATACGTATACATTTTAAAATTGCAGATATACTTCTATACGATAACGATATACATACAATATAATCTAAAGAGATTTATACAAATTCAGAGTCAAAGAGCATCATAAACTAAGTTATATAATTTTTCGTTTTTCATACATTAGATGAACGAACGACAAATTATCTAAAATGAAGAAATAAAAAAATATGTATATGCATAAGCTTATAATCCTTTAAGGATTTGTATAACTTCATTGTCTTAATTTAATTTAGAGCTTTGAATTACATAATAATTCTTATGAGAACTGAGTTTTAGTATCAGTATAAGATGTATTATTGTACAATATATACAATACATATTTTTAAATATCTACATGAAGTTAATAACTATTGCATGTACAATATACATCTACGTTATTATTATTCTATAAATTCTGTATATAGATCTCGAGTATGTTTATAACGATACTGTAATTGTATATAATAAATATTTCGTACACAATATTTACAGAAAATCCGATAAATAACAAAATATAAAATTATTTGCCTCGAAGGAATTTATTGTTTTTAGAATATATTCGTATATGTTTACTATCCGATACATGCATTTATTAATATATTATATTTATGGTAATGTTATATTATAATATGTATACGTACAATATTAGTACACATAGATTCGGTGTAATAACGATTTTGGCACACGTTTTATAAAACCATAAATATATAAGATACAAAATAATCTTTATATAAGTTGAGAAAATTTTAATTACTAAAGTTTATTCATACTCTTCAGTTGGTATATTTATATTTATATGTGGCTGTATGTATAGGTTTATCTGACCTTAACGCTCTAATGCTTTCCCAATTTTTTTAACCCTTCTGTCAATGCAATGTAGCTTACTAAATATAGGAAAAATAAAGAATTAATAAAATAATCCAAAATCCACAACAGAAAACTAAAAAAAAAATGGATCTATCTCCTCTACTTTATAGACCACAATGGGAATCTATTTTGCCACAAATCTACCTCATACCTTTTTTTTTTATGTACAAAACATCAATTTCTATTCTTATTATAATATTTCACAAAGTAATCACAAAAGTAATCGTAAAACGAGTAATTTGATTACTTTGTTTTTTTAAAGTATTTCAATATTGGGGTCAGTGCTCCCAACTCCAATTTTATTTATTACACCCACAGTAGTGAATACCGCAGTATTACATGTGTAGACATGAATTTGTTCATACAATATCTCAGCAACAAGACGAGATAAAAAAAATGAATCCAACAGAAACTGAAAGGTTGAACCCTCCATAACCTAGTAACACTGTCCGTAGTTTGGCCGCAAAATTTCTGCATTATATGTAGTTGTCCGTAGTTTCAATCCGAGGAAATATCTATGGATTTCTTACGGTTGTTCGTTGGAATTTTATATTATGAGTGTAACCCTGTCCATGGATTTTTATAAAGAATTTCCTTGGATTATCTGTATATTTTCAATTTGATGCCAAATCGTGGTTTGATTCCGTTTTTTACCGATAGACCAGAAGTTCTACGAGCCCGGAATGAAGATGCTGAAAAAATTCATCGATTGTGCATTTTTTCCTCTAATAAACAAGAGCAAAAAACCGCGGAAAAAAGACATCATACAAAACTTCTCAGAAATATATCGATTTGAGTTGCTGGTTGTTTTAAAAATTATGAAAATAATAGGTCGTAAAAAGGAATCTTTGGTTGGTTTTTCAAAAAAATACTTGCGGCTGATTGTAGCGATGCTTTTATGTTTTAGTCCTACAGAACATTAATCGATAAAATAACTATTTTTTTTAAACTCATACATATGTAAAATATTCATTTATTATACAAAGTGCTCACGAGTGCAGTACAAACCTGCATGGCGATGATGGCGGGCGACATCAATCTATGAATCGAAATCACTATTTCATATTTTTTTCATTTAAAGCTCTGTTTTTGAGATATGGCCTTAAGAATAATTATTTTGGTAGTCTTAGCTTTAAAGTACCTATAAAACTTCGAAACTTGTAGAAAATTAAATTCTCATTTTATCTGTTGTATAGATTTTTTTTATAATTTACTTCAATTTCGAGTCATATTGAACAATAAAACTTTGTAAAATGATTATATTTTTTCAAAAATTTCGTACTAACATGAATGTTTTTTTAAATCTTACCTATTATTTTTTTGGGCAAAGAATTTAAAACTAATGTTTTTCGCTATACAATTATGTAAAATGTTTTATTTGCCTTGGACTAACAGATTTAAAGTTATAAGTGTTTGAAAAGATGGTGAAAAGGTGGAAGAAACAATCTAATTTTGCACTATTTTTTTGTTTACAACAATTCAAAAAAATATTTTATTCTTTAATCACCAATCATTAAACACGAGCGCGTTCCAATCCAATTTCGACCAAGTACTTTTATTACAAATAACAAAATAACCTTAACAAAATATAATATAAAAGTACTTACTTCTGGAAGAAATGCTCGATTATGGATTGTATGAATCAAATTGGATTTGTTTTTAAGTGAATAAAAACCAGAAATTTTAAATGTGTGTTGTAAAGCGGTTTGCTTAGAATGTGTAAAAATCACAGCATCATCCCTAATACGACCGAATTTCCCACCATCATTACAATGACACGCAAAATTTGCTGAGAAGAACTCTATGATCTATCGTTTGAAGATATTCATGAATTATTAATCGATAAAGCCTTAATCGAAGATGAAATATTAGAAATTATAATAGGGACTTCAAATCCCACAGAATGTTGTGATATTGAAGAAAATGATTCGGTTCTATTAAATGTAGATTTATAAAAAGAAGGTTTGGAACTTGCCAACAAATTAGGTAATCATTTTGTTAAACATGACCCTAATGAAGAACACGCTGAGAAGTTTCAATGTGAACTGAAGTTGTTGACAGTCTCTTATACAGAGAATTGTATAACGGCCTAACCAAAACAGACTACTAACTGAATTCGTTCGAAAATCAGTAAAACGTCAGAACCAGAGAAGACTCATGCTGATTTTGATAAAGATACAACATTTCTAGTGATAGCAGTGATATTCTAGTCGTACGTAAACATATGCTCCGTGTTAGTGTCAGAAATAGGGAATGAATAAAAATAATGGTAAAACAAATTTTACATTTTTATTACAAATTATTACATACTCGTATTTTATTGAAATAAAATAACAAAGCTTAAAAATAGTCTTTTTGGTTTTTTATAATTACTTTAATTGATTTTAAAATCCGGAACAAACCGTCCGTTCTTCCACAAATACAATGTCTTTTTTTTCACGAATCTTACTTACTTACTTACTCCATGGCGTTATAACCTAGGTGCGGTTATAGCCTTCTCCAACCTGACCTATCCGCAGTCAATGTCTTCCAATCCCGAATTTTAGGGATCTTTATATCACAGTTTATTGCATGTAGCCATCTCGCCTTAGGTCTTCCGGCTCTCCTTCTACCTTCTGGTTTACCATTAATTTTTTCAGCACACGCTCCTCCTCCATGCGTACTACGTGTCCGAACCATCTCAATCTATTGATTTTGATTGTTTTGACAATATTTGGTTGACTGTACAACTTGTCTAATTCAAAATTGTATCTTCGCCTACAATCATTCTGTTCTTTGACGGGACCAAATATGCCACGGAGTACCTTTCGTTCGAAAATCCGAAGTAATTGTTCCTGGTTCTGTGTCATGCACCAAACATCCGACCAATATGTTAAAATTGGACGTATTAATGTTGTATATAGCTTGCACTTAAGATCTGGTTGTAATGTTTTCGATTGGAATTGTTTTTTTTAGCCCGTAATAACATTTGTTTCCAGTTGATACCCTACGGCAAATTTCATCTTCAATATCATTTTATACATTTATCAACGATCCTAAGTATACAAAACTATTGACTATTTCAAAATTGTGTTCTCGCCAATATTAACAGTTTGATCTCGAATTCCTTATGTATTCGTTGCCACCAAATATTTTGTTTTTTATCTGCATTCACTTTTAGGCCCAGATCCGATGCCTTCTTTTGTGTATTGGTGTAAGAAAATAAAATTTTAAATTATTATTTAACAAACAAATAAATAACTATTTGTTTCCATTTAGTAGCTTGGATTAACCATGCGCACCTACTTTGTTTCGAACTATGACACACAAGTTTGTCGCTATAAATCAATAGCCTGTGACGAGATGATCCAATATTATATGATTAATGTTTTTACAAATTGGTCATAAATTAAACTTTTATTTATAATATTATGAGAAAAATTGAGTTGAGTCAACAATTTTTCTTAACAAAAATGAGTCCAATTAATTACGAAAACGAAGGTAATTTGAAAAAACTAAATTTCATGCTGGCGTGTATTAATCGGTTGCTTCGATACTGCTTCGTTCAACGATCATATGCAATGTATGGAGAAGTATACTATTGGTGATACCCTATACCTCAAATGGAATAGTAACGATAATCTTTTTAACCTTACTTTTAATTACATTGAAAAAAATCATAGACGTTTTCCAGGACCGTTATTTACTTGTAACAAAACATATTGATCAGTGTACAATGGTTTGAAACATATACGCGTATTTAAATTATTTGAAAATTGTACAATTAATATTGTTTCTTTCCTATATAGAAAATGTTAATAATACAAAACATTAATGGGGAAAAAAAAACTATTCATTTTTCAAAAAATAGTAAATTATTTCTCACCGCTGCAAATTTATCTTTATACATTTAATAACAAAATCGTTGCTTTATAAATTAACATTTTCTGTTTTCTGTATATTTTATCATTTTTATATTTTTACTTCATACACTCGCGTTCAGTAAAACATAATTTTTTTTTTTTTTTTTGGACATACTCAAATATAATATATAGAATATTCTAGAATATATATATAAAAAAACAATGACTAACGCTTACCTATTGTTATAAGTGGACAATAACCAGACATTTAGGGGTGGCTATTCAAAATGTTGGGCTACAACACATATAAAAAATATATAGAAAAATAAAACGGGAAAATTTAACAAAAGTATATGACAAAGAACAACGAACGATATCATCATTTATTAAAATCATTCTTTGTTGAAATAGTACAATTATATACGTTTGGCATAATAAACGTGGAAAAAAAAAAGAATGCGGAAGAATTGGGGGTCTATATATAAATATTTTACTATAACCCTATACCCCAAATATACACAGAATGTAACTACTGTAATATATCAAAAAAATATAATTCAAATGTATGCAGTTGTAGAAATTCGCAGGTAACTACATGTTATTCCATATATACACACACTTTTAATAATATATAAATATTAGTTTTTGAATATAATATTGATTTTTCTATATATGTAAATAAGTTATATATAAGAATACGTAGAATTAGTGATAACAATATATTTTAATGTATGTGGGTTTCTTTATGCACATGATGTATTTTAAAATCATTTTATTTTTATCTATGCATAAATTGGCCATAACTGTCGTATTTTATATATTTTTATTTTCCATTATACATATAAATAATTTCCTATATATTTCCACTCAATATATCCTGTCATCATTTTAACTATAAAAATTTTGATGGGTTTATGCGTATTATGTAAGTACAGAATATATATAGAATTGACAAGGGGAGTGCATTCCTTCATTCCTTATATTGTTGATAGGTAAATAGAACTTATAAAAAAATGAATTATTTTTATTTTACACCCTTTGACAATAACTGAATATAATTTAAAATCAATACTTATGAAATGTTAGAATATTTTATATTTCCATACATGGATTTTAAATATATGTTATACCTACACATATACTATATATATTTATATAACTAATGGACACCCTTTGTCCCATAATAAAGCCGAATGGCTATGTAAACCATAGAACACGTACCACCTCTTAGTTTTTATGTTTTGTGATCGTTCCTCAACAAACTGTTAAAATTTCACGACTTTCCATTCAGTAAAAATCATAATACAACTCAAAAAGTTACAGTTGTTTTTGTGCGTCATTTGAAAAATTTGAATATAAAAACAAAGAACCAATATTAAATGTTATCTAAAAATTGGTAAAAATACTACTAATTTGATTTGCTCTTGTTGAATCGATGCAAATCGATGCGATTTCAGTTAATGGAAATTATTTTGAATAAATAAAATAGTGTAGTAAACTCACTTACGAACAAAAGAATTAAAATAACATTTATAAAAAATAACTTAACTTAAAAAACTATTACTCTATTAAAATTAATTTAACACAACACGAATCATATATATTATTTACGGTTCTTAATTACATTATTTCTATTATATAAAATTAATAAAAACTATCACATTATAATATTGGTGATAACTCTATGAAGCTTGTAGAACATCTGATTTTTAGTTTAATTATTTTATAATTGTAATAATTTGAACAATAAATCTTTACCGTTCAATAAATATATTTATATATAGTGGAAGACTCTGCAATAGTTTTTGTGAAAATTTAATATTTATTTCATTTTTCTTTTAACCCATTCCGGACTATTATGGGACAGATGTTGCAGATTGTATACAATAAATATACAAGTATTTCTTTAAAAAAAATAATTACCGATTTTCCAATCAATTTTAATGAAAAATTTAAGTTTTCTAAGCATATGCAAAATTATCATCAACCATCAGAACCATTAGAATTCCTATACGTTTTAGATGAGTATTTTTTTGCTGTGCCACTTAGAATCTATCTTATTATTCATATCTGTAGAAAGTTTAAAGTGTAGTTTTATCTATATACAATTTTTTATATGATGTTCGATCCTATGTTCCATCCATGATTCATTTCTCCATTCACCAATATCTTAATGCAATATGTTTCATTATTATTATTTTTTCGATCCTGTTATCCAGTTGCTAAAAACATGTGTATCCCGTACAGAAAAATCCCTATCAGTGATGTCTAGTGAATAAATGTTTTCGGATTATAATACCATTATTTTTTGGTTGGGGGTAGTCTATAGTGGAAAGTCAACTAAATTATGAAAAAAACATTGACTTGCAATGAAATAAATTTTCCGAAAAATCAACTTTTATGAATTATCATTTTTTTTTATTATGTTACATAGTTTTAACGGGTTTCCAGTTTTTTTTATGCAGAATTACAAATTATAATCAATTTCCAATCTTTCATGGAAGAGATTTTTAAAATCCCTTAATGCATTCAAAAAATATGACCGATTTTCCGAAGGCTGTCAAATAAATTTCAAATTGCTTAAATTTGTTAATTCTGTGAACAAAAATTGAATTCCATTAAAACTATGACCCATAATTAAAAAAGATGATAATTTATAAAAGTTGTTATTCCGAAAAATTTACTTCGGTGAACGCCTAATTTTTTTTCACAATTTAATCTATATTATCAACTCGACTACCCCAAAAAAAAAAGAAAGTAATGTTTTGTAATGCCAATTCTCACGAGTCACCACAGATCCCTATCTAATTCAATTCCGTATATCGATTGAGTTGACAAAAAAGTATTTTAGATCTTGTAGGTGTAAAATAAAATTTAAATTTAAATTGACTTTATGCAATCTAGATGCCGATGCTGACTTATCATATTATATATATATACTTGAAGAATGACCGTTTTTGATAGATCTAATTGTAAGAATTCCTATGGCCGTTGCTAATTGCTAAAAAATTTTTCAATTCTGTGAACAAAAATGGAAATCCGTTAATATATAATCTATCGCACAGTTATGTAACGATCCGTATTATGGCTTTGATTTGGTCACTCAACAGTTAGGTCGACTATCATATTTGAGTGAAAAATATCCAAAACGGAATTTTGTAAACAATAATTCTGATTGTTGCGTTCTACTAAGACATCAACATCATATAACTTTACCAATTCTCTTTGTGAGCCTCGTGTCATCTTGCCGTTGCCTTTACTTTATACGTATATTAAAGAAGCAAAATCAGAATCTTATAACTGGTTCTTTTAAAATGTTCTTAAATGAAAATTTCTGCCATTCTGCCATACATATCCTAAATATATTCGAATTAGAATAGCATTATGATACAATTCTTCCTAATTCTGCGACATTCTTCCATGTAGCGATTAGCTAAATAATTCGTCATATAAGTTTGTAAAATTTATAGCTTGTTTCAAACTTTTGTTAGAAATCACTCAATAAAAAAGAAATAATAATATTTTCTTCTGGTGTACTTTCATTTTCATATTTACAGAGCGTATATAATTTTCTCCATAGGCTTATGTTATTTGTTTAGTATTGGCGTTTATTATTTTCATTTTATAGTAATGCAATAATCAAATATAAAATTTTATTTTATTTCACTATTAAAATACATTCATTGGATGACGTATATGCAAGTTCATATTTTATCATTGTGCTAATAGCTAAAATATGATTTTTTTTTATCATATCAAATGTTTAACCAAAGAAAAATAAAAGAAAAATCTTACACACAAAACCTTAGCACGTATCAAGGGAAATCTGTGGATTCAATTTCTATATGTAATATGATTTTATAGATATTATAAAGAGTATATCGCACGTATTAAGTATATGTTCTACATTCTATATTATATAAGAACTAGTATATATTTATATCTAAAATCGTATTACATATCATTTTGTGTATACATAAATATTATATTATATAGAAATTGTAATCTCAACAGACACGTAATCCCTATATTTAGTAAAGCTTATACTATCAGTTAAGTATCTCGACATAATATTATATTCAGAGTTATATGAGTATTATTATATAATATACATATGCATTTTATATGAGATTTGATAATATGTATTATAATATTAATGAAATTGAAATAGAAAATTAAACTAATATTAATACCTGTATTTATGTAGCTAATTTACTGTTAATAATTATACGAGTATAAGTATGGACATGCTATAACAGGAGCGGTAGAATTATTCTGTTATTATTACTTAAAATCGTAATAGCATATTTCTTTATATTTATTCTATACACATTAAATACATAAAGCGATACATAAATTAATAATGACTTTTCATTCTATTACATCAAAATGAAATGAAAATTGTAATGAGAAAAAAATTAAAACAAGTTTTCCATATGGTAAAATTAATTTCAAATTTTCAATTAGTTTGTTATAGAATAGATACATTTACCATATATGAAATATATAAAAATAAAATAAATTGTCTTTTTATAAAAATGCGTATTATATTATTTATATTCGTGTATAATACATATTTTAATATGTAATATGTAATATGTAATATGTAATATGTAATATGTAATATGTAATATGTATAAATAGTATAGAATTTCTATATGTAGGGCATTACATTTTCGTTTTTCTATATTTACTGACTAGGTGTGTATGTGTACTTTAATTTAGGTAGGTTTCATTTCATTTATTATTATTATTATTATTATTATTACTATTATTTTTACTATTATATTATTTATTTAGTTTTACTTAAATGACATAATTATATTTATTGTATGTATATTATAACAATTTTCCTAATGAGATTTTCTGATAAATATTTATTTTGATTGTTCATTTTATATATATATAAATAGATATGTGTATATAATGAAATGACTACCCTAGTAACAATTTGTCTGTACTTTGAAAAATGAGGAAAATTTCCGTGGAAAAAATCCACATATTTTCTATGGAAAAGATATATTGAAATTTGTCCATAGAATGTCCATAGATTTTCCTTTTAATATAATAATATTTTATTTAGGTCAATTGAAATCTTTGGAGGACTGTCTGGATAAGGAACAGTGGTGAAAATTTTGTATATTTCGCTTATCTAGGAAATTTTCTAAAACTTTTCATGGATTTTATCTGCGGTATTTGGTTTTTGTTTACTACATAAGAAAATGCACAATGGTTGAATTTTTGCCATCGTTCAGCATCTTCATTCCGCGCTCATAGAACTTGTGGTCTATCGGTAAAAAACTAAATCAAACCGCGATTTGACGTCATCGTCAAAAGAAATTTATTCTTCTAATACGGACAATTCACGGGTATTACTTGCGAAAATACATGGACGATCCAAAAATATTTTTATCTAAATCCTTGGATCTGCTCTCAAAAAATATGAATATGGATATTCTGTGGAATAATAGCAACCAGAAATACTTCTAAGGAGTATCCGCAGAAATTATCCTCGGAAATATACCGATAATCCAAAGACATTACTTATTTGCACTCATCATATAAAATTCCAGCGGGCATTAGTAAGAAATCCATAGATATTTCCACGGTTTGAAAATATACGGACAACTACATGTATTGCGGAAATTTTACCGACAAAATACCGACTAGCGTAGTTTCTGTCTATAGATTAATTTTTGAACCCAAGAATTTTAACAATATTGTTGCCGAACCGAAAAGCTCGTTTTTTTTATATTTCGAGGGTTTTAAAATACCGTAAATATAAACTCATGTTTGACATACACATTTGGTGTGCCGTATTTTATTAATAAATAATAATACAATTTTGAATTTGAAATATATAACATAATTTAATATTTTCGGGGGACAATCTGATAGGTGTCGTAAGTAAGATTGCTTGTACGCAGTGTGAAGTGGCAATACTTCGCTATTGTAGTAGTTGAATCTTTGGATGTTTTTTATGATCACAAGTTTAAACTTTTTATTCTATAAATATTTCTTTATTTAAATACTAGCAGGTATTTAAATTTATTTTTATTAATACTTATAATAATTTAATTCGTATTATATCTATTCAGCTCAACTATTATCTTCTTAATGATACTTAACATTACAATTAATCTATAATTCCATTTACAAAAATGTTTCTATATTATATATAATATAATATATATTATATATTATTCATTATATATTACAATATATAATGTCATAGACACACCGTCGTATTTTCACGCCACAAATCCATCTTTCATATTCAGTATTTGACATTCAGTTGAAGTATTTTTTTTAGTTGATTAAAAATGGAAAATTTTGTACCAACAAACAGCATTTGCGCGAACTTATGTTAAATAATTTTATTCAGAATAAAACAGTAGCAGAAACTTATCGTTTTTTGTTACAAATTTATGTTGAACATTCACCATCACAAAACAATTGTGAGTATTGGTTTAGACGGTTTCAAAATAATGATTTTGATGTTAGTGATAAAGAACACGTTGGAGCACCAAAAAAATGTTACCCAAGCAAGTGTTTCCAAACGTTTAAAGAAGATGGGAATGGCCCAAAAGCTATCGAATTGGGTACCACATGAATTGACGGAAAGACAATAAGAAAATCGAAAAGCAATGTGTGAAATTTTGCTTCAAAGACATTCAATTTTGCATCGAATTGTGACTGGTGATGAAAAGTGGATCCATTACGATAATCCAAAACGTCTGAGAGCATAGGTGAACCAGGTCCATCGACACCATAGTCACCAGACATTGCTCCATCAGACTACCATCTGTTCCGGTCGATGCAGTCAGCACTTTCTGCACAGCGGTTCAATTCATACGAAGATATGAAAAAATGGCTGGATTCATGGATTGCTTCAAAACCTGAGAAGTTCTTTTATGAGGGAATCCATAATTTGCCACAAAGATGGCTAATACTTTGAATAAAATATAAAACTAAAATAAAATAAAATATCCCCAAAACTTAATTATAGTCCATACCGTTACCGTTACTTGTCAGAATTCAAATAGGACGTCTTCAATTATAAGTATTATAAATATTTATATAATATCAACCCAACACCATTCAAACAAAAATAATGTATGATATACATTAATATTATTTATTTATTCATAAATCATACAATATTTGCTTAAGATAGTTATTTCATTTTTGTTTTATTGAAATAAGATATATTTTAGAAAAAATATTTTAATTCCTGAAAATAGATCCATTAATATTCTGACAATATATCTCTTTGGTATATTATGAATCAAAGAAAATTAAATTGATTGCGAATTTGAAACACTATCAGAAATACGTATGAAATTTATCATCGGTATAGCAAAGACGAAAATGTACAAAATATTTTTTTTATTTTTGTAACTTAACAACGTTTGGAAATTATCTAATATTTTTAATTTAAATACCAACAATATTTTGCTTAACGCATGCGAAATTCTGCGTAGATGGAATTTCATAAATGAAAGCGTAAGAAGGAAATTTATGATGCGGTTAAGCTAATTTTGTATAAAGCTGATAATGTTTTGGGAGGTTATGTATATTATCTTTCATATATTTATTTGAGTTTAAATAAATTTTAAGGGCTTTCTATATATAAACAAACAATTTCGGATTAGTATGTTGGGTATAGCATACTTGCAATGCCAGTTGCGACCGAACGCGTCCACGGGTTGCGGATAGTGGAACGGCCTATGATACTTATGGGTTAGCTACGAATAAAGAATAAGTAGTCGCGGACAATCTGGCTGCTGTGTATGAGAATTACTTTGGGGTGTTGTGTGAAAGCAGCACTCGATTAAAACTGAGTTAATGATTCAGTGATTACACAGTAAAGGCGAATCAGCGGCGCCAATGTAACCGCTTTCGGCAGAGGTGATATACCCCTGTAAATGAGCCTACGAATTTGCAGAATGATTAGTAGGTTGAACGTATGGTTAACTACCAACTTCGGAAAAACAAATAGTTATGAATTCGACAACACGGCCTCGGATCGGACAGAATAAACGGCAACGACCCCAGCAAAGAAAATTTAAGGACAATGATTTGAAGCTTGCGTCTTGGAACGTTAGAACTCTGTTGCGACAAGGTGCGTTAAGAGCACTTACTGATACGCTACGAACAGCCAAATTGGATATAACAGCTATCCAAGAAACTAGGTGGCCCGGAAAAAATTTATTGAAAGGTAGAGGATACACATTTTATTACAGCGGCAATGATTGCAGTAAAAGAAGAGAGTTCGGAACCGGTTTCGTAGTTTTTGGAAAAGCAAGGAATTCAGTAATTGCTTTTAATCCGATTGATGAACGCATTTGTACACTACGTGTAAGAACAAAATTTTTCAATCTGACCCTCATCAATGTACATGCGCCCACTGAAGAGAAAACTGATGAGGTTAAGGATGAGTTTTATGAAAAGCTGATGACAACATATAGAGCTGCACCCGGCCACGACATTAAGATTGTCCTAGGCGATTTTAATGCCAAGGTGGGACAGGAAACAATATATCACCCAACTATAGGTAAGCACAGTCTTCATAAAACAACGAATGAAAACGGGCTAAGATTGATTGATTTTGCCATGTCAAAAAACATGGTCATTAGTGGTACATATTTTCCACATAAAGATATTCATAAGATGACGTGGAGGTCTCCAGATGGTAGAACAAGTAATCAAATTGATCATGTACTAATTGATGGACGTCACTGTTCAAATATAATGGATGTACGAACTTGTCGTGGTCTAAATATTGACTCAGATCATTATCTAGTTCGGATAGTGCTACGAGCCAGAATTTCGGCCAGTAATAACACACAACCCGTAGGGTTGAAATGGGCAGTCGAGAAACTTGAACAGGCGGCGGTAAAACAATTGTACATGAATGCAATGGAACAACGAATTATTACAGATTTGGAGGCTTACCAGCAGGAAACTAATATAAATAGTATGTGGATAAAATTAAAGTCATGCGTTGAAGGGGTCGCAACAGAGGTAATTGGAAAAGGGATGGTAGTAAGAAATGAGTGGTTCGATGATGAATGTAGAAATGCTCGGGATGCAAAAAATGCGTCCAGGCTGAAAATGCTAACGCGGGCTACACGGACCACTGTGGAAGACTATCGCGAGAAGAGGGATTTCGAGCGTAAATTGATTCGTAAGAAAAAACGAGAATTGGAACGAAAGATTTACGTCGAAATGGAAAAATTTAACAGGAACAACGATAATAGAAGATTGTACCGGAATGTCAATCGTTTTCGCAACGGATACAATCAACAACCTTTTTTGTGCAAAAACAGAGATGGTCAGGTTATGGCGCAAGAGGAAAGGTGCCTCGAAAGATGGGCCGAGTACTTTAAAGATATATTAAATGTGAATACGCCAGTGAATACTATGGAAGATGTGCGATTTCAAACCGCCCAACCATTTATAGCTGAACCATCGATACACGAAGTAAAGAGTGTTATTCAGAAGCTCAAGAATAATAAATCACCTGGATCTGATAGCTTACCAGGTGAACTCTTTAAATATGGTGGAAATGCATTATGGTGTCAACTGCAAGAGCTAATTGTAAAGATTTGGAATAATGAACAGGTGCCAGAGGAGTGGAAGGATGGTATTATCTGTCCATTGTACAAAAAGGGTGACAAATTGGATTGTAACAACTACAGAGGAATAACTTTATTAAACATTAGCTATAAGGTATTTGCTAATATACTATACCATAGACTTATTCCATACGCCAATGAAATTATCGGAGAATACCAGTGTGGTTTCTGCGCAGATCGATCTACATCTGATCAAATATTTAGTATACGGCAGATCTTGGAAAAGTGTACGGAATTCAATGTTGATACACACCATTTGTTTGTTGATTTTAAAGCGGCATATGATAGCGTCAATAGGTCAAAATTATGGAATATTATGGAAGAGTTTGGTTTTCCAAAAAAACTGATAGATTTGGTGGCTATGACGTTGGAAAATGTGAGGTCACAGGTACGAATCCGAGGTAAATTATCTGATCACTTTGAGACGGTTGATGGACTACGACAAGGCGATCCATTATCAACACTGCTATTTAATATTACGCTGGAAAAGGCAGTGAGGGGCGTAAATATTGATAAACAAGGCACGATTTTCACAAAATCGGGTCAATTGTTAGCGTATGCTGATGATATAGACATAATGGGTCGGAATATGATAATTGTCAAGGATGCTTTCGAATCGTTACAAGAGGAGGCATCAGGTCTGGGTCTCAAAGTGAATGCAGAAAAAACGAAATATTTGGTGGCAACGAATACATCACGAATTCGAGATCAAACGGTTAATATTGGAGAACACAATTTTGAAATAGTCAATAGTTTTGTATACTTAGGATCGTTGATAAATGTTGAAAATGATATTGAAGAGGAAATACGCCGCAGAATAGCAACTGGCAACAGATGTTATTACGGGTTAAAAAAACAATTCCGATCGAAAACATTACAACGAGATCTTAAGTGCAAGCTATATACAACTTTAATACGTCCAATATTAACGTATGGGTCGGAGGCTTGGTGCATGACACAAAACCAGGAACAACTACTTCGGATTTTCGAACGAAAGGTACTCCGTGGCATATTTGGTCCCGTCAAAGAACAGAATGGTTGGAGGCGAAGATACAATATTGAATTAGACAAGTTGTACGGTCAACCAAATATTGTCAAAACAATCAAGATCAATAGATTGAGATGGCTTGGACACGTAGAACGCATGGAGGAGGAGCGTGTGCCAAAAAAACTGTTAAATGGTAAACCGGAGGGTAGAAGGAGAGCCGGAAGACCTAAGGCGAGATGGCTAGATGCAGTAAACTGTGATATAAAGATCCTAAAAATTCGGGATTGGAAGACGTTAACTGCGGATAGGTCAGGTTGGAGAAGCGTGTTGGAGTATAAGTAAGTAAGTATATATAAACAAATAAAAAGTGTTTTTTCACTTCAGATTCAGTTGTTCTTATTATTTAATTTAATTAAACTGATATGAAATTATTCAATGAACTATACTTTCAACACAAATATATCGCTAAACCTGTGTATAGTAAAATACATATAGAAAAGGTTAAAACCTTTTTAAATAACAATACAATAATAATGAAATATTTCTTTGATAATTTATTTTATTTATCAAATAAAAATTTAAGTGAAATATCAAAAGAATTTATAATAATTTTCATATAATACAATATTATAATATTCTTTCGTTACACATGAAATTCAATTTAATTTATGCGGACTAAAATAAAATGTGTATAAAAATGTGTATATTTATCTTATTTTCTGTTCATTTATTTGTTTATTTATTAGATTTAAAATTTATATCATATTTAAGTATATGTGTGTTATGTACCAATAATATATATTTTGCTTATAGGGTCTATAAGAATTCGTCTCAATATGATTTAGGTATAGATTAACCTAAAACACTATGAGTATTTACTTTTTTAAGAGTTCGATCAACTCGCATTGTACAGTCACCGTTCATTTGTGGAAAAGTGTGATGGAGGGTTCAGACTCAAGATAATGCGACACTAGGCCTGTGAGTATAGATATTGGAATATCCAATAAAAAGCCGTCTGCCATATATTTTCATGAACATTAAATGTGTATTACAACATTATTCAAATTACCACAACGTTTTCGATTTATATAGCGAGTAATAAATATGTTGAATTCCAATGTTCAATTACATTTTTACATATAATTAAAGTATTACCATATTTCACTAATAGCAGTTTCAGTTAACTTTGGAATACGTATACATTACAAGGATGTTACATCGCACAAAAAACAATTCATTGATGGTTTAAACACCATTCCAAGATTCAAATAATTTATAAGAAAAAGTTATGGAACATTTAGTTCAACAAATGTATTCTAATAACACGTTGACGTCCAATTTTTGTAGCTATGATAGGCAAAATTTTAAAAGTGTGCGTCAACGTGTTAAAGGAATTATATTGATTTATTTAAAATTATGGTGGTGATACGCAAACAACACTCTTATTAAGGAGGAACCTGTATTATATTTGAAATCATCCATACAACATAAATTATATATAAAATATATAATAAAATATTCCATTCTATTTGATTGTATACAAAATGCATGTATAAATGATAAATACCTCGAAAAAAGAAAGATTTCACTATTTTCTATATAATCTCATTAAAATTTCTTCATGTGAAATAAGCGTCTTCTCTTGACACACATTATGTGTATTACAAATATAGAAGAATATATATACCCGACCGAATATATACTATTCAATAATACATATATTATATATGTTATAAGTACGGTATATTGTTCATGTAGATAAGGGATGTGTCTGAAAAATTCTCGATCTAACAATGAAAGTAAATTTTTGTTACGGTGAAATATGTTTTATTTAAAATCTGCTAAAACTTTAATATTACAATTATTCCAACATTTTTCGAATAATTCAAAATCGTATCTTCAAATTGTGCAAAATACTCATCATATTTTCTTCCTTAAATCAGGACCTGCTCACAAATTCTTGCATCCAATTGATCCAAAAGTATTCAATATACATACTTTATTGTTTTACATTTCTTGAGATAATCGATCAACAAAACATTTGTGTAATCCTAAAAGCTGTTGCGGTTGTAATCTTTCCTGCTGCTAGAACCATCTTTGCCTTCTTTATTGCATTTTCAACTGATTCAATACTTTGTTTTGACTGTTCTTCTCGCTCTGGTATCTATGTATAGGGGTATAAGGATCCAAGTTTCATGAAGTGATAATCCATTCGAATGCTTTTTTTTTGAAAATTGTTAGCAAATGCGGTACCCATTTTGCACAAACTTTTTTCATGTATGTTTCTTTAAGTAAAATATTGCCAACTTGTTCTTTTGAGATGCTTGTGACATTGTGCAATTATTTCATGCACGTTCCATCGTCCATTAACACGTGTTCATGGACTTGTTGTATGATTTTAGGTGTTACAGCATGGATCATCTGCAATACTTATTTTACTATAAATTCAAAACTGAGTAGTTCATTTTTTCACATGAAAAAATAAAGATGATGCATATATTTATACACTTTTTAACCATTGGTGTTAAATCATGCAATCAAATTAAAGAATTTTTATAACTTCATTTTAAATCAAATCAATGATATATACGTCAATATTAAGCGACTGTTGCTGCTGGAATGAATTATAAATAAAATTGTACAGGTGTTTATTAAAAGGATGAAGGAGCTTTCTAATACAATCATGATTTCATAGTTTTATTTTTTAGCTATATATGGTCCAGGCCGAGAACTATTCAGATTGCCTACGTTACGTAAATATGGTAAATATTTATAAATTTTCTCATACTCTAAATATTTACTTAAATGATTTTATTTTTTATTTTTTTGATATTATTATTATTATTATTATTATAAATTTATCATATATAGGAAAATATTATTTCCTGCCTAATATACGAGTATATCTATCTATATTTGTTTGTAGCGAACATAATAATATACAAATATGAATTTATTTAAAATGGAAAACGACACAGTGTGTCATTTAAATAACCTAAATTTAAAAAATACATCAAGCAATCATTAAAAGCATACATCTTAACTCTTTCAAACGCACTGAACTTCATGCAAATCGTTTAACAGACTAAAAAGTTATACCGATTTAAGTGTCAGAGACTTACAAATTGGTGAAAAAAGTTTATGGTGATGATTGAATGTCTCAAAATGACAAGTTTGTGATTTGTTCTCACGTTTCAAAAATGGTGGTATGGATTTAAATGATAACACTGAAAATTAAATTATTCCCTTAAAGCAGAAAATACCCATTTAAACAGCAAATACCCGATCAAACAGTCTGCTGTTGAATCAGAAACGCTTATGCTAAATTCGTAAATGTTGTTTATTTCTCTCTAGCAGAAAAGTTTTGCTAAACTTCGAAATTTCTGCCATTTCTGCTGCGCAGGTATGTATGTATTTCTGTATTTTGTTCATATATTTTGCAAAAGATTTTACTAATTTTAAAGAACTACTTTCGGCAACTCAGATTTTGTAAATTTACTGGCAGAAATTTTCTGCTTATGAAGCAAAATGTTTTATTCAATTCAAAGCTAGTTTCTACCATATGAGAAAATGTTACTTCGTCTAGGCAGGTGAATCTGTTGTTACGCAGAACTTTAAATTTGCTAGAAGAAGATTTCTGCTTATTATGTTACAGCTAAATTACTGCCCTCAAATAATATATCTGCCTTTTTAGACAAACAACTGTTGATTATTCAGATTAATTTTTCTAATGGTTTGATTTTTCTGGTTTCGTTACAAATAGCAAAAACATAGCTTTTGCGTTGAAATAAAGTTAATGATGAAAACATTTCCTGCGTTGTGATGTTGATATCAGCTTATAATTTAATACTTTGGTTATGTGTTGGGTTTGTTGAGTAAATGTTCTGCATCGATATTATTTAAATCAGATTTTAATAACCACTTTTATTTTAATTTTCGAAAATTATCATATTTAAATTTTGAATTTTTGATTATGTTTTAATGCCAATTTTTTTAATATTAATTTTTTAATTAGTAGTCCATTTTCTTTTAATTTTGATGAAGTTTAACAGTTTAATTAATTTAACGAAACTGAGTAGTTAGTCACGCCACAATTATTTATTAATATTATTGTAAATTTATTTATTTCTATTAACATTAAAAAACTGTTAAATAATTATTACAACACAATTTTGCAAGAGTCCGAGACCGATTGTTTGCGTTACAGTAGCTGAATATATTTTACACCTAATATGGATTAGTATGGAATATGTTTTGCACTTACAACAAAAATTCTATATGTATAGCCGCAGAGATTGATTGATAACGCAGAACTTATATCAATGCTACATTATTCTAAAAATTAAACTCATATATTTGAAAGAAGAAAGAATCTGCGAACGTAGTAGATCACACGTTAACGCACAGAAATTCATGAATTCATGCCGTAGAATATTTGCTTATGTAGTCGAACACATCTGCGGTTATACATAGGTTCTTCTAAATGTTTGCATGGCCGAAAATATATTTTACGGATATGAAGAATATTTTACGGATAAAGCATAATGCATCTTATTGTTGTATTGCTGTATCAGTAAATATTCTAAGCAAAATTTTGATTTGTTTTATTAACAGAAATTTTACTAATTAGGTAAAATTTCTGTTTACGCAGCAAAATTGCTTATTTGTTTCTGTGAACCCAAGAACAGGATGTCCAAAACTTAAAAATCGTGTTGAATTAATGTAATGCGTTCATGAAATCATTACTTATAATTTCACTTTGAGAATGTTAGTGGTCGAGAATTGTACGATTTAGACCCGAATATCCTGCGGAAAAACCGCTGATTTTATTACACGATAATGCACCATAAATATTATTAATCATGCAATATAGCGGATTCAATCCACGCCATTTATTTATTTGAATATTGAAATTTTTATGCTGGGTGACCATTTGATCGTTTATGGAATAAAAAGAAAAACGGATATCTTTGAAAATATGGTGTTGGACGCTACTCAAAGATTAACAATGTTTGCACACACAACAATATGGGCTAATCACCCATATAAAAATAATAGAATTTAGAAAAAATCTGTCTTTCGTTAATTGCAGTACAATTGGTAAATTGTTATATACAATATATGCGGAGTAATTTACCAACTTGGCTGTAACGAAAGGTTTATTAGATGATATAAAGATCCACTTAGAGCAATATATGACTTAAAAATAAAAAAAAAATGCACCACATGTAGTGAATGAATTTTTGTTTAAAAATCCTATTTCTCTCATCTTTCACCCTCCTCCGTAATCGCCCGATTTATCACCGTGTGACTATTTTCTTTTCCCAAAACTAAAAACTGCCATGAAAAGCGCGTTTCACGATGCTGCCATCCAAGCAGCCAAGTGACACAGGCGATGAAGAACATTGTTATAACTAACATAAAAAAATATATGTTTGCATTAGTCGATCGGAATGGAACCTATTTTGAATACAAATGATACATGTTTTTAAGCTAAAATTGCGATAATTTAAACGACACACTGTGCATTGAACAAAAAACGCAAAAATAAATAAAATATCTAATAATAAAAAGAAAGCGTTCAAAAATCAAAAAAGCGTAAATATTGAATAGATATCTTTCTTTTTATATTTATACATATATTGTAAGATACCCCACCGGAAAATAACAAGAAGATTTGTGTTTGATATTTCCTTATTTGTTTTTTTTTCTTTTCTATATGTAATTTTGCTATTGGCAGTATATTTTTTTTATATTTTATTTTATTTTTTTTTGTATAAAACATTTGCTTATGCATATTTTTGAGATTTTAAGAAACAATTTTTAACTTCATATAATATATTACATAAAACATATATGTATGGTATAGAAACTATACACGTTCGTACATATATATATATATTTGTACTTAGGTTCTATATAACTTCGATATAACATGTAAAGATAAACAACATAAAAGAAAAATTTACTTCTCATTGATGTATAAATCGTAGAAATTGCCAATATGTGTATTTGATTTACATATACCGAACATCATCATATCATTTTATTCATCCCCCGATATTATTTTTTTGTTTGACTATTTGTTTTGAGGGAATTGGTTTTATATTTTCTTCTATATATATATTATAAAAGATAAGTTGAATATTTGCTCTTCTTTTTCACATTGATCTTTATAAATATGGTGTAAAAGAAAATTGTCAATTTCTTGGAATTTGAATATATTTATAAATGACACGTGTAGAATATTATGAAAAACATATTATTCTCTTTATACAAATGAATAATTTTTGTGATGGGACTTTCTATATCAATCCTACACTTTATATACGACACGACTATTTATATTACAATTGATATACTAAATATGCATATATTCTTATATGTATGACTACGAGTATATTGAAATTGCAAATGTGAAACTCTGAAGATCTAAAGTACGTATAGGTATGCGTCTATACACAATATTATAGTAATTACTATTATATATAGTATCAATTGTTTTTACCTATATTTAACGATAATTGATAGTGACTTGATCCTGTGTGGTAACCTTATTTTACATTATTTCCTTTATCACATGTCAGATTGATTTTCTAATGCTACACATCTATAATCCGGTTTAGAGATTTTAATATGATAATCAAGGTACAATTCGTAAATATTTGTTACTGAATCGACAGTAAATGTATACATTTATTTACGTATATTTTTATACTGAAATAAAAATTGTATGCATTAAATGCAGATTATTACCATTTCTATACTAAATTAATTTTTAGTAAAACAATATCAATACACTTAAAAATATAGACGTCTTCTGTGATAGGTATTATTAAATAAATTCTACTTAATTTTACTACGTTTCACATATGAAATCCATTTACTGTTTAACGATTTTTCATTTATACAGAAACATTCAATTTGCATTGGGAAATGTGGTACATTTTAAATTTTATTTGTGTTCTAATCTGGTCTTTTGTTATTAATTTCTTAGTTTTATAGACGTTTATATATTAAAATTAATAATAATAATAGCTGTTGTAATTGTATTTTTGTTCATATCAACAAATTGCTTTCAATTAAAAATACTAATAATTTAACAAATTTAATGATAAAGGTAAAAATAGAATGTTCAGTACTCGTCGTTTCGTAAAGACACGTATCGTTTCGTCAAGTGAAAATTTCTTCCCACAATGCTTTATGAAAGAAACGTTGAATCTGTCAATTAAATCTGTCAAAATACGCAGTGACAATCAAAAAATATATATTTCTATTGTTTGAGTAAAATCATTTAGTAATTATAAAAAGAAAAACTTAATAATAAAAGTTAAATTTTTTAAAAATATTTGGTAAAATTATTATTATATATAAAAATAAAAATTGCAATGGACTTCAGTGATTTATTTTTATTGTTTCTGGAGTTATATATATATTTTTAAACATTTGATGTCCGTGATAATAGCCGTGATAATATAATTATTTATTAAAAAATATTATATATATATTTGTAATAATAGTTTTCCTATAACTATAATTATATATATTACAATAGCACTGTCTTTTCAATATTCTTACTTTTTTCAAATTTTGATCACAACACAATCTGTGCTAAATAAATATGGTTATATCAAACCGTTTCAAACCGACAATATAGAAAGTAAACCAACTTTTCCGTTTCGTAATGAAAAATTATTGCATTCTGTTTGTCTATGCGTCACGTCAATACAAATTTCATATATAAACAAAATTTTCTACTTTGACAGCCTACTTATCGGAACGATACGAAACGGAAAATTTTTCTATTCTGTCTCCTAATTTATAACATATATATTTTCTAAAGTGAATTTAAATTAATTAAAAATGTTGTTGAAATTGTATAGGTTTTGGTGTCCTTAGAGTCCTAAAAAATAATATTACATATTTATTACTGAAACTGAAAATGAATGTAACATACAGTAAATACAAAATGAGACTGGGTTTAAATAAATATGTTAAATTAATATCGTCTTAATATAGTCTTGAGTTTTTATACTTAATGTTACCTATGAAATACTAACATTTAAGTATGTGCAAATTAAGTGCCGCAGTAAAGTAAATTTAATTAGCTATACTTATACCCTACTTGGCTGTTTCAGTGAAGATAAAAAAAATTTACCTCTTATGGAAGCTCTGCTATAACTGTCGGAACTCATAATATAAAATCTCTATATATTATTGTTAAGTGATTAAATACGCTCACTTTTCGTATGAAGATTGAAACAGAGTTGCATTCACGATTACAATAAATAGTAATTAATATTAACTCAAGGATGTAGCACCTATTTTCTATATAGTTATTGGATAACATCATTTCGTTTATTTCGTCATACCTTTCACTGACCATAAGTATTTCTAATCGTCACCACATAAAACCATTTATCCTAGATATTTTTATTAGATAGTTGTGTTTTACATGATAACTTAATGTTGAATATAAGGTACTTAAATCCGATAGCATAATCGTCTGAATATTACTGGTCATATTTTGTAAATATTTACTATTGAAAATACTTAAATATATTTGGTAATTTCCATCCAGTGATCAGTGATCTAATTTGTGTGATTATAAACATGTAAAGGGCATTACAAATTTGTTCACCTATTGCGTTTGCATGGTATTTTGTTTGTTTAATTTTAGGTTAATTTAACAGCTTCCCCACATATAACATAAGTTAACAAACAAAACTAAACTTACCCCGAGATTCTCATTGAATATACGTTCATTGTTTATAATCGCCGTAGCAGATTTATATTGTTAGTTTATTTATAATATCCAAATTAAAGAGAACCGTCAAATTTTTTATAATTTATATTTTTATTTAATTTTATAATTTTTTATTTACAAATTTAATTATTTTTCTATTTCTATTATCTTTTCAGTTATACTTTAGCAAATCAGCATGGAACACTTCAACAACGTTTGTAAATTGGTAAGTTTTTTTTATCTTTTGTTGAAATTCAATTTAAATATGTATATGTACAATGTAAGCGATGAATATCTTTAAATTTAACTAACATTAACACACGAAGCTATATGACCTGTGATGAAAAATGGATTAATTACGATAATTCTGCAGAATGTCTAAAACCTTACGTATAAGGAAAGCTACAACGAAATAATTCATATACGTAAGTGCATATGGGGGGTTGTATTGTAAATGAGTGAGCCAAGAAATACGTGGACCATCAGTGGTTAATACACAAAACATTTAACTACGATTTGTTATCCCATCGACCGTATTTACCAGACATATACTTCAATCAGATTACCAATTATTTCGAGCGATACAGTTAACCTTTTCTATGGTGTGCCTAATTAAATTTAAATTTAGTTTGTTTATGTGAATCGCTATACAAAATAGCAGACTTATTTTTTCGTTGTGGTCATGCATAAAAAAAGAAAGACTTTTAATTTTCATACCCAAAATATTTTTATAAAAATGATACTTATAATTATTTTGGCAGTTTAAGAATACAATCCAAATAGCATTATAATTAATCATCTCTGCTGGACCAATACACGATTCAATTCAATCAATTGTTGTTTGTATAGCGTTCACCATATATAGAGATAGTATGACCAGATTTCAACAATTCATAATATACGTGGTTCTGGTTCCATCAAATATTTATAGTAAAGTCTGTTTTTTATGGATATTGAGTTTTGGCGTCGATTTACGATTAACCTGGATCGGTACAATGTTTAATTCGTTTAGACTTATCAAATTTATATATATTTATATTTTGGCATCCTTTTTTATCTTATCCATTGATTTTAAGCGATTTGAAATAGTTTGTTGACTTGCATTTAATGTATTTATCGATTGTTGTTGCAATTATGCATCGTATTCATCCAATATTGTTTGCAATCCAGTATCTTTGAATTTTTGGCATATGGTTTTCCACGTTCTTTGTCAACCACATCATTAAAATCACTTTATGCAACTTCTTTCATGTAAAGCATATTTGTTTACAATAAACTTCGACAAGAATTCGATCACTTTCAGCTGCAGCACGACATTTTCAACAAGCGGCGGTCCTTTCATATTAGTATATTAGTATACCTATTCTATTACCATATACCATATATTTTATATACTTAATATTATATATTATCAACGATATTTTAAAAATGTAAAAATATGTCTGATTTTAATTAGACCTATTAAATTTTGTATAAAATAATCGAAATTATTCCCTTAACTTTATATCGTAAATTGTATGCATATGATGAATGAATATGTATAAGCATAAAAAATTATAATAGCGTGCATTTGAAATGTCAATTGATATTATAAAGGAAAATTTAATTAAAAGTTTTAGTTTATAGAAAAAAAAAAAAAAGAAAAAACCCTAACTTTCTTTTACGAAAATTTTTCATAATTATATTTAATAAATACAACAACAACAACAAATATTAAATAATTATATATAATAAGAAAACATGACGACGCGACACACCCATTTTAAATCAATATTATTTATATAGAATTTTTATATTAGTTTATGGAGAGTTTTCCTCTTATTATGTGAAATGTTTGACTTTGTAAATATATATTGTATTCTTATTATAATGGAGTTCAGCACATTTCATACAAACACATGCAAATTATGAATACAGTGAATCTGATCTCTATTTATAATATAATGTGACGAAAAAATCTTATAAATATTGCACAATTGTAAAATATTGCATTAAAATTCAGAAATTTGCTATTTGTTTAATGTTTTTCAAAATAATCATTAAATAGAGCTCCTCTGTACATCATATTTATACAGATTGGGTTGAACACTAATAAATTACACTTTTCACATATGACATATGATGACATTCGATGAATTTTAAAGTAAGTTTATATACATAATCGAAATGTCAAGGCATATGTTTTTTTTTGATAGTTGATACTTCAATTGATCAATTCAGTAAAAAATTTATATCGATTGTTGAAAAATGGAAAATCGAAATGAACATTTTCGTCATATTTTACATTTTCTTTACTTCTACAAAGAAAACAATGCATCATAAGCTCGCAACAAATTATGTGCTATGTATGGTGACATAGCCTTAAAAGAACGACAATGTCAAAAATGGTTTGCAAAATTTTGTACTGAAGATTTCTCACTCAAAGATGCATATAACATTCCAGTCGTCCAGTTGAAGTTGAAGAAGACGAAATTTCACTAATAATCGATACGGATTATTTTAGCACAATACGTGAGATTTCATAGAAGCTAGACGTATCAGTTTCATTCATTGTAAAGCGTTTTAAAACAACTTGGTTACGGAAAAAAAAAACTCGGTATATATCATGAACTCAAAGAAATGCATTTAACATAACGCAATAAACATCTGCAACTTGCTTATGAAACGTAACGAAAATGATTAATTTGTGAAACTGATTGATAACTGGTGGTGATGAAAAATACTTTGTATACAATAATGTAAATCGAAAAAGATCGTGGATGAATCAGAGCAAATAACATCTATATAGCAGATATTTATCAAAAGAAGGTTATGTTATCAGTTTGATGGCGTTTATTAATGGCAGCATCTATTTTGAACTTTTACCACGCACGATCAATTCAGAGATATAAATGGAACAACTAATCTAACTAAACAATTCAATATAAGAAAAAAACGATCACCCTAGTAACACTGTCCGTAGTTTGTCCGCAAAATGTCTGCATTATATGTAGTAGCCCGTAGTTTCAATCCTAGGATCTCTTACGGATGTCCACTGGAATTTTATATGATCAGTGCAACTCTGTCCATACATTTTTATAAAAAATGTACTTGGATTATCAGTATTTTTTATTTATAGTTTCTTATGTAAAAAATAATTTAATTATAAGATTAAATTAATAAATTCGTAGTATAATTTTGTAGAAATTTGACAGATAAAACGCTTACCGTAAACAAGAAACAAAATCGGTGGATAAAAGTCTTACAAAATTCCTCGGAAATATATCACTCGTTGTTTTAAAAATTATAAAAATAAATTAAAAATAGTGAGGATTAATCGAAATATACAAAATTTAACCCATTGTTGGGCAATTGGTGTAATAAATTATGAATACAATACCGAGCGGATATATGTTGGACATATTACTCTGACAATCCAAAGATTTCAATTGATCTAAATAAAATACTATTATATTAAGTGGAAAATCTATGGAGATTCTTTGGACAAATTCCAATATATCTTTTCCATGGAAAATATGTGGATTTCTTTCAAGAAAATTTTCCTCATTTTTCTAAGTACGGACAAATTTTTACTATCGTAGTATTGATAAATAGAAATTGTGTTGTGTTCCACCATGAAAACGTAAAGCCATTCACACATTTTTGGTCACTAGTCAAACATTATTGGTGCTTGGTTTAGCTGTGTTGACACACACCCACCCTATTGTGGTGATCTTGTACCGCATCAGATTACCATTTATTTTGAAGTTTGCAAAATTTCTTGAATGATAAGAATTACAATAATGATGATGATGTTGAAACTCATTTAGTTCAGTTTTTGCCATTACGGACCAGAAGTTTTATGAACGTTGAATTATGATGCTGCCTGACAGATGACAAAAGATAATCAAACAAAATGGATAATATACATTACTAAATAAATTTTGTTTCATTCCTTCAAAATCCTTTCCTTTTGTTTTCATTAATAAAAACGCAATTTATTTGTGTGCAACCCAATTAAAATCATATTAAAATATATAAATTATAATATGCATTTTCGATATTCAACCATGCAAATATTACTTTATATATTTTGTATATGAGTGAAAATGATGTGTTTGATTCATGCAACCATAACTAATTATTCTGTATATACATATATGAATAAATTAATCTAATGTATGTATGAATATGTGAATGTGTATGTGATAAATATATAAATTTGAATATCTCGTATAAGGATAATTAAATTGTTGTTGGTATTATAAACAATACATATACTAGAACATATAAGTCACGAAGCGTGAGAATTTTCTTTACCAAAGCCCAATAAAATGTTTATAGAATTACAATTACAAGTGCATAGACTGAATTACAAACAAATATATATACTACATTACGGTTAATCGCGTAACCCAGTGTCAATTAATACAAAAACGGCACCTACCTTTGCTTTTAATGCCGAGAATTGTATAGTAGTAATTGATAATTCAATAATAAATTATTATAATATTATAATTTTTGGGTGGGTCTGTTCTATCTCTTGTTGAATGCTCTTGTACGCACGAATTTATTAAAGTACATATATCTTTCGAAAAATATGGAATTTTGTTTTTCACATCAGGTCGACTATAATTTTTGGAATACATGTGTGCATTAATATTGTTTCCAAGGTGTATTAAATTTAGTATTTACTATCTTTACTGATTAATTTAAAAAAAATAAATGAATAGTAATAATAATAATTAATTTAAAATAACAAGAACCGCACCTACCAAATCACATAAGAATTATATTTTAAAATAGTTGCTTGCAAAATATATAGAAGAAAAATAAATTACTTTACCAAAAAAAATTTTTCTAAAAGAATAAAGTTTATGTTTTAAAAGTCATTCCGTAATATAACGTTTCAACGTGTTTTTTGTGTCTATATATAGGTTTGGTTTCATCGTTTGTTGTTTAGAATTTTTATTTACACCGAGCGTGTCGTTGTTGCGTATGTGCGTGTGTATGTAAATGTTAGTAATAATAGGTTTTATTAAAATATTATGAAGAAAACGTAGTACTATCATATTTCGTATTTCTTTATTATTTATTCATATTTTTAAATACACTAAAGCAATGAATTTTTCTTACCACAGCACTCATTCCTTTCAATATATGGAGGATTCGTGTGTGTGTGCTATTGATATACCCGTACATAAATATTGATAACAAAATATTATTTATATTCAAAAAATATTTATATACAACACGTATTAGCATGTCACTGTATCATACAATCATATCAAATTAAAAAAATAAAATAAAGAAATGTCTATATTTACAATTAACTCAATAATATCTCAATATGATTTTTAGTTGTTTTTATATGTGTAAAATTAAAACTAACAAAAACCTTTTTTATGTTTTCCATTAAATGAATGATAAATAATTTAAGTAATTATTACAAATATGTTTGTGTTGCGCACATTATATTCAAATACAATATAAAAAATATCGTGCCACTAATTACTTAATTTTCGAATAGAAAAACGTGTAAAATGCGTTTTTTTTACATATATGCGGAATAGTTAAATATTATGCAACAATTTTTTTTTAAAAAAATATTATAAAAAAGGGTTATTATATTTTATGGAATATATAATTAAAAATTGTGCGCCGATTGCATACTATTACAGAAAATTGCACCTTATATATTTTGAAAAATTGTCGTGAAAACTATAAATTATATTAGATTATAAAGTAGTTTAAAAACGCGAATTTTGAACTACTAAATATATGAACAGTACTTAAAAAAATTACATCTACATTGTTATTTTCTAACAATTACTTAATCAAACCGATTCTACAGTATTTATTTTTTAACACTTTGAGTTCTGTGAGAAAAAGTTTAGCACTTGTCGCCGACACTTATTGATGAAAACTAATATAAATAAAATATATAAAAATTTGTATTACAGATAAAATACATATTTTTTATAAAAACTAAATTGCGTGATTAATTAAATGAAATGATTTTTTATAGCACCATTGAAGTCACATAAACGAATCTCTGGCCGAGAACCACCAGTAAATTTAAGTCACAAAATCCGTAAAATTTTCGCATTATATGTAGCAGTCCGTAGTTTCATTCCGAGGAAATATCTATAGATTTTTTACGGATGTCCACTGGAATTTTGTATGATGAGTGCAACCCTGTCCATGGATTTTTATAAACAATTTCCTTTGATTATCCGTATATTTCCGATGATAATTTCTACGTTGCTATTATTCCACAGAATATCCATTTATACTCAGATTTTTTGTGAGCAGATCCACGGATTTTGACAAAAATATCTTTGGATCGTCCATGTATTTTGGCAAGTAATACCAGTAAATTGTCCGTATTAGCAGAATACATTTTCTTATGACCAGAATTTCTATAAGAACGGAATGAAGATGCTACAGGAACGATGGCAAAAATTCATCGACTGTGCAATTTTTTTTTTTAATAAACACGAAAAAGAAAACCGAGGATAAAAACCATGAAAATCCATTACAAAATTCCTAGGAAATATATAGATTTGAGTGGCATAAAAATTATGAAAATAAATTTAATGGAGTGAGGATTATATCTAGGTAAGCGAAATATACAAAATTTGAACCACTGTCTTGGATAATTGGTGAAATAAATTAAGAATACAATACAACGATTATGTGTTGGACATATTACCTGACAATCCAAAGATTTCAATTGACCCAAATAAAAATTACTATTATATTAAGTGGAAAATCTATGTTCTATACATTCTTTGGACAAATTTCAATATATCTTTTTCATGGAAAATATTTGGGTTCTTTCCTCGGAAATTTTCCTCATTTTTCAAAGTACGGACAAATTGTTATTAGGGTCCAGCCGTCAAAATGTTCAGTTATTTTTTATTTATAAATAATATAGGGTGATTAAAAGAGTAGGCGCCTGCCTGTGTTTTTCTGATCAAATGAAAACAAATTGGTATTTAAAAATGTTTTTTTCATTTGAAAGAATACGCACGACTTTTCAGCCACCCCACAGAAAAACTACAAAGTTGTCAAAATATACACGATATCGGTGACCAATTGTAAACACCATTTTTCAATATAAGAAGTTGGGGAAAATTTAGTACGCGCTATAATTATCACGAATTATTGTTGAAAATAAATATCATATAAATCAATTTCAACCAATTTTGGGCATAAAAAACCAATGTTAACCTTGCTTGATAACGATTTCTATTGACAGTAACAACATTCTCAACATCAAAAATATGCACGGTTCAATCAAATCCTGTGTCCAAAATGCACACCAAACTGTAACTCTTTGTTTTTTTAAACACTTCCAGTTTCTTCAAATTTTTTTTTAACTATAAACGTTTAATACAAGAGTATAAGCAAGTTTGAATAATGTAATCGCTTTGATTATTTGTGTATTTATCCATCGTTAAAATTGTGCTGATGTATACTGCAAAAACGAAAGTAAGAAATATAAATAATTTCGAAATTATTAAGTGAAGAAATCTAGGCGTTGTATTTTGGATTCTGCTGAGGTGACCATAATTATCTATTTTTCATTTTTGGAAAGTTTATATAAAATGTGTAAAACCCAAATTTTCATACGACTCATAGTAAAATATGACAATGACTAAATAAATAATTTAGTAAAATACTTACTGTTTATATACGACAAGTCATACTTATCATTGATTGTATATCTATGACAATTATAAACTTCGAATATAGCGGTGCGACTCTATCAATCCGTAATTGAATGGCGGACATTTTTGTCATTGTTCATACGTTTCATCTCTCCCCAAATCGAGTACACTATCCCTGACATTATAGTTTTTGCGTATAGCTTTAGGTATAGGTGTGTATCCGCCCATATTGTTCACTTTTGAAAATTCAAAAAAAGCCTATTGATATTCACATTTTCAATTTTTTCGTATATTTTCCACAAATTATAGGCCACATCTTTTTCAATTTAGAACATCCAATATCGGCATAAGGGGCTCTATCGCACAGTAATTGAATTACGTACAAGTTTCTATATGGAATCGTCGGCAGGCTGTCCAGAAATGGGTAAAAAATGAGAAAATACTTATACGACAAGTCCACGGAAAGAATTATTAATTTGCATAATAATGGGTGGAATTTAGAAAATAACGGTACCTGGAAAATGTCATAATTGGTATAATAATTCTTTCCGTGTATTTAAATGTGTGTTTGCCTATTTTTCATATAATATTACAATATACAAATAAGTGTAGGTTTTATAATAATTATTAAATCAACAGAATTAAATATTAAAATAATATCATGTCATAGGTATTGTATAACTAACTAATTCAAAATTGTGATGATACACCTTTACCTATATTTATTATTACATGTATATGTGAAATATAAATCAAATAAATTTTAATATAATATCCACATTGCTCATACGTATTTTGACTATATCATTTTATATGTTATACGAGAATATGTGTATAGTTGTATAATATATCATATTATTATTATTATACAACCTCTGTACCATAATAAACCGGAATGAATTAAAAAAAAACACAAAAATAAACACTAAATTTTCACAAAAATCAATTCAATTATTCAAAATAATATGAAATCAACTGAAATCGCATCGATTTGAACGTTTAACAAGTCCGAGTGAAATGACTTTTTTATGTCTGTGCTTGGAATGATGTTGAGAATGGCAGTGGACGCCTTTTGAATGCCTTTTTCAATGGTTACTTCAGCAAATTGCATCAGGTGGTCTTGGACGTTTATCATCACTTACAACTTCTCTGCCCCTTCTGTGACTTATTTATGCCACTTAAAAAGTTTTGCTTTTAACAAACAATTATCACCATACACGATTTTAAACAAATCATACGTTTGAGTAGCATTATTTTTAACAATTTTAAAACAAAATTTAAGTTTGATTCTTTGTTTTTATATTCATTTTTCGACCGACGCACAGAAACAGCTGTAACTTTATGTGTTGTATTTTCGTTTCTACTGAATGTAATGTCATGAAATTTTTTTTTGTTGATCTGGTGTTTGTGTAATAAATAATAATTAAATGAATAATAATTCGGAATGTGTATAAATGTAAATTTTCATATTCACTGTTAATTTATAAATATATATACCATAATTTATGTGCTCAGGGTATATTTAATTCCATGGCAATTTTTAATTACGTTACACTTGCACTTAATTTTCTATCATAATATAGATTTCATTGAACGTTTATTATGTCAGAGTAATTTTGATTCATATACTAAATCAATCATTTGACTTAATTGCTAATTGAAAATACCCATTGTTGTGCTAAAATTACACTTTTATTCATTAACTATATACAATATTAATATTTCAATCAGGTAATTGTTGGATTCCTTGAAGAATTCTTCGTCTTTCAAGGCAATTTCTGATGCTTTCATAAGAAGTGAATCGTGCGTTTTGAAGGTCTGACACTGTATTAACCGGAATTGGTGGTAGTCTGTAGGAGCTATGTCTGGTGAATATAGCGGTTGGGATAAAACTTCCCAGTTCTGTCTTTGTGTATCGTTTCTAAAGACATTTGCAGTATGAGATTTGTCTTTGTCATGTTGAAAAATTAATTTGTTTTGTCTATTCATCCATTTTGGTCGTATTTCCATCACTGCTTGCTTCAAACGCATTAGTTGTCGTCGAGGTAGAAATCACCAGTGATAACTTCTAAAGGTTTCAGTAATTCATAATGCTCAACACCTTTTTGGTCCCACCAAACACAGAGCAAAATTAAATAAATGCAAAATGCACTGCAAAATATTTCATGTTTTCTTTTCTCACTATTTGAACTAAAATATTCTAACTTTTGAGTATAGATGCAAAATTTTTCCTCTTCACAAATGACCTTTAAAAATTGTCGCTTTTCAAACGATTTAAAACAATTGTAAGGCATAAGTTTCAAAAATAAAATTAAATGCAACCATTTCCTAATTTTTTTCTTCAGCAATTTATGATTACAATAATAATAAAAATAAAATTCTCCTCTTTTAATGCGATCTAAGAATCGAGTTAATTTTCGACGTCATTATTATTGTGGCTGTTCATAAAGAGTCGATGAGAAATTGATCTGAACAAATGGAAATACCTGGTGCGGCTGGTGAAAGAGCGTTTCTCTGAATTTAAATCAATTTAACGTGTATTTTACATTGATCCATTCTTGTTTTTTTGTTTTCAATGTACGATTTAATTCTATATTAATTGTTGTTGTTAGACTATTACCAATGGTAATTTGACCAGGTTTCAACAACTAATAATACACAAAGTACATCCTTTTTTCCATATGAGGATATTGCATTGTGCAGTCAATTTTATCTGTTCAACCTAAATCAGTCCAATGTTTAGATGTGACAATATGATGAAAAAACGAATTACTTTGCAGATATTTAATAAACATTTTACAAACGGTTTTTCTCTTTTTTATTATTTTGCATAGCTCACTTAATTCATATATGGAAACTATTTCCCCTGCCTTTTAAATCATTTCCACATTGTTCGAAAACTATTAAAATTGTTCACTTATATTTAATATATATAGTTGTTAAAAATTTGTGCATCGGGTCTCATATTCATATTCGCACTAATGATTTGCAATTCTGTATTTTCGAATATGATGAACTTGATTGAGTTTTCGAACTTTATTTTGGATACTATTGAATCTTATTGGCAGGTGGATGTGACATAAACGGATTTAAGGCCTTCGATAGAGTATCTCGTCGTATTCTAAACGAAAAATTACGTAATCTTACTTACTCCATGGCGTTACAACCCGGGTGTGGTTTTAGCCATCTCTAACACGCTTTTCCAACCTGACCTATCCGCAGTCGATGTCTTCCAATCCCGAATTTTAAGGATCTTTAAATCACAGTTTACTGCATCTAGCCATCTCACCTTAGGTCTTCCGGTTCTCCTTCTACCTTCTGGTTTACTATTTAACAGTTTTTTCGGCACACTCCCCTCCTCCATGCGTACTACGTGTCCAAGCCATCTCAATCTATTGATTTAGATTGTTTTGACAATATTTGGTTGACCGTACAACTTGTCTAATTCAAAATTCAGGGCAGCCACATTGGTTCTCCACTTTTTAACTTTTTTTAAATGACGTTATTTCGTTGATATCATCCTCTTCTGTATGAGGATGATTTAAATATTTTTCAGGTTGTAGCCTCCCTCTCCGATGCTATATTATTTCAAAATGGCCTGTCCATGATATCGTGCTTTTGTGCTCTAAATTATATGTACCTAAACGTGGATAAATGCAATTGTGTTACTACAACTAATTTGTCCCTAAAACGGGTTGACGCGAAATATATGATCTTGGCGTTATTTTCGATCGTAAATTATCAGTGAAACTCCACGTTGATTACATAACATCTAGAGCTTCTATGTTGCTGGGATTTTTTAAAGAGGAGTTGTCGTAAATTTTCTAATTCATACGTGTTGAGGATCTTATCCTGTGCTATTGTCAAATCTCAATTGGAATATGCTGTATGGGGCCTTACTACGATGAACACTCTAATTGAGTCTGTACAAAAATGATGTGTTTTGTATGCTCTAAGGAAACTGAGATGGACGGATGGTTTTCGGTTTCTACCTTACATGTCAACTAATCAATTTGGAATCTTTAAAACATTAGCGTGAAATCGCTAGTTAGTTATAGACCCAATAGATTAAATTTGGATGCGTATGCTTTTTATTAGAAATTATTTCATAATTTTATTTTCTTCGATTTATTGATCAGCGTAAAAATTAGAAAAACTGCACCAATTTTTATATGACTTCGTTTGTTTTATTTTTAAAACGAAAAATTGTGTTTGTCAACTTCTTCATCAAACTTTATTATTATTTTTGGATGTATTAAAAGAAAAACCAATTTAGTTGTTTATATTATATTTTATTTAGTTTTCATTGTGTGTTTAAACATCCATAAAATAATAATGAACGAAAAAAAAAAAAAGAAACCCATTTCCATCATTATTTAATTAATTTTTCACCACATCGTTTCACTATAAAAATAAGCCAGTGATAGATATAAATTTTGTAGAGGAAACGAAATTTGTAATATTTTATTTGTAACAAAATATATTTTTACCCTTATTTATTTTCTTATTTTATATATGTATTTTAACTTTTTATTTTATTATTAGTAACTATATCTATTATATTGTAATATTCTCTATATTACAATCTGCAGACGTACATATTTGTTAGTGTATATTTATATAAGTCGTGTCTTTCTTTATACAACCACCTAAAAAATAAAATACACCAATATTATAATAAATACTATATAATTTTCTAATAACAATTCATATGTCGTCCCTCAATGCAATGTAATCTCAATCCCATTAACTGCTATTGTAAAATAAACAGCGGGTGCTTAATAGAAAACCATATTCTATAAATATATATATGTTGTGTGTGTGTGGGTGTTTATATCCAATGTATATAGTAAATAACTGTATATATATACTATATTTTTTACACATATACACACGAGTACTATATAGTAAATAGAGAAAAAAAAACCCCATGTCACTTTTTGGTTGTCAACACCATATAACCTAACCATTTATACCTGGAAAATACCCTTGTCACAAGGAAATTAGTAGATGGAATTTTGATAAAAAATTTTATATCTATGTGAAAGTATACGTATTTATTGTGGTATGTGTGTTATTATGTATACATTAATTTAACAATATCAAAATATATTCCAAAACAATATTCAATTAAAGTTTATTTTGTTTAAATAAAAAAAAAAGTTTATATCCATAATAAGGAATTGATTTCTTCGATATCTCTAACATAAATCTCTAAAACTTATCGTAAGAAAGAAAAACAATTTCCATATAATAAAGTTTTAATATTATATATTTATCTGTTAATTTTCTGTTATTTGTTAAATTAGAAAATTGTCTTATTTAGAAGAAAAGTTTTATTTAATAATATATTTTATAAAAAAAAATTATATATTAAAAATTTTCAATTATTTATAAAAAAAATATGTTTTTCAAGAAATGTTTTTGTTCTCAAAGGCGTTGGGTGCATTATATATTAATTTTAAAATATTTTTATGTGATAAATACTCATATATACGATCCTTTTTTTTTATCAATGTGTGTTTTTAAGTTTTTCACATTTTTTCCTATTTTTATTTTCCATTTTTCTGCTTTTTTTTCAATTTTAAACCTCAAGTGTCACAAACAAACGACACGTCCTTTTTATTATTGAGTTAAGCTATTCACATTATAAAAAAATATATGTATTTTGACATTTTTATCAAAAGAAAATTTGAATGACAACTGCTTGTGATTTATCATGTTTTATGGGGTTGGATGATAATCTATTTTTGTATTCAAAAATCCTGCAAATCATTTCTAATAAAAAAAAAATAAATAAAAGAAAATAGAAAAATGAAAGAAAATATGTTTTTTTTTTTTACAGTTGTATTTGCTTCAATATAATGTGGGAAGAAAAAAGTTTTTCGATTTTTATTTCATTTCCTTTGAAATCTCTCGAATATTTTTCTTGTTCTGTATTTTTATAGTTTTTTTTATAGTTTCCATTGGGATGTTTCACATTTTGTTAGCATAAATGTACTCAGAACGTTTTGACTCTACAAAAATGCATTTGGGTCAATAAATGGAATTAATCGTAAAGATTATTGTTCATAACTTTCACTATATCGCACCCACATAAAAATAATAGAATTATACGGCAACAACTATTTTTCGTAAATTGCAGCATGCAATTGGTGAATTGTTATACTCTCATGCGCACTGTAATTTATAAAATTGGCTTTAATGCATGTTTACTTACTTAGTTACTTACTCCATGGCATTATAACCGAGGTGCAGTTTTAGCCTTCTCCAACCTGACCTATCCGCAGTCAATGTCTTCCAATCCCGAATTTTAAGGATCTTTATATCAATTTTTTTGCATCTAGCCATCTCGCATTAGGTCTTCCGGCTCTCTTTTTACCTTCTGGATTTCCATTTAACAGTTTTTTCTGCATACGTTCCTCCTCCATGCATTAATACACTGAAAAAAAAAGTACACGGATTAAAAAGTAACGTCAAAACAATGAAATGTTAATTAATTTTGCTCCAAGGAACATGGTCGATTGTTAAAATGAAATAACATTTATTAAATCAACGAATAATTCATTAAAACATAATACCGAAAATGAATGTTTTTCAATGAATCACTACGTTGGTTTAAAGAATTGTATAATTGTTTTGATGAATATTATTTATATTTTCAACGTGTTCTGTTTAATAACTTATTATTCTGCGCATTAGTTAATTAATGATCGCAAATTCATTCATTCAATAAACAAGATAATTCTTAAAAATGAAAAATATTAATGAATTATATAATTGAATTAATGAAAAATGGACATATAAACTCTATTCATTGAAATTTTGTACAAATTTATTTTCAGTGTACGTGTCCAAGCCATCTTAATCTATTGATTTTAATTGTTTTGACAATATTTGGTTGACCGTACAACTAATTAAAAATTGTATCTTCGCCTCTAACCATTCTGTTCTTTGACGGCACCAAATATTCCACCTTTATTACCTTTAGTTCAAAAATCCGAAGTAATTGTTCGTGGTGCTGTGTCATGCACCAAACCTCCGACCCATATGTTAATATTGGACGTATTAATGTTGTATATAGCTTGCACTTAAGATCTCGTTTTAATGTTTTCGATTGGAATTGTTTTTTTTTAGCCCGTAATAACATTTGTTGCCAGTTGATACCCTTCGGTGAATTTCCTCTTCAATATCATTTTATACATTTATCAACGATCCTAAGTATACTATTGACTATTTCAAAATTGTATTCTCGCCAATATTAACAGTTTGATCTCGAATTTCGGATGTATTCGTTACCACCATATAATACACTCCGTGACGAATTTCGTGAAATTCGTCCAAAATTAGTTTTTATGCCACAAAAAATAGATGTTCTGCATGAACTGATAATGCAAAATCGTCATGCATCATTCTTGGGCACAACAATTTGACTACCATCAATGAGATATTGCATGATCATTTGATCATAAAAAAGATTTGTTGGCATTAGATATCACATAATTTGATGAAAACTCAAAAAAAGCTCGTATCGATTGGTGCAAGGAAATGTTGGAAAATACGGTCACGCAACATTAAATGCTGCATATAGCATCTGCACAGGTGATGAATCATCGATATATGTATATGAATGCGAAACAAAAACCGGAATGAATCTTGTAAGACAGGCCAAATCCAAACAAAGTTGTTCGCTAAAGAAACAACTGTTTCCGAAGCTGTTTCTGCAGCATAAAACGTAAAAGAAGATTTTGGAAAAATTCGGAAAAAGAATAAGAAGGAACGAATCAGTCTCCATCATGACATATGCGCGAGTTCTTGCATATACATCGGTTTGAACAAAAGAATTTTTTACCTTCTAAAACATTGAATTGATGGGTCATCCGGCGTTCATCGCTCATTTGGCAGTGCCAATGCCTTCTTTTTATAAATAAAGATAAAGTGGTCAACGATTTTTGACACCCAAAAAAGCGGTTGATGCATTCAAAACAATTGTTTTTTTGTATGGGTACCCCAATGGGAGTGGCAAAAGAGTTTCGAAAATTCGTTACAACGTATGCAAAAGTGTATTAATCTTCATGGAGAAAATTTTGAAAAATAAAAAAACCAATTTCGATGATAAATATTTGTTTTTTCATTATTAGACCGGGAAATATTGGTAGCAACCTCGTGTATGTGCAATTTTAGCGTGAAATTATTATTCTTTTTACCATATATGTATTTATTATTGTTTTTGGAAATTCTCGTTATGTGTCTGTGATTTTCCATTGTATAAATTCTACTCCAAAATTATTATTCAATTTGTGAATAATGTCAACAATTTTATATTGTGTGCAATCGTGTGTTTTTTTTTATTATTTTCACAATAAGTGTCAACAATAATCAGCTGAGCACATTTCAAATTTTATACAACTGCATAGTTTTTTATCTTATCAAAAATGGAAAGTTTTACACCAGAGAAAATGACGATTTGAGGATTTCGATACGTTTATGTTTTTTGTAAAGAAAAATGCATCTAAAGTTCATCAAATACTGCTTAAAGCTTATGATGAACATGGTCTATCTATCGCAAAAGCGATGATTTTGATGTGCAAAATGAAAAACGTGGAAGACCATCGAAAATGTTTAAAGACACCGAATTGCAAAAGTTGATGTATTAGGATGATACATAAACTCTAAAACAAATCTTCGAAGCTTTGAATGTTGATTAAACAACAATTTCTCAACGTTTAAATGTTATGTGAAAGATGCAAAAGTGTGGACGATAGATGCCGTAAAATCGAAATAGGACCAGTGAAATTTTGCTTCAAAGTTATGAAATGAATACGTTTTTTTGCATCGAATTGTGACTGATGATGAAAAGTGATATTATTTATTTTGTGAATCCTGAACGCAAAAAATCATGAGTTACACCAATCAGAAACATCGACTGTAAAACCAAATCGATTTAGAAAGATGAGAATAATGTTCTGTGTTTGGTATGGAATCAGAAAAGTATGGTATATGGTATTATGAAAGTTTTAAAACCTATGGGTGAAACTGTTAATACAGATTGTTAGCGACAACAAATGAATCATACTTTGATTGAAAAACGACCGGGATAGGTCACTATAGGTACGGTTACACAAAGAAAATGCGGTTGCGAATTGATTTAAATCGCTTTCTTGATGGGATTTGTTACCACACCCATTATATTCACTAGAGTTGGCTTCTTCCGTTTACCATTTGTTTTCATCGATGGGACACGGCATCCACAAATTGTCAGAGATATGACAAAAATGTGTAGCTATAGCGATGGCAATTATTTTGAATCATTCTTATTTAAATAATTTACAGTTTCATATGCATAAACCTTGTACAATAATATAATAAAAATTTTGATTGTGCTATAATATTAATGAAATTGTATTAATGCAATTTACGAATCTATGTTTGTGTTACTATGTGTGCGTGTTCATATTCAATTTATTTACTATTGCTATTATATTGAGTATACTGAATATTGAATACAACAAATATTATAAATTGTTCAAAGGATATAAAATTACTTTTAATGCTTCAATAAATAATTTCCACTTCATTTGTGTTTATAATAATTATAACAACATGTAATGTAATACTTAAAATTTTATAAAATGAATGTATGTAATTTGCTATAATATTTAACCATAACTATTTATGTAATATGCAAAAGATGGAAATTGATTTTACAATTGTTTTATAATAATTTTAATTTATTAATTATAAATACAGATATTTCTCATTGTCTATATATACTCTGTGATATAATTTGTATGTATATATATATACAGTGGTGGTCAAAATAATATGAGTGTTAATTATAATAATAATAGTTTTCATTTTATTTTATCAATTTTATCAATATTTTCGATAGTTTTGAATTGTCACCTAAACTTATTATAGATATTATTAAGAAAAAATTGATCAAGAAATTTAATTTTAGATTTCCCTAATCGACGCCGAACTATACAACCAATAATTCAATTTTAATATAATTATACTATTTAAAAAATTAACAACAAAAAAATCTTATTATGTTGGTCACCGATGAATATATATTTTATGTAGGAAATTATACAGGTTATTGAACAGTTGTTAATTATGTTTTTGAAATTTATTATGGAAATTGAAACAAAATTGTATTTCAATCAAAATAGCGAAAATTGTATAATAAATTTTATTGTATAATAATGGAATTTATGGTTAGAGAAGCTTTTTAAATGCATATAACAAATTAAAAATATAATAATAAATATAGGTATTGAATATTTGCTGAAGTAGCTATAACATACTTTGAATCTTGAAATTCATTTCATATATAAATTTATTTATATGTTATCAAATGAAACGCGTGATTTTTTAACATACAATATGTTTCTTAGACAAAATAATACTTTGTAAAATTTCAAATAAAATTATAGTTATTAACACACTCACTGTATTGTAATATGATCCAAGAAAATGTATAATAATTTTACCATTATTTTGTGCCCAGAATCACAATGTCACATCTTCTATTATCTTAATCATCGAAACCACTTCAACGGCGAATTATCCAGAAAAACACTGAAAAATAAGATAGTTTTAACACTAAAAAAAATTTTGCAATATAAACATAAATTATCCATTCCTATAGAGCAGAATATATACACGGACTGAAATAACTTTCTGCTTTTAAACAGTTGATTTATATAAAAATTTAATGCATCTACAATTTCTAGACCATCTTTGTCATTCACATCAAAGTCAATCATAAATTTATATTTATAAAATATGTTGACAATGCTAAAAATGCATATAATTCTGCTACAAATTTACAGTTTCTGCTGTAAAAACAAATAGTTTCTGCTAAAATATTAGAAATTCTTCTGTCAATATCCAACAGAAATAGAAGTGCAGGTTATAGTTGATCATATATTTTTTCATTACAGCCAAGTAGGTAAATTACTCCGCATGGGAGTATATAACAATTTACCAATTGTATATGCAATTAACGAAAGATAGATGTTTTCAAAATTCTATTATTTTTATATGGGTGATTAGTCCACCGTGATGTGTGTGTGTGCAGACATTGTTAATCTTTGAGTAGCGTCCAATTACATATTTTCAAAGATATCCGTTTTTATTTTTATTCCATAAACGAACAAATGGTCACTCAGTAGAAAAATTTCAGTATTAAAATAAATACCGAAAAATTTCCTTTGAAAAAGATCGTAACTAAAAATATAATCTTAAGCTTCTGAGATAAATATCAAGAATCTGTTTTTGTTAACACTTTTTATAATTATTTTTATAGCCTCTATTATTGCTACCCAATCTATATAAATTATTGAGTATCCCCGCATTATATATAGATTTTACCGTTTATTATAGGCATTTAAAGATTTTTAATTAATGTATTTTGGAGGAGGCGAGTATTCCCAAGGCAATAAAAAAAATATAGTAGGCATTATTCGATTTTAATAAAATTTGGAATTTAACTTTTTCGTATATGAATTACTATAGAGATTGCAACGTGTTATCCTCATCTCCCGTAATTCGCAAACCCACTCATGTGTCATAAACATTTTTAATGTAGAATATCGCTCTATATACTTATGTTTAATTGATTTTTAAACTTTTGAAGTTAACTATCTTATTTCCGTACTTACCCTAGTAACAATTTGTCCGTACTTGGAAAAATGAAGAAATATTCCGAGAAAAAACCCACATATTTTCCATGGAAAATATATTTTGTGATTTGTCCAAAGAATGTCCATAGATTTTCCTCTTAATATAATTGTATTTTATTTAGGTCAATTGAAATCTTAGGATTGTCAAGATAATATGTCCAACATATATTCGTGAGGTATTGTATTCATCATTTATTTCACTAATTATTCAAAACCGGTGGTTTCAAATTTTTATATATTTCGCTTATCTAGCGATATAATCCTCACTCATTTTAATTTATTTTCATAATTTTTAAAACAACCAGCAACTCAAATCTATATATTTCCAAGGAATTTTGTAAGACTTTTCATATTATATTTGAACAGATCAGTGGCGTGGCGTGACCATTAGCCGAAGGGAAGCTCATTTTTTCTATAGTAAATATTATATATAGCAAATTATTTAAAGTATCAAGTATTCATCCAATTTCATTATAAGATGACATTTTATTACTATTGTTAACATTTACATGGTAAATTTATACTCAAACTTCGTTTTTAGTATAAATCACTTTCTTTACAATTTCTTTGTAAGTTTAAGTGATTTTGTTACAAAAATGGTGTATTTCGTATCACAACTTAATAAATTATAAACATATTTTTAATTATTATTACTAGATATTCGTTTTTTTATTTTGAACCTTACTAAACCTTTTATGGGCAAAAATATAAACAAAATACTGGGGTTTGTATTTTTTGATATTTTAGTTTTTCTGTCAAAATGATATTTTGAACTTGAACGTCAAATGAAAAAATTCAAATTAATAAATGCAAAAAAAAAAAAATTTAACGTCAAGAAAACTAACAATTATAATAATATTTAATAATATTAATTATAATATTAATAATAATATGAATAAAATAATAGTAATAATATTAATAATAATAGGAATAATAGTAATAATATTAATAATAATTGGAATAATAGTAATAATATTAATAATATTATGAATAAAATAATAGTAATAATAATGATAACAACGTAATATTTCAAATAAAAGAAAAAAAAAGAAAAAAATTAAAAAAAAGAATATGAAAATAAAAAATTAATTATTTATAAATAATATTTAAAATATTCATCACTATACTATATCGGAAATATATTTGTCATTTCATTTAAAATTCAGTTCTATTCTTCTGTCTTTTTGCTTAAATTCCTTTAAAACTAAATCATAAAAGTTGTCACTTAATTGCATGGTTTTAAGAAGTTTTTTTTCAATTGAGAGCAAAGATAAATCTGTTAATTTATCATCGCTTATTGTACTTCTTAAATAATTTTTAATTCTTTTTAGTGCAGAAAACGAACGTTCAGCTGATGCACTTGTAGAAGGAATTGTTAGGAAAAGTTCACATAGTTTTGTGAGTTGTGAAAAAGCTATACACAATTCATTTTGTTTTAAAAATACATATAGGTACAAAAAAATCTATTTATTCGCATGTAATCACTATAAAAGTCGAATACAGAATGAATATGAATGAACATTGATAATAATAAAAATGAAATATCATTTGTGTTGCTCTGTGATTCACACATATGTAGTTATTTTTTTTCTTTTTATTTGTAATTTTATTTCGTTTATTTAATTTATATGTATTACTTTTATTGAACTGAAAAAAATTATGGGGTGTCTTTTATCAATTAATTTTTATTATAATTATTATTACTATTATTATTAATATGAATTTGAATACTATTAGTTTATTAATATTATTAATATTATTATTATTATTAATATTATTTTTATTAATATTAGTATTCTTACTTTTATTATATTATATATAACCATATTTCTTTTATACATATTTTATTGTTATATTTGTTTCTTATTTATTTTAATAATATAAGCAATAATAGTAATAATTTTAATATTAATAATAATAATAATAATAATTAAAATTGCTAAATAATAAATAATAGTGGATAAATTATATTTATATATATTAATAAAATCAACTTGAATATTTCTCTGAGTTCATTTAAAAATATACAGTATTATACAGTATATAATAAAAATATATTACATACGAATATATCTATAAAAAAAAGAGAAAAAATAAACACGCACTCCTTCAGAGAATTTTGTCAATATCTGAATACTCGGTCAAAACTACAGCTTTACAACGAGTTATTTTCATACAATATATAACGTAAAAAATTATTGTACCTATACATATCCTATGTAGAAATTTTATATTTTTGTGTGTACTACAATATGCTACAAAATTTACAGTTTATTGGCCGGGAGAAAATTTAGTTTTTATATTTTTTATATTAAACTATACAATATAAAGAGAAATACATAAAAAAATATATGAGAAATCATTAAAACACACACACACTCCATTGAAAGAAATAAATTTTATAAATACACTGAAAACTCGGTCAAAACTATAGCGTACTACGCGTTATTTTCATACAATATATAACGTACAAATTTATTGTGTCTATACATATCCTATATAGAAATTTTTTATATTTCTGTATACTACAATACACTACAAAATTTACAGCTTCTTGGCTGGGAGAAAATTTTTGTACAATCGTTTTGTTTTATATGCCTGCGTTTGCATATTTTCGATATTATATTTTAAGTATTTTACGAATTTATAAAATTAAATATTCACTATTTTAGTAAAAGATTGTAAGGGAAGCAGTGCTTCCATAGCGTATTAGAGCAACACGCCACTGGAACAGATAATAATCAAAAGAAAGAATATAAAAAGATATTAATCCGTCAACCAATATTTGTTACTGGAGATGAAAAATGGTTTTACTATGAGAATTCCATGAACCATGAGTAAAAAAGCTTGGATGTAACATGGTAAAGCTGATCCATCACAGCCAAAGCGAAATATATACATACTGATAATATACTCTGCGTATTTGGTAGAATAAAAAAAGGTGTTGTGTACTATATGAATTACTGAAACCTTCTGAAACTGTCACTGGTGATGTTCACCGACGTCATCTAATGTGTTTGAAGTAAGCAATGATAGAAAAACGACCGGGAAGGGTAAATAGACACAATAAATTAGTTTTTCTACATAACTTGCCAAACCTCATACTACAAATGTCGTTAAAAACTATTTACAAGGACAGAACTAAGAATTTATATCCCACCCGCTGTATTCACCTGACGTTATAGATAGCTTCTTCAGACTACCACTAGTTCCTGTTATAATGCAGTTAGCCCTTCAAAAAGCACTTGTTATCAATGCATCAGAAATTTGATCACCGCAAATGACGAAAAATTCTTCTGACAAGGACTCCAACAATTACCTTAAAAATGATCGAAGGTTTGGTAGCTGCTCTCAATGGATCACACTTTGATTGAAATATTATTATTGCATAGTTAATGCACTTCTTTTGCATAAATACGGGTATTTTTAATAAAAATTACACACAAAAGATCCACATTCATATATTAACAATTACACCGCAATATTATTGTTTTAACTATATCCTTTTTATTTATGAATTTTATATATTGATGTGACACATATTTAAGGGTACATGTTCCACATAATATTTTATATTTGCCTTTGTAACCATTTTTCATTTCATTACTATTTATTTCATGGTATACATTTCTTCTTATACATATTACAATATAAATATGCGTTCTTGTATGTACGTACTACTCGCATATGCGATGACGAGAAAGTACAATTTATTTTAAATTGAAGAATATTAAATATGTAAATTTAATATATAAAATATTATTCTATGCTTTTGTTTATTTATTTCAATATTATGTTTCATATCTACAATATATTTATGTATATAATGTCTATTGTTTATGTTCTACAGTTACATGTATGATTCTAATATATTCGTATTTCGTATACATATAAAAGTGCTTTTAAATTGAAAATCTATATATTATAAATGTGAAAATATAATAAAATAAACTTAATAAGGGAAAAAAAACAATTTATTCAACTATATGTCATCAAATAAAACAATAATAAATTTTGAAATGTTGAATGATGTCATCATAAATGTCTTTAGAAAATATATATATAATATAATAATATTATAATTTGAATATCAATGTAAGTAAATATATAATAAGATATAAAGTACAACGATATTTGATATAAATATAGTTTCTTAGAATAACTATATTATGAAAACTTTGCATAAATAAGAAACATTTCAAAAAATTTCATATATATTTACAAAACTTAATGTAACCTATATGCGTGCACAACATTATATGTATACAACTGATGATATAGAAATGATTCTGTATATGTAGGTGTGTATTTTATAACATCAACTAAAGATATTCATCTTTTATACAAATATACATTTAATTCAAAAACACCATTTATATCCTTTTATACTTACATATGCTGATGGGAAATTTAAAATTCAAATTTGCAGTATACATTTTTTGTGTTGTATGTATATCATAATATATTGTATATGTGTGTAAATGTATACGCAAACGATATATATATAGATTTGAATATAACTTTTCTCTATAAATATCTACACAAATACACGGTCAATCAAAAACTACCGCCGCTATATACTATGGATGTCACTGATATTTTTTTTTCTAAAATGTTGGAAATATTTTCAGTATCTGTCCGTAATAAAAAATTTGCAATTAGTTATTTGCCGTGAAATTCCCATATACAATACATTTTTCCTAAAATCATATAAGGCGATTTATCAGTAAAATTTAGGTCGATGCTTGCATAGATTTTTTGCCACAATTTATTAACACTAGAACTACAGCAAAAATAAAGTTATTAAAAAAATGTAAATATTTCTTATATATATAATTTATTAGTTTCTTACCGAATGAATTCTATATATTATACACATAAGTGGTAGTTTTAGTTTTACTACATCCTATTCCTTAAATGAAAATTGAAACAATTATCATTAGTTAAAGTAAAAGTATAAAAAACCAGTCATTTTGACTGGTGTGGCAGTTTTATAGTCCCAGTTAGCGAAAAATGACCCTTAAATTCTTACCGAGAATAAGCGAAGTACATATACTGGCAGCACAAAATCACTCGGTAGCGCAGTTGTATAAGCGCTGATATATATTTATATATATTGTATATATTAATCATGAAATATAGCGGGTTCAAATCCGCTATTTTTCATAGGAAATTTTTCGGTATTTATTTTAATACTAAAATTTTTCTGCTGGGTGACCATTTGATCGTTGATGGAATAAAAAAGAAAAACGGATATCTTTGAAAATATGGTGTTGGATGCTATTCAAAGATTAACAATGTCTGCACACACATAACTATGGCTGATCACCCATATAAAAATAATAGTATTATGAAAACATTTATTTTTCGTTAATTACAGTACAATTGGTAAATTACTATATACTCCCATGCGGAGTAATGTACCAACTTGACTGTAATGAAAGGTTTATTAGATGACGTAAAAGCATAGAAGCAAAATATGAGTTAAAAAAAAAAATATACTGGCAGCTATCCTGAAGTGTTTTGGTAGTAAATAATTTTTTATGTATATGTCCGTTTTTGAGAAGTACTTCTATAACACTTGTCAGAATGCTTCCATGGAAGTCATCCGAATTCGTTTATGTAGAATGCATACAAGTTCCCTTAGATAGAATGAATCCAGAATCGCTTACGCAATACGGTAATCTACTCAAGTAAATGACGCACTTTACCCGACGAAATAATCCGATAATGAAAACGAAGTGAAAAAAGAAGATGTAAATAATTATTTTTTGGTAAATTGATATGAATCTATAATACATGTATATTGATCGGTCTGAACTAAGTCATTACCAGTAATTCACACAGAATCCATTCAGATGAGTTTCATAGAAATAATAGTTTGACACAAAATTTCTGAAACGTTTTCCATTTGCATTTTATAGGTTTTTAACTTCAAATTCGGACTGACTGACTTTGTTTTTTTGAAAATACTGATTTAATATTTCAAATACAGAATTTGATTTTTAAAATACTGAATTTGATTTGGAAACTGCTGAATTTGAAGTTAAGTTATTACCTATATTTTATACGTTCAAGAATATCTATAATCAGTTTTATCTATATCGACAAACGATTGCTCAACGCCCATATCGAAAATGCGCAGAACTTTCTGATCAATTTGTTTATCAAGAAATACTCAATCTTTTCTTGACTCGACTATACTGAACTATTTTCCAACCGCACATGTACAAAATTGCTTTGCTTATTTAAACATCCGTGTTTATCCTTTAATTTTAATTGATTCTATTGTTTGTATATTAAGTGTACATTGCAACTATTCTTCGTTCAATTTTCAATTATCAACAATCATCAAATAATAGCAAATTAAATTTATAATCACCTCAGCAATAGTAAACAAAGAAAAATTAATAGTAAATTAACGTTCAATTATAACCGTATCAATTATTATTTTTTTTGTGGTATGATCACATATACACTGTGCAATTATATTTTATATTCAAAGTTCAAGTTTCAATTATTCAGAATAGTGAATGTTTTTATATAGTTTATAGACTGTGTTTACTGTATGAATAAATAATTGAAGCAATCAAAATTGCTTGCGATAATTGAAAATTTAACGAATAATAGATGCAATTGTACACGCAGACTTTACAATTTAACGTAATTGCACTGTAATATACTAAGAACAATTTACTGATCAATCACGATCAATTAAATTATATTAAATAAATCTTACTACTAAATTGCATATGTGTATCTGGCTGGCAAGAAGTTAGAAAAAATTTCGAAAAAGTTTAATTTAAATATATATTTTTCTTTAAGATACGTATAAAGATAAATACATTTTGTGAGAACAATTTTTGGAAGCTCGTGGATATTCTTGAACGCATTTTTCCGGAAAATACATTTTCTTCAAAATTAATTTTCATATTTCGCGCTTAATTTTTCTTCGGTTTGCATTTTTCAAACAGATTTTGTAAATTCAATTAAAAAAATTCCAATGTTTTGTGAAAAAATGATGATAATCTATATTTTACTCAACCAAAAGTTATTGCAACCCTAGTAACTGTAACACTGTCCGTAGTTTGTCCGCATTATATGTAGTAGTCCGTAGTTTCAATCCGAAGATCTCTTACGGATGTTCACTGGAATTTTATATGATCAGTGCTACCCTGTCCAAGGATTTTTTATAAGAAATGTCCTTGGATTATCTGTATATTTCCTTTGTTAAATTTTTTGTGAGCAGATCCACGGATTTCGACAAAAATATCTTTGGATTGTACATATATTTTGACAAGTAATACCCGTGTATTGTCCGTATTACCAGAATAAATTTTCTTATGACGATGATGTCAAATCGCGGTTTGATTCAGTTTTTTTACCGATAGACCAGAAGTTCTATGAGTACGAAATGAATATGGTGCCCGAACGATGTCAAAAATTCATCGATTGTGCATTATTTCTGTTGTAATAAACACGAACAAAAAACCGCGGAAAAAATCCATGAAAAGTCTTACAAAATTTCTCGGAAATATATCGATTTGAGTTACTGGTTGTTTTAAAAATTATGAAAATAAATTAAAGAGAGTGAAGACTACCATATATCTAGATAAGCGAAATATACGAAATTTGCCACCACTGTCTTGATTAATTGGTGAAATAAATTACGAATACAATACCGCGGATGTATGTTGAACATATTAACCATAGACAATCCAAAGATTTCAATTGACCTAAATAAAATACAATTATATTAAGAGGAAAATCTATGGACATTCTTTGGACAAAATCCAAAATTCTTTCGCATGGAAAATATGTGGATTTTTTTTACTGAAATTTTTCTCATTTTTCAAAGTACGGACAAATTGTTACTAGGGAAGTAGTTTAATATTTCAAGTAAGTGAAAAAAAACTTTAACACATAATGCGTGTGCTTCCTGCGGAAAGCAAGTTTAATGATGATAATAAAAATCTGAATTTTTGCTGACATCAAATCCTAAATCAGTTATTACTTTTGATTGTGTGTATTTCATTATGAGATTTTCATCAATTTTTCACCAAACATCCTGGAAATATATTGAATTTTCAAAATCTCTTGGAAAAATGAAAATCGAAGAAACATTGCACTAGAAATATGAAAAATTAATTTTAAAGAAAATGTAATTTTTCGGAAATTTTTCCATTAGCTTCTCAAAAAATTTTTTTTTTCATATGTGAATCTTCAAGATAAATATATTTAAATTAAATATTTCAGAAATTGTTTCTAGCTTCGTGTCTGGTATCCGTTGTAAAACATATATGATAATATTATACTTAAAAACTATTAGTTATGCATAGAAATCTAATATTAATAGTATTAATTTTCTTTCAGGCAAAACCGATTTCCGTTTCTTAATAGTAAAATTTGTAAAATTTTCGAAAATAGTTTTTGAATTACCGCGTATTATTATAAACTCGTATATTTATTAAATATAATATAAGGAATTGAAATAGAAAAATTTAGAATTGTAAAATTGATGTGAATTTTCACACTTTCATGTAATATAATGCATAAAAAAAAACCAGGTGTCACCAACAGATGTTGCATTTTGATAACATTTATAAGAATTTCCCACATAAACAAAAACAACTTGACAACTCTTACTCTGTTTATTGTATATTCGTATACATATATAAAATTCTATAATGTATGTGTATGAGTATTGTTTGTAATATATTATGTCTTTTTTCATATTTATTTATATTGAAATTTATATAGTTTTTCTTAAAATAACTAAACACACAGGACACAGAATACGTACGTACAAAAATATCCCCGCATAAACTTTTGAAAGATAACTTTGTTTTTGTTTTACAAAATATAAATGTTATATCTGTATTTCTTATATGTAATAATACATTGGTATATTGTGAAAATGGGGTCATTGATATTTTCTTAATATGTTAATAAAATACTAAAAAGGATGAAAATATTTCTTTATGGTTTTAATGGTTTGTTGAAATGATATGATGGGGATGGTGCGACCGTTGCTATATAACTTTATGAATACAAACGCATAGATGTACTATATATTTTCTGTGTCAATATATAAAGCTTTTTAAAAGTTTATAGATTGTATATATAGTTAAAATCAACTTAATATTATCTACACATACATACATACAATACAGAGGAGCTATGTGTATATATGTGAATGTAAACTTCCTTTTTCTCAAGTTAAATTTGTTAGAACAAATTTCACTGACATCAAGTTTAAACATACACTACTTTCTGTAGTTTTTATATGTATGAATGTGTAGTTCGTAATAGTATAGTAATAATAATAATAATAATATAATGCCGGATGTAAAAGTCTGCCAGGAAAACTATATATACAGTTGGAAATGGTTTGAGAAAGAACAAACCGGATACAAAAACATGCTGAATTGTTTATTTATAAATTGTTTATCGATGCTAATGTTTTCTTATATTTTCTTATTTTTCATATAATAAAAACGATATAGTTTTTATCTTTTTTTAATTTTATACGATTATTAAGAATAATATTTTATTTAGACAATTTTTTTATTTTTTGTATAAGTTTGTGAGCTTATAAAATACTTGTAAATACGAGACGGGAAAATATTTCCTATATGTTTTTTATGTTTATTATTTAGTTTGTTCATTTTTTGTTATACAAAATAATAATTTATTTCACATATAATTTTTCATTTTTATATCATTAAACAAGTGTTCCAATAAAGGGTGTTCACGTATCTTTTTAAATTTACCAACATTTATTTGACAAAGATGTTAATATTACACCTTTTTTAGGTATGACATAAATGTGATTCCGTTTAGTTAAAATGTATCGCTGCACGAGTGAACGTGAATGTGTTTTCATAATTAAACATTATTTTAAATATTGTGAAAATTATTCAGAAGTTGGAAGAAAATTTCGTTAAATAAACCATGCTATTTTTTTGAATAAACTGTTCAAGATCAGAGAAGAAGCATTTATCATCGTATATAGTGGTTGTTCAAGTGAAAATATTGCCGCAGTTAGCACAAGTGTTGCTGAAGAGCTCAGAACAATTGGAAGATATTGATGTATAGAATATGTGGTTTTAACAAAATGGTGCAACATGCCACACAGCAACAGAAATAATCAATCTTTTGAAAGAAAAGTTTAATAATCGAATAATTTCTCGAAGAACAAACGTGAATTTGCCATCAAGATCATGCAATTTGGCACCATTAGATTCCTACTAATGGAGAGGGGATTATTTGTAAAGAGTAAAGTTTATGCGGATAATCGTCAAAAAACCTCAAAGACAACGTCATATAGAGCAAATTTTCATGCGTGCAAAAAAGTTATTCAAAATTTTGATAAAAGATTAACCGATTTACAAATTGAGCTGGCAGAGGAGCCCACTTCTATGACATTCTTTTTCATTATTAAACGGAACCAATGTATTGTACTTTTATTTCCAATTAAAATAAATAAAAATTTCACACAATTTATTCGTTTTATTTAAAATTTAAAAAGATACGTAATAAATTTGAATACCCTTTAAAATAGATATTTTTTTGTTCATAAAGTTGAATATTGGAAAATAAATGTATTGATTACATATGAAAAGATTTTCATTTGTAATATAGAATCAGTAAGGTACTTTTACACGATAACAATTTTCACAGGCAACTTTGTAGTACGTACGTACCATAAATTTGACGAATTTTAGAAATCTAGAATACTAGATTAAACTTCGAAATAAATCAAAGTTTCTCCGCTGATTAGATTTTAAAAATATAACAATTTTTATAATAACGTCCCTTTGAGAACTCAAAAGCGACACTATTTTTTATTTTATTATAGAATATTTTTGATTATTGATTATGTTATGTTGAGTTTACACACGAGAGTAGTGTCCATGGCAACATTTTCGGCAAAGGTATGGCAGAGTGTTTATATCAATAAACTGAATCAAACTGGATCTCCATGTCATCCGGCATTTTTCATAACAAAAAGAAAAGTTTATAACTTATATGGCCTTTTTTAATTAAAAAAGAGAAGGTCAAAGGAAAAATGTAAAGAATTTAATTTTTTGTATAGGAAAGATACAAATGTTGAAGATAGTTTTGAAATTTCAAGTTAACACATATAAAAATATATGAAATTAGGACGTAATTATGCTCCTGAATCTCGTGATGCTGTAAAAATTGGATACTTATGCCAAGTATATGTGAGTGTAAATAAAGAAACGTTAAAAGCTATGTTTATTTAAATATATGGTTTATAGAGGAATATATGCGTTTCCAATTTATGTAAAAAGTGTAATATAAAAAGGTATGTTTTCTTAAATTCAAGTACCCCATTGTGGATCATGCAGGTAGAAGGTATTCCGCCACGTTGATAAATGTAGAAAATGATATTGAAGAAGAAATTCGCCGCAGTGTAGCAACTGGAAACAGATGTTATTACGGGGTAAAAAACAATTCCGATTGAAAACATTACAACGAGATCTTAAGTGTAAGCTATTTACAACATTAATACGTTCAATATTAACGTATGGGTGGGAGGCTTGGTGCATGACACAGAACCAGGAACAATTAATTCGGATTTTCGAACGAAAGGTACTCCGTGGCATATTTGGTCCCGTCAAAGAACAGAATCATTGTAGGCGAAGATACAATTTTGAATTAGAAAAGTTGTACGGTTAACCGCAAATATTGTCAAAACAATCAAGATCAATAGCTTGAGATGGCTTGGACATGTAGAACGCATGGAGGAGGAGCGTGTGCCGAAAAAACTGTTAAATAGTAAACCAGAAGGTAGAAGGAGAGCCGGAAGACCTAAGGCGAGATGGCTAGATGCAGTAAACTGTGATATAAAGATCCTTAAAATTCGGGATTGGAAGACATTGACTGCGGATAGGTCAGGTTGGAAAAGTGTGTTGGAGAAGGCTATAACCGCACCTGAGTTATAACGCCATGGAGTAAGTAAGTAGTAAGGTATTCCACCATGCTACCAATTGATGTCTTATGATGCTTATTCTAAGTGCGCTTCACACATTTATTTGGCAATGATGCTATACTTTCGCTGGTTTCTTTAGGAGTAACGAAAAGAAATTTCAAATTTTTCTTCACTTTACAAAATGTTGGAGTCTTTCTTCTCAAGTATATTTCAGCTGCAATTTTAAAGCAATGAATTTTTTATATAATAAATAAAAAAAAATGTATTTATAATTAAGGAAAAGTTAAACATAAGCCTCGAGTTTTTCATCCAGTTCAACGTTTTCTTTGTCATTTTATTCGACAAGTAAATACTCATGTCAGACGCTCGATAGTGTTAAAGTGTCATTATATTTTTTTAATATGGTTTTAGTATAAATATATAAGTTAGAATGTAACCGACAATTAAATTAATTTCAATATTATTTAAATAACCCAATTTTTTTTTTTTTAGTAATTTGTCTCTGCATATATTTATTGAATAATCTTAATCAAAATCAACATTTAAATACGCTTTTTATATTTTATATGTATTTATATTATTACATAAAATAAAGTGATTTACATTAAATCCAATTTTCGTTCCTATATTTATATAATATTTACTTGTCCCATTTACAAAATTTTGTGTATTTTCTCGTTTATATTTTGTATATAATTTATAAATCCCATTACATGTTACAAAACATTTACATTATAAATTTATTATACATTAGGAGGTTATACAGATATTTTGCAACAAGCTCTTTAAATTCAATAAACTTAATACCATCTCTTCGTTTATTCGCATATATATATAAATATAGAGCATCTTTCAGTCAACACCAATTTTAAAATTTATATAATAAGGCTAAATAATATACAGGAAAAAGGAAAAAATATTGATTTTATATACCGTACGATGGGGACACTTATTTATTAAGGGACACGAAAACATGCTATACTTTCAAGGGATTGTTTATTATATAATCATTACAATAATAAAGAATATATATTTGTTTGTTTCGTTGGATTTGTATTCGAAGAGGTTAATGAGTCCATCCGATGGAGAAAAAACCATTACATTCTACTATATGAAAATCACTTACGAAATCAAAATTATATCACAATAATTTTTGAAGTCGGTTGCTTATTTATAAATTTATTCGTTTCAAATTAATATAAATAATATAGTTATATTCATGTTTCAGAAAATATAATTAATTATCTCTAAACTAACTATATATACGACATAAAATATTTAATCATTATACTTTCAGCCAATTTTTAATGACATCAAATATAAATAAATTATATTGTATTAGGTGTATGTAGTTCTTCTTTATATAGAAATGTACGACGACATTACTTACATTAAGTAATTAATTAAATTGAAAATGTTATCCTGTAAACCGCCACGCATGTAATATTTATGCTATTTATTTATACACCCATAATGTTCGTTAAAATGTTACACCAGCATCTGTATATCTTAAGTATTCCCGACGAATATATATAACGCATTTATATAAAATATTGTATTCTCTGAACCATTGTTATCCTAAAACAATAAATCACTTAATAACCAATAAATTGTATATAAATGAATTCTTAATCATAAATATTCATGTTTTATGTATAGTCTTAAGTAAATATTAAATGATTTAACACAACATATAACGCATAGACAAATCTCTTATTGCATACATAAGTATTGGTACATATTTTATTACAATAATATTTAAAGTAAAATGTATATATGCAAATATAAATTCTATCATTTGCAAAGCTTCGTTTATTATATTAGATTTTGGTTCACAAATTTACAAAACTTATACTCGTACTTATATGAAATCATGTTTGTTCTCAACATGTATAAATATATCAGTGACGTCGTGTATACGAAACAGCCTTAATTTATCAGAATGACTAAAATATACACAAATTTTCAGAAAACCACATTTTATAAATCAACATCGTTTTTAATTATACGTCGATCGCACATAGTTTTAATGAATTTCCAATTTTTTTTAGATAAGACTTTATACTAAATTTGTAAAATTGATTTATGCCTTTAGACGCTATCGCTGTTATACCATTTTGTGCCATTGAATTTTTGTATACATGAAATTACATTACTTCATATGCTTAAGCGTTTGTTTTATCACAAATTTCTTTGAATTTTCATTATTCTGAAATTTATTAAAATCAATTACAAAAGTTGATAATTCATTAAAGTCGAGGTTTCGGCAAATTTAGTAAGCGAACGTTAAATTTTGTTTTTTTCAAATTTCTCTAAAGTTATCAGAATATTACAGTCATTTCATTAAATTCAAACACTTTTCAAGCGAACTCCACTATTATATATATACTATTTATGGACTCTGTATAGGTGGAATCCTAAATCAACAATAATATGCATATATATACTTTCTAAAATATCTAAAAGGCATACATTACCTACATACAACGTCTGTCCCATAATAATTAGGAATGGATTAAAAAAACCTCAAAATAAATATTAAATTTTAACAAAAACCATTTTAATTATTCAAAATAATTTCCGCATCAACTGAAAACGCATCAATTTTGCAAGTTCAACCGGTGCGAATCAATTGATTTTTTTTTGTCTGTGAGTGGAATGTTGTTTGGAATGATGTTGCTGTTCCAAACTTTGAATGTCTCCAACTGATGAAAAATGATTTTCTTTCATAAACAAATGTAGTTTATTTACATACTTACTCCATTGCATTATAACCCAGGTGCGGTTTTAGCCTTCTCCAACACGACCTATCCGCAGTCAATGTCTTCCAATCCTGAATTTTAAGGATCTTCATATCACAGTTTACTGCAACTAGCCATCACGCCTTAGGTCTTCCGGCTCTCTTTCTACCTTCTGGATTACCATTCAACAGTTTTTTCGGCATACATTCCTCCTCCATGCGTAATACGTGTCCAAACCATCTTAATCTATTGATTTTGATTGTTTTGACAATATTTGCGGTTAACCGTACAACTTGTCTTATTTAAAATTGTATCTTCGCCTCCAAACAATATGTTCTTTGACGGGTCCAAATATGCCATGTAGTGCCTTTCGGTCTAAAATCCGAAGTAATTGTTCCTGGTTCTGTGTCATACACCAAGCCTCGGACCCATCAGTTAATATTGGACGTATTAATGTTGTATATAGCTTGCACTTAAGATCTGGTTGTAATGTTTTCGATTGGAATTGTTTTTTTTTAGCCCGTAATAACATTTGTTTCCAGTTGCTACACTGCGCCGAATTTCCTCTTCAATATCATATTTTATACATTTATCAACGATCTTTACTTACTTACTTATTGACTATTTCAAAATTGTGTTCTCCAATATTAACAGTTTGATCTCGAATTCTTAACGTATTCGTTGCCACCATATACTTTGTTTTGTCTGCATTCACCATTTTAAAGTATAGGGAATAGAAATTTGTCGCAGGGAGTTAAATTAAGTGAAAATTGGGAATGATGAAGCAAAAAAATTAGGTTATTGGTTCAATTCGGTGAAATTTTTGATCATCCTCTAACAGATCTGGAACAAACTTTGAATTCACCTAAAGCACACCATTTAACATTCGATGAATTTTTGTTTTCGGTATTCCAAGCTCGCTGAAGATTTCTTTGAAATTTTTACGAAATCATTCAATTTTTCAATGTTTTCTTCAGCAAATTGTTTCAAATGGTGGACTTGGACGTTCATTATGACTTATATAGCTACTCTATGTGTAGTTTGAATCATGTATTCCATTTAAAAACTTTTGCTTTTAACACACAATAATTATCATATACCCGATTTTAAACAAATCATATGTTTTAGAAGCATTTTTAACAATTTTAAAACAAAATTCAATGTTTTTTCTTCAATTTTTATATTCAATTTTCGACGGACGCACAAAAACTGTTGTAACTTTGTATTTTCGTTTCTACCGAATGTAATGTCATGAAATTTTAACAAATTGTTGAAGAACGTTCACAGAACGTAATTACAAAAATTCTATGGTCATTCCGGTTTATTATGGGACAGAGGTTGTATATATATTATAATCTCTATACATTTATATTATATAATTATATACTATGGAAACATCTACTTTATGGCGCTAGTCTATATGTATGTTAATATTCTAATAAGTATTTATGTGTTATTATATATAGAGATATAGTATTTATATAGTCATAGTGGGATACATTTGTTCTCAAAATATCTATATATAGATATAATTTTCAACATTTTGATTAATAGTTACCTCTACATTAAATTGGTTTTACCGTTCGGATGTATCGCATGTATATATAGAAATACCAATAGCTGCTCGTACAAATATAACATGTGAATATATAATGAAATGTATATTGAATAATCATTTTGGTGGTCAGATCATTAATTATTTTTTGTTATTAGTATATTATATCTATACGAAATACGCAAGTACATACGAACGTTACGTATACGAGACTATACGTATATATATGGAGTCAGACAATTATTATCAAATGCAGATGAAGCAATGATGAAATATTTTCTTTCTCTATAATTATTTAATTTAATTAAATAGTTATTTTTATCTGCGTTTTGAATTTATGTACTCATTTCGGCCATATATAATTTATTTTATGCAAACTTGTAAAATACGTTTATAATTAATTAAAATTTTTGGAAACTATGTATATTTATATGGAATTCTTTTTTCGTTTATAAAAATGATTCCGACTGCAATATATACAAATAGAAATAATATGTCATAATTTATAAATAAATAATTAGAAATAATTTCCTTTTGAATTAATTATTGAAGCCACTATATTTATGATGTTCTATCGGGTCATTATATCTCGAAATTGCTTACCTTATCATTTATCATATTGTTTTTGTAGGACCACAGACAATTTTTGGTGATATAATGTGTTATTATTATTATTTCAAAAAGGGTTTATTTATATTAAAGTGCTTGCGCAATTGTCTATGCATTTATAGAAGGATACTGCAGCTTTTAAATGTTCAATTCTTTTATTGGTTTAAATGTAAAAGTTGGTTCCTTTTTTTGGTTGAAGTTACATGTTTATTTATAGTAAGTAAATAAAAGTCGTACATTATTCAAAGTACGCCCACCTTTCGGGCAATTTACGGGTTTCCTATCTGCAGGAGCCGTCGTCTTTTGAAGCGATCCATTCGTCAAGTCAATTTTCGGATACTTTCATAAGATGTGAATTGTGTGGCTTGAAAGGCTAACTGCATCGACCGGAATAAATAGTAATCCGAAGGAGTAATGTCTGGAAAATGTGGCGCATGAGATAGAACTTCCCAGTCCTTCCCATTTAAGTAGTTTTTAACGACGTTTTCAGTTGTCACGTTGAAAAATTAATTTGTTGTGTCTATTCATCCATTGTGGTCGTGCTTTCATCACTGCTTGCTTCAATCGTATTAATTGGTGTCGGTAGTTGATAGTTGCAGAATGCTTCTGCAAATCATAGTACACAACACCTTTATGATCCCACACAATTCACACAGCATATCAGCATTGGCTTGGCTGTGATAGAGCACCTTCAGTAAATTTATACCCAAGCGTTTTTACTCTTACAATTCATATAGAACATCCATTTTTCATGTCCAGTCACAATTTCAGCGACGGATTATTTTAAATAACAACAAAATAAAAATGTTGTTTATTTGGGTACAACAATTTTTCATGCAAATAAAAAAATATGTTATTTACACTCCAATCCAATGTTATACTACTACGTTTTGAAGTTTATAAAGAGAGTTTTCAAGAGTTATATAGCGACTTAAGAAAAAATTTAAAAATAAATTGTAAATTTTCATATACTTTTTTTTTTCTTCAAATCTCGTTATATCGTTGTCACATGGACGTTATTGTATCGGTGATTTTATTACAGAGAAATTACTGAATATCTGATACAATAGATAAAAATATCTGGACCATCCTCATTATTGAATATTGCGCAGATATATTAACGGACAAGCTATTACTTGAAAATGAAAAAAAACGAGAATTTCTCCATGGTAAAACATTTGGACAATTAGACATTAATAATTGGGAAATATCTTCGAAATTTGTAAATTGTCACCTAAACTTATTATGGCGATATTAAGTGCAATTTATTTGGTAATTTCGATTTTATTTGACCGTATAATTAACAGTATATTCAAGCAATCATAAATTGTATTTAATTCTCTGCTCAAATATCTATCTGTATATGTATAGCAATATATAGCTCCAGTGGGATCGGTAGATGTAACATCGATGATTGTCTACTTCCTTCTTGTCAGCACTACTTCATTCTTGCAATACTTTCTAGATTACTTTTGTCATTGGTGATTAGTACTTCTTTTCTCGATGTGTTGTTCATGGGTTCGGAATGGGTGTAAGTTTTTCATGTGTACAGAACAAGTGTATTTTTCATGGAATTGGATTGGGTGAGTTTTTCTTGGGTTCGGATTGAATGAACTCTTTATTTATTCGGAATGGGCTATTTTTATGTTCACACATACTATACACTATCAATCCAGGGTTTCACAACACTTTCTAAAACCTCGATGTAAGCGGCAGCATTAACTCTAAACCCCTGGGAAAAGAAGTGAGGTATCATAACATGACCTTGTTTTCTCACAACTGCTAAGACCATACCAGTAGATGGGAATTTCGTCTGCATAATATAGGAAACCTCTGTAGGTTCTGCAAATCGCCATCTATGATTTCTTTGATTAATTTTTTGGTCTTGATAGAAATTTTTATAATCAAGAAAAACCATATCATGTTGAGAGCATTTGGGTGATTCAGCTTAACATTTTCCTAAGATAGTACTCTGCTAATGAGTTGGTGTCGACATATGCGCATAACGTGGGACTTGTACCGTAGGTATTCGTGAACGACTTATCGAACTAGGCCCTCAGAGACTTTAAGGTCTCTCGCGAAGGTTATAAAATAACTTTGAAGGATTTTCATCAACGATCGCTTGTATTTGTTGAATAAATTGTGTAGTTTTCACAGATAAATTCAGTGATAAATTCATCAGTGCATTCATTATTGAATTAGTTAATGAATTCGCCAGTGAATCCATTTATGAAATTAAAACTAATTATAAATTCACAGATAAATTCATGGATAAATTCTTTGGTGATTATTTTGATGAGTTCATTGGTGAATTCATACATGAAATTTGAAATACTTACAATTTATGAATGCATTCATTAAAGAAATTGGAACTACATACAAAAAGTCCCACTGGGGCTATAATTTTTAAGATATAAGATAAGAATATTATATACATCAGATCAGATGGTGGTATTAGTTACACTTATACATTATGCGATTATTTACAATATATATTATTTAGAGAATTCGTTGGTTGGCATTATCTTGCTTTTATTTTATATATAAGATCAAAGGAATATTAGTATTATATAATAACAAAAGTAATATATATAGAATTCGAATCAAATATAATAATAATTTTTTGTTTGACTTTGATGTAATGGCTATATATAAACCTAAAAAAAATATGAAATTCATTTATTCATGACTTTAGAAAATATTTGTGAAGCGAGCGAAAGTAAATTTATTTTATATATAATTATTATTTAAATTAAAAGATATAAATTTATTTATATTTTATCCGCATACAATAGAAATATTTAGAAATATTTATCATAATTTATTCTAAATTAACACAATCACAAACGTTGATGCGGTTTTATTATATCCTTAGATATTTATTAAAAATTTATCACTTAGAATTGTCATTCCTTTTTTTTTTTTGTTTTTCCATTCAACTTTTATAAATAAAATAATAATTAATTAGTTCAGTTGATTTAATAAATGTATATTATTATCATAAAATATTTGCTATATATACTTTAATGGTTTGTTTGCATACAATTTGAAGGCGTCAGACAATTTTATTAAGTATTCCACAGGACGCGATACTACAATATAATAGTTGTATTGTTTATAGCATAGATGGAGTATTATAAAAAAGTTTATTTATTATAATTCAAAAACACATAAAACCAAGTTATAAAAATAATTTAAAATCTTAATCGTTTCATAGTTTATAATATAATACAGTAAAACCTTCAACACTGTCTGATCGACAAACTATTGTTTCTATATAGTGAATTTCATAGAAAGCATATAGTCTCCGCACGTTTCCTTACATTAATCCGTCATATTTTCATCATTTGATCTGATTAACTATTCGGTATTTATTGTGTTGATGAATCAAAAAAAAAAACATTCATCCAAGATGTAATATAATTGATGTGATTTCAAATACCTCTTTATATTTCATAACTGTATTGTGTTTTTGCACACCGGATCGATTTACAACAGATCCACATGATGAATTTTATAAAGGATGTAATTAATATCATTCCGAACTCACTATATAATCGCATTCAAATTATTGTAGATAGCAATTCAATTTTATCAAATATATTTCTTAACTTAATTTAATTTTGGAAAAAAAAATTCAATTTAAACAGAGATTTATCTGAGCGGTAGATTAAGAACGATAAATCTGAAAATTGATTAGACAATTGATCACACTGAAAAAGTGACTTTTAAAAATTATCATATTTTTGAATAACGGGCTATAGTTTCAATGGATTTCCATTTTTGTGCACAGCATTACAAATTATAATCAATATCAAATCTTTCAGAGAAAAGATTCACACGTTCAAAAGTTATGACCGATTTTCCAATTAATGTCAGTGAAATTTTGCATGAAATAATGATACTACATAAATTTCTAAGAATTTTCTCCACCATCGATTGGAAAATCGGTCATAATTTTTGAACGTGTTAATCAATTTTAAAAATCTCTTATGAAAGATTGGAAATTGATTATAATTTGTGTAATTCTATATACAAAACAAGGAAATCCGTTGAAACTATATGGTCCGTAACTAGTGGCTTTTGCCACTAGTCTAAATTAATCTATATACATTTGAGTATATGCATTAACCTACCATTCACATATCTGTAATGTATATCAATATATATTTGAAAGCTTAGAATATGATATATTGTGATATTGGGTATCTATGTGTATTGTATAATTTAATATATTTTTAATAATATTTTCCATTATCTATATGACGAATAACTCGGAATAGATAGTTCATTCAATACTGCAAGCAATTTATATTGAATTATCAATAAATATTTCTAAATTAACAGTAGTCCATTGGCCCGATTGTAATGTGTGGTCTGGGTACTGATATATAGATAAATGTTTATATGAAAAATCGTTTCCACAACATCAAATGTGGCGGTACGCTTTGGAATTTCTCCGATTACCAGAGACCGATTCTTTTCGGAGGTTCTACTGCTGCCTATACAATATATAGATAATTTAAAATATAATAGAAAAAGTATCCCAATCATTTTTATTTCTTTTATAGTTTATTTATACTTAAGGCAGAATCTTTAACTTTTATTGTATGCAGTTATCATAAAAAGTTGTTCTTCACTTTCTTTTTATTTAAACACCTTCATCATAACATTTATTTTTCTGTGCGAATAATATAATATTCAATAATATCAAAGGAAAAAAAAATAAGACCAAAGCAAATTCAAGATATAATCAAAACATATATGAAAGAAAATTTTAATAAATGTTAAAGACAATTTGAAGTTTAACAAATTCTCAATATATAAACAATTTTTAAGTGTCAAAAATTTATATAAGAATAATAAAATATAGATACGCGAGCACGACAGTGGTGCATATTCGTATAAACGCAGAGGAATTTATAGAGATTTTTATATGAAATAATTAAATTGTGATTAAATTACGATTTCTGCTTCTTTATTACATTAAAAATAATCCAAATAATAAAACAAAATTATTACAAAATAAGTAAATTTAATTAATTTATTATAAAAATTATAGGAACAATACAATTTTTTACTCTATATTGAAATTAATATTTTGTGTGTCCAACTATTTTCTTGATTATTTCAAAAATTCTCTTAGGCAATGATGCTTTAAGTACACATATAGGGTATTTACTTCTGTACTCTCCCAGCAGTCGTAAATATTGTAGCCATTAGCATACACTTTTGATGCCAGTTTCCCCAAAGGTTTTCAATGCGGTTACAATCAGGACTAAAAGCTGGCCATTCGATGGTCATGAGATCATTCTCTGCAAACTACTTTTTCGACTGCTTTGACACATGTATAGCAGCGTTGTCCTGCTGAAAAATGAACTCGCCTTCTGTATTTTCAAGATGATTAATATGAACGTCATCTAGAAGCTCACAGTATATGTTGAAGAGTTTCAGTTTAATTGTAGCAAAGCATATAGGGAGATTATTGTCATATGAAAAAGCACCCAAACTATCATTTTACCACCACCTTTGAAATTGCGTTTCCATTTGAAAAGGTCTTTATCATTTAAATTTTGTCAGTAACAGGAATAGCAATCTAGATCATCGAGATTAAACTTCTTTTCGTCAGAAAAGATAACATTTTCTCATTGTTTGGTCCAATACATATGTTTTTCTGCGAACAGAAGTCTGGTGTGCTTATGACGGTTTGTTCAACGCATTGCATTTTCTTACATTTCACATATTTTTTTTATTGCGAAAAACGTGGACAACTTGCTTATTTGTAACCGATAAATCAAGTTTATCCTTGATTTGTTGAGAGTTTAACTGGTTTTTTGTTGCTTCGATTACAATTTGATCAATTTCTTTATTTGATAATATTCAATTGCTGCTATTGTGAGTTTTATCTTTCCATAATTTTTACTTTTTTTTAAAAATGGCGTACAATTGTTTCCGAACGTTTAATTATTCGTCAAATTTTTCGATTTGAATATCCAATATCTTTGTATAAAGTGATTGAATTAATTTCAACCTTACAATAGACTTTTAAAAATAAAATACATAGCAAAAACTTTAATAGTGCCAAAGAGACGCAATTTGTAACTCATAATTCTGATAATAATTAAAGGTTATTTCTAAATCCTGTATTTTTTTTTAAATCGCCTTCAATTACATTTTGTTATAAAAATGTGTGTGTGTATATACCAACAAAGATGAATGTGTGCAAGGAATGGAAACTGTCAAATAAAAAGCACACATCATAAATTCTTATATATTAAGTTGGAGATTTAATGCCCGTGTATACAATGGTGCGCCATAAAAATTCATTCAATTCATAAATTTTTTGTTTGAAGATAGAAAACAAGGAATTTAGCGTAGTATTTGTTGTATGAAACGGAGCCGCATCTTTCATAAATATATATGCCCAGATTCTTCATCTTCAATAACATTAAAATATGGTACGAAAATGTTTTCAAGTATCATTAAACACTACTTACTGTTCATTGTATCTTCGACAAAATAAAGTGGTCCAACACCTTGGCCGCTAATAGTGTTCCAAACTAAAACCTATGAAGGATGCGTAATGGTTTCAATGATGCTGGTAGGATCTAACTTTTCGTTTTTTTTTTCGTTGCCGAACGAATTACTTAGAAGATCCAAAAACGTGCAGAGTGTTTTCATCCGTGAAGAAATTCTTTGTTATTAATAAAATAATTGAAATAAAAATTAATTTAATAACAAAAAGAAAATGAAGATGTAAACAAAACTTCCTTTTGCCATTCGTCATCCGTAAAGTGTTTATAGCGTCTATAAAAATCCCGACGTTTTTTCTTTTCCCGCGGATCATCTAAAAGTGGCTTCTTTATTGGACGTTTGCACGTAAAACCTTTTTCTGCAAATCTTCTTTAGAATGTTCTCCTTGAAATATTGATTCCCTCAGTCAGTTAATCTAATTTTAATGGAATTCGTTGATTCTGCACCAGTTTCCTTCATAGTCCTTGTTATTCGTTCGGTCTTTTCCGACCACATTTTTGGCGATCGTAATGTCCTACGCGTATATTCTCTATTGTTAAAAGCGCCACATTTGCTACTGGACTTCTTGATAAACCAACCATTGCCGCAATATCCAACTATAGTAATGATTTCCAACTTTGATTAGTAACAAAATTTCGGATTTTTAAGTTAGCTTTTCTACCCATTGTAAAAATTAATATAAATTGAAAGTATTTCAACAAAATTAAAAGAATTAACTATAAACAAATAATTTTTGTGAGTGGTTTCTTTAATTCATCAATATCCACTTTATTACAATAAAAATAAAAATAATCCAAAGTTTCTTACACTTTAATATAACAAACATTAAATTTGCCTGTTCGTGTGAAAATTCTGATTGATAACATGATGCAGTTCGACGCCTCACTACACTCATAATATTAATAATTTCGGTTCTGAAAAACGTAAATTAAATACATAATACAAAACGAGAGGGGTTACAACGCAGTTATGAAAAAAAATACATCACTCCTCGTTAATATAACGCAATTCACGAAAATGAGCAATTTTTCAAGAGGTTCATATTTTATTGGAGCACCACTGTACATTCCGCATATATAGACAATGTTTTTCTATATTATCTTAAATAATGGAAATAGTTTTGATCTTGTGGTCGTATATACATTTCCTTGTCCTTATATATGCAATATTTTACATTTTCTTATTCCAATCAGAAAAACGTGACTTGATTGAAAATTGTTATCAAATATTTTGACAAGAGAATTAAATATCTATCTATTTGTATATATTCGCACTCTATATTTGTAAGTAAGTATGGATGCACATATAGATGCAATAATGATTGTGTGCTTGAAAGTACAATTGTGGTATGTATACTCATACTCGTATGTATATGGTATAGTTAATGGATATAGATTGTCTGTGAAATTGGAAAATCAACACAAGTTTTAAATTATATTATTTATTTGATGTCATATGCGCATGCAAAAATGATAATAAGTTAAATAAATAGGAAAAATTTTATTTTAATGTAATTTTTTATCTTTGAAAATTTTAATGTTTAATGAAATGAAACTAATTTTCATTTCTGTTTTTTTTTTTTTTCTCGTTTTGTTCACAAAATGTAATCAAATTCATGTCAATACACTTCGTTGGCGTATGAAAAATATAAAATTATATATGTTGGAATTTATATAAAGATGATAGACTCTATACTATATATGGACTATACATTGCATAGATGAGAGTGTCTATAAAATAGTATAGAAGAGAAGAAGAAAAATACTTGATAACTGAACAACCAATAAATTTTTATTGTGTCATTTAATAGAAAGTTTTGGCGCCAAGTAACATCAAATTTACTATATTATCAAATATGTAACTCTATATATTGTAGTATAACATTATAAATATAAACACATTCAATGTTTGAGCAACCATTCATAACATTCCATATTCATATCAATATATACATTTATATCATTATGCAGTCTTTTCCATTTAGAACTTATAAAAATATAAAAGTTTGCATCTATAATATTATAAGGTTATGGTATACAACCTATTTTTTCCAATATATTATATAGAAATTACTTATTTTGTATATGCCACATAGAAATACATAAAGTTATGCACAATGTTATTCGAACTTTATTTCTACAGAATATTTAAAGATAACATAGTAAAGATTTGTTTAATGACACACTACAGGTTGGATAAATTTAATTCCCCGAACAATATTACAGATGATTAACTGATATTAATGCGTATTAATTATGGTATTCGTATTCAATGTATGTATTAAAATACGAAAAAATGGTTATTACACCACACTGGGCTTTGTAAAATTTAAAATTATTCAAATAGAACTTCCATAGAAATAGAAATTCAATATAGAACCACACACAAGGACAACGATAGATAAGCTTAAACAAAACTTGTATATGGATGTTAACTTACCTCTGCTGTCCCAATAAGCATTATTAAAGCAGAAAAATTGGATTATAGCTCATTAAATGAATTTGTTAAAATTTAAGTGTACAAATACTTTTGAACTTGTATGTATAAACTATTTTATATATATAGATAACTAAAAATATATTTACACAATTCAGGAACGAAGCGTGAAAATTTTCTATACCAAAGCACTATAAAATATTTTTCAGAATTATAAGTGCATTAGACTGATTTAAATACTATATTATATTTATACCATCTACTAATATTATTTTAAGTTTAAACGCGTAACTCTCAGTGTCAATAAATACAATACATACAGCACTTACCTTTTTATTTCATTCTAAAATTTCTATAGTAATTGTTAAAAAAAAACTCAGTAGCTCAGTTGCATAGCGCCGAAATATATATTATTAATCATGAAATATAGTGGGTTCAATTCCCGCTATTTTTCATAGGAAATTTTCGGTATTTATTTTAATACTGAAATTTTCTGCTGGGTGACCATTTGTTCATTTATGAAATAAAAAGATAAACGGATATCTTTGAAAATATGGTGTTGGACACTATTCAAAGATTAACAATGTCTGCACACACACACATCATGGTAGGCTAATCACCCATATAAAAATAATAGAATTTTGAAAACATCTATCTTTCGTTAAATGCAGTACAATTGGAAAATTGTTATATACTTAGATGCAGAGTAATTTACCAATTTAGCTATAATTTAGCTTATTAGATGACATAAGCTCTATTTGGAACAATATATGACTTAAAAATAACAAAAAAATAGTAATGAAATATTCATTAATAAATTATTCAATCATAATTTTGGAGTATGGGACTATATATAACTTTTATGCTTCATTGTACCATTCAGTTCAGAAAGTAACTTTTTAAAAATATTGAGTTATATTATTCAAATCAAGTCGACTGTAATTTTTGATATATATATGCGTCTAATGTACGTCCACTCGGCCGAAATAATTAAATTTAATTCGTAATTGCATTATGGTAGCAAAGTCTCAAGTTCGCAAAAAATTATGTGATGTGTATGGTGACAAAACTATAAAAGAACGACAATATGAAAAAGGTTAGCTAAATTGTATTCTTGAGATTTGGCACTCAAAGATGCACAGCGTCCAGGTGAGCATCGGTGCGGATTGTTGTAGCACAACACATGAGATTGCAGAGAAGCTCAATTTGTATCACATATACATTCATTGAAAAGCTTTTAAAACTACTTGGCTACGAAAAACATACTCGAATCCTTATGTACTTAAATAAACACAATGGCATTTCCATCAGCTATTTGCAAAATAAAACATAAACATAAAATTATCTAAAAGTTTTGATATGATTGATAATTGTCGACGATAAATGAATTGTTTACAACAATGTAAATGGAAAAAGATCGTGGAGAAAGAAATATAAACCGCAGTGCAAACAACATCTAAAGCAGATATATACTCATCAATAGAATGTTATGTTGTTATCAATTTGGTGGGATTACAAAGGTATTGTTTATTTTGAACTTTTATCACACGCATCCGAAACGATCAATTAAGATGTGTACGTATACACACAATGTAATTCAAGAAAAGGGCCTATATTTAGGAAATCGAAAAGTAGTTGTGTTCCACCATGACAAAGCAAGGCCATACAATTCTTTGATCACGCGTCAAAAATTATTGAAGCTTGGTTGAAAAGTGTTGTTACATCCAACATATAGTCCAGACCTTCCACCACACGGTTGAAAATTCTGGACTATTTTTTAAACTATTTTAGGTTACATATATATCCACAACGAAATTTGATTAAAACGTAAACCCTAGAAACTTTTTAATTAATAATCAAACCATTTAAAGATTAAATATTAATCCTAAGATGTTTAAAAATATTGTTGTCGAACCGAACCGAAACGTTTTTTTAAACTTCGAGGGTTTAAAACACCGAAAATATAAACTCGAGTTTGACATATACAAGTGGTGTGCCGTATTTTATCAATACATAATAACACCATTTTGATTTTAAAAAACGTAACACAATTTTGTAAACGTAATTTTATAATATTTTCTATTTTCGATTGTCGAAGGTGTTTTAAACTTCTATGGTTTAAAATACAATTTTATAATCCTAAAATAAAAATATTTTTACTTAAAAATAATACCAAAATAGTTTACAAATATTGTACAAATATGAATTTGGTTTGAAAATTAATTTCAAATACAATAGTTTAAAAATCGACGTAAATGTCGTTGTATTTATTATTTAATATTTTTTCGTTTATAAGAAGGATGTAAATTAATTTTGGTTTATGGATTAGTTCAAAATTATCAACCGTGCAGCAGATTACAGCAGATTCAGTATTTTAATGATAAGAAATAGAAGTTCTATGCGCGCTCGGAATCTTGAAGTTAACAAAAAGATTTCAAAAGCTCATCGAACAAAATGGACAATACATTATTGAATGGAATTATTTAATTCTATCAAATAATTGGCGTTTGTTATCATTAAAAAAAATGGCTCTGACTTTGTTGCAAACACAATAGAAAACAGTTAGTGAACTCAACTTAATCCACAATAAAACGTTCCAACGTATTTTTGTGTCTATATATATCAAATACGAAATTTAAGAAAAAGATTATACAGATTTTATAAGGTTTCGTCTGATCGTTTGGTGTTTACAATTTTTATTTACTTATAGTTGTTGTAGCGTGTGTTAGTAATAATGAGTTTTATTAAATTTATTATAAAGAAAAATTAGTACCATATACACTAAAGCAATGAATTTTTCTTAGGCGAAGCACCCATTCCGTTCAATAGATTCGGCGGATTCGTGTGTGATACATTTAAGAATACCATAAATAAATAGAGCAAGTGTATCAAATTTTCTTATATTCATATATTTTGTATTAAAAATATACTCAATACAAATGTATAATATTATATAGCTATACAATCTACAAATACTATACCGAAGTAAATGACATGACTTTTGTTGTTGTTAAGCTAAATAAATATTTCATGTTCATATTATTATGTTTTTCATACATTTACTCTTTTACATAATATATGGATCATATAATAATATTGAAACGGAAATAATGTATAGTAATGCTGTAAAAAAAAGGAAAAAAAAAGTTAAGTATAATAATATGAAAATGTGTTGTACTCGGGAAAGGATAATCGGGTCGCATATTATTTTTCAGGAAAATCTATGTATCTATTTAGTTATACATATATTTATAATGATAATAATTAAAATATCACATTTACAATAAAAAATTCCTTTTATACATATATCACATCCATAATTAGGATATGATGAAAAGGAGCAGCTTTTCAATACACACATTTGTATAATTTAAATTGTGAACCAAATTAACCCATATTTTCTCTATACACATTTACATCATATTTTATGTATTTTATATATCGCATACATATACTTTATATTATATATTTATATATATTGTATTATAGTATGAACCACAAATGGATTTAGATATGTTTTTGGCGCCTCAAACACGGTGACAGATATTTTGAATTTAAATTGTATATGTTGAAACCATGTTACCAAAAAGCTGTGTACTTGTTTCATATGTACGTATAATACGTATAATACGTAATACGTATATGTAATATGTATTTTGGAAAATTATTTAATGATATATTTTGCAAAAACAAAAAAAAATTAAAAACAACAATTTAAATGCTTGCAGGACATTTTATTTATAACAACTTTGACATGCATATATACAAAATAACCTTTTTGTTATGGTTGATGTCTTTACCATCTGCGTTGTTTTAAACTAAACTAATTAATATATATACGTATACGTAAGTACAATATATATATATCAAATATAATTGTGCGTTTTTAACTATAACAACAAATACAATTTTTTGATACTTTGATGAACATTTATTAACAATTATTTTAAAATCAGATTTAAAAAAATATAAGTGAATTATATCCTTTTAATGTCTCCCTTATATAGATATATAAAATATGTTTACAAAAGATATATAATAGAAATAATACTGTACAAAATATATTAATATATATCAATGAATCAAAAATAAAAAATATTCATGTACACTCTGTCCAGAAAATTAATTGATATTCTAAAACATGGATCTGGTAACGCCTCACTGAAAAAAAAAACACAACACACATTTCCGAAGGCAACATACAAAAAGTGCTTGATTTCGTGAAAGCTATCTAACAAGAAATGAAACATTAACCAAATACAATAATTCATTAGATCTTAACCTAAAAAACTTGGTCTAATTAAATTGATTCCGAATATTTTTCGGATATAGAAAGTGTATAAATACATACTCTCTGCTTTTAAACTGTACAGACAAATTGAATTATTTATTCTGTCTGTATATATGCGTATTTGGTATTTATATTTAGTATATATATTATGGTATACTATTTTTTTAAGTATATATACCAAATATCAATCCTCTATACCGCATATATATATATATTACTTACCTCCTCCTGTATAGTATATGTAATATATAATAAAATTGAAATCGACAGAAGCTTTTATCTAAAGTTTAAATGCAATTTATTTCTATATAAAGAAAATTTAATTACACTTTTGTGGCAACAAAATTGTATTTTACCTGCGAATATATTCTCATATATATTACTATACAATATATGTATACAGGTTGGCCTCTTATGACACAGTAGCAAATTTCAGAAATCTATTATTTATTTACTAAATATAGAGAAATACCATTATTAAAGCTTTGACCGTCCTGTGCACCACATACAAATTAAAATATATTATTATTATATTATAATTATAATTATGTGGGCAAAGTTAGAAGAACTGTATAGTAAGATTGCATTGGATTTTTAAAATTATTGTTGATTTGTAGAGTAGTATTCTTAGATAGAAATCAGTTCAGTTGTTCAGCTAAATTAATAAAATTCAATTCACCAGTTCTTAACAATAATTCTATTATAGTAAAGCTCAGTTGCAGATAGAAAACCATGGGTGATGAAATTTCATGTAATAATGAATTTTCCAAATGATTGGTACATTAAAGGGAATCAATAATCATCATGTAAACGATTCGATTAAATATATATAGTTTATATGGGTAAAATCACTCAAAACATTAATTTAAAGTTTTCAACGTTATCAACACCAAATATACAGATTCATTGGACAAAATTTTCATAAATTGTAATGTAACCAGGAAGTGAAATATTTATATAAACACAAAATACATAAAAACATACGCACATGCATTCAAATGTTTCAATTCTATTATGGTACGATTAAAAATACAGCATAAAAAAGGAGAACCTTGCAGTAATTAGAACTCCATCAGCTCTTCATAATATATATTGGATTTCCATATGTCAGAAAACTTTATAGGATAAATCGAATAGTTCTAAAAATAAATAAATAATGCGAGAAATTTAATTTTAAAGACATCTTATAACCCAAATACAAATATCCATATTTCAATATAATATTGTTTATTGTAATATATTTTCAATTCACTAGAACTACTAAAATATAAAATAATATAAGGACGCTCAATTATTCCAAATATCTGACGTTGTTACGAACAAAAATCATTCCCCAAAAATGGTCAGATATCAGTCGCTATACAACGTTGTGGTCACCTGACTTTATAGTCAGAGCAAAATGTTGTTACTTCGTTGTACCAACCAGCTTGTGGTTTTTTGGGACAGTAATATACTACCACCGAGTTACGTATCTGTTAAAATTGTAACATATAACACGGTTGAAAATTTTGGTCTATTTTTTAAACTATTTTTAGTTATAAATAGGTTTTTTAGAAAGTTTTAATTAATAATGAAATCATTTATAGATTAAATTTTAATCCTAAGAAGTTTAAAAATATTGTTGTCGAACCGAAAAGTTCGTTTGTTTTAAACTTAACACACCGAAAATGTAAACCCTATTTGTGCCGTATTTTATCAATGAGATTATAAAATACATAACACAATTTTGTAAACGTAATTATATAATATTTTTTATTTTCGGATGTCGAAGATTTTTTATTCTTTGATGGTTTAAAATACAATTTTAATCCTAAAATAATAATAATTACTTAAAAATAATATCAAAATAGTGCAAAAATGAATTTGGGTTGAAAATTAATCCCAAATGGTTTTTAAAAATTGACGTAAACTTCGTTGTATTTATTATTTAATATTTTTTAGTTTATAAAAAGCGTGTAAACTAATTTTGGTTTATGGTTTAGTCTAAAAATTTTCAAAAGTTCACTTGCATTTGTTGTGCCCGTTTTTATTTTGAAGACGATTTATTGTTGTGTGAATGTAAAAGTTGGTTTTGTAACTCTTGCCATTATTATAGTAATCAGTTGTGAAGAGCATGCGATGATGTGACGTTTGCTCATTTAGTTTTACATTTTTTTATATAGTTATAATTGTAATAAAAATGGAAATAATATAAATAAATATGGTTGAATATGCTAATCTTGCTGCTGACAATTAAACATTATATTCATAATCCCATATACCAATTGGTTCAGTAATTTATTTAATAAAATTAATGTTTTTCCATTGTGCTACGCAGATGGGCGTTGTAAATATATAAAACATAGACACACCCAAGTAGAACTCTATAAACCATTTAGTTCTTGCAGATATAAAATGACTGACAGAGCGTTGTGGCAACCTGACTTTAGCTGAATTTTAGAATCTATTTATAATTTGAAATGCGGAAATTTATTTTGTCTGCAGGACAGTTTTAGCAGCTTGCATTTCAGATATTTCGCTTACACAGTCTATTGCTGGTATTTTGTTGATGGCAACCTACACACTAAATAATACAATATTTAACTATTTTACTTTGTCAGCCATTTGACTGAATTACAGTCGATAGTAGTCATGAATTTAGCATCTTTGCTGCCGGTAACAAATTTTGGTTGTTGCTATCGTAACTATATGACTGAATTTTTGAGTTTTTGTAAATTATAGCTGAAATTTATTTTGTAAAAAAACGAAAAGAAAAATTGAAAAAAATAATTATTTTGTTTTGTTTTATTTTTGTAAAACTACTGCAATTTGAACAAAATTGCTGCCAATTCAGCTAAATTACTGCTTAGAACTATATGCAGCAAAAATATAGCAATGTCTAAATTGCTGAAAATTTACTGATTTTTGTGCATCCGCAACCACAGATAAGTTAATTTTATAACGTTGTCGCAGAAACAAAACAGGCTCCCTATTTGACTGAAACAACTTTGTTACAAACATTTTATATCAGGGATTGGATAATGCTGCCGGAACTGAAATGCTGAACAAATTTGTTGTGACAGAGTTGTTACATTTTAAATCCAGCTTTCATTTCTACTTGGCCAGTGTTGTACGAGATCTACCTGTAAATAAATTGTATATATATTTTACATTCCCTCGGAATCACATTTGCTGCAACATTTAAATTTACGTTTTAGATATTTTGAAAGCTTTTATGTATGTATACGCAATTTTATGATGGTTATTTCGCGTTTTTTTTTTTTGTCTTGTACTACATGTACACAGAGTATAGGTACAACATATTAAATGAATCTCCATGCTATGCCTATTTGCTATATGTCTATATATATATATATATATATATGTAAATGTATTCAAATGGAACGTTCAATATACACACCGCTGATATGGATTTTAGGTACCATTCAATTAATCTAAAATCAGATTATAAATATATAAAAGAAAAATGTTTAAAGAATTTTTTTTTATTTATTTTTAGTTATTTTGCATTTGTTTTGCATTCATCTCTTGTCGCTACCTTTTGGCACACGCTGGTACACATTTAATTTTAAAAACGGAAAATTTTTCATGTAACAGATGAAGTTTATTATTTAAAAATTTTCATACTGAAATTTATATGTACTTTACAATCCACAGAAAATTAGTATAATTTTGTTGATTAATCGTTATTGAATGTTTTTTTAATGATATCCTCTCCTCAATATACATATACTGAAAATATATGCGGAATAAATATGGTCTTGTTAAACAAGATTAAAAAGACGATTAAATATTCAATGTTAAAGTATATATGTATAGAAATAATAAATTTATGAATATTATGAATATATTGAATGTTTTTATATGCCAAATTATTGTATAAAATATCAATTATATTAAATTAAAAATGTATAACAAAATAAACAATACATTAGTTAAGAAATCTATATATAAAATTTAATATTAATTTAATATAAAAAGTTTAATCCCGATTTTATTTTAATATTATTATTAGAGTATAGAATACTTTATTTATATATAATACGATCCAAAGTATGGTACTTTGCAAGAGTATTTCTAGCTATAGATATATATTGCGTGTAGGTGATATTATAACAAAACCTACATATTTACGTATTGTACTTCAAACTTTTTTCCGGTTTTTTTTTTCAATAGTAATAGGTACTTACTTTTAAATTTTATTAGTACATATTACGTTCAAATCTTCAAAGAAAAAAGTAATTAAATTTTTTAATTACATAGTCAAGTACTAAATGTATGTAATATATGAATAACATACTCTATTCATATATATGAGTATATAATTTCTATATGTATTGTATAATTAAATTGTACATATATATATATGTGTATGTGTGTGTTGAGTCTATGTTCGAAACAATTTTAAAAAGTTTATTTCACAAAGCTTTTTATATTTTTATATTTGAAAATTTCGACATTACATGTTTTTTTTATATGTAATTTAATTTGTATTTTTATGGTGTCATCATATATAGCAACACACATACACTTTTATATATACAATTTTAATTGCAATTTCAATATGCAATTAAAGTTAATCGTATTTATGTATGTGTGTGTGTGTATGCGTGTATTTTATGTATTGTACTTCAAATATATAAAAAAAAAGTATATTTATTTACAAATAACATTAAAAGTTACTGAAAAATGTATAATAATATTTAATTATAATTATGGCCTTTGTGATTCATTTAAAAATATCTTTTGTTATGAACTGTCAATTCAATACCGAAAAAAAACTGGAAACCTGAAAAAATTAAAGATTATTTTTATATTCAGCTTTAAATATTCTTATATTTTAAAGTTTATATACTTACTTACTCTACTTACTCCATGGCGTTACAACCCGGGTGCGGTTTTAGCCTTCTCCAACACGCCTGTCCAACCTGACCTATCCGCAGTTAATGTCTACCAATCCCGAATTTTAAGGATCTTTATATCACAGTTCGGATTAGTATGTTGGGTATAGCATACTTGCAATGCCAGTTGCGACCGAACGCGTCCACGGGTTGCGGATAGTGGAACGGCCTATGATGCTTATGGGTTAGCTACGAATAAAGAATAAGTATTCGCGGACAATCTAGCTGCTGTGTATGAGAATTACTTTGGGGTGTTGTGTGAAAGCAGCACTCGATTAAAACTGAGTTAATGATTCAGTGATTACACAGTAAAGGCGAATCAGCGGCGCCAAGGTAACTGCTTTCGGCAGAGGTGATATACCCCTGTAAATGACCCTACGAATTTACAGAATGATTCAGTAGGTTGGACGTATGGTTAACTACCTCCTTCGGAAAAACAACCAGTTATGAACTCTACAACACGGCCTCGCATCGGGCAGGATAAACGGCAACGATCCCAGCAAAGAAAATTTAAAGTTTATATAAAATCTATTAATTTTAACAAAAGATTTAATTTTTCTTAACATTTTTCTATGTGTTTGAACATTTCGTAAAATATTTAGAAAATAATCAATTGTAGGATGCCTTGGGAACCAATCATTTAAAAATGAAACTCGTAATAATAAAAAATATGTTGTAGTCAATATATATATTTTATTTCAACATACTATGTATTGAGTCGAACGGTATCACACTTAATCCATCGTTTTTATTTATTCCAAATATTAGTTAGTAATTATTGTTAAATACAAATAATTGGTATTAAGCCGTTTATCATTATATTGTAGTTTTTATTATATTATATTATTTTATTTGGAAGGTCCGTACTATGACGACTACTACACGATCGATATTTAAATAAACACTTTTGCAAAACATTAAAAATTCACTGATTATTTCTATAATGCCTAAAGAAAACAATGTTGTATCGCCTTTAATCAGTGACAAAACCTGAGAAATAGTGTTTAGTTTTAAATGTCACTATATTTTTCTTATAAATATGAGCCAAAATTATGAAAAAAAATGTGGGTGTTCTAATTCTACCTAACTAAATTTGCCGTCAAATCTACTTTTTCTAATTATCATATTTTTTAATTACGGGTCATAGTTTTATCGGATTTCCATTTTTGTATATACAGAATGTCAAATTATAATCAATTTCCAAACTTTCCTGGAGGAGATTTTTAAAATCGATTTATGCGTTTACAAGATATGACCGATTTTCCAATCGATGGTGGAGAAAATTTAATGAAATTTGTGATACTGTATAAAGTTGACAACCAAATGGTATACAAAACATTTATACAGTATCATTATTTCATACAAAATTTCAGTGATTTCAAACATAAAATCGGTCATATCTTTTGAACGCTCGAATCTATTTTCAAAATCTCTTCTATGAAAGATTAGAAAAATTGATTATAATTTGTAATACTGTATAGAAAACTGAAAATTCATTTAACCTATTAAAAAAAAACCTCTCCAGATTATAAGAAAAATATATAGTGATATTGAAATCAGAATACATTTTTTCAATCTTTGGCACTATTTTTATTTATTCGTCAAAATGTCTTAAAATACAATATAATGAAAATAAAAATTCCGTTCTTCCTACACGTTTTAGAGAATTCTTGCACATATCCATAAAAGTTGATATACACCAGCAGTTTGCGTATAATATACAAATCTATTAGATTAGATTAGATATTAGACAAACAGATGAAAATTTAATCTTATGTTATAAAATTTTAAACACATATACTTTACAATATTTATCAATTAATTCAAAAATTCATATCACAAAAAATAAATAAAAAAATTGGACTTGTTGTTCTGATCAACCAGTTCAATTTTCTATATATCGTAAAACTGACAGATAATCTCCATATATTCCATACTTTTTCTTTATCAAATATAGCAAAAGTAACAGTAATGAAAGAATAAAATTCACTAAAAATTAGCTAAAAATTAAAATTCGAATTGACTATACGCAATTAAGAAAGAGTTTAAAATAGCTATGCCTCATCAAAGCCGAAAGAAAGAACCGAATAACTTTACTTTTTACAATTAGCACTAAATAACAATGTTTTGTTAAAAAACAATGAATGGAAAATATTAAGATACATTGTCAGCAAACATTTACATTGAAAAAAGCACAAACAATTACTTATTTCTGTTCAAATTTAAAAACACATTTTACTCATAAGAAAATATAATCAGAATATGTCAAAATAAAATGTGTTTTAAAATTTGTATATAATATATTACTCCAAGTGTAGTTTATGTCATCTAATAATCCTTCTTTACAACCAAGTTGGTAAATTACTCCGCATGGGTGTATATAACATTTTACCAATTGTACTGCAATTAACGAAAGATAGATGTTTTCAAAATCTATTATTTATTTAATGGGTGATTAGCCAATAGTGATTGTGGTGTGTGTAGACATTGTTAATCTTTGAGTAGTGTCCAACACCATATTTTCAAAGATATCTGTTATACGAACAAATCGCCACCCAGCAGAAAAATTAATTCCGAAAATTTTCTTATAAAAAACAGCGGGAATTGAACCCGCTATATTTCATGATTAATGATATATATTTCGGAGCTGTATCACTGCGCTACTGAGTGTTTTTTTTTTTAATAAGGAAAATGCATACGATAAACATGATGACTTTATATTTTTTTATGATTTCATAAATTATTTTTGTAAAAGAAAAACAGATTCGGTAGAATTCAGACCAATTAAAATCCTTGTGTTGTTTTCCAACTACCACTCCCAAACATTTTTAGAGCGAAAAAATAATTCAAAAAGTTAGTATTAAATTAGAGTTATAATTATAAAAATATGTGTCATATCATGGAATATATATATACTTTTTGATTGCACTCTGTATATTACGAAATATTATAGTGTAACCATATCGCGCTAATCCATATTATTGTGTAAATGCTAAAGTTCTATTTGAAAATTTGTTTATTTTTTAATTGAAAATACAAACTCGTAAATATGCGGCACATTTTATTTTCTTTTTCCCTTTTTTTTATGTATTAAATAAATTGTGAAATATTAGCCCAGAAACTAGTAGTTTCCGGAAAATTATAATTTTTTTATTTGCTTTTTTGCAGATTTACAAAATTTATTCAATTTCCCATGAGAAATTTGAAATAATAATCCAAAATATACGGCGATTTTCCGGAAAATTTATCTGGTTGATATCCTGAAATTCAAGTCCTAAATTAAATTAAACAAAATATATGAGATAAAAAAAATTAAATCAAATGGACTCTTTATAGAAATGTTTATTATCTTTAGAACAATTATGCGTTGAAAATTAGAAAGTCCTTCATAGATTTTATTGTAATATGCAGCGAGAATCGTTCATCTTTGCTACGTACATAAAGTTGTACTACCTCATTGGAAAATTTTTATCATACAATTGTTGTTCGTTGATTATGAACCAACGATTCCCAATCATGTGTATAGAAATTTATCTAACTTCAATAGAATTAATTGAAAACCACGCAAGCTTTAAGAAATAATGTCTTTTCTATATTGGAAAACCAATTTTTGTAACAGTAACAGTTTTCTTCTCATATTTTTCATCTATAACATTTTTAAAAATTAAATTCAACATACAGACCATATTATTGAAGTACAATATACAAAAAAAAACCGATCAGCATGTGTTCTATGGTCATAGAAAACGGTGACAAAATTTTACATTAATTTTTAAATAATTTTTAAGAAATTAGAAATTAAAACAATCACTTTTATGTAATTTTATTTCGAAAATTAACCTAAAATTTTTATAAACTATTTTATTGACGGGAAATTAACATAATAATGTCGTTCGCAAAATACCCTGCCTAAAATCAAAAATATTATAACAGAAAACAAACAAATTTTTATGAAAATTATTATTTTACAATTTATATTTTATTGACATTTTATGTTAAAGAAAAAATAATTAATTTTAAATTGTTGTGTACAGAGAAAAAATATTCCATTGCAATTCTATTATAATAAAATATATGGTATAAATATTATTTAATATTTTAAAAGTTATATATTCACGCTGGGGTGCATAAACTTTATAATTAAAAATATAATTTTATAATTTAGTTTTATTTTTCAATTCATCTATTATTTTTATTGTACGATATATTTGCAAAAGTCATAATAATTTAACATCTATTTAATATAATAATATAACGTGTTCCGTTTTAGAGTGTATTGTATATGAATATTTTATGTACAGGTATCCCTTGAGTTATGCTGTACTTGAATTGTATGGTTTTCGGGTTAGTGCGATCATCATAAATTTGCGACACTCTACCTTGAATTATGTGATGGTTTTTGGATTTATGCGATCTCACTATCAAAAATGAATATCTTTGCTACAAGAAAAGGTGAATTACATGAAATAGTCGGTATTTAAAAGCTAGCTTTGTTTCTTTATACATTAATGCAAATTTGAAGACAGCTTTAAAATTTCATAATGTTCACTGGTATAAAGGAGTGTGTCGAAAAATATCTACTTAAAAATATAGTTTTACCGTAGAAGTTTTGAAAACATTGAAATTTGATCAATTCTTATTCAATTATGCTCACATTTAGTATGAACTTCTATGAAAACGATAATCTGGGCAGTATTAAGGACCAGATTCTGGAAATATTAGAACTTGGTAAATTCTTATCCAATGTTGATCAAATTTATGTAGATGTATGATATGAATATATGCATAGTTTCTACTGAACTTCTTTGAAATCGATTTTCAGGCTAGTTTTATGGACAAGATTCTAGAAACTTATAGCTTGATCAATTTATTGTGGGAAAATTCTGGTGGCATCAATTTACTGAAACTCCAATTAGAACTATTCATTTATAAACCCATTATATATCTGTGTACTAAATTTGATCAAAATGTGTATAAGAATTGGTTAAGTGCCAAATTTTCAAGGAGCTGGACCAGGAAAATGTGTTGGGAATTAATTGTCAATTATATATCGCTTATGTACACACATATAACGCCGAACCAATTCCGGAATTTGCATTAATATAAAGAAATTATAAATTAATTTTGATTTTATCACAATTTACTATATCTTGAAGCCGCATTACTTCACTTTTGCTTCCAAAACTGCCAACACAATAATTATTTGAAAAAAATAATTGTCTTAAAATATATTAGAGAACTTATTAGCTTTGACACAAACTTTATATCATTTGTCTATGTGATATGGTTCTCGATATAGATATTTAAAAAAATATGTAAATTTAAGTCTGTTTAAATGTTCCCTCTAATTATGTGGTTTTTATGGATTAGTGCCGCGGTACGTAACTGTCGCTTAATTGATAAAAGGATACCTGTATATGACACATTGAAAAGAAAAAGGAAAAACTTTCCTCTTATAGTCACGTTTTCCCAGTAGACAATTTTCAATAAACATAAACTTTTATTTTTCGATTATCTGTTGTTCGTTAAACTCATTAATGAAATTTAAAAGTTTTTCCTGTATGTAATATTATATTTTCCATTTCTGTACATTATTATTTAAAAATGTGGTTGGTTTAAAAATAATTGCGGTCTTCTTTTTTGTATGTGTTTGTATTCAAGTATTATAATATTGAACTATATTTTAAAATTTTAGTTTATTTCATCAAATTTATTTAATAATTAAATCATTATACTAGTACAAAATATATGGGAAAGAATGATAATAAATTCAAAGTTATTATTGTTAAATCTGTCTATATCCAGATGACTCTAAACAAAGGTATCGCATTTCATATAAACGCAAATATAGATGAGGAAAACGTGGATAATCTTTTAATTGATTTATACTTGTGAATTCTTTGCAATGTGAAATATGAAAAAAAACACTATCTCCTTTAAAAAAAAAAGGGTTTTATAGAAACTTATTACAATTTTATAAAATCATATTGCAATTATTTTTACACCAATTTATTATTATTAAAAATATATAAGTTTTTGTCGTTATGGTATCATCATCATCATCATCGTCATCATCATCATCATTATCATCATATAATACGATGACAAAATGAATGTTTATCAAAGGCACAAAAGAACATAAAAAATGTAATTGAAAGATAAAAGAAATCACACCTTTCTTTGAAGTACACAGGATATAAATAAATATAAAATTGACTCACTTTACGTTACGCAAAGTTGTTTAATTAAAATTTAAAAAAATATAAAAATATTATATTGCTGATATGAAAAGATATACATTTATTCATAAATAATTATATAAAATTCATAAACGCGAGGGTTAATGAAGCATTTTTTAAAAAAAATTTTCTGAAATATACAGTCTAATTTTTATTAATTGAACCAATTAATATTTTTTCATTTGTAACTATGTTATAAAGAAAACGTTGATCATTTTTGTTTTAAAGCATTTAGATTTTAGTTAGTGTATGTTAAAAAAAAATAGGGATGTTCAGGTTATTTGCAAATAGTCTTGAAAAGCTGTAGCACATCTGAAATTGAAAATAATTTTTATTTTTGTGTTTTGTTGCTTCTACTATAATGTGATATTCAATATGTTTAAATAGTTTAATTTGCTTAAGACGATCAAAAAACGCATCAAAGGTAGCACGAACGTGATTGATTGGAATATCGTTCCATACTTACAGCAAATGATTTTTAAGGTCTTTCAAACTGGTGGTAAAGCACATCCCTACTCTCTAAAATATACTCCATATGCAGAAATCAAACGGAATTAAGGTCTGGAGAATTTGATGGCGACTGTTGTGGTGAAATAAACTGTGGAACATTTCTTTTATAACCATTAGTTGTGTTTTTTTTACTCTATAAGCTGGGTCGTGTTGAAATGTCCATGGTTGATTTTTGGAGTTTTTAGTTGCCCATGGTTTCAAACATCCCTACAATACGCGATTTATGTATTTATTCTTACTTACTTACTCCATATGGGCTTGGCGTTATAACTCAAGTGCTGTTTTAGCCTTCTCCAACACGCTGACCTATCCGCAGTCAATGTCTACCAATACCGAATTTTAAGTATCTTTATACCACAGTTTACTACATCTAGCCATTTTGCCTTTCTAACATTCTAAGATGTAATTTTTAAATCATTGTTCTGAAATTGCTGTTGCTTGAGTCGTTGCCGTTTATCCTGTCCGATCTGAAGCCGCGTTGTAGAAATCATAACTGGTTGTTTTTTCGAAGTTAATAGTTAACCATACGTTCAACCTGCTCAATCATTCTGTAAATACGTAGGACATTTACACGGGTATATCACCTCTTCCGAAAGCAATTATAATGGCGCCGCTGATTCGCCGTTACTGTGAAATCACTGAATCGTTAACTCAATTTTAATCGGATGCTGCTTTCTCACAACACCCCAAGGTAATTTTCTTATACAGCTGCCAGATTTTCCGTGGCTAATTATTCTTTATTCGTAGCTAACCTATTATATTATAGGCCGTTCCACTATCCGCAACCTGTGGACGCGTTCGATCTCAATTGGGTTTGCAAGTATACTATACCCAACATACCATCCGAAATATATTTATTTATATCCTTATATTAATTTTCACACCAGTCGCTACAAATACAGGTGGAGTCTTTCCATTATGAGTTAATATTTCCTCCGAAACTATCGCAGGAAGGATTTCTAGCGCTTGGAGAGGATTTCTTCACATACATTCTCTCACTTGCATATTATACCATTTTAGTACCACCCTAATAACAATTTGTCCGTACTTTGAAAAATGAGGAACATTTCCGTGGAAAAATTCACATCTGTATAATGGAAAAAATATATTGGAATTTGTTCAAACAATGTCCATAGATTTTCCACCTAATTTAATAGTATTTTATTTAGAACAATTGAAATCTTTGGATGGTCAGGGTAATATTTCCAACATATATCCGTGGTATTGTATTCATAATTTATTTCACCAATTATCCAAGACAGTTTTACAATTTTACAATTAAATTATTTTTTGCATAAGAAAATATAAATTATATACTTTTTATTTATTTCTTAAATATTTATTACATTAAATTTTGTTTCAACAAGATCAAACTGTTATAACAAAATGTTTGTGCGAGTGCACTTGTCACATGATGTATTTTTGTCAAAATCCGTGGATCTGCTTACAAAATATTATAATAATAATAATATATAATAGCAACGAGAAATAAATCTAAGAAAAATCCATATACATTATCATCGGAAATATATTTTGATAATCCAATGACATTTTTTATAAAAATCCATGGACAACATTGCACTGATCTAGTAAAATTCCAGCGGACATCCGTAAAAAATCCATGGATATTTCCTCGGATTGAAACTGCAGACGTCTACATATAATGCAGAAATTTTTCAGACAAACTACGGACAGTGTTACTAGGGCAGTTGCTGTTTGTTTAGAAATTCTATCACCACGTGGTTTAACACTATCCAAATAACATTTTATAGTACGTACGGTGTAGTACGGGTAACAAAAGAAAAATATAATTTATGGTTTTTAAATAACAATCTCTGAAGATTTTTTTCCTTTTTTTTATAATAGCAATTATAAAATTTCTTTTTTCTTCAATATTGATTTTAATAACTTGTATCGATGCGCATATATATGAATGTTTATGCTTGTATGATAACATGATAACAATATAATTTGCGATAATCCCATTCTTGATTCGATCATTAACTTATCTTAATTGTTATATAGACATTGCTTCGGTTAATTATAAACTACTCAATAACTTTCGATAATTCTCATTCTGTATTATTATTTAACATGTAAAGTTCAATTTCGTATAATTCTATAAATGTTCAAGATAAAAAAAAAACCCAACATATAATAACCTTTTTAATAATATGTTAAATATGAAAATTACCATAGTTATATTAAAATTATAGCATAACATAAATGGTATATATATTTCACATAAATGCAGATATAATAATAATAATAATAATAATAAAATGATAAAAGCTCTTCAGAAATCCCATTATAATTGAAATTGTTATATAGCTCGTCTCTAAAACAAATACTTATCCTTTGTTAAACCTATCTTCATATCTACATATATTCTATTCTGTATTCTATATATAAATGTGTAAATATTAAAATAGTATATACCATATACTAAATGTAGTACATAGTATAATAGTTAAGTTCTGTTGATAGGTATATAATACTATAGTATTTTAGAATTTATACATATACAATATTATAGGTAAAATTTCATGTTAACAGTGTTTACATTATGTTTGTTATATGTTTTAGTATGTGTATACAAAAAGCTATATGCGAATAGGATATTTTTTGAAGTAGATTTAACATATATATTTTCCATGTTATGTATACAAAATAAAATAATATTACTAAAAATTTATTGGTTTAGTAAATGTTAGTTATATAAATGTATGCGTTGAGTCTTTATCTAATATATCTCTATCCTATATATAAAATTGGGGGAAAGTTATATTCAAAATTTTCATATTATTTATGTAAGACTATTTATACGAAGGTAATCTTAAATGTTTTGGTAAATTGAAATAAATTACACCTCAAAATATACATTGAATATTTACAATGGTTTACGCGTGCATATTCGAAAACGGTTTGCATTCCCAAGAAACACGGCATAATACGTATTTCTTCCTATACAAAAATTCCATCAATCGAAATTTTATTGAGTCATAATTAGAATTATTTTCCATATGATTATTAAATACCACCATGTATTTATTTTTGCAACATCTGTAATAATATTAATAATTATTTGGTGAAATAAATACACGTACTTTATCCAAATGGTCCCATTAACTAACAACAATTCTATATATTGACTAAAGCTAATTTACAGCAAAATTATAACATATATTGAATGTATAATAGCTAAAACCCTATAAATTAAAAGTATCATGAAAGATAAGGGTTTTGAACAGTCCTTCAGTCTATAGGTCTGTAAAATCTTTTCATGTAACACATATTAGATTATAAAGAAACCTTCAAAATGCTTCCATTATTGGAAAATCAAATATACAATTAATTCATAAGAAAATTGTAAGTTAATTATATTATGTTGGTTGTAACATAATTTGACAATTGTCAGGGAATTGAGGCAATCGTGATGTTCACAATATAGATTTATAGATTATATAAGAATATAAATTATTAACAGAAATTTTGATTTTATTCCGACCTAACAATTCTATATTTATAAAGTTACTATATATTATTGAGAATATTTATGGGATATGCATGCGGCGGAGCGATATAGGAATAATTAGGGTGTATATAAGAAATTTTGTGAACACAAATTCGAAGTGTATAATTTATATCAAAACTTTAAGTTTAAAATTTCAAGAAAATCTTATATAAATATACTGCTTGTGTAATTTTAATGAGAATAATAGGGCTATATGCGTGAGAATGCACCATCAAAATTTTCTTTAAATACACTCACATTCAAAAAAATGTTCGATTAAATGGTACAATATATAACATCAAATTCGGAATCTTACAAATCAAATTAAGAATTTTAAGCGATACTTTTTGTGGATTTCTCAAATAATTAATTAATAAACTGCAAGAAGAAAATATAACTAATGCATGCGGTTAGTTTTGGAAAACGCAACAATTCACAGGACACAAAAAGTGCTATAAATATATATTATGAATCATACCTTAGTCTTTCTTTCGACATAATCATCAATGCTGAATCCAATTACGAAAAGGTTTTTTCTAAAACGAAATTCAATTCAAAGCACGAGAATTGTTTTTAGATCCTTTAAATAACCAAAATTTATTAATTAAGAATCTGTGAGGAGTATCAATCCTGGTGATTGTAGCAATTATTTTCTGGATATGACAATTAAAATTGTCATCAGCTGTTTGTGAACAACCTTTGCATTAAATTAAAGTTATGTTATTTTTCATTAATTCAATTCATTAATTAATTATAAAAATTTTTTTATCTATTTTTTCAACTGCGTTTATTATTGAAATACTGAATTTGATTTGGAAAATTCTAAATTTGATTTTTAAAATACTGAATTTGACTTTGAAAAATTCTGAATTTTATTTGGTAAATAAAAAAAACCTATAAACTGGAATAATTCTAATATAGAATTTATAGAGGGTGCGAGGAGGTGCTGGTTGTAAAAAATATTAGAGAAGATGTTCTATTTTAATTTAATTCAAATTGTCATTATATTATTGTTTGGCAGTATATACTCTTGACCTGAGCTCAAGGAATAATTAATTTTTTATACTAATTTTATGCATAATCTGGCACTTAAAAAATAGACTATATATACTGACTCGTCTATTTTGTGGTGTTTTTCAAAAATTTTAGGAACAATTATTTTCTTTTTTAAATTCTAAAATTTCATACACCTAAAGAATTAATTATTGCAAAAAACTATTATGATTAGTGCACTTAAGAAATGTGTTTTAATATGGTAAAATGGTGTAGATATAATTATTATCCGGAAACTTTCAAGAATACCTATATATTTATAATATTTGATTATCGTAGTAGGTGTAGAAATTGAAAATACCCTTTTCTATGCAAAACAAAGGCACTATACAATATTAATATTTCAATCAAAATATATGATTCATTGAAATTTACCACCTTCGTCTATCTTTTTAGGTAATTGTTAGATTTCTTGTCTGAAGAATTCCTCCGCTTTTGAGGTGATCCACTCATCGAGTCAATTTCTCAATTTCTGATGGTTTTATATAACGTAAATCTTATACGTTTTGAAGGGCTAACTGTATCAACAGCAATAAGTGGTAGTCTGAAGAAGTTAAATATCAGATGAATACGGCGGGTGGGTGATAGAACTTCCCAGTCATTGCAAATAGTTTTTAACAACATTTGTAGTTTGAGGTTTGGCATTGTCATATTAAAAAAATAATTTTGTTGTGTCTATTCATCCATTCAGGTCATTTTTCCATAACTGCTTGCTTCAAACGCATTAGTTGTCGACGGTAGACATTACTTTAGATATATTTTCAGTTGGTTTCAGGAATTCATATTGTACCCAACATTTTTTGGATCCCACCAAATACGCAAAACATAAACTCATCGGCCTTGACTGCAACTGCAAGCTTTTTTAAGCTTAAGATTCTCAATGTAAATCAATTTCATCAGCGAATTTTTTTTAAATGACAACAAAATAGTAATGCTTCCCGAAACTGTCGTTTATTTGGGTATAATACTTTTTCCGTTTTCCAGCGAATAAAAAACAAAGTTATTTATACTTTAACCAAATGTCATTTATTATACTATACGTTTTGATGGTTAAAAAGAGACTTTTCAAATACACGTAATGCCGATTCTCAGACATGTAATACATAAAGTATAAGCTATACTATATCTATTATAAAACGTCTATTTTCAACTTCTACACCTAATACAATATGTATTTTTATGAACAATGGAATACAACTATATATGCAACATTATCTATATGCAATATATATTATATAACCCCCTCTGGCTATAAGTGTGTCCAATATTTTAATGGCTGTACAATTCAATAGTAGTATAGTGTGTCAACAAACACAATAGAATCACCTTACAGAGAAATAAATACACATTGTGCGAATCACAAATTCTTTGTACTTTTATACTATAAAAGATTTACTTTCTTGTAACGTAAATAATAATAGAACTTGTACAGAATAACAAAAAATAGAAAAATAAATAATAATTACAACTTTTTTTCTTATATATAATAATAAAGAAATTCCCTTCAGAGAATTCATCTTAATTGCAATTTCGTCTTTAATTTTCATTATATAAATATACAAATAATATCTACTTATAATGTATTTAAAGATACAATAAAAATTACTCCCCATAACTCGAATTGCTCACATACGCGCACCAACATATACAATATAAGGGATATTATGTGTATAATGGCAATGGCTTAATGTTGTGGCATTGTTTCCGATTTTCAAATTGAAATACACATAAGTTTTGATCAGAAAATGACTTCATCAATCATTAAAAAAAATACATGTGTTTTGCAGCGATTACGAAATTTGTATTATTTTGCAATCCAACTTTGCAATTAAAATGTGTACAAACATAACATCCCAACTATCAGTAGGTCTATCTAATCTAACTCTATCAAAATGGGTGTTAAATTATTTACTTTTTTTTTCATAGATTGGAATAATTTCTCATTAACATACGATTGAACTAAAATTGTTACGAATTGATACGAATATACTTATTTTTTATTTATAAATATATTAATTTTAGATGTATTTGTAAAATTTTAACATTTTTATAACAACAACAAAAACGATATACAATTTTTTTTATCTTCTTAAATTTATACAATAAATTTTTTATTTTCTCTTTGGACAAAGGTTCAATCAACTGAAAATTATTGATAGCCTCTATTTATATATTATATGGGTTCAATCTCACCAAAAAAAAAAAATAAATGTACCAAATTAAATAGATTCAATTTAAAAAAAAAAACGTTATATGTAGCAATATATATTTTCTATATGTATTTATGGGGAGCGATGACATGACTGAGGACTGACATTAAGCTCTTCTCTTATACATAAATGTTTAATACATAATATTGTGTGTATGTTTCTATACAGGTATCTGTTGAATTATGCGATAGTTACCGCAGCACATATTCCAAAACCGCATAATTCGAGGGAAAATTTAAAAAGATTTTTATTTATTTATTTTTTTAAATATCTAGATTGAAAACCAGATCAGATAGAAATATGAAATAAATTTTGTATCAAAGATTAAGTCCTATAATTTATTTTACGATAATTGTTATTTTTTTGAATAATTATAATGCTGGAAGTTTTGGAAGCCAATAAAGTGGAGGAATGTATATAGCTTCAAAATATAGTAAATTAACATAGATTTATAATTTCTTCATTTATATTAATACAAATTCGAAAATTATATATAAATATAGAAGCAATTAGAAAGATAATAATAATCGATATTTCCCAAACCGTTTTTCTGGACGAGCTTCTTGAAACTTTTAAACTTATAGCTAATTTCTATGCAATTTTGATCAATTGGAATTATATGAACAAACAGTTTCTACTGAATTTCTATGAAATCGTTATTCTGCGAAGTTTTATGGGCCAGATTCTCCAAATTTTGGTCAATTCTTATCCAATTTTTATCTATTTGCTATGTTGATGTATATAATGGGATTATAAGAATAGTTTCTATTTAAATTTTATGGAATCGATACTTTGGGCAGTGTTATGGGCCACATTCTGGAAAATCCAATTTTCATCAAATTTGGTATATATAGATGTATAATGGGATTATATGAATAGTTCCTACTAAACTTCTATCAAATCTATACTAAGAGCAAAGTTTTCTAACTTGATCAATTCTTTTTCAATTTTTGGTCAAATTTAGTATGCAGATGTATAATCGGATTATATATGAATAGTTCTAATTGAAGTTTCTATAAATTGATGCCACTGGAATTTTTTCACAATAAATTGATCAAGTTTCTAGAATCTTGTCCATAAAAATGCTTAGAGTTTCGATTTCATAGAGATTCAGCAAAAATTATTCATATAATCCAATTATACATCAATATACATATACCAAATTTGATCAAAATTGGATAAGAATTAGAAAATTTCAATATTTTTACATTTATTCAGTATTAAGTAGTTGTTTTACACATTTTCCGTTATATCAGTCTTCAAATTTACATTAATGTGTAAATTATGATATTATAAGAGTTTTAATTTAATTTTCTATATTTTAGAATCTATTATCGATATATTAACTATAGAAACAACGCTTTCAAATTGCGTTTATGCCATGAATTTATCATTTCTGGTTGCAAAGGTATTCATTTTTGATAAAGAGATCGCATAAATCCAAAACCATGGCATAAGTCAAGGTAGTGCCACAAATGTATGATGATTGCAATAACCTAAAACCGCATCATTCAAGTACCGCATAAATCAAGGGGTACCTGTGTATATTATATATAATATATAGGATATAATACGTATCTAAGCTCACGATTATAAATATATGTAGATGTAGAAAACTGTTAAAGACATATACGAAAAGTTCTTTGTATCGTTCTCTAATATATTACTAACAATAAGTATATCCATAAAGAAAAACATTTTTGAAGAATGTGAAAATAAATTGTTTCTTAATTGATATTGAATGTTTATATTAAATGAAAATGGAAATTTTTCCTATTATATTTATAATATATATATGTGACGTATATAAGAGGGAAATATAAATTTATATATGTATATTGTATCCTATATTGTACATGTGTATGTGTGTATAGAAGATGAAGATTGTAAAAAAAAAAACTTGGAAATGGCTTTCATTATAGTTGATTAATTATCTAATTAAAAAGTATAATTATAGCATAAATTAAGAAAAATATTTTATTTTATCATTGTTTATTGTATATATTTTATTATTATTACTTATATTAAATGTATATTAGATGCGAAGTTTTAAAAGTTGAAAATAAATATTTAAATATTTTAACTTTAATTGTATATAGTGAAAATAATAGATATTTCACGTAAATACCTTTTCAATTAAGTATTATTATCATTTCTAAACTCACTATCTATATATATGCATATTTGAATCGTATATAGTCTTTATATTAGGTACTTGAATAAGTTTTTACCGTCACTTATAGTGAATAATTTTGTGTTTGTATATATAGAAATAAAAATATTTTATTGAAAGTATTTTCCATGTTTAGCTTTACAATACACAACATAAGCTAAAAAATATCGATAGGTTTCTGTTATTTGATTATTGATTTTGTGTCTTTCATTATAAAAGTGGTGTCCATATTTTTAAAAGACGTATATTGTTGTGCATAATGGAATCACATTTAAGTCAAAACTTTCATTAGAAAAGTTTTGCCATAGAATAGATATTCATACTCCTTACAGCACACAACGTAATGCTAACTAGTGTTCATCCGATGACGAAATTACATATGATTTAAAAACCACAGGTCACTATATAACAGTGAAACAATTCCAAAAAAATTTATGTTCATTTATTAAATTAGTTTTGGTTTTATTTTCTAAGTTACTAAAAATTATTATAACCTTTGATTCGTAATAAACAATAAAAAATGTAAAACACTAAATAAAATGTTTTATTATTATTTTTTCTAATACATTAATTTGCAAAAAGCTCGTTATTTCAATTACAAGGAGATAATTCACTTGTACAATGAACGATACATTTAATGTTTCTTTTTTCAATCAATTCTAAAAACATATGTGAAATGTATTTTCATGCAATATTGATTCGAAAAACTTTATATTTAATTAATTTCTTTTTAGTTTAGTGAATCACCTTTACGTCCAAGAAATTCTTTTAGATATAGCAAAGTATGATTGACACACTCAGTAGCTCAGTGGCATAGCACTGATGTTTATTAATCATGAAATACAGCGCGTTCAATTTCCTCTATTTTTCATAGAAAATTTTTCTGTATTAATTTTAATAATGAAATTATTCAGCTGGGTGACCATTTGCTCGTTTATCGAATAAAATGAATAAAACCGATAATTTTCGAAATATGGTGTTTAACGCTACTTAAAGATTGCTAATGTCTCTACACATAACACTATGAACTAACCACCCATATAAAAATTATAGAATTATGAAAACATCTATTTTTCGTTAATTGCCATACAATTATTAAATTGTTATAAACTCCCATGCGAAGTAATTTACCAATTTGGCTGTAATGTATGTGATACCATAAGCTCCACTTGGAGCAATATATGAGCTATAACAATAAAAATAGTAATAATAATTCGCTTTTATATTGAACGATACATTTAATGTTCAATTTCTTATGCAATTCTAAAAACATATGTGACACGTTTAATATTGGTTCGAAAAATTTTATTTGCGTTCAACAAATTCTTTTACATGCAATATAACATGTTTGCGTACTATCCAAAACTTCCAAAAGTAAAGCTAACTTTCCGATATATGTATCAAATGTGCGTCCCATATCAAGATCGATTATAAGAGTAATCGTATGGATGACAGGACAGTATATCATTCAAATATGTAAATAAAGGTATTATTAGGGATTATGGTTGTGTATGAAATTAGAAAGGGTATAATTTTTACTTTAAATAATTACACCACAAACCATTTACAAATTATAACAATTTACTTTAAAATATTTATATCAACTACAAGGTTAATTTATTATATTTTATTTCAACCTTTTGCCACGACTGTCTATATGTGTCTGGTCTTAATTAATCTTTCTCGAAAGATAAGAAATAAGCCGCGTCAGAATTCGTAAATGCGATCATTGAGTTCAGAAAAAGTGATGAGCACAAATGTTAGTTGTTTACTAAATAATTGAGTCATACAGTTATTTGGAATAAAAAGCTGGTTATCAAAATTATTCCAATTGAAATGAAATGCATCGCAGCCACCATATTGTGGTTAACCGTACGTTGATCGCGGTACTACTCGCGTAAAATTAGTCTCCAAAGGTATAAAAATGTATTAATGGTCACTGCTAACACCCATTTCAAATTGATATTAAAGCGCCGAACCGAATTCATCAATTTAGAAGCTGCACACAGAAAATGCAGTGTATAGTAAAGAGGACATAAACAGAAATGACAATTTTCAGAGTACTTGTGAAAATAGCCATATAGTCTCTTTAGCTCCCCATCAGATTGAGAATGTAAATATTAACACTCTTGTGGACAATTTAAATTTTCTCCATTTTTTTTCCTTTATAAACCCTAGCAGTAACTTATAATGTTTCATGATACATATTTCTAAATAAATTTGTGAAAAAAAAAATTGATGTTTAGTATAAAAAGGGATATTGGGCATCTAATATTTATTTAGCTATTGTTAACTATCGTCCGACTAGACCAAAATATATTTTTCTTAACAATGACTTCATCATTTTTTGATGAAATTTCGCAAACGACGAAAATAGCATGAAATTATATGTGTGTGGCTGCACGATGGTGGTCTTAATATTAAAAAAGACCAGTCACCACTATATTACCACATACATAACATTATATAATAGTTATCAGCATAAATTGTACGTCATACGTACTTGATTAAAAATATATATTTTCTGTATAATTAATTAAATTTATTTGCGTTTTATTAATGTGAAATAGTTTTGAACTGTTTAATTAGTTTCTTAATTAATACAAAATTTCATTGAAAGCACATAAATTTTATAAAAATTTAAACCATAAAATAAACTATACTTTTTTTTAACACATATTTTTAAATATATGTTACAGCTGCCTCGCATCAAAAATAATGTGTTATTCATGGTTAGAAAATAAGGCAAAAATTCAACGGACCCCAAATTTTATCAAAATACACAAAAAACACTTAACACACATATAATAAATAAACTTTTCACTTTTACGTATACACAAATACATTTTTATATATATTATTATTATTATTATTACAAAACAAACTAAACTTTCACTTTTCAAATAATATATTATTTTGTGTCCTTTTGCCTGATACGGCAAATGTATAAATAAATATATATAAAAATATTTCTTTCTCTCTATATTATCAATATTTTCACTTTAATATTATATTATATACAAAAATTTTCTTAATAAATAAAAGTTTGGCATATTAATGTGCCAGCAGTAGATAGCTTTTGTTGTGATGCCCTCGACTTTGAATAACTTTTTTCTATTTTATTTTTATGTAAATACAAAAATCTATACAAAAATTGTATGGATAAAACTCACAGACAAAACAATATACAAAATATTTGTTATCACATTTACATTTAGTTGTTGTGTTCCATTTGCAAACCATATAGTGATTGTGATTGTGTATGGGATAGTGGTACTAGTACACAGCTCCTAACCAGTTTCCAGTCCCATACAAGAAAAAATATTACAAACATTGTTATTCTAATGTAATGTGCTGTTTTTTTTTCTTATAAGGGGCTGTAGATCAGGCTGAGTACTGGAAGATCCTATATATGCGAATGTTTTCTAAATAATTACACATCTGCATTTGTAGTTTACATGTTAAAATAGATCATATACAGTAACTTACTCCTTCCAATATCTCTTTGTCGACGGAACTATATATTTGTTGTTGATTCTGATTTCATAAGCGAACTAAGTAATTTTTAATATTAAAAATACTATAGGAACTATTTTCGTCCCATGTCACTATACCGGAAATCGATCTCGCCGAGTGCACTTTACAATTAGATGTAAAGAAATAAATATCTGGATGTTCACTTTTTCTGTAATATAAAAGCAAATACATATATTTTTATAGAAATGTGGATATATTGCTATTATAGATTCTTATTTGAGTTAGTTTTTATACAATATATATATATTTTTTTATATGTATGTGACAACCAAATACGAGTCACCAGAGAATTAAAAAAAAAGAAGTAAAATTAGTATACATACAATAAATTTAAATTTTATTCTGAAATGTATTCATATACAATGAATAGAGCAGTGGCATGCGATGATTATTATTTCCAGGGAAGTTCCTGCCATAACAAACAATACAACCTCAACAATGCATTCAACATTAGCAATTGGTATTGTACAACTGCTACGTTGTAAACTAATTGTAAAATCTGAAATTCAGAGACTTAAACCTAAGCGTAATTTCCTTAATATTATTCTAAATTTTTCAATATATAATGGCTTATAACGTGATGTTCATCATTGTTGAGTTCATTTCATCCATTATATTTTAAGTTTATATGTAGGATTATATTCCTAATTGGTTTTTTTCTAAAATAGATTCAAAATTGGAATTAGAACTTCTACTAACTATAAAACTGTTGTGAGTGTAGTTTTAAAATTCTCTATCCTTTTTTCGAAACAATAAAAAATATCATGAAGAAAAACCAAGTCAAAATCATTCAATAAATTTATGAGACCTCTTGGATTTAGTTTAATTTTTTTTTTCCCATTTACTAGCATCGTTATATATATTGCTGTCAAACGACTGTATTAATTCAGCACGGAATGATCAAAAATTTAAATTAAAGTTTACCATTATAGTTCCCACTTGTTGGAATGACTATTTGTGGCTGAGCGCTTCAAAAGTATTGGCTCGTTTTATAGAATGGAGAAAGTACTTAGGAAAAAGAAGAAGAAGAAGAAGATTCCTAAAAATTTTATACTCTGCTATTTTGCTGCTTGATTTGAATAAAACAATTATGAGTCTGTGTGGGCCATACATAGCTTTTGGAAAAATATCTCTTAACCGCTCTTGTCAACCATTTATTTCTCTTGATATAACTTTTTGAATTATGGGCCATAGTTTTAACGGATTGCCAGTTTTTTGTACAGAATTACAAATTATAATCAATTTTCCATCTTTCATAGAAGAGTATTTTAAAATCGATTTACACGTTCAAAAGATATGACCGCGATTTTCTATTTGATGTCATTGAAATTTTGTTTGAAATAATGGTACTGTATACATTTTTTGTACCATTTGGGGGTGTTCACTTTATGCAGTACCACAAATTTCTTTAAATTTTCTCATTCTTTGTTTCGATTGGTGAGATATCTTTAGAAAGTGCGTGAATAAATTTTAAAAATCTCTTCTACGAAAGATTGAAAATTGAATTTAATAATTTGAAATGACCCGTCATTAAAAAAGATGATAATTCATAAAAGCCGATTTGCCGGAAAATTTTTTTCGCTGAACACCCAAATTTTTTGTAATAATATAGCGATATTGAAAACTGAATGCTACTTCTCAGCCTTCGCCACTTGGTCCCATTGGTAAATACATTTATTATTACAATTAAATGCAGTGATTATTTCGACAACGTTATCCAACAGAAATTCAGTGCATGGATTTTCAGATACGTCCTGGAATCGTATAAATCTTTCCAGCACATTTCGTGGGAGACGTAATGTTTCCAAAATACTCTTTCAATTCAGTATTATCACGAGCATTTAAATTAAATCAACAAAAAATTGTTAAAACATAGCTCTCGAAATGACCATCCAAAGATAGTTGTTTTGTATTCCAAATAATTCATTATTTTCGAATTTTTATTATTTATTATTTATTACTTTATCATTCTTTCATTTTGCTTTGATTTAGATATAGATGTTTTATTGACCATCAAGTCAGATTTCAATTCAGGCACCAGAATGAAACTTAAATGATCGCGTCATTATCATATTATGTGATTAGCCCATAATGATGTATGTGTGCAGACATTGTTAAACTTTGAGCAGTGTCCAACTCCATATTTTCAAAGATATCCGTTTTTCTTTTTATATTATTTATATATTATACCCAGCAGAAAATTGCAGTATTAAAATAAATACTGAAAAATTTCCTATGAAAAATAGCGGGATTTGAACCCGCTATATTTCATGATTAATAATATATATTTCGGAGCTATGCAACTGCGCTACCGAGTGTTGTAGCTGAGGGGGTCTACCTTTATTATAATGATAGCTGTTCAAAGCTATGTGCACATCAATGAGCCTTAATGATACAATTACACTTCTTAGTATGTATAATATTTTTTTCTGTAACAACAAATATACCAAATAGCAAACAAATCCAATCCAAAATAATATAGACAAAGAACAAATCGGGGAATAGTTGGGTGAATACTAAAAGTTGAATAATATAAAATACATTCAATAATTATTAAAATTCTAAACAAGAATAAGAGAATGTTCATAGAATAATTGTGTATAAAATCCAAATATTTAAAAATAAAATCAAATCGAAGAATTTGTAATTTTAGCAAATCTTTCACCATTCTGCGAGAGAAAAAACAAATTTGATTTTGAATTTCATATGTGCAAACTACAAAACAGGACGATATTTAGTGAAATTGATATATTCTGCTGACAAATTATAATTATTTTCTAAACTTATTTGAAACGTTTAGCGTTGCAATGCATCCGTTGCCACTGGAGCAGAGCATCTATAATCTATTCTATATCTACATTGTTATTGCTATATATTGTTATATAAGTTTGTAAAAATTTTGAAAGTACAAAAAATGTATAATTTAAAATCAATGCACATAATAATAAAAATTCTTTTTACATTTTGTTGTCGGTGTATGTGTACTTGAATGTATAAACATATCACAGAATAATAAAAAAGTTAAATATATGATTTATTGCAATAGTTTTATTGAGACTATGTTTACTATATGAATTGTATACTAAATAATTTATGATATATTTGTAAATATAGTGTATAAAATAGTGTTTTAAATATAGATTTTCTACAAAGATACTGTAGATATATCAAATAAACTATATTATACTCATCGTATATCGTATTGTTGCTATATATGCACATGGTTGAATAATTGGCTCCCTCTTGACAAAAATTATATTTTCATTTTACTCCAGAATTTTATTGTTTGTTATTATCTATTCAAATATTTATAGTTGATCTTATACATAAACTCGTATATTACTTTATTTTTATATTGCATATATAGTCTTGTATTTGTAGTAGTTAATGTTTTTGCTTTGTTTTTAGTCTACTCTATACTTTATTACTCATATAAATTTATTTTCATATAGAGTAGTGGCACTAGTACTCAGCCCCTAAAACTAATCTCCAGGCACCTAATAAGAAAAAATAGATCTTGCATTATGTACTAATAAGAAAAAATGGCACTTGCATTAGCACGTATTATTATTTGTGATATTTTTTCTTATAAGTTGATTGGAGACTAGTTAAAAGAGCCGAGTACTGGTGCCACTACCCAATCCATTTGAAAAAAATATAATACCGAAAAATAATAAGCCATTTATATCTATTATGGATGTAATAAATGCTGTCTGTATTTATAATTTGTGAATAATAAAATTGAAGGAACTTTATTTAAAGATGATTCAACATCTCAAATGCGGCACGATTTAACATAATAAAATAGCTATTTATTGTTTATATTTATTTTTTTTATTAACCCTTATGTGTCGCACAATCGTTTGTAATATTAGAAACAGTATCGTCCACTGTCCAGTCAGACACATGTATATTTTCAAGATATTTTGGTCATTTGTGCGTGTTTTTATACCAGTCTGTGTAGCTTAGGGTGTGTATTTGTAAATTCCAGTAAATTGCAATAACTTCTAGTAAATTTTTAATAAACTCCGGAAAATTCCAGTATTCGAAACACTGTATTTTTTTGGCTTTATTTAATTTTTAATGAATAATTTCTTAAATGATTTTGATAAAATTAGATTTCGTGACTTTATAATGGGATTATATATAATGAACAGATTTTATAAAATTCCTAGAAAATGATACTCACAAGTAGGGTCATTAACCCAGTTTTTCGTAACCTGGTGGTAAATTTGCTCAATTCTTATCGGATTTTAGTCAAATTTGATATATGTTTTTAATGTAATTTTAGTGTATGAACAATTTTTATGAAGTCAATAGAAAATAATATTCATGTAGGATCCACCAGATCAATTATCAGTAACCTGGAAAATTTGGTTATTTCCCGATCGGATTTTGATCAAATTTGGTGTATAAATTTATAATTTATAATAATAATTTGTAATGTAGAGAAAAAATGTAATCAATATTTATATATGAGAAAGAAAATTTGTACAGTTGCCAGGTTATCAGTTGCATGTATTGTTGGGCTGCTGTCCCTACCTGAGAATCATTTTCTAGGCACTTCATAAATATTGTATATATTATCCCTGTATGTCAAATTTGATCAAAATACGATAATAAATGACGAAAACTAATATAAGTTAGTGAAAACTGTGCATGTGACCTCAGTATCAGTTTCTAGAAATTGACTAAAAATTCTTCATATATAATCCTATATTATAAACTACAAAATTTCTTTAAAATCTGATAAGAAATAACCAAATTAGCCAGGTTACTTATAAATATTTTTTTGATCGTACAGACATTAGGTTGTTACATATAAACTGTCGGATGTTTTGTTGTAAATTTAAATAAGCATAATTTTTTTTCAAAACTATTTTATTAATCAAAGTAAAAACCATCAAAATCAACACATTTTTGCCAACGTGTTACTAGTATTTGGCTCTCTGGTGTCTTTATAAAAGATTGAAAGTCATGTTTTGATCTGCTCTACATTGATGAACGGAGAAAGTTGTTCAAATGTTTAAAAAAAGATATTCAGTTGGAGATATGTCCGGTGAATATGGTGGATGTGGTAGAAGATTGTATTTTAATACGACAAACTTATTTGCGACGATTAATGAAGCATATGGTCGTGCGTTCTCATGAAACAAAATGGGTTCCTTTCGGTTGACCAGTGTCGGCTGAATTTGACGTAATTTTTTATGCATAATTTCAATTGATGCAATGTACTTCTCTGGTGTTATTGTATAGCCAGCATTTAAATATTTCTAATGAATTATTAGACCACTATAAACAGTAATCATTACCTTTTTAGGATGTAGCGGTGCTTTTGGTGTTGTTTTTGGAATTTCATCTGAATCTAACCATTTCGCTGCACGACGCCTATAGTCATAAAGGATCAATTTTTCATCATAGATGATAATTTTGTTCAAAAATTGTTCTTTTTTATTTTTTAGAAGTAAAGAACTGCAGATTTCAAAACGATCTATTTTTTTGCTTTTCAGATTCTCCATCTAATGCAACATTAATGTTTTGAGCAGCTGCTGAACCGCTACGCCCACTTTTGAATTCGTAAATAAAAATAATACGCCGTAAATCGTGAGAATTCATATGTTTAGAATTCGGCGTCTGAAAAGTTACAATAAAAATAATGTATTTAGATTTCGTATTGGGGGAAAAATTGTTCTGGAAAATTCATAGATAGTATAGTTGTGCATTTTATCATTTTACACAATTAAGAGTAACATTTGTACATGGGATATAGGGTTGAAGACGTTGTCATCCGACATTTAAATTCATTTTCAAATTATAAACACTCAGAGTAGGCAAAATTTTATATATCAAAATTTCATCAAAATCTATGAAACTATTTTTAAGAAAAATATACTTAAGTCTGGCTGGACGATGGGGTACATATATTAAAATAAAACAAACGTGCTTATGTTTATGCTTATCTAATATATAATAAATATTTGATACCCGCAATATGTCCTTTTACTAACATTCAATTTTTTTTTCCTGAATTTATTCATAAATATGCAGTACAGGAAACATCAAGTTGCTGCTGTAAAGGGTAAATAGGGGATAAAGAAAATATAAGCAAAATTCAATTTTGTCTGGCCCGACATTGGTGTCCACATGAGTGTTAAATCATTTTATAATTTGTCAATGATAAAAACTGCAGTATATAACATTAAATTTAATTTGAAATTAATTATTTATACACCAAGAGCGTTGTTGGTTGATTTTATATTTAATGATTTAAATGATTATAAAAACTAATTTATGAATTGACTGTTTTTTGTAGAAATTACATATAAAATTAATATGTTAATACTTTATTCCTTAAATCTGTATATAAATTTGTAACTATTTACATATTTATTACATTATATTTAATAGTCGCTTATATATTATAGTTTTTAGTATACATTTGTATATAAATACTTATTCATTCCATATATAAATACAATACGTATACAATACACATATACTATAAAATTCATAATGTAATAAATAATTTACATAATTCAATTTGTTAGTTCATTTGCCATATATTATTTTCGTATGTAAAATATGTGCAATATGTATGAAAATATAAACAATGTGCACTATATTAAATTATATCAAAACCATTAGCCACAACTATGCATTTTACGGATAAAAGTAATATAGTCGTATTATTATACTATAGGTGTGGGTGTAGATAGAAAAAAATTCACTTTGTGTATTATATGAAAATATACTTGTTTTCTTGCATTTTATATTATAAACAAAGAATGGAAGTATATAAAATGGGATGTAAAAATTTCAACATATATAATCCGTTTTTTTATCGCGATATTATTATAAATATATAGACATGAACTGAATATCTTTCATATTTTATTATATAATATATAATATACGTCGTATATGTACAGCGAAGTATATAGAGGTGCAAGTATGTATATAATAATAGTCTGTCTATATACATAAGATTGTATATAATGTAGTATATAATATATATATTTACAAAATAGAATAAGCTTTATTTTCTACTGCTAATATATAGCGCACAGCTTGTTGAATACTAAGTAGATTTTCCGGTAACACAATTTAAATTGAGAAAGGATACTTACTCTATCTATATATAAATATATTGCCATTATTATGCGAGAACAACAATTTCAAAAAAATAAAAACCTTAACATAGTAAATATAAAAGAGTTTGCTATATTCAGATGAGGATATATCGATATTTTATCCTCTTATATACATTTACATATAAAATCTACACGGTGTTATATACAGATTTAAGTTACGCATAAGTACAAAATATTTTGAGATCAAAAGTGTGAATCTTTATCGATAATGTGTGTATAGGGATAGCCGGCGATTTATGAATCAATTTCTACTTCAAACGCTGTATCTTTAAAAAAAAAGCCTAATATATTTTAACGTTAATTATATGGTTCTTTAGAAAGGAATTTTTCACAGCTTAATACCAATATTTTTTTTTTTTTTTGGATACTTGGTACTACAACTGTCATTCTGTAAAAAATGTTATATCGATCGGTTGTGTATTTTTTTGTTTAATTTTTATTGAAAAATGTTGAAAATTTTTGCCATATTTTGCCTTTTTTACTTCCACGAAGGAAACTTACTTACTTAGACCATGTCTTCTCCAACCTTACCTATCCGCAGTCAATGTCTTCCAATCCCGAATTTTAACGATCTTTATATCACAGTTTACTGCATCTAGCCATTTTGCCTTTCTAACATTCCAAGATGTAAGTTTTAAATCATTGTCCTTAAATTTTCGTTGCTTGAGTCGTTGACGTTTATCCTGTCCGATGCGAGGCCGTGTTGTAAAATTCATAACTGGTTGTTTTTCCGAAGTTGGTAGTTAACCATACGTTTAACCTACTTAATCATACTGTAAATTCGTAAGGGTATATCACCTCTTCCGAAAGCAGTTATAATGGCGCCGCTGATTGGCCGTTACTATGTAATCACTGAATCATTAACTAAGTTTTAATCGGATGGTGCTTTCACACCCCATAGTTATTCTCATACACAGTTGCCAGATTTTCCGTGCACTCAAAAAAAAAAATTGTAATTCTTACAATTCGAAATTGTAAAACGAAAAAAAGTAAAAAAAAAAAAACATTTTTGTTGTTTTACAACGGAAATTGTAAAATGTTTGGTGTAAATTGTAATATTTAAACAAACATTTTAAAATTTAAAATTTAATTGTAAAATATCAAAAAATATTTTAATTGTTAATGTAACAATTTAAATTGTAAAAGCGAAAAATCAAATTTACAATTAAATTTTAGATATCGAAATAAACTAAAATGGTAACCTTTTCAACAATGGACCTTTCTATGGTATGGATTTCACATTTAAGAATACAACTGGATACCGACTTTGAGAACTCTCAATAGGATTTAAAAAGATATTCGATAATTCTAGTTTCTAACTCTTAGTTTCTAAATATTTCCAATATACGTCTAGCTTCTATAGTTACCTTTCTGTACTAATGAAAAAAGATAATAAGTCAAAAGATGCCCCATATTAACTTCTTATTTTGTTTTCAAACTTTATAAAATTTTTATTAACTGCAGACCTACGTTCTGGTCTTTTTTTTTTTTTTTGATTTTATAGTAAATCAGAGAATTTATTATATATAGAATTTATTTTATCGTCTTTAAGAAAAATTAAACTTCGTAACAAAATGTTCTTCATGTAATATTGAAGTATTTCTACATTAATTAAATGACGGCCGAAAACGACCCGCTAACGTAATATTAGTGGCTACAGATAATATTGTTATAAGGAATTAATTACCTCATAAAATTCGTTATGAAATGGCCCAATTGGTCAGCAAAACTGACTCGTTTATCGATTTTCTACCACTTCATTAAAATATCCTATATTTTCGAAGTAGAAAACACCTGAAAATATACTCAACAAATTTTATTGCAAAGAAAAGTAGATCTGCGTCAAACTTGTGTGAATGAAGATATTCAAACCAGATGCCCAGACCATAAATTTCCAGACTTAAAATAAAATGTTCCCAGAACATCCAGGCTTAAAATTGCAAATCATTTTTGTTTGTATTTAATTCTCTAAAATACATAGCAAAATCTACAATTTTATTGTAGTACAATCTAAATGCATAAATCCTTTAAAGATAATAAAAAAAACTTAAAAATAATTACTATTTAATTGTAGGATCAAATATTTTTTGAATGTGTAAAACAGTTATGTTTATGGAATGTGACAACTTTTACAATTTAATTGTAAAATAAATTGCACAGCAAACACAACATTGCAATAAATTTATTTCGGTATTCTCAGTCTCTCAGTTCAGTTCGGTTTTACGCTTGAAATTGTTAACACACAAATTTATGTGAAGTTTTCTTTAAATAAATTAATTAAATAAAGAATTATTAAAAGTAATTAAAAAAAAAGTGTTTTTTGTTGGTTGATTGTTAGTTAGCGTAAGTAAAATATATTTTAATTAATATTTTGCGGAATTTTGAAAATATTTGGTTTGTGCGTTTTAAAAAGTATTTTTTCAACATAAAAAATAATTTTAGCATTGATAGCCATAAAAATGGCTTTATGATAAATGAATATGTGAATATATTACTAACGCAAAAGGCGCAATATGTGAATAAGTGAATAAGTGAATATATAATATAAATTACTCAAGCAGATAAGATTTTTACAATTTAATTGTAAATATAAATTGCGTAGCAAGCAAATTCTTGCGTAATTGCTTGTAATTTACATTTACAATTAAATTGTAAAATATATATTATAATGATTCTAGATACCATATTGTGTAGTTGTAAAATAACATTATAATACCTAATATAATAACAATATTTGATTTTTAAATATTAAAACATTTATTAGTGTGTTTTTTTTTTATAATTTTAAATATATAATACAGAAAATAAAATTAATAGGATATTTAACAAAAAACTATAATAAAAATAATTTCAAACAATTCAGAATGGATCAAGAAACTGCAGGTAATTTAATTTTTTTTCAATTAATTAATTAAAAAGCAATATTTTTCATATTACTTAAAAAGAGTTTCGCTATGTAGGGTAGAAGTACCAGTAACCGGACAGGCAACAGTAGACTTACACTTAGTGTTAAAGTAAAAAAAATGATTTAAAATATTATAAATAAGAATAGGTATCCCATGAAAGATTATACATGTTATATTTTTCTAATCGAGTACATGGTGCTAAGCATAAATGGTAAAAATATTTTGGAACTTCATGAAAAGGGAGAAAATCTAAGATTTCGAAAATATATCTAAAGAAATTGAAACATTATTTCCAAATGAAAATAAGGTATATATTTTTATATTATATAATACATAGAATTGCATTGTTTGCATTTATAGTAATTCAATTTTTAGTCTAATTACTATATAGCGCGAACCTCTTCCACCCAACTAAAAGGAACGTTATTTACAACTTACCATAATCGTTTAAGAGAACTTCGGAAGGAAGGCTTAAGACCTAGGCTGAATCAAAAATTTTTAAAAAACAGTCAGCAGTCCAATAACGAAAGTAAGAAATACAAAATACATATTTTTCTTTCACGAATAAAAATAATTCATTTTCAGATAATAACAACGTGACATCAGAAGAATTGTTAAATGACAAAGAGTGGCTCTCGGTGCATCAGAGTCCATGGCCTAAAGTGGAACAGAAATGGGTAGCTACTGCAAAATTGAGGCGATCGGAAATTTTACATTGTAAGGTTACTACCATTTCAAAAATCATAAATGAGTGGCCACGATATAAGAATGCATACGGGTACCGATTGGTAAGTTCACAAATATCACTTTTCGTGATTATTTTATAATATAGTTTTTGTTTTCTTATGATTTTTTTAAGTGATGCCAATTGTATATAATATGAACTGTAAAGTCTGATCATAAGTATGCAAATACAACGTTTTATTAAGACTACGCTCTATTACATACAAGTACTTAAAATATACCAAAAGGAAACCAATATTGTTACTTGTATAATTACAATATCCAAATATTGTTAAATTTATTGTCACTATAAGTTACAAAAAATTACATTTCTTCTTAGACTTATTGATTTATACAATTTTGTGTTTTGTAGATCGACATAGACTTCCAAAACCATTTTAAAACCAATTTAAATTCAATATTGATTAATTGGATCAAATTTGAAAAACCAATAATAAAATTAATGAAAGATCGTGTAAAAGAAAAACAGTACAAGGATTTATATGACAAAATTATAAGCTGCCCTGAAAGTAAGTATATCGATGATATTTATTAAAAAAAAAAAATAGAAAAATATATAATTCTAATTTTAATTTTTACAAAATTTTTAGACTCAAAACATATCATAATTTTAATATTATTGCATATGTTGTTGACACCAAAAACACCAGTAACAATCAATAGCAATTCAAAAAAAATTAAAAAAAGACCAACAATTGCCGATGCTATTGATAGTACTTTAATTATTGTTCAATGTGTCAATGATGTGAAAAAAAAGTAGAAGAAATACGAAACCAGTATAACAGTTGTTAAACACAATGCAACCGTTTTTAATTATAATTGGATCCATTGAAAAACCTGAACAATTTTTAGTTTATTTTGACGACATTTTTTATACGGCTACACAATTTCTTGATACAATAGATATATCATTTAAAATTTATAACGTTTTTAATCTAGAATATTCAACTTTCTTAAAAAACGTGTGGAACTTCATTCACAATTTTTTTTTCATTTGGATACACGTAATGAAAATTCATCAATTTATAAGCTAATTTGAGACATTTCGAAATAATAGTTAATTTTATGTATTGTATATAACCATATAAAAATAATCATAATTTACTATTAGTTTACTAAAACAGTTAGTTTATATTTTATAATATAAGAAATATTAATTTAGTAAGTTGCCATTATCATATAAGTATTCTGTCATAATCGGTATATCAGTATCCTTAATTTATTAATGTTATACTATTATATTACCTATATCGTTCAATAACTTTAATAATTTTAAATCATATTCATAATGTTCGTTTGCTATATTTGTAACATTCAATTAACACAAGTAGATACTTTAATGAAACATTTAAAATATCAGCATATGCTTCAAGGTAATTTTCGTTGTAAACAGAATGATTGTGGTCAAATATTTCAATTTGATAAAACTAAATTTATCATATTTTATATTTAAATAAAATAGCATTAACAAAGCCAATTAGTTTTTTCTTTATTTTCACTTTAGGTAGTTCTAAAATGGTTAAAACAAAAATTTACTATTTCCTATCTATTAATACTAAATACAACAACAAAATTGGTGATTATAAATAGTTAATTTTACAATTCTTTTGCAATAATCTGGCCTAATTTTACTACTTCATATTAAAAATAACAATTAAATTGCAAAATTTAATTGTTAATTTTACAATTTTTTTGTAGTAATCTGACTTAATTCAGCAATTTTATTTTAAAAATAGCAATCAAATTGTAAAATGTAGACTGTAAATTTTACTATTTAATCGTAAAATTTTGACAAAATTTTGCAATTTTATGCTTAATATAACAAAAAAATTGTAAAATTTTGAATATTAGTTGATTGTAAATTTAACTATTTATTTGTAAATAACAGAAATTATTTTTCAACTTCATACTTAAAACAACAATGAAATTGTAAAATTAAGGAAATTATTTAATTGTAAAATTTACTATTTATTTGCAATTCACTTTTTCTCTCTCTCTCAATTTTTATTTCATTATAAAAAATACAACTAAATTGTAAAACTGAAAAAATATGTTTTACTAATAAATTGTAGAATTTACTACTACATTGCAAAACTAAAAAACGTGATTAACTATGAGCATTGTTAAATTTACAATTTAGTTCTGTGCTGGTATACGACAACTTTTATTGTAAATTTTACCGTAGTTTATAGTAAAATTTACAATTTTTTTCTTTGGGTGTGGCTAATTATTCTTTATTCGTAGATAACCCATTATATTATAGGCCGTTCCACTATTCGTAACCTGTGAATATGCGTTCGGTCTGAATTGGCTTTGCAAGTATGTTATACCCTAAATAACATCCGAACCACGAAGGAGCAAAAGGTTCAAAATTTATTTGCTGTGTATGGTGACAAAAGAACGACAGCATTAAAGATCGCTGCCAAGATTTCGTTATGCTTAGATTTCTCACTCAAAGATGCACAACGTGCATGTTGTCCACGTGAGTTGGATGACGGCTAAATCAAAGCAAAAAACGATGCGGATCAGCAAAATATATCACATCCTTACATTAAAAAACGTTTAAAAACAACTTGGATATGAAAAGAAACTCGATATATGGATTCGTCATCAACTTAAAATATTCACTTACCACAACGCATTTCCATTAGCGATGTGCTTAGGAAACCTAATGAAAATGATCCATTTACGACGCGATTGATAACTGGTGATAATCAAGGAAGATGAACCAGCGCATACAACATCTAAAGCTGATAAAGCTATTTTGACCCAAACGATCCATTCAAATACTACAACTAACCAAATTGAATAACGCCATTCATGAAAAACTACCAGAATTAGCAAATGGTGTTGTATTCCACCAGGACAGCGCAAGGCCACACAAATCTTTGGTTACTAGTCAAAAATTATCAGATCTTGATTAGGAAGTGTTGCCACATCCACCATTTATTCAGACCTTGCATTAGATTATCATATTTATATTGCAGTTTGCAAAACTTCTTGCATGGTCAAAATTTCAATAAAGATGCGATGATGTCAAAACACAATTGGTTTAGTTATTTGATAATAAGGACCAGAATTTCTATGAGCTCGGATTCATGAAGTTAACAAAAACATGGCAAAAGGTCTTCGAACAAAATGGATGATACATTATTGAATAAAGTTTTCTAATTCTTTCAATGGTAAATCTATATTTTATATAACTTAATAATATCTTGAACTTGACTTAATTTGTGTTAAAAATTTTTCTTAAGCAGAAATTACTAATGGTTCATATGACCTCTGGTTCATATGACCCCATTTACCCCTCAATATATAATATATTTGTGTAATCGATAAAATATTGTATGTAGACCTATACAATATTGAATTGAATTATGTTTTTAAGAAAATGGATTTTCTTTAATGGAGCAAAGTAAAACGATATATTTTTTCGTGAAAATTGCCTTTAATAAATTAATGAATATAAAAATATATGGAAAACGCATTATACTTACTCTTGAAACTGGAACACGAATTTTCAATTATGAGAAAGTGTCCTCCTATATGATACTTACCTAGGACGAGAATTAACTGCCAGATTGCGAATAAAATTTCTGCAATATATGTGGGTGGTGTATATTAGAAAAAGTATGGTATCTTGCATCTTTGTAAGTCTGTACGATCTATTATAAATATTTTGAAAGAATCTATATTATTATTATTATCATAACAATGACAATTACATTAAAAGTTCATTTTGAAAAATTTAAAAATTATCCATTTATTAATACAATGTCTGAAGAATTAAGATGAATCATATCATAAATTTATTATATGAATTGCATTTCTAATTGCCCGGCTTTACGAGCTTAACATGTAAATTCAGCTTATACTCCAGCTTATATACATAACTTCGGTTTTATCGAACGAGTTTAGGCACTAATAACTATATAGAGAGCTTAAGGAGGAGATTAACTTAAGCGGTGGATTGCGAAGGTTAAATTCTATTTTTTGATAATTTTCTTCAAAATTAATCGATTTGCTTATATTTATTTTAACTATATGACTTCGGAAATGAATCCAATTGTTTTTATATATTTGGCAAGACGAAAAAGTCACTGGGTGCCAAATGTGGATTATACTACGGTGAAAACGTAGTTCGTGTAATTTGGCCATTACGATGCTTCTACTATATTATTGTTGTCTGATATGTAGTGTATTGACCTATATTAACAGTCATGAATCGACGTAAAACCTCTTTCGGAATACGTTGTCTTGCAATGTTGGGAAGTGGTTACACGATTGCGATCGTTCCGTACGATATTAAGAATTTTTCCGATCATTTCTTTAGGAGTCACCATTTTTGTACGACTTTGGTAGTGCGATTTTTTCTTTACATATAGTTACACCGCAGCGTCTTCCGCAAAATAGTGCAAATACTTTTTATTTGCTTTGATTTTACAAATCTATTAAATTCATATATTAAAGTTTATGTTACAAATATTCTCAAACTGAATTTATTTGTGATATACAATTTCATCATTTGACTGGAATGTTTTACCATATTCGGCGTACCTCAATATTATTGTATATAAAATCAAATATTATATATAACTTATCTTAACTTATGCTCTTGTATATACGAGTATAAATACACATCATCGTCCTATCACATACCGCATAGAACTATATGTTACCTGTTCGTAAATACACGGCCATATACAATATATCAGAATTCAGACATTTATGTGTAAAAAATAAATAATATACCATTTTATACAAATTTATGAAAATTTTATAAAATTTATTTTATATTTTGCTTGACTAAACTCTAAAAAACATTATATATATTGTTGCGTGGCAACAATTCTCGAGAAGAATGTCAAACATATAATTTGAGAAGCTTTAGTTAGTTGATTTATATGTATTTCAAAATTTGATTAAAATATATAAAGCTTAAAAAACATGATTTATATATAATTTCGTGAATACTTTATTATACAATATATTCAGATAGATACAGTCGATTCGCTCTAAAAGAAAACCCTACTATAAGCAAGACAATTATGGTTTTTCATTTATAATTTTTGGTTTATATGTCAAGTGGTTAGTGATTACTTCCACAAATATTACCAAAATTTTGGAGACAGCGATACTCAGGTCAGCTATCTTGATATTCTTTCCGGTACCTGTTAATTTAAACATTTATTAACCGATTTTGATGATTTGCATGTAGTTTAGAATTGGCATTCTTTAAACAGTTCCTAAGATAATTCCGGGCACTCAGGTCAGTTAGCCTGACTATATAGACTCTTGGAACCTGCTGAATTTGGTTATTTTTCAATCAAATTTCACTAAATATAATTTATACCAAGATTCTAGAATAATTTCTACTAAAGAAATTATGTCAAGCTAATTACCCGCATGTTGGTTATCCTGACCATTTTCCATCAACCTGATGAATTTGGACATTTCTCAATCAAAACAAATAATGTTAGCTGTGGCGACGGCTGAGAAGTAATATTCAGTTTTCAATATCGCTATATTTTTCTTATAACCTTGGTGAAATTAGACTAAATTATGAAAAAAAATTTGGGCGTTCACCGAATTAAATTTTCTGGAAAATTGACTTTTATGAATTACCATCTTTTTTAATTAGGGACAATAGTTTTAACAGGTTTCCATTTTTGCATACAGAATTTAAAATATTATTCAATTTTCAATCTTTCATAGAAGAGATTTTTAAAATCGTTTCACGCTTCCAAAAGATATGATCGATTTTCCAATCGATGGAAGAGAAAATTTAAAGAAATTTATTGTACTGTATAAAGTGAATACATCCATCCAAATGGTACAAAAATTTATACAGTACCATTATTTCATATAAAATTTCACTGGCATCAAATGGAAAATAGGTCAAATCTTTTGAACGTGTTAATTGATTTTAAAAATCTCTTCTATGAAAGATAGGGAGTTGAATATAATTTTCAATTATGTATCTAAAACTGAAAATACGTTAAAATTATGGCCCATATTTCAAAAAGGTGATAATTCTTAAAAGTTGATTTTTCGGCAAATTTAGTAAGTGGACATTCCAATTTTTTTTCATAATATAGTCTACTTTCAATTCGTCTACCAGCAAAATTTAGTGAATAAGCCAATGCATTTATTTTAATGTGTTTTTCTATACAAACATTATTAAATGAACTTCAATGTATTGTACATTTAAAGTAGTAAACAAAATTGTATAATCATTTTCCTAGTAATGGGCAAATATCATTATTCGTGCAATATAAACGCTAAAACTGACACGAATATCGGATATTGTGCTATATAAATATGAATTACCACAGTGAATTTAAAGATTAAAATAGTATTTAGAAGTTGCTTAAAATAACTGATTGATTTCTAGAATTTCTTTAGTAACTGTTCTTAAAATATTACTATGAATCTACTTACAAAATTTCGTAAAACTTGCTTGAGAAATATCCAAATTCATCAGTTTCCAAAATATCGATATTGATTGGTCAAGGATAACTGAGCTGAATATCGATTTCAAAGATTTTTCTTAGAAACTTTTTATAAAATCCCAAATTTAAGCTATATAATCAAAATTTCATTAAAATTGCGTTTTAGAAAACGACCAAGTTATGAAGAAAACAATAAGCTATAAGTAAAACGCCTCTACAAACAACTTCTTCGAAACTTGCTTATAATGGAATCGACTGTATGTGAATTTACATATTATATACATTATACTGATGCACATAGACGGTATGTTTAATATAATGTATTTATGTATTTATGGAGATACTTGTATTATAAAGTAAAGTATCTTCACGATAATGCAATATATTCTGTATCTCTAACTCTTTGTATGAATAGCATAGTAAAATACTATATTATATTCATATAAAGAATAATTATAATACTGATGTAAATAATATATAATAATATTATTCAGGTGCATGATTATATAATATTTTAATATAGGATTTATAAACTTGCAATAGCATATCTTGTTATAATAATTTTGATATTAATCTATTTGTTATTATAATATAATTTATAGTATTCTTGTTGATTCTTATTATATATAAATTGATAATTGTTTCCCAGAAGTGTTAATATAAATTTATTAGTCTTTATAATTATATGTATACAAACAAGTCTAAGTTGATTTACGATTATTTGTTGTGCATTGTTGTACTCTATATAAAAGTTATGCTAAATTTATAATAATATTGTAATTAGATATTTTGTTTAATTTCTCATCAGTTTTATATTGTACATATTTATTATTAAAACATTTGTTATAGGAATCTCTAGTAATAAATTATATTTTGATTGGATATAAGTCACTACATTATATATTATAGGTATATGCAAATGTATGTATATAAATCCTTATTCTTTAATTTAAATAATAAATACACATCCACACATTATATATATAACACAACAAAATAATAATAAGTTACACACAGTTCATTTAATCTGAAATCATTTTAAAATTATATACATTTTGCGATATATTCATTCTTTCGTTTGATCATCTCAACATACAATTTTCCACATTTATAACTATATCCGGTATATTATGTATCGCATACAGAGCGGTTCACGGTAACATGTACAATGCTAAAACGATGGACATTTATATTATGTATTTAAATTCAATAATTTTGATCCTTTACGACTCTAAATATATATGAAAAAACACAAAAAAATATATGAAATTTTAATCACTGACTCTTTTTGATACGCACAAACACACTCAAAATGTGCTTACATATCTCTTTCCGCCTTCCCCAAGAAAAAGGAACACAGAGCTTACACAATTGTGGTACTTGGGGCGTTGTTAATTTTTTATTACATTTTGTTTATTAATTATTTCACGTTTAAAAAGTATCTACCCTAGTAATGCTGTCCGTAGTTTGTCCGCAATATTTCCGCATTATATGTAGTAGTCCGTAGTTTCAATCCGAGGAAATATCTATGGATTTCTTATGGATGTCCGCTGGAATTTTATATGAAAAGTGCAACCCTGTCCATGGATTCTTATAAAAAATGTCCCTGGATTATCCGTGTATTTCCGATGATAATTTCTACGGATTCTCCTTAGAAGTATTTCTCGTTGCTATTATTCCACAGAATATCCATAGAATTTATATTCATAATTTTTGTGAGCAGATCCACGGATTTCGACAAAAATATCTTTGGATTGGACATGTATTTTGGCAAGAAATATCCGTGAATTGTCCGTATTAGCAGAATACATTTTCTTATGACGATGTTGTCAAATCGCGGTTTGATTCAGCTTTTTACCGATACACCAGAAGTTCTATGAGCACGGAATGCATATGCTGCTCGAACAATGGCAAACATTTATCGATTGTTCATTTTTTTTTTGTAATAAACAAGAAAAAAGAACCGCGGATAAAATCCATAAAGAAAAATTTCTCGGAAATATATCGATCTGAGTTGATGGTTGTTTTAAATATTATGAAAATAAATGAAAAAGAATGAGGATTATAACTATAGATAAGCGAAATATTCAAAATTTGAACCACTGTCTTGGATAATTGGCGAATTAAATTATGAATATAATACCGCTGATATATGTTGGACATGACAATCTAAAGGATTCAATTGATCTAAATAAAATACTATTATATAAAGTGGAAAATCTATGGACATACTTATGAAAAATTCCAATATATCTTTTCCATGGAAAACATATGTATTTTTTCCACGCAAATTTTCCTCATTTTTCAAAGTACGGATAAATTGTTACTAGGGTACACACAGAGTGTAAGTCGTAAAGTGTTAAATATATGTATAAATGAGAGGGTAACCATGAAAATAAGCTCCATAACAACTATTTTTCAACATATGGTAGAAGGAGATTTCAACTCAATATAAACTGCATCAAATTACTTTCAAGTTTTTTGATTCCATTTGTGAAATAAGATTTTTCTAAACTTTGGAAATATACTTCAGTTTCAATAAACATATTTTTTACCAGTGTGAAATTATTTTTAGATTTGGCAAAAAGAAACAGTCGCTGCTGGAGCTAAATCTGTTCGTAATTCTTTCAATTTTCATTCAATCAATACTTCAGTGTGTGATGATTCTTGATTAAAAATTACTTTTTTTCTCGCTAAATGTGGTTATTTTTTTTTTGTTTTGATTTAATCACTAAATCCGATCTAATAATGCACAATAATTTTCACAATTGATTGATTTTTCTTTATGAATGGAACCGATGAATATTTTATAACACGTTCATCCCAAAAAAAACAGTGGCCATAACCTTTCCTACTGACTTAACAGTTTTTGCGTTTTGATTTTTATTTGGGTTCTGATATGTAAAGTGATGGATCAATGTTTCATCATGTAAAAATTGTTATTGAATCAAATTTAGAGATCGAAAAAAAACTCCTCACAACGTGTTTTATGAATTATATTTTTGTAACAAATTCATTAAACGCTACAGCCGTCATACAGGCAGCTGTTGCATGTGTGTGTTGATCATGAGAAATATCCCAAATTTCATGGATTTTTACATTATTAATAAGCTCACAAAGTTTTATACGACTAGATTTTGTCGCTTAATTCAATATGTGGTTTATGTTTTCGATAGTAGTGGCTGTTTTTTGCCTTCCTGAACGATGTTCATATTCTTAGATTGTATGTGACCTCGCATTTGGAAGTGTTTAATCAATGAACGAAATTCTTTTTATTTCAGGAAATAATTAATTAATGTTTCTGAAATTTTGATACATTTTGACTTATAAAGGATAATTTTAGTGAACGAAAATTTACATTTGCTACTAGTGACAGTGAAAGGTTCTAGGGAGCTTATTTTCGCGGTTGCCCTCATATAAATTAAAATACATGGTAATTAGGCATTTATTTCTAAATATATGAAATTTTATAATATGGTACAGGATTGGAGACAGTCTAGTATTTTATCTTAACATTTGTATCCTTACTCTACGCGGACACTCTACTACAACCTATCTATTTTTTAACAGCGTCTATATGGAGTCACATATTTGTTTGTACACTCCGATATACATATAATTCCCATGTTCCAGTTTCTGTGTACCTGTCGAAGTGAAACACTACTGTACGTGTATCCAAAAATTACACATATACATACATATTGTATATGTAACAACTATATACTGCACACAGACGTGTGTAATATTCTTTAATGTAAATTTATTGCACCATAAATTCCAATTACGGTTTGGGGAGAAAAAAATTGCTTTACCAAAATACAAAATACAGAAAAAAAAAAAAACAAAAAAGAACAACGAAAACATTTTTCAAACTAAAGAAAATATTTGTTAGTAGGTGCTTTATAAATCGATTTGCAATATAATACTTTGATAAATGTATTTAATAGGAGGAGGTGAATGATTTTCTAACTTTATATTTTTTTTTTAAATAATATGTTTTTTCTACAACTTCTTTTTATTGTATGTGGATGAATATGCGGATCGTGGGTATAAGTTTTTGCAAGGTTAGATATTTTCTTTTTATTCATTTTTTTTTCTCTCTCACAAATTTACGCAATAAATTCGTATTCGAAATGATTTCACATTAATTTATGTCATTGATAATAAGACGTATAGTACAATGCGAATATATTAGTAACTGCGATAAGAAAAATGCATATAAAATAATAATAATATAAACACTAATCTGTTTTATAGTAAAATATGCTTAATATACTTTATTTGGAATATAATCAGGAAACAATTATTTTTTAACTCAAACTTTGCCAACGTTTTTTTCAACTATCTATAAGTCGTCACTGTTACATATAAATGTCGGATAGAAAAAGTAAAGTCAATTAGATTGTTGTGGTGGAAGTGCTGCGACTATTGGTTTATTGGATTTATATATATATATACCTTTGCAGTAAAGTTAGTAAATGACTGTATGTCATACAACAACTCACCAATTGGTCTGCAATTATATTTCAATGAATGCTTTATTTCTTCAATTATGAATATTCAAAGTTTTGCTGATCTGATAAATAACTAGTTTTTGAATAAATGTTTAGCATTTGTTTTCTTGTAATATTACTTATTTTAATTTTCTCTTCCAGATCATACGACACATTGAGAATTGACCCCAAATACTTGAATGATTGCTCTATTTCAAAATTGTATTCATCAATCACAGTGACGTTTTGCCAGATAAGAAATCATTTCTTTCTATCAATTGTTGGATGATGATGATTTTTAAATGGAAAATTAATTTCCGGCAAATGTCAGATACTTTATTTGCTGACTTGTAATTAAACTGTTTTGGTTTCCGTATCCATAAACCTTTCATTGACGTACAAGATTTCTTTTCCCAATCCAGTTAACGTCATTTGCGAAAGCAAATATTAGCCTTGATGTGTAAAAAATTGTTCCGTTCCAGTTTATTGTGATAATGAACTCCAATTACTTTTTCTAATGCAAATTTAGAGAATATTGTATTGATAAGCAATTGTCCTAGTCAAGTTTCTATTTAGAATGGATCCGAAATCATGACACTTCGTATCACTTAATGTTATCCTTACCAGATGCGAATTTTACTGGGATTCCAAATTTTTCTAATATATTGTATAAAACTTGCCGGTCAATTGTATCGTATCAGGGTAACGCAATCTCATATAAAGAAATATTGTATGTTTAAATTTTATAAAATAAAATTTTAAACCAGCACAGAACGAGAGGTACTGATAATATGAATAATATTGCTCTGCCGCTTGTTTATATTTAGTTTGATTATATATATGCTACATATGTTATATTTGCCGTCATATTACACACATGTTAGCACATACATATATTTTCTATATTGCTAATATATTTTTATTCACAAATACATGCGTTTCTTATTTAACACGTTGAATGTGCATTTGTAGTAATTTATTTTATAGTTCATTTATATTTTATTTTATTTTCGTTCATATTTTTGTTTTTAAATTTTTATTCCTATACAATATAACAAATAATCATATGTTAGATGTGCAGCAAACAGCATAATTTGAATTATTTTGAGATTTAATTTAAAAATTTTGTTTTCTTATGTGAGAATTAAATATTTTTTTTTTAATTATTTTAATAACTTTAATAGAAATTTATCATTGTTTAGATAGATAGTTTATTAAACCATTAAACAAAATTTTGGCTAGGATTTCTAATATTTTATTTCAATTTGAGTATTTATAATATGGAAAATAATTCATTTAGAAAGCGTCGGTCTAGCGCGTTTTGCGTAGTGAAATCATGTAAACGATCAAGCTTTTCGGGTCAGCCTATTATATTATTTTCATTTCCTAATGCTTATAGAAGGATAATATGGGCATCGAAGTGCCAAATATCTATGAGCGACGTTTCTAAATATACTCGAATCTGTGACAAACATTTTGAGAGAAGGTTCTATGGTCAAAAGTACGCATTGAAAACAGCAATTCCGACATTGTTTTTTGACGAAGAGAAATTATTAGAATCAGAAGTTTGCTTACCAATTACCAATTTATTCACAGCGAGTGATGCATCTACAAGGAATGTTAACAATGATTCAGATATTTATAATTTTGTAGATGATCCACCGGATGTTGGTTGTTTTAGAAGTATTTGTGAAAAGTATGTTCAAACAATAGGATCTGTTGTTAATAATAAACCTGATAAAATAATATTTTGTGATAATTGTATCAAAAAAGAACAAAATGAATTGTACTACAGACGGCAACATAGTGCAGTTTATAATGAAAACATTAAATTAAAAAAGCAATTATTATCAAGCCAAACAATCGTACGTAATTTGAAACTTAAATTAAAAACGGATCGAAATAAAAAAAATTTAATTAAAATGAAAAAAAAAACAGAATCAACGCCGAACTAATCAAAATTCACAAAACATTTCGCAACTCGCTAAAGTGTTAGGATTAAGAAAATACAAACTTGGTTTAAAGAAGAAAAATTGCTTGCGCAAAGTATTTTTTTGAGTTCCCCGCGTAGTTACAACTTACTTCGAGAAAAAATGCAATATAGTTGTTATATAAATTTAAGTGATAATAAAAATCATACGAATAATTTAAGAATTTTAGTTAAGAAAATACCATACGTGAGATCTTTACAAAACTAGTCACCAATCAAAAATGGCATAAATCTGCAGAACATTTCACAATTAACTGATATTTTCAAAGATGAGAATACTTTAAATAAAGAAACCGTATTAGTTTTTGATGAAATAGCAATTAGACGTGATTTACAATATAATGTTAATTTAGACGAAATTATTGGTTTTTCTGATGATGGGGTTCACAGAAAAAAAAAATTTACCTAAACATGTTTGCTTTTTCATGGTCCGTGGTTTACACAAAAAATGGAAATATATTATATCATATTTTGCAGACAAAAATATCAATGGCGAAAAATTGAAAGAATTATTGTTCCAAAATATTGAAATTGTTACTAAAATTGGTTTGAACATTCGTACGGTTACATGCGATCAAGGTTCAAATAATAGAAATTTGTTTCAAGATTAGGTATATCAGCTGATAAACCATACTTCCTGTATGAAGAAAAAAAGATATATTGCGGGTATGATGTACCACACTTGATTAAATCTTTTAGAAACCAACTTATAAAGCACGATTTCAATACTGAACACGGTACAGTATCTTGGAATATAATTACAAAAATGTATTCGTTAGATCTACAAGGACCAACTCGAATGTGCTCTAAGCTCAATCTGAAGCATATTTACCCTAATTCATTTGAAAAAATGAAAGTTACTTTGGCTGTTCAAATTCTCAGTAATACATGCTCTGCAGTTATTAAAACATATGGAATGTGGGCACTTTACTGATTGTAAGGATGTAGCTGTTGGCACAAGCTTATTTTTACAAAAAATTAATAATCTCTTCGATCGCTTGAATAGCAATGTTATTACTAGCGATAATCCAATTATAAATAAATACTCAAATTGAAATAAAATATTAGGAATCCTAGCCAAAATTTTGTTTAATGGTTTAATAAACTATCTATCTAAACAATGATAAATTTCTATTAAAGTTATTAAAATAATTAAAAAAAAAATATTTAATTCTCACATAAGAAAACAAAATTTTTAAATTAAATCTCAAAATAATTCAAAATTTTTCAAATTCTGGTGTTTGCTGCACACCAATGATTATTTGTTATATATGAATAAAAATTTAAAAACAAAAATATGAACGAAAATAAAATAAAATATAAATGAACTATAAAATAAATTACTACAAATGCACATTCAACGTGTTAAATAAGAAACGCATGTATTTGTGAATAAAAATATATTAGTAATATAGAAAATATATGTATGTGGTAACATATGTGTAATATGACGACAAATATAACATATGTAGCATATATATAATCAAACTAAATATAAACAAGCGGAAGAGCAATATTATTCATATTATCAGTACCTCTCGTTCTGTGCTGGTTTAAAATTTTATTTTATAAAATTTAAACATACAATATTTCTTTATATGAGATTGCGTTACCCTGATCGTATATACGCTTGTTTGAATTCAACAAAAGCTTATGTTACACTCTCACACTTTTCAATAAATTACTACTTACTCCAACACGCTTCTCCAATCGAACCTAATTTCCATAATTTGCCTGATTATAAAACTTTTATTGTTATATGTAATCTATTTTCCTGATCGATAGCCTCATTGATATTCTTTGCATATACAACCATAATCGGTTATACAGAATAGTAGCTATATTTTGTAGGATACATTTTAGATTTTAGATTTTCTTCCTTTATTATGTATTTTCATTATAAGTTCCATCAACCAGTCTGCGGGTAATTGTTCATTTTACCACGCACCTTGTTTATGTAATTGGATGTACGAATATATGCGATTCCATAGAACATAATTCATGTTCTGTCGCTTAAGTCAGTTATGCTGGTATGTTATCTACCGCCTGGCGATTTGTGGTCCTTCAATTGGTAGTTATATAGCTAGTATGTCTAACATCTGCAATGAGCTTTTATAAGTATTGTAATTCATAATGAATATAAATAAAATCAATTGAGTGTTGTGGTTAATTAAAAACATTTTTAATTTTGTTCAGAGATTCATATATACAATAATAGAAAATTATTCAACCATAAATTATGTTATATTTGACCTTTAATTATAAATAATAACATATAGCCTAATATCCTTTTACACATACACACATATTCTACTCTACAACTGAATTTGATTACATATACACATTATTGTTATATGTTTTGTATGTATTTTAATTCAATTCAGTTGCCAGTGAATATTATTTTGAAATTTTCTCTTTATTAAATTATATATTGATGATATAGCTTTCAAAGCGAAGCAATTATTTAGTCCCCTTTGTTTACACAAAAAATAAATTTAAATTTATTCATTTTCAATGATAAAACTTTATCAATTTTATACACATAAAATATATATTATATTGTAATTTATTTTCAAATACATGTAAAATATCAATTTGTTATTTCAAAATAGCGTCGTAAATTTATTTGTTCGCATAATATTATAATGTTATTTATTATTTAGAGAAATATATGAAAATGTTATTTAAATTATATATTTATTATTACAACAATATCGCGATTTTGTTGATAAGCAATTATTGTGTTTGTGAGAAGAAAGATACCCGCGATAGATACGTAGAAAGGCAAATTTTATTGAATTGACATGCGAAATAATATTTGTAATATATACTGAAGAAGTATTAAATGTAGCGATAAAGATTTTAAATTGAGAGTAAACATAAAAGTATATTCCAATAATAAATAAATTTGCGTTTTAATGTAAGTTTTTGGGAATAAACTTTTAAGAGGATTTTATTATATTTTCTTTTACAATACAATAACAAAACTTTTCGTACATTCATGTAATTTTCAAAAATGTAAGTTTAACTTCGGGCTTTCGCCCATATATTATATGAAAGTAACACCAACATTTATGGAATTCAGTACAATTTACTTGGTATTTGTTGATAGAAATAAAATTTAACATTATTCATGTAACACTTATTCATTCATCCATCCTTTCTGTGGACTCGCATATAAATTAAATACTACCATGTTCAAAGTTAACGTGGAATTTCTCATTTAATTCTCACGCGTTTAAAATATTGTTAAATTGTATTTTGTTTTTCTTTTCACAACCCTTATGGGCATTGTTACTAATTTGTGGCTTCACTACTTGTCAGTTGTTGATTTAACAGCACGTTCTGTACATCAAAATTATGTTTATGAGGGATCTTTAATCTATGGATAAAAACATTGAACAACGAATTTGCATTAAATTTTGTGTTAAAAGAACGAAATTAATTGTTCAGACAAATTGAAAATGATAGAAAAGTTATCTGTTAGTGATGATACTTTTAAGAAAACAGCAGTATACACAAGTGGTTTGAACGCTCCTAATGTGGTCATGATAATGTTGACAGTGATCCTCATGCATCAAGAACCTCAACATCAAACACCGAAGAAAATGTTGAAAAATAAGAAAAATTTTGACTGAATATCCAAAATTAACCATCAGGGAGATTGCTGAAGAGATCAATATATCAGTCCGTAAATAAAGATCAGAGTCATGGAAAAATTATTCATGGATTTTACATCATCGTTAATTATTGGACAAAACCAACACAACAGTCATTCAGAAAGCTCCAAATTCGTCTGTAATAGCACCGGGTGACTTCTTTCTATTCGATAAAGTCAAAAAATCACTTCGATGAACACGTTATGAGAGCACTGAAGTCATACAAGAAAAATCGCTGGAAGCTTTAAAGGCGCTATACCAATGAGGGAGTACCGGTAGTGTTTCGAAAGCTGGAAAGCTGGTGTATAGCAATTGATGGGGAGTACTTCAAAGGAGACAACATAAATTTTCAATCAATATTTGAATGCTTATAGCAGTTATAAGTAAAATTATAGAAATACAGTGAATACTGTATACAAGCGATACTGAACGATATATGCAAATGTTGTATTCAATCCAGTATATCACGACACTTTCAATTATTATGAAAATTGTATACTATATATAGTCCATCGGTTTGAATTAAATTTTCATATCAATAATATTGCAAATTGATATACAATTGATTGTAAAATATTTCTGAATTTTGTATTTTGTGCTACACCTATATCAATTAGTTTCGATGCTATTATGTCATTCATATATTATTTTCTAACAGAAATATTGTATTTAGGCGAAATATTATTTAAAATATTGTATTTAGTGTAATAATTTTATTCCCCTCAGTTTGAACTAACTAAATACAATATTCACTGTATATATGATGAACGCATTTAAGAAAATATAAGAAACATCATTTCACAGTATTTAATTTATATCATTTGCAAAGCAAAATTCAAACAAAAGAGTTCTACGCTATTGTTAATTTAATGGATCTATATATGCTTTTAGTAGTAGTAGCAATGTATCCTTATATAATAGACTGATTGTGAGCTACAAAATATTATAATGATGATTGATTTATATATTGTACTATTTATAATATGAAAAGATATATTTATAGAGCACTATACAAAAAAAAAAGATACTAATGACGAATACGACAAAACAATGAAATAAATGTGAAACATTTTAATGTCGTGTATAACTAACTATAATATTTATACACAATCAGACGAATAATTATACGTATACTCATTCGTATTAATGATATTTAAAAATAGATAATTAATATTACAGTTACGATCAAATATTTAACAGTGTGTTAAAAAATGAGTCTACAGCTTCCAGAGGAGACATTGGTCAATTAATGAGAAATAATACTATCGAGAAATTTATGTTTTAATTACTGTGCGTATTAAATAATTTTTAATGATCTTCACAGATTATGCACCTGACATCAATTTCTATGTAGAAACGTCAGCGAAAAATAATTTCCTGTCAATATTTAATGACTAACTTTTTAGCATGTTATTGTCAAAAATTACTGCTGTACATTTCCGGTACAGGTTTCAAGGAGCTATACAAATTGCAATTTAGCAATGAAAACGGCAATTACTCCATAATAAAATAATTAGAGCAATTTTTTTTTATTTGCAAAAGTTGAAAAACTGCTATCAAAATTTATTATCTAAATTTTATGTGAAATTCATCAAGAAATCTATGTTGTGTAACTTTTACTTTCATATATAATTTACTATATTTTAAAAACTATCAAATAAACACCTTGCCAAATATTTGAAAGTAACTATATTTTTTATTGTATTGTATCAGGGTGTGTCGCAGTCAATATAGTCCAAACGATTAATGTGGTATGCAGTTGGTCTAATGATGGAAACAAATTATTTTAGACAATAATGTATCACTTTTGATAACAAATTCAAATTTACTGAAATGATTGTAACATCTATTAAAAACTATGAAATCACAAAACCTATACGATTTAAAAAAAATAAAAATAACAACATCCAAACATACAAGTGGAGTTAGTTGAAACCATTGGAAATGATTTACTGTAGGTATACCAATATTTCAATACCCAATATGTTTGAAATCTTAAGAAGGCGAACACAACGTTCAGTATTAATAAATGGTTTAAAAATTGTATTTTTTTTTAAATTCGAGTGTTATTAGAATTGAACTAACATTAAGTCGAATAGTTCCCATCATAGTAAAAATATCGAAGGTAGTCTAATAGAGCCAGTACATATAATAAAATTAAGTCAAAAAATCATTTTTTTTATTTGCGATTATTTCTTATGGTTTTAAAATTACTTTTGGACTTTGGCTGCTCTAATAACTCGAGAACTACTGAACTGATTTGCAATTGTTTCATATTCATTCTGCTAGATACATTTATTGCATTCGGAGGTGGGTGCCACAATTTGAAGTCCAAGGGTTTTTTCGTAGATGTTTTAATCTTTTTAGTCAGACTAATGGTCAAAAGTTAAACCAAAACTTGGAATATATATTTTGGAATATGCAAAAATAAGGTCCGTTTTTTTAATAGCTTGCGTAAGCCTTCTAAAGTAGAATTCTGTAGAATCTAGCAATACATGATCTTGAAAACTCTCTTTATAATCTTTGAAACGTATTGTAGTATAACAATTGATTGACATATTTTTTTATTCGCATAAAAATGGAATGAGTTGTATACCAAATAAACCTCATTTGCAATAAGCACTATTATTTTGTTTTCATTTAAAATAATCCACAGCTGAATTGTAATTGGCGATCAAAAATGGATTTACTATAAATCCTAAGAGTAAAAATGCTTGGGTATAGAATTGGCGAAGGTGAGCTACATCACAGACGATGCTGATACGATTATGGTTATGTCTGAAGTTGATGAGATCTAAAATTTGTTGTGTACTACATGAATTGCTGAAACTTTCTGAAACTATATTACTGGTGATGTCTACCGACGACAACTACAGCGTTTGAAGTAAGTAGTTTTGTTGAAAAATCAACCAGAATGAATGAATAAATATAGAACAAATTAATTTTTCACAACTTGACATTGCCAAATCTCATACTGTAAATGTCGTTAATGTAATAACTATTTGCAAGGACAGAACTGGAAAATTCGATCCTAAACGCCTTATTCGGCAGATATTGCTCCTTCGCATTACTATTTATTCTGGTCGATGCACAGTCAGACGTACGATTCACATCTTATGAAAGTATAAAAAATTGGCTAACGAATGGACCGCTTCAAAAGACGACGACTTTTTCAGACCGATAATCGGTAAATCGCCTGAAATATGCTTGAAGGTTGTAGCTTCTGATGGAGCATACTTAGAATAATATGCGTATACCAGTTTTATATATTGTTCTAAATAAACATGTAATTTTAATCAAAAAACGAAGCTTACTCTTGCACATACCCAATTTTTTTTCATTTTCTTAGACCAGCTACACGCATTCCTATTCGTTTTGACTATATTGTTTGGGACACTCTGTATATATATATGCAATACATAAACAATTAAATAATTTAACAATACACTATTTTTAGATGGGTTGAAAATGCATAAAAAAAAGAACTATTATATTCTTCAACATTATCTCATTTTATGTGTTCAAGGTTTTTATTGAACTCATTGAAAGATCACTGCACAATGGTCGGTTTTATTTTCGTTAAAAGTTAACAATTAATTCTCTTAACCTGTTAATTGTGGAAATTAATTTTAAAAAACTAAAATCAAAAGAAGACGCGTGGTGTACACACGTTGAACGCAGGATAAATGGCCGTAATTATAAATTTTACGAAACACAAACAATATTTTTTAAAAAATTAACAATTCATTCTTAACAATTAAAAAAATTCACTAAAAATGCAACTATAACTAACGAAATATACAAAATAACTGGATAGCTTTATCTGTAATAGAAAGAAAACATATTATCAAATAATATTCTTATTACATTTTATTGAAATTTCGAATTACTGGGTAATTTTTAAATTCACATGGCGTACATACACGTCAACAGCACCGCAATAAAGAGTTAGATTGACGTGTATACAAGTCGAACGCGGTTAAATGGCTACGTATATTTCAAGCTAATCGATGGAATGACATGAAATTTTGACAGCATTTGTATGGTATCAGGTATTGTATATAATTTAAATATAATATTACCGAATTTATGGGGCACCCCAATGTATATTGTATTGTAGTAGAATAGTAATATGAATTTTTTTTTCAAGTGAAATTCATTAAATTCCATTTTATCTATATTTATTTTTTTTGTAAGTACATGTACTAATATATTGTTGAGTTAAAGAATGAAATTACAAATATTTAATTGTTATGGTTTGGTATTTTATTTTTTTTCCACTCATATTGGATGGAAATAGGAATCAAATAAAACTTATAATATTGAACAAAGAATATATATTTATATAAGCTGTTCTAAATAATATGCGCTACGTATATCTATACGAGTATAGATAATATAGATAACATCAAAAACTTTTCTTTTTCAATAATCTATTTATTTTTATATTATCGTCTCTATAGTCTATATAATAGATAATACTTAATGACATTCCGATTGTCTTTGTCATCAGCATTGGAATTTTTATTAGTTTCAATTTAAAAGCTACAATTGGTAAATTGTTCTCATTGAAAATATATATAGTCGAATCGATTAATGTTGACCGTATGTATATTCATCATTGTATACCTAATATGAACCCATCTATATTATTATACGAGATTATATATATTTCTATAGCGTGAATAAAAAAACTCGCTCATAGCAATATAGAAAAAGAATTGTTCATACATATTATGGGGTAGGTATAGGTGGAAGAATAGGTATACAATACACGATCGTATATGAATGGGGAGGAATATGGGTATTTTGTTTGAATTTGTAACTTTGGTAAACTTTAACCATGCGGTAATCAATATATAAGACAGGTGATTCACTGTATTTATATTATATTGTCATATGCATGGGTCTATACGTGAACACAAAAAAAAACCTTTTACATATATATTCTGTTTGTACAAAGTTTTATATGGATCGATACAAATGCCAATCAGAATATATATTTTTGTATCGTTTGATAGAAAAGTTTTTTATTTTACTATATTATTATAGTTTTTATATTTATAATACTTATCAAAGTAGATACACACACGGTGGTGCATGTAAATAGAAGTGCATATTAAATGTGCATCATATTGCGATTAGATTGATGTTATTTTTATTGCATTCAATAGAATATTTTTAATGTTATATATACGAGTAAATCTAAATGTTCTATGGAAAAACCTTTTGTTATGTTATGAAAAACATATATACGAACCCTCTGTAATAAAATTTCTGGAATGTATATTAAGACAAAGAATTAACTTATTTTTACAAAAATAATTTTATTTATTCCAAAAATTCTTCGTCAACTGAAATAACAAATCGATTTGAATGTATACAATAATTTCATCAAATTACTGTTTTTTTTAGGTCGCTGATTGTAGAATGTTTTTGGGAATGGCGTTCGTTCCGCGTTCATAATGTCTTCAATTGATAAAAACAGCTTTATACTTTCATTGTCAAATTAAAACAAAATAAATTATGCATAGTATGAACCGTTGTATCATCTTGGAACAAATTCCTTATGGACATATATATACCTTAGGAATCGTAAAAACAAATGAGTATATTGTTTTGATTTATATAACTTTACCACCCAAAAATTTGTGTTTTGGATAAATTATTTTTTAAGTATTTCAATCATTTTTTTGGTAGTATTGTTTGTTATCAATTTTTAAACAAAAAATTTAATGTTGGTTCTTTGTTCTTTATATACATATTTATTTTGAAAACAAAAAATACCACTGTCATACTTAATTCGTTGTATATTGGTTTACAACACTGAAGGTAATGTAATTGTAATGACACTTTCGACACATTTTGTTAAGGTTGTTTCACAAATACCAATCAACAGCCAATATAGATATTGTTGCCATATTAGAGAGCAGTGGAGCAGCGTAAAAAAATGGTTTCAGATTGAAATAGCAGCATATTTTTCTATAGTAGTCGAATTGAAAGTAGGGCGACATCCTCGATGTCATATTGCATTTGCAAAAATTTGTTTGACTTGCGTTTTGCTAATTTGCTAGCGTAAAATCACATCCTCAATAGCTATCGCAAATCCACCATTATTTTTGTGCTGAATTGTGGGCTAAATGTCTCATAGAACTAAAATTTGCTTATTACGAAAATATTTTCTTTGAATAATTGTCCTTAATTGGCGATGTCGAATGAACATTAATTTCTCCATTCTTTATTATTTTTAATTATAACTAATTATTTATTTTATATTTCTTTATTAATTAATTCGATCATAAATATTTTATTTTATTTTTACCACTCTCAAATAAATTGTTTTTTTTTTTAATTGTTTGTTGTTATGAACATTCGCTAATCAAAATAATGGTAAAATTGTAATCGCAAAAATATTGCTATTTGAAAAACTATCGAGGATTTGAAATTTTCATATTCAGGTTAATTAGCTTGATTGCTTGCTTGCTTGCGATCGTATCGAGGATGTGGCTATAAATGATGAGAAACAAATTGGCATACAAATCGACTTTTAAGAATTATAATCTTTTTGGATTTCTAGTTTTGAATAAATAATTTTAAATTATAATCAATTTTCAATTTTTTATAGAAGAAATTTAAAATCTATTCTCGCGTTCAAAATATAAGATCGATTTTCCGTTTGATGACAGTGCAATTATGTATGAAATAATGATAAGTTGGGAAAAATTTCCTTCCCAGGTTGATGGGGAACGGCCTCATCGGATCATTTTGGCGGGTAAGTGGTAAATAAAATATCACTTGCTAACCAAACAAATAGATATGGAAAGAAACCCGGAAAATATATCAAATATGAAAGCAATGCTTAAAACGAAAGATTTAAATACCTGAAGTGGCAGACCGGCTACACTGGAAAATCCACTCGGAGGTCAGTTCAAAAAAAAAAATAATGTGCATACAAAAATGGAAATCCATTAAAACTATGGCCTGTAATTTAAAAAGGTGAGAATTCATAAAAGTCGATTTTTCGGCATATTTTTTACCAGAATTTAGTCTTATTTCACCTAGTTTACAACAAAAAATTTGTCATTGAAAACTGAACGCTAATATTACTAAGGATTCGCTACTAAATTGAGTTTGCATAATTTTTCGTTTTACTTATGGTCACTAATGATAAAAGTTGAAAATTCATAAAAGCTGATTTGCCGGTACAATATAGTTCAATGAACACACAATTTTTTTTTATTTATTTAGTCTACGTAATCTCACCAAGGTTATATGAAAAATATGGTGATATTGAAAATGAAATGTTATTTTGTTAGGCATTGCCACTGTTAGAGAGTTATTCTGGTTATTTCTCGTCTATTCGCAGAGGGTGTATCTGTATAAATGTTAATGAAATGTATCAAATAATGTATCAATGTTGAGATAAAATAAAATTTTTAAATTAAAATGATGAATAAATTTTATATAATAGAACAATAATTTGAATCTGACGAAAAACTTAATATATATTCTTATATTAAAATGTATATTATATTACGTGGATAAATGAAGAGTCTTGTTAAAAACGTGTTAGTCCCCTTCAAGTTTTCTAAATATTTTATAAATGTATATAGAAAAAAGTGTAGAAAATTTTTCATTTATATTTCGTTTTTGTTTGTCAATTCTGTCAATTGCAGTCATATATTTTTTTTTATTATTTGGTGCAATACTCTTGATATTCATTCGCTCGTTGATATATTTTAAAATAGAAAATATTGTAGTATAGCGTTGTGATATAATATTTCATTTTTATACACTATCAGAGGTATATGTATTATATATAATCTGTACATTGTGCGATGCAATGTGAAAAAGTAATATTAAATAATATTTTATTTTATATAATAATGAGAGAAAATATATTGGAACAATAAAAAGTAAAAAATTGACACATTTCATCAAAAGTTAAAATTGACTATAATCAGATTTCGTATTCGTATACTCGTATACTCGTACTTATTTATATAAAATAAATTATATTCAATTCATGCAAATGATGTACTTATCTTATACAGATGTCGCAAAATATGCTATATTTATTAGATTTTATTATAAACAGTGTGTTTTACATATAGATAGACACATATTTAGTACGCACTTGTTGATAAAATTTTGTGAACGAAAATTTATAGTAGGTATACAAAACAAATCCAATTTCTAATAATTTAATTTTAATAATTTTTTTTGATTTTATAAAATTAAATTATTACAAAAAAATACTCTCAAACGTTTATATTTTACTTACTGTATTTATTTATTTATTATTTTTTTTTTACGACAGTATTACCATCATTTCTTTTAGTTTTTGTATATATGGCATAAGCTGATCCACATATAAAATATGAAGCTGTGTGCAAATGTATAATAATTTAGTATAAAATTTTTGTAATTTCATCAAAGAAAAATAAGACATTTTAAATGGAAAAAAAATAATAAATTGAATTGTATGTTGAAATTCGCATATTTATATTTTATATTTACGTTCATTTACGTATACCATTTACAATACTTTTATAAATCTCTGAAATTTTATATTTATAATATAATTTAAAAAAATTATTTCAATATACAAGCAGTTTATTAATGTTAAACATTAGTGAAAAATTAAAATAGAATATTTAATTAAATCTGGAATTTCTGTGTAAATAAACATTATAAATTTTTATCGTATGTAAATTTGGATGTGATATAGTAGCACCAATTTTCTATATATTATATTATTGTATGTGTGAAGTAAATCACTTCAAGATTTATATGTTGACAAATATTTAATATAATTTAATGTATAACATGTGTTCATTAGAAATTGATATTCAATTAATATTTTTGATCATGATTTTAAGATAAACGAAATAATTCCGATATAAGTCTTATACAATTCTAATTTACAGCCGTACTTCATCCAAATACTTCTAATTTGCCTTCATTATATGTCTTGGATATGTTTCAATTGTTTCAATTGGATAGAATTAAACATTTATTGAGTAATATTCAATAAGACTTTAACATGGTTAACATTTGGATTATTTGACTACAAAAGATATATTCCATTTAACGTATACGCTATGGAAATGTAATTATTTATCAATTGCGATCAAACGTGGTTTAATAATATTATTATACATTATTTTCATATTGTGCAATATTATTGTCTTCTATGAGCATATCAGAACATGACAGTTTTAAGCGGGTTGAATGTTCTTTTTAATAATAGCTGAAGTTTATGGTTTACGACGTTTTGAGCACATTTCTAGATATAATAAGAGCATATTTGAATACATATTTAACAGATTTCCAATTACAAATATTAAGAATCTTCATATCACAGTTCACTACTTCTACGTCCGGGATTACCATTCAACAGTTTTGTAGGAAACTATTTTAAATTTAAATTAGAAAAATATTTAAAAAATAATTTTAGTTTTAATTGATTAATAAATAAATTAACCGAACGACATACATTTTTCTTTCACAGAGTTTGCAACTCCTTCATCCAATTAATAATGTAGTTAATGGATAAAACTTTTTATGAAAAACATAATCATCTTCATAAATTTCATCGCAGAAAATTTTTATTTGGCGTTAATCTGAAAACGATTTGATCGTGATGCTGACAACAGTGAATTGATAGTCGAACCATTCATTTGAATCATGGATGAATATTTGCACTTCTATAAATGCCAAAATTGAATTAGGTAAGTGAATATAAAAATATTAAATTTTTTTTTATGTGTTTTAATTTATATATGAAAAAATCATTCATTTTTGGTTTTTGCACCTTAATTATGGATTAAAAAATAAATAATTTACTTACATTAAAAACTAATCTGCAAATTTCGGAGGTAATAACGGACACATATAATAGATATCTTGAGAGCAATAGAAATGTGTGATTTTAAAATTTTATTTTCATTTAATCAACCATATTCTTTTCTTATTACAGAACTAATATGATAGATTTTTATGTGTTTTTCACATTTTGAAAAAGATGACTACTAAAATTTCACGATTCGGCTATTTCTCGCAATATATAAATCACACATAATCTATTTCAGTAACAATGGGTTAATCGTTCATATGCTAAACGATCCTATAAATTATTACGTATTATTTATTTCCCGCGAAAAATCATCAGAAACTGTTCTGTAATTACGTTTTGAACTTTTTTCCTATATATGCATGGTTAACATTTGTTCGTTTGTAAAGAATCGAAAAACGAATATCTATATGCAAATTGTGTGTTATTGAAAGCCATTTTGAGAGTTTAACAATATGCTAACAATTCATATTAAAATAATGGAATTAAGGAAGCGTTTATCTTTCGTTATTTGAATTGCAATGGAAAAACATCAACATATTCTTTTAGATTTTGACATTTTTAATGGTAATTTTATAGAGTTATTATTATTTAAATATTTCTGGCGATATCGAATCAAACCACTGTGTGGGTCCCTTTTCAACCCATATCGACTGGACTATATATTGATTGATTTCTCAGAGATACTCCAAGTTATCCCCAACAATAATACACCTCGTTTTTATGGCATAACTATATCTAACATATTATATTCTTTCAGTCAAGGTTTTAAATTACTCCATATATATAGAACAATTCACCAATTTGTTTGCAATTATGTTTCGATAAATATGCTTTTTTATTCTTATATGAGAGATGACTTAGCCTTTTATATGTGGATATAGACATTGTTAATCTCTATATAGTCGCATGTTTAACATCAGATTTCATTCAAAGATATTTGCATTTTGATTTCATAAACGAACTAAGGGGTAATTCAAGGTGGAATATTATTTTTATTATTTATAAATAGTAATTTTTGCAAATCAAAGAGAATCATTGTCTCAATTAAAATAATTTAATAAGTATGTGACATTTATTGATCATTCTTTTTTATATTCATAATTGATTGAATGACATGCATTCTTTCTGACTAACGAAAACTAAAAACCTTAAAATGAATTTTGTTTCTTGTAATACTGCATATTGAAGAAAAACAGAAACCGAAATGAATGAATTAATCACATGAATATTTTTGAGTAATTTTTTTATTTCACCATTAATTCTGCACGAACGTCTCAAAGATATAATTATTTGGCTATGATGCGTTACGATCTTAAGCTTGTGCAAGGGAAAACCATAAAAGACCAATTTTAAATGTTGTGTAACATTCGTATAACAGATTATAAAATGTGGAATTAGATTTATCCATTGAAACTAGCAAAAAAAAGATCAAATCATTTCACATTTTCAAATCTCATATAACAATATTTGTTCATTATAAATACAAATACAAGAAATTTTCATATTTACATATTATTAATCATAATTTTTACACTATACATACAAACATAAAACATTAAAAAGAATAAATTGCATTATAATAAATGGTCACATAGCATTGCCGCATCGGCATATACCAGGTGTATCGGTAGCAAGTGAGCGTTTTTTGGTGAAAATAAAACACTAATTTTAAATGGGAAAGTAAAAAACATTTTATTCAAAATTACGGCCATTGCTTTCTACACATTTAGCCACCTATCTGGCAATTTGTGGATACCACGCCAATAGAATTGTTCGTATTTTGAAGCAAACCAACCAAACACCCAATTCTCGACTTCTTCGTAGTGATCGAAGTGCTGCTCTGCCAATGCGTGTCCCATCGATGAAAACAAATGGTAGTCGGAAGGAGCAAAGTTTAGTGAATAAGGTTGGTGGAGTAGCAGCTCCCAGCCAAATGCTTTAATTGTATCCTGAACCGGTTTTGCTTTGTGTGCAGGTGCATTGTCTTGGAGCAAAATTACCTTGCCGTTTCTTCTGGCGCATTCTAGTCATTTTTCGATCAATACATGTTTGAAATTGATCATTTGTTGTAGGTAGCGATCAGCATTAACAGTTTCACCAGGTTTTAGGAGATCGTGGTACACCACACCTTTCTGATCCCATCAGACGCACAGCATTGTCTTCTTGCCGAAACGATTTGGTTTTGCAGTCGATGTTGATGGATATCCTGGATTAACCCATGATTTATTTATAAATCCATTTTTCATCGCCAGTAACAATTCGATGCAAAATTGATTTTCTTTCGTGTCTGGCAAGCAAAATTTCACAAATGTTTTTTCGGTTTTCCATCTGTCTTGCATTCAATTCATGTGACACCCATTTTCCACACTTTTGGATCTTTCCCATAGCTTTTAAACGGTCAGAAATTGTTTGTTATACAACATTTAACATTTCTGCCATTTGCTTTTAATTCAAAGTGTCATCTTCATCCAATATTGCTTGAAATTCGGCGTCTTCAAACTTTTTTGGTTGTCCTCTTCCACGTTCATTATTTCTCACATCAAAATCATTATCTCTGTACCATTGAAACCATCATTTGCGTGTTTCTTCTGATAGAACATGATCACAATATGCCTCGACAAACATTCGATGCGACTCTGCAGCACATTTCTTCAAATGAAAACAAAAATTTAATGCTTTCCACCATTCATCATTTTCTGATACAAAATTCGACATTTTTAACACGATGAAAAAATATAATGTTGTTTGTGCAATGATTTGATGGGTATACCAAATATGTTTGACAGATGTCATAGCAACCAAATAAAAAAAAAATTAAGGCTCTTTCACAACAAATGTTTCCTATCGAGACATTTTTATCTTGACGCTCATACTTCATACCGGTACACCTAGTACAATAAGAATATACATTATATAATATTTAAGCGAATTTATTACCCTTACCGCATAGTAGTTACAAAATAACACCGCAGCACACATAATATCAAAATGAAAATGTTTCTTTAATTACTTGTGGTATGTCATCATTTTCTATGAATAATTCATTACAAAACAAAATGAATTATTTATTCACCAAATTACATCTAATCTACCCTTTCATCTTATCAAATATTATATTATAATGCATATATATAATATATACCGAAATAATATACGCGTATAGTAAAAGTTATACATAAATATTATATAAATTTATAGCTACTTAATCCATTCTTATCTTAAATCAAGTATTATATAAATTATATCAGATGTTTTTGTGTTGGAATCGTGCATATAAATATATATATTAAAATATATTATTGTATAATATTATAATATATGTAATATTACATAGGGTTATTTTACACAAATTTTTTGTATGTTTTTCTATATACAATTATGTACCCAACCAATCCCATCATATAAATGTGAGTATATAAAATTAAAGTAAAAAACTGTGTGTATAATATACCAATTTGTTATACAAATACACTATACTCGAATATTTACGTCCGATACGAAAAGTACATATATAAAAATATAATTAACAAGTGTCTAGAAATTTATTATATAATTATAAATAGTTTTAGTTATTATGTAAAAGTTTAGTATAAAATTAAATCAAATTAGATGTCTACGAGTATACATTTATGGCTCAGTATGTGTTCATTAAAACTCCATGTACATATTATATTAAAGTTATTAGTTATATATGGATTAAAAAAGACTAAGAAATTGGTGTGTATGTGCTAAATAAAATAAAGTTTCTATAAATGATCTAAATGCAAATCTAAATGGTTATTTGGCACAGAATTTATATATTATGTATTTTGTAAATATTATCGGTTGTATGTATTGTGTTCGGGGGTGTTTTTATACAGATAACAAACTGAAAATTATATTGTGTCTATGCATATTTGGCAATGATTTTCAAATAATTTTCAATTGCATTTGTTATTTATATATTATTACTGGTACTATATCGCTATATCTATACTTTTATCTATTTTAATTTTATCTGTATAGAGTATAACAAATAACATAATTATGTATAAATTGTATGTATATGAAATCTAATTTAAAATATATTTATATGGTTTTTATATCTCAATTAAAATGAGTTTATATGTATTCTATATGTACTTGGTATTTTATAATCCCTGCTGGAAAGAGATCTAAGTCTACTACTAGTAGTACAACTAGTTACAAAGTAAATAGTACTGGTTCCACGCTAAACCCCTTTTACATGTTGCCAACTGTTTCTTTTAACATTGAGATGTCCTACGAAAAGACAATTGTCCTCTTCTGCATTACTTTTCAACTAGTTGAAGATGTAGTTAATTTGTAACCAATTACTGAACTAGTTCAAATGTAAACATTTAAGTGCTGGCACTAGTTCTTCTGGAACTAGTTACTGAACTGGTTAATTTTAATTTGAATTAGATTATGTATTCGTTCACCAGTTATTTTAAAAAAAATTTGTATTTAATTTTAAAAAAAACTTAGACAATATATTTTAATTTAATTTAATATTTATTATGTTTTTAATACAAAATAATAATTTACTGCATATTTAAAAAATATTATAAATTCATAGTTTATCACTTTTCTTAAATTATATCAGCTCCATTTTAATTTTACGTGTTACTAAGTTTCCCTCGCGTAAAATAAAAAGCAATTCTTCGCAACATTTACGGGATGGTTTATTCCTAAATATACCAATCGATTAATTTCTCTTCAAAAGATATTTTTGGTAGAGATTCGTTTTCCAAAATATCCATATTATTGGAACAATATTCCGCCACAAAGTTCTCGATATGTACAATGTGCATATCTTCTTCCACTGCACTAAAATTGTTGGATATTTTGGATGGTAATTTACTCAAATAAACTTCTTTTTCATTTCACAATCACAATACGTGTTTTTAATACGAAATTCATTACACTATTAAAAATAAAATCAAAATAGTGTCTAAAAACAGCACATATATTTCTATAAATTACTATAACAGTTCAAAAACGTTTTTGTTTATCTTCGTTTCGTCATATTTTTGTATTATTGCGTATTTAAAATGGTTCCTATCTGCATTACTTGAGTAATAGTTTTGTAACTAGTTCTTTTTACACTAGTTGAAGAATTAGTTTTTATATGGAACTAGTTTCAAAATTTACTGCAGGGATATATATACAAACATTTAGGCACATATACCAATTTAAATAAATATGTTGGGTGTTAAATTTTAATACATACATGCCTCATTAAATTTACTATAATTATTATTATGTTATTGTATGTTATATTATTATTGTATTTGTATATTATGTTATAAACAGCTTTTTGTATAACAAGGTTTTGTAACATATAAATATCATCATATAATAATTAAACTATATTTGTATACTAAAATGGAAGATATGGTAATTTATATAAAATATGTTTTTAACCATATATAATATTTATGTCTATAGATAAAATTTATAAATCCTATATGTTTCTATGAATACATAGTCTCTCATTGTCATATAATATCCAATAAAATTATAAACGATTATATAGAAAAAGATATGTCTCATCATCAAATAACACTTAAAGTATTTTATTATTTATGTACATAATTTTACTATGGGTAAGTGCGATATGCAATGTATAAGAGGAACTGTTCCCAGTGACGAAGCTTGAAAAAATGTCTTCACATTGCAATATGACTATATTTTTCTGGTAGACGAGTTGAAAGTAGACCATATTATGAAAAAAAATTGTATGGCCAGTTACTAAATTTTCCTGAAAATAGGCTTTTAAAAATTATCCCCTAGTTGAACGTCCAGCTTTAGTCCACTGTAAACGTTCTTGTTTCAATTTAGGATCATGCGGTGGTACATCCAAGTCTCATCCACTGTTTCATTTCTAATTCTTCATGTAAAATATGACGTACTCGTTGGAATAATTATATACCCATTTTTTCTATTATCTTGAAAACTTGAACAAAAGTGTGAAGCGATAAATTTTAAAGTGCGAAATTACGTTAGAATGCATCCACTTCTTCCGGGATCTGCCGCATATACAAACGAAATATTCTTCATACCCCAGTAACAATTTTTCCGTACTTTGAAAAATGTGAAAAAAATCGACATATTTTCCATGGAAAAGATATATTGGAATTTGTCCAAAGAATGTCCATAGATTTTCCACTTAATATAATAGTATTTTATTTCGGGCAATTGAAATCTTTGGATTGTCAGGGTAATATGTCCAACATATATCTATGGTTTTGTATTCATAATTTATTTCTCCAATTATCCAAGACAGTGGGTTCAAATTTTGTATATTTCGCTTATCTGTTTTAGATAAAATCCAGAATCCTCACTCCATTAAATTTATTTTCATAATTTTTAAACAAACCAGCAACTCATATCGATGAATTTTTGCCATCATTTAGCATCTTCACATTCAGTGCTCATAGAACTTCTGGTTTATCAGTAAAAACTGAATCAAACCGCGATTTGGCATCATCGTCATAAGAAACATGGAAGATATTTTTGTCAAAATCCATGGATCTGCTCACAAAAAATATGAATATAAATTCTATGGATATTCTGCAGAATAATATCAACGGGAAATAATTCTAAGGACAATCCGAAGAAATTATCATCGGAAATATATGGATAATCCAAGGAAATTTTTTATAAAAATCCATGGACAGGGTTGCACTCATCAGAAAAAATTCCACCGGATATCCTTAAGAAACCCGTAGATATATCCTCGGATTAAAATTACGGACTACTACATATAATGCAGAAATTTTGCGGACAAATTACGGACAGTGTTACTAGGGTTGAACTGGGATTAAATCATAAAATTGGATGGAAGTATGTGACACTATCTCCACTACTTTCGGGTGATCCAAATATTCCAATTATATTTACTCTAGCATAATTTATCCAGTTTATCATGAAATTTTGAAATCAAAATCTAAATAAACAAAAACTCGAAGGTGACACTATTCCCACTCCTTCTGGATATACTCCCATAAAACCCAAGTATTCCAAATGGAATTCCTTGAGTATGATTTATTAGATTTTTTTTTTACATTACAACACACCTCCTATTCCCAGTAGAATTATTCGATTATCATAGATTTTACTTAAATTTTGGACTTATGCAGTTAATGTTAAATTCTAAGGTTTTGTGATGACACGATAGTCCACCACCACTTCTACCTACGTATCCCATAGAACGCAAATATTCGAATTTGAATTGCTCAAGTATAGCATTATAATCTTGAACTCAAACATTTAATGATAAGTATCAAAGATTTTTTTTAAGTTATAGTAACTCAATACTTCCGCTACTTTCGAGTGGTACCATATAACACTGAAATATATCCAATAGAATTGCCATAAAATTTCATTTATCCAATAATTTTGTATTTTTGAACTTATGTTTTAATTATTTGCGAAAGTATATGAAAATATTATCACTCCTGTCGGACGCTCTCCTAAATACCCAAACGTTGTCAACACAATTGTTACAATATCCTGTACTTCTGATTTTAAGGATTTTACATCCTTAAAATTTTATCGCAATGGATACGGTACTCCAATTATTGTGAAAATTCTAAATTAGCTCCAGAACATCGTTCCACAGCACTCAAATACTGTTGAGTATTTTCCTATTAAATTCAAAAAAGTTTTTAATTATAGGCGTCCTATTTTTTGATTCGTTTCCATGCCATCCACCATTTAGTTCAAACATTTTATAAATTATATATTTAGATAAATCTTTAGTGCGTCAAATAAAATGCAATCAAAATCAATATATGTAGTTTATTATATTGGAGTACTACATGTTTCATGTATGGGTTATGTATTTTTATATTATTGGATATTGCCGCACATATAAATATTTTAGAAATAAATTTTTAAAAATAAGATATAAATTCTGCGCGTCTAATAAAATAAGTATAATATATTGTCTAAGAAATAAAGAGAAAAATTATATATAGTCATATTCATGTATTGCGAATAAGAAAATATATCTTTTCAACAATGTATCCATCCACCAAACAAATGTGTATTGGAAAAATATTATATTAATATCAGTTGATATTTGGCAAATGGTTTTATATATATTGTACTTAAACGAATATACGTTTATATAAGTATTTCTTTTAAGAAAAATTACAAATCGTTGTATTATTTGTAATATTTTTCTCTTCAAGATTTTTTCAAAGAATCCCTATATACCAATAAAATATAATAAATTATTATGTTATATGTTGTTTTGTTATGTCGTTTAGGATACATATATTTTATATACACAAAACATTATCAAATATATATATAGTAGGTGGTCGTGGGTATGTAGCGATAGGGTAAGCGTTGACCGTCTGCTTTTCAAAGCATTCCAACGCCGCAACTATGTCAGCTCCTACCAAGTATTTATTATACCTCCTAGTGGTGACCACCGGGCAACTGTACGGATTACAGGCTAAATAATAAATGCGCATAAAAAATCCAGAAGCGTCTGACCTATAATAGGCGGCTCCCTGGTCTGCGACTGATCCCAAAAGGACGGCAGTTATATAAACCTGACGGAAGGTATAAAACGTTTTAAATGTAGAAACAATAATGCAATGGATAAAACAAAGGAAACTAATACCCCAGGTGGCAGACCAGTTTTACTGGAAAATCCACACTCTTCGGAGGACGGTCCCACGGATTCTGGGGGGGACCAACTATTGCCATCAATTCAAATTAGTAGAAGGAGTTCAATAACACCGAGAACTCCACCCGGGGTGCCGTATTGTGTAAACAATGGACAGACCCAATTAATACAAAAAAATGAACTTCTCGAGGAGAAAAACATGTTAAAACGACCAACTATAGCAGACATTATAAAGGAAAACCATGAACTACATGGGAGGGTCAATAACCTCGAAAACCTTATTAAACAAATGGGTACGGATATTGATGAGCTCCGTAAACAAAATGAGCTGTTAAAAAAATCTAGTGTCAGTGCCATAATGGAATCGAAAGCAAATTCTGAAAAACCGCAATACTTTACTGAAAACCTTATTAAACAAATGGGTACGGATATTGATGAGCTCCGTAAACAAAATGAGCTGTTAAAAAAATCTAGTGTCAGTGCCATAATGGAATCGAAAGCAAATTCTGAAAAACCGCAATACTTTACTGACGAGGAAGAGCTTGCACGAGAAACCAACTGGATTGTTAGGAAAAAAAAGCCTGCCAAAAAAAGAAAAGCTGAATCATCCCCAGAAATAAATACCTCTAATTCAGTGGGTATGGAAAAAAATCAAAAGGGTGCTCACATAAGTGAAAGATTACCACCACCAATAAATATAGTGGGCATTCAAACATATGCTCAAATACAGACCATTTTGAAATCAATTACGAATGGTAATTACAGGGTTATTTCATTGAACAACGATGTGTGGAAGATTAATACCACAGATCACGAAAGTTATAGGGCTGTTGCTAAAAAATTACAAGATGATGCAATACAATGGTATACGTATGAGAATAAAAGTGAGAGACCAATTAGGGTTATGGCTAGGGGTCTCCACCCAACGTGTGAAAGTAGCGATATTATATCCGAGCTACAGCAAAGAGGATTACATATAACGGAAGCGGTCAACATCATTAAAAAAGAAAAAAAAATAAATAATGAAGGAAATGAAATCATCAGTAGAAGAGGACTTCCTTTATTTATGTTGACTTTTGATAATAAAGAAAAGACTGAAAATATCTACAACATAGGCTCAATCCTAAATATGAGAGTGAAAATTGAACAGTTAAGGAAAAGTTCAAATTTAATACCTCAATGTAAAAACTGCCAGGGATACAATCATACGCAAAAATATTGCTCAAAAGAACCTAGATGTGTGAAATGTGCCGGCAAACACGGCACTATACATTGTACAAAAACACGAAGTGAAAAACCAAAATGTGTATTATGTGGGGACGCGCACCCGGCTAATTATAGAGGATGTATGATTGCTAAGGAAATTCAAAAACTCAGGAATAAAAATACGAAAAAATCCGAAAGAACCACGCCCAGTGAAATCAGGGGGCAACCAAAAATAAAGCCAATAAATGTGGAAGGAAATTCTCAACCATATGCCACTAACCCAACAAATACTCGTAGGGTAACTTATGCGCAAATAACTGCAAACAAAAATATAGTAACTAAGGAGCCAGATGAAAATTTGGAAAAAACCTTGAAACTGATACTTACAAAGGTTACAAGTATGGAAAATTCCTTTAAATCATTGAATAACCGGGTAAAAAACCTAGAAAGTACCTCGAAAGGGCTGTACCCGAAAACAAATACAAATGATGCCTAGTACACTCAATATATTATTATGGAATGCGAATGGACTGCAGCAACACAAAAACGAACTACAGGCAGTCCTTGAGCTGAAGAATATAGATGTGTGTCTCATTTCGGAAACACATTTTACTAAGCAATCCAATATCAAATTTTGGGGATACAAAACTTATCATGCGAATCATCCTGAAAACAGTGCCAAGGGAGGAAGTGCAATTATAATAAAAGAAAATATTGAACACCATGAAGAGGCTAAATATGAGACAAAAGAAATACAGGCTACTGCTGTAAACATCAACATGAAAAATTATTCCTTTGTAATATCGGGAATATATTGCCCACCAAAACACTTACTGAAGAAAGCGCAATACTTAAAATTCCTGGATTCGCTGGGAAAAAGATTCATACTGGGTGGTGATTTTAATGCAAAGAACTCTGCTTGGGGTTCCAGATTAACACTACCTAGGGGAAAAGAACTGTATGGCGCAATTAGGGAAATGGGATGCGAAGTACGGTCAACGGGAAGGCCTACATACTGGCCAACTGATCCTAACAAAATACCCGATCTAATTGACTTCTTCATAATTAAGAACATCCCCGCTAATAAATTACAAGTAGAAGAAAGTGATGAGTTAAGTTCGGATCACTCTCCGGTAAGTCTAACCCTAAGGGAGAAGGTTGTGGAAAACACTGAAAACCCAGCATTAACCAACAAACTCACAGACTGGTTGGGTTTTAAACTTTGTGTGGATGACAGAATAAATCTTAATATACCGCTAAGGACACCAGAACAGGTAGATAAAGCTACAGAAACATTTACAAGGGTCATACAAAACTCGGCATGGATAAATACTCCACAAAATAAAAAGAAAATAAAAGGAAACGGCTATCCGACAGAAATTATGGAAATACTTGTTAAAAAAAGAAGGATGAGGAGAAGGTGGCAACAAACCAGAACCCCAATTGACAAAACGAATCTAAACAACATCACTCAACACTTAAGAAGGAAAATAAAAGAATATAAAAATAGGTCGGTACAGTGGTATTTGAAAACGTTAACTAATAGCATTAACTCCGACTATTCTCTATGGAAGGCTACAAAAAAACTAAAGGGACCTATAGTTCATGTTCCGCCAATAAGGAGGGGGGACGGAAGCTGGGCAAGAAATAAAGAAGAAAAAGTGGAAAGATTTGCGGAACATCTTGAAAATATTTTCCAACCACTTGATAGTCGGGCCGAGGAGTCATGGGAGGTGCGGCATATTCAAAATGAAAATGTAGATATGGATATGGAACCAACGTCGACTACTGAAATAATAAATGAAATCAAAAACCTAAAACTGAAGAAGGCTCCTGGGTATGATCTAATTACGGGAGAGGTTGTGAAGCAGCTACCCAGGAAAGCTATAACACATCTAAGAAATATCATTAATGCCTGCTTCAGAATAAAACATGTACCAAATATATGGAAGGTGGCTGAGGTAATAATGATCAATAAACCTGGCAAACCACCTCATGAGGCATCATCTTATAGGCCAATTTCATTATTGCCAATATTATCAAAACTATTTGAAAAACTTATTTTAAAGAGACTAAAACCAATCATTGAGAGTAAACGATTATTACCGGATCACCAATTTGGTTTTAGAGACAAACACTCAACGATTGATCAAGTACACAGAATAACGGATTTGATCGAAAGAGCACTAGAAGAAAAAAAGGTGTGTTCCTCAATTTTTCTGGATGTGGCACAGGCCTTCGACAAGGTATGGCATGAGGGTTTAATACACAAGTTACAAAAAATGCTACCAGCACGGTATGCAGAGATATTAATATCTTATATGTCAGAAAGATACTTCAGAATAAAACAGGATGGAGCCGTTTCTCAGCTAAAACAAATCAAGGCGGGAGTACCTCAGGGAAGTGTACTTGGACCAATACTTTATTTATTGTATACTAGTGATCTTCCACTGATGGAAAACAACTTGATAGCAACATTTGCTGATGATACTGCCATCCTGGCTGTTGGGGACACTAACGAAGAAACAACCGCGAAACTGCAGGTGGCTATTACACAGATAGATAACTGGACCAAAAAATGGAGAATGAAACTAAACGAAACAAAGTCGGTTCACGTAGACTTCACAAATAAAAGGATTGTATATAGGCCTATATTTATTGGCAATCTGCAAATACCATATTCTAATTCGGCCAAGTATCTGGGCATGACTTTAGATGCTAAATTGCGTTGGAAAACACATGTGAAGAAGAAAAGAGATGAACTGGATATACGTTATAGACAAATGTATTGGTTAATAGGAAAAACATCTTCTTTGACAATAGAAAATAAATTATTGCTCTACAGGCAAATTCTAAAACCTATTTGGACATATGGTGTGCAACTTTGGGGGTGCACCAAACAAAGTAATATAAATATAATACAACGATTCCAGAATAAGGTGCTCAGAAATATTGTAGATGCACCTTGGTACATTAACAACAAAAACCTACATAGGGATCTAGAAATAGATAATGTGGTGGACGAAATTAAAAACATGGCACAGGGTCACGAAAGAAGACTACGGGCACATGTGAATATTGAGGCTTACAGGCTAATAGACAACTCAAATATAACAAGACGACTCAAAAGGATAAAACCTTTTGAATTGGCATAATACTATAATCGAACAAAACTAAAATGAATCGCTGGATAAACTTTTAGTATCCTAAACAAATCAACAAAATAAAATTGCTTATTAGTCTTTAGACTAGATTGTAATAGGTAGTAGTATTGACATTCAAATATGGATGTTCATGCTCTTGGGAGGTTTTTTAGTGGATTAGAGTTCCACACTACCACCAGGATAACGCGCGCGTTCCTCGTGGTGTCTATTGAGATTTTTACCTACCCACGCACAAAAAAAAAAAAAATATATATAGTTATTATATGAGAAAATGTATAAAACATTTACAAATACAAATATTAATGATACATAACTTTTTAACTTTTCCAAGATTTTATTTGAAAACAGATTTATAAATTTTTATTTTATATTGTAATATTACTTAAAACATTATTATATTAATAAATATTCGTATAATACGATTTTATCACAATTTCAGCAGCACTCTTATACGTATGTCGATGTGGAGGAAAAATTAAATTTATAAACATATTTTCAATGCCAACAAATAAAATAATTTCATATATCTAAATTTTAAATATTGATTTTTGCATGAAATATAAATATGTTATATATTCAATGTTCGGATTAGAGTTAAGAATTATTTGAAGAACTGTACGCGGTAGAGACTGCCAATGTTTTATAAATTGTATATGTATTATACACTATATTTACGTACAGTAGTAAACTGTAAACTAATTGACAGTTGTTATACGGATTATGATTTATTATCTATAATATAGTTCTTCTTACTATTCTTCTTAGGATTATCATTTCTGTTGCATTGATCCTGGATTTTATTGTACTTGTGTTTGGTATCATTTCAATTCCATATGTCAGAATTGATCTGATACATGTTTTATATATTCTTACCTTTGCTAGTATGCTAAAAGGTATTTATTACAGAACACTGTGCAATTCAGTGTGGCTGCAGTGATCAGTGTTTTGTTAATTCTATTTTCTATCTCCTTTGTTATTGAGTTAGCATTAGTAAGTTTTATGCCCAGATATATGGAGGCACCTAATTGTTCTATTGGTTTGTTATATACTGCGAGCCTGCCACGAATTGGATCTTTGCTTATTATTATGGACTTTGCTTTACTTGATGAGATCTTGAGATTGTTTTATGCGGCCGTCGTTTGTACTGTGAAAAAAAGTCGTTGTACACTAATGGCGACAAGTGGCATGTCGTCAGCGTAGCAAACCACTCAGATCTGTTTTGTATCCATTCTGTACCCATGTTTCACGTTGCCTGCTCTTTCTAATAATTTATCCATTACTATATTAAAAAGCATCGGATTAAGTGCGTCACCTTGTTTGATTTGTACCTGAAATGTAATCTATTTGATATGCTATGTTTCCATTGGATTTTATTTGTGCCTTCAGATTAGTGTTATTACTCATTAGGATGTTGGTAATTTGTCGTGGAACACCTTTTGTAGTAAATATGTCTATTTACATCATCCGTTATTTGAATGCTGTCAAAAGCTTTTTCAAAATCCACAAAGCACACAATCTCGGGGTGTAAAAAATTCAATTGACTTTTCCAATATTCGTGGTGAGCAATAATTTCCTATTATTGCGACTCATCACCACTATTATATCACATATTTTTTGCGTATTGACATGCAGTTCACGTGAAATCCAATTTAACTGAAATTTTTGGGTGAGGATATATCTTTTCAAATTCAATATGCTTTTTTATATTATATGCTAATTAAAATACCATCTTTTATATCCTTTGCAGCTTGTTACATGCGTAACATTTTCTGTTTTAAATTCTTTAATATTGATATAATTGAGGTTGGTACAAAGAATCCTTAGGTATAAGATTTTATCTTTATATATGGAATAACCGATTTCATTAAATAAATATATTCTTCTATGATGGCGGTTTCAATTTTGCTAAATGTATTTGGTTAAATATAAGATATTTTCGCTATAAAAGTGCATATCGTTAATGAATAAAATGAATAAGTTTAATTAAACTGCTACTGCGACAAATTTAGAATTTATAATAGTTTATATTTCATATTATGTGTCTATCTTCAGCAAAAAGATAACGTTTACATGACGCAAACTAGATAACATAAAGATGATATTCCTCTTATTAAATAAGATCTAGATGATCATCTCAGACAATTTAATCTCGATAAACTGAACAAAGTGTATATTAACAGTTTACTATATAGATATAGTGCAATAAAACCATATATATATTTTGAAATCATTCTTCTTAATCCTCCCAGTGCCATATTATGTGTGTCACTCACTGAAACTCACTCATTAAACAAATAAATTAACAGATGGCAGAAACTCTAAATATATGGAGTTAGATACTGAGATTCAAACATTGTCCTGCAATCAAATAATGCAATGTTGATTATATTCGACAAAATCACTTAAAGGGTTAAATTGTTTTGTCACAACATGATACGTTTTTATTTGTGAACATTGTTTGAATAGTATATAATAAATGACTTAATTTTCATTTTAAAATAATTATACAATTAGAATAAAGCTATTTTATATTATCTTATAAATATTATATAAATGAATAAATTATGTTCTATGCGTATATTTAAATCATTTTAATCTGATTTCATACAATTACAATACAGTTGATTTACGCTATAAGCAAGTTTCAAAGAAATTGCTTATAACGGGATTTTCTTCAAAACATTTGGTTACTTCTTAATGTATTTTGAAAATCTTTGTATGTAGGTTAAAAATTGGGATTCCATAAACACTAAACAGTTTCTAAGAAATAACTCGATACTCGCAGGTCAGTTATGCTTGACCTGTGACTTGTAAAGTCATTTAGTAGAATTTTAAGAACTTTCTAAGAAAATTCTAGATAAGATAATCAGGTCAGTTATCCTAAACATTTTCATGCAACTTGGTGATTTTGGCGTTTTCTCAATCGAATATAGTCGGATTATAAAAACGGTTTCTACGATAATTCTGGGAAATCGATACTCAGTTATTTTGACTATTTTCCTGGAACCTAATGATTTTGGTCATTATTCAGTCAAGTGTTTGAAATTTGAAACTTGAAATTTTGTATTTGTTTTATACTAGGATTATAAGAATAGTTACTCGGAAAATTGCAATTTTTTATTAGATTCTGCAAATCAATATTTAGATTAGTTATTCTTATCAAATTCTAAGGACGTTGCTAGCGTTTTAATATTTTTCAACAGTATATGATAATTCATAAACTAGTTTTGTAGCACAATATCTGATAGTCGTGTCAGTTTTACCGTTTATATTGCACGAATAATGATAGTAATGAGCAATACTGGGACCATATTCATACAATTACTAATGTATATACTATACTTTGAATGCATTGAAGTCATATCAATTCCATAATAATAATTAAATGTTAGTATATAGAAAACACGCGTCAAAATAAATGCATTGTTCATAGTAATTTATTAGAACTAACATTATTATTTGATTGAGAATTAATCAAATTAACCAGATTCCATAAAAATAGTCTGGATAACTGACTTGAGTATCAGTTTGCCAGAAATTCTTTAGGCACTGTTCTTATAATTCCTATATAAACAAAATTTCATTTAAAAGTGGGCATATTTACTAGATTCAAGGAAACTGGTCAGAATAACTGCGAATATAAATTTCCCAGAATTTTCTTACATTTAAAATTTCATCAAAATCGGTTAATAAATGATCAAATTACCAAGTTGCGGAAAAATATCGAGATAATTGACATGGGTATCGATGTCTTAAAAATGTTTTAATTATATCTCATTGCAAACCTAAACATATATAAATTTTGGTAAAAATTTTGAAAGAAATCATTAAATATGGTTTGACATTTAAACTTGCTTAGACAGCCTTCTTTCTGCCTTTCATATAATCCAACAAATTAATATTCGTATGAATTTAAAAAAAAACCACAATTTTCTTGCATATAGAAGAGGCGTTTGCTTAGATAGGAAATCATCTGTATATGCAAATTTATATATAGTTACACTGTTACATAACAACAAATTCTAAATACATAAAAGATTGTAATACATACATTAAATTCATATTTTAATATTTTATATTATATAACGTGTATCTATAATATCTTAGTTTAGATCTCAGCAGCTATATATGTAATTAAAATTAATGTTTTATAATTAATATTATGTTCAACACAATTAAAATATACATTATAAAACATCAAATGATATAGTTAAATTGTACCAAATTAAATTCCCTTTTAGTTTACAAATATATATATGATGGTGGTTCATACTCGTACTATCAATATGAATGAATTATATATGAAAATAAATATATTTGTAAGTTTGTGTATGGTTGCGAATGATATACAATATATTGTGTTTATACGTAATATAATTTATATATATACACTTTGGTTTGTATAGACTAAGAAATGTATCATATACAAACAACAATTGCATATAAATGGAAAAGGAGAAGAAGAAAAAAATTATTGGCTTAAGTGGATGAAATTGCTGTTTGAATACCTAGGGGAGTAGATAATATAATATCTGAATGCGAGCAAGTTATTGTTATACATATATGCGTTATATGTTATGTACCTACACTATACACCTACATAATGTCTAATGTATAAACGTACGTATATAGTATCAATGCATGGAAACAACATATTCCGTATTAGATAAGTACATGAAGAAATTGAATTTTCTTGCATTGAACAATATTTTTATTTACTGGATAGGGAATGAGAAGGGAAACAATTGAATCGATAAATAAATGAAAAATGAAATTATAAATAGATTTTTGCAACCAATATCGAAAATAATAATATTATTATTAAATTAGTTTTATATTTGAATTTTTTTATTTTTAAAGATATTAAATTTAGATTAAATTTAATATATATATTAAATTGTATGAAATGAAAATTGATTACATAAATATTAAACATACAAGTATTAACTTGGAGAATTGAAAAGTCCCCGGTCTGACACACATATGGCAGTGCTAGTATTAAATCCATATGATTTTTAGTTAGTGCCAACCTTCAAACGATACGTGTTAAAATTTGACAGCAGTCCCACCATTAAAAGAAAGAAAGAAATTTAGCGCCAATGAAGAAGTAATCGCCGAAACTGAGGCCTATGTTGAAGCAAAAGACAAATCGTACTACAAAAATGGTATCGAAAAGTTGGAAGATCGCTATAATCGCTGTATCGCCCTAGAAGGCAACTATGTTAAATAATAAAATCAAATTTTGCCAAAAAAATGTGTTTTACTATGGTAGACTGAGGACTTTTCAATTGGCCTGTTATTATAAACATAACATATACTCGTACACGTACACATATTGTAAAGTATATATAGAAAATATATAACGAGGAAAACTTTCATAAAAATAATGTTGGATTAAACCAAAAAACATTAACTGTACACCCAATTCTTTTTTTACACGATTTTGAAATAACATGGTTCAACATCAGCAGGGATACCCAAAAACATTTTTTTTGTAATTTTGTCGATACTGTACATTTTCAAACGAACCCATCAATTGTGCTGTTTCTAACATACAGCACCCAATTGAAGATTCACAGGAATTACAATTTTGATCTTTTCTCAACAAACCATTGTTTTTACAGAAATTAATAATGTATTCCCGATTTCCTTCCATAACACGCTGATATTCTTCGCCTGACATTTTTAGTGGGTTAAAATCTATTAACTTCCAGAAATTCTTCATTTGAATCATAGCCGACAGTTATGCTAAATATTTCTGGCATATCTATTGTGATGATAGTATTTCTGTTGCAGTTTGTAATGAATTATTATCTTTTTTTAAACGATTGTTTTTTTTACACGGTTTGCTAAGGGAAGTATTTACCGTGTAAAAAACAAATTGGGTGTATATGTAAATCAAATATCCCAATAATTGCTGTGCACTCTTTGTGGTTCACGCGCAGATATAAAATCCAAAAATATATCATACATTTTCAAAAATACTGTTTTTTTGCTATATGTTATAAATGTAAATTTACAGCTCCTCTCATAAATCTTATTTATTTGCATTTGAAATTGCTTTTTGAATATACTTCCTTTGAACAAATTCGCTAGACTATCTGCGGCGAATACTGCATATCGATTACGTGAGATGTGTGATTGGAAGAATTCTCGCAATGATTATGCGGCATTGCAAAATTTGTGGGCGATTGGCGGGTGGTGTGGAAGTTATAAATATGATATCGCATGTCGACAAACCTATATAAAATAATTGTAAATAAAAAATTAAAAATCCATTTAATTGGACGGGTGTAAATAAAACACTGCCTGAATCGGGTAACTGTTGGTATATACGGACGACATCTTATTGGGAACGTCATCCGGTATCGGTATTTACACGACGTATAAGTCTGTTGAGGTTGGTAAACGAATATATTGCCATATTAAATGAAATATCGCTATGAAACAAGGCCGTACTCTTGTGGGTACCGGTTCGCAGTGGTATTGTGGGTAATGAAGAGGTTGATATGCTGGTACGATCTGGTGCACGATACTCCTTCATTGATCCTAAGCCTATCTGTTACCGATAGGTGTGCTCCGTAGTGTATTGCAGACTGGTTAGATGCTGAATTATTGTTCATGTAGACAATGTAGCAACTGCCGACAAGCAAAAAGATAGGTTGTTGCCCCAATACACTATTTTATTATTATTAAAGTTACCCAGAAACAAATTAAGATTGCTTGTTGCTTTGATTACGGTACACTACACACTTCAGCTATTACCTTCGTATGCGTTTCAGCTATTACCTTCGAATGCGTCTGATTACAAACACACTTTGCTCTAAATATTCGTTATCGGAAGAATCGGCATGGCATTACTTATGTGAATGTCCGGCCAATACGAAAGCTAAGCATGGAATATTTGGATAATACACAATAATCCATAATGAACGGAAAGTCATCAATCATAAGTTTTTTGAAATGCGATCTATTATAAACTAATAAATTTCTTAATTTCTATTGAAAACACGTATATTCTGCACATTAATATGCTTCAAATCATCATCATCGCTCGATATCAAGCACGCTTCACAGTAACAACAAGCTTCATTTTCGAAGTATTTATTGTTACAATATTCTCCCGTGGATTTTCTTCTTTTTTATTTACATATCCATCAATTTCAAAATGAGCTTCATTTTCACTAAAGACGATGTGGTTAACAAATTTCTTCTATCGCTACAAACGCCCAATTTTTAACAATAAAGCGGTGCGTTGTTCAATCGTATATTTCTCCATATTTACTTACAGCGTTGTTTCTGCTCAACACCTGCAAAAAAAAGCTAATTATTATTACAAAAAGCACGATTGGAGATGCAAATTTAAAAAGTTTACTCAAATATAATATTAGGTTGTCAACTATCTCCCTTCCGCCTTTTTGCTCTTTATTCAATGCTTTATAAAAAGTGTTACAGTAATCGGATTTAGTTCAAATATGCGCCGTTTTGTTCGATAATCTGTTTCCATCTAGACTGCAACTTCATAATACCTCCCTCGTAGAAGCCCCCCTCCTTATTTGCGAAGAACTCGGACAGCCACTTTTCACAAGCCTCTTTTGAGATCAACTTTACACCACCAAGGGCGTTCGCCATGGACAGGAACAGGTGGTAATCACTTGGCGCTATGTCCGGGCTATATGGTGGATGTGATAAAACCTCCCATCCGAGCTCCCGTAGCTTCTGACGAGTCATCAACGAAGTGTGTGGTCTGGCGTTGTCCTGGTGGAACACTACACCCTTCCTTTTGGCCAATTCTGGACGCTTCTGGTCGATCGCCTGCTTCAAGCGGTCCAGTTGTTCGCAGTAGATGGTAGAATTAAGCGTCTGGCCATATGGGAGCAGCTCATAGTGGATGATTCCCTTCCAATCCCACCAAACACACAGCAAAACCTTCCTGGCCGTCAATCCCGGCTTGGCCACTGTTTGGGACGATTCACCGGCCTGCGACCACGACCGTTTTCGCTTGATATTGTCGTATGTGATCCATTTTTCGTCGCCAGTCACCATCCGCTTCAAGAATGGGTCGAGTTCTTTCCGTTTCAGCAGCATTTCGCAAATGGAAATTCGGTCCATTAGATTTTTCACTGTTAATTCATGTGGCACCCAAACATCAAGCTTTTTTTTGTATCCAGCCTTCTGCAGATGGTTTAAAATGGTTTGGTGACTAACTCCCATCTCCTGGGCGATGTCACGAGATGCCAGATGCCGGTCTAACTCGATGTATTCCATGATTTGATCGGTATTTGTCGTCACAGGTCTTCCGCCGGCTGGCTTATCCATGGTGTCGTTTTCACCGGCTCTGAATCGTCGAAACCATTCCTCCGCGGTTCGAAGTGATAGAGTACCATCCCCCAAAACACCATTAATCTCACGGAACGTTTCTCTAGCGGATTTGCCTTTAACGAAGGAAAACTTTAAAATAGCGCGAATTTCGGCGTTAGTGAACTCCATGTTTACACGTCTATAACTGTTGAACGCAATATCCAAACTAATCATACATAGCGTCGTTTTGTTTGTTATGTCAAGAGCTTTCAAATTATGTACAGTGTTGCCAGATACGAGCTCTGTAGCGCTTTGTACATAGCCGCGAAATTAAAAAGACAAAAAGGCGGAAGGGAGATATTTGACAACCTTGTATTAACACCGTCTTTATATATAGTAACAATTTACATATATTATAATTTTTATGTGTGTAATTTTTGTAATAAATACCAAAATGATATTAATTTTTTATTTATCGACAATTTTAAATTGATTAATTAATTAAATTCTTGGACATTGTAGTACTATAAATTCTCGAGCCCAATCCTATAATTGTTAATAATATTATTCTAAAAAATGTGTGTTAGGGGTGTAAGTGGTTCAGTGGCGCAGTGGTAAAAGCGTCCAACGAGAGGAACTATTATTTGGAGGGATGACTTGACGTATGTCTGAGTAATCAACCCATATGCTCCACTATAGGGGAACGAAAAGGAATCCAAATAATGATTCGATATCCGCTGAAATACTTATGAATACTATAAGAGTTAATTATATACAAAGTTTATATAAATGCTGAATATAATCCGATCAATATATTAATTAAAAAGATTAAATCTCTCTATAATACAACAATTTTGGTTTTTATTATTTTTTTTATAATGTAATTTTATTGTACCCACACTCAGACTGTCTACAAGTATTCCATTACATATTATAATTACATATTTACATGCATATATATAATATATTACATACTCTCACCACAATTTAACATATACGAGTATATTAAAATACACTTATTTCGAAAATTCCTTGTTATAAATTACATGTATTCGTACATATAATAATAAAATGTACTAAATCATATTAATGTAAATGTCTCTATATACCAATAATGCTTAAATGCAATATATATATGCAAAAGTATATTTTATTTTAATAAAGAATTTAACCAGTCTGGCGCCTTTTTACAATTTAATTAAAAACATTAAAAATTTATTCTGTAATTTTTTATTTTATTTTCTTTTTAAATTACAATCAACATAAACACATACTAATAAAATTTAGTATTATATTTAAAATAGTATCACGCGACAACATTTACTAATTTATTTATGTATACATTATACCGTAAAATGGGGTCATGTTTAACACTCGAAAATGTATTTACTCTGTGTCTGATCTGCAATCGATTCGATATTAACCAAAAAAATACAAGTGTTTCGTATTGCAGAAAATATATGGATCCGAGCTGGGCCATCAACTGACTAATAATTTTAGGTATATATAATCTCAGTTTCAAAACATCACGGTGACGTAGAAAATATAGTTTACTTTAAATAGAAAACGTTTTGCAGTTATTCGCCGAAATCAAATTGATTCCGCGGACTGATAAATGTCATTGGCAATAAAAATCATTTCATTTTGTTGGTTGTAATTAATTGGGTTATAATTTTTCCAAAAATACCCTATTTTATGGTAATTATATAAATTTTCTAACAAAATACACATATATGTAAAAAACGTGCGTATATTTTGTAGGAGTATATTTAATATTTATATGCATAATGAAACGGATAGAAACTAGTATCAAATAATTCGTATATAGTTATAATAAAATATTATTAACATATGTGTAACCGCGCGTGGATTAAGTTTTATATGAAATGAACAAAATATTTGAAAGTCAATTATTTGCATGCAAAAATTTAGGGTAGACCAGGCAGTCCCAGGTACATTTTTCTGTGATCATGTTAAATGTTAAATAAAATCTGTAAACGGTTTCCGAAGCGTGCTACATTTTATAAAATAACACTTTCCTAATATGTGTTTCTAAATAATAACTAAAGAGTTATTTTCACGTTGCAAACTGAAGGTTTTATCAAAAAAAAAACCCCAGACATATGGTTGACGCACTATAAAAATATTCTTGGAAATACATGATATTGTTGATATTTAACAAAAATAATTTAAATAATGCATACTAATCAATATAAAAATGATTTATTATTAATTTTATGATGTGTTTTGTTCTCTCATTTTAACACTATACAATGAATCAGCAAACTAGGAAAAATAGCAAAAACATAAATTTTACTTACAATAATAATTGATTTTATAATTTCACTAATTAATGTTCAGAAATACACAAATATGAATAAAATAAATACAAATTTTAAAGTCACATGTGCCCAGGATTGCTGGTAAAAACTGTTTCAAGTGTGCCGATTAGAAAACATTTTCGATACAATTAATTAGTCAAAAATAATAAAATATTTGAATTATATAAAAATACAATAAAATTTTTATGATAAATTTGAAAATACTCGAATGGAAAAAACCAAACTAAAAATTATTTTGAAATGGGTCAAAAATATTCTTTCCGTCATATGATTTTTTTTTTATTGACGTTTTGAGCAGAAATTTTTATGGATTATATGTAGTTTTGAATGAATAACTGAATTTTCGCATAAATATCACGAAATTTCTAAGAATATACCAATTTTTTCTATATGTGCTTCAGGACAGTCGATGTTCGCCAGGACTGTCAGATCTGCCCTATTTATTTACTCTTTTTTTTTTTTAACAATATACATATTATAAAGGGTGATCCAATTTCTAATATATAACATTTGAATTATGCGTGTGACAATTTATTCGGTGTCAATATGTGTCAACTTAACATAATGCTTATTAGGTGTCATATTCATATAATCGTCGTATATAATTCTTAATGTATAATGGACGGACAATTTGTATCGGAATTGATTGCTATGCAGTGAGAATGGTAAAAAAGTCAAGCAATTAAATTTGTCGTCGTCTCAATTTATGCTTAACTATAATGTTAACCACAGATTTAGTACATTAAATGGGTCAAGTAGATTTAACTTAATTCAAGAATTGTATTCAATAACATTTGTTAAATAGAATTTTATTTATAATGTCATTTTAATACCATTAAATTTGTTACTTTGTGGCTATTTTGAGAAACAGCGTGTTGTGCAACCAACAAACCAAAACATTGATTCCCAGTATATTGTAGGATATAAGATATGTTATTGCAGAAACTTAAGTAAGCTGAAAGGTGAAATAACTGAATACCCTTTATTACTTACATTCATAAAACTTACCATGTATGAGTATATTCATTATTCAAATGTGTACATAATGATTATTATTATACCAGGTGTACCGCCATGAAGTGAGCGCCAAGATACAAATGTCTCGATAGGGGACGAGCCTTCATTTTTTTTTGTTTGGTTGCTATGACATCTGTCAAACATATTTAGTATACATGAAGTCATTGTACAATACAAACAACATCATATTCTTTCATCGCTGAAATTGAAATTTTGCTTGCCAGACACGAAAGAATATCAGTTTTGCATCGAATTGTTACTGGCGATGAAAAATGGATTTATTTTAAGAATCCGAAACGGAAAAAATCATGGGTTAATCCAGGACAACCATCAACATCGTCTGCACAACCAAATCGTTTCGATAAGATCACAATGCTGCGGGTCCGGTAATTTTGCTCCATGACAATGCACATGCACACAAAGCAAAACCTGTTCAGGCTACAATCAAAGCACTTGGCTAGGAACTGCAACTCCACCCGCTGTATTCACCAAAATTGGCTACCGTTTGTTTTCACCGATGGGACACGCATTAGCTGAGCAGCAATTCAATTCCTGCGAAGAAGTCGAAAATTGTGTGTCTGATTGGTTAGCTTCAAAAGACGAACAATTCTATTGGCGTGGTATTCACAAATTACCAGAAAGGTGGTCAAAATTTGTGGAAAGCAATGGCCAATATTTTGAATAAAATGTTTTTTACTTTCCCATTTAAAATTATTGTTTTAATTTCACAAAAAAAAACACTCACTTGATACCAGTATAACTGGTAAACATGAATTCTTTATAAATTAATCACAAAATTAAGGAAATAAAAATTGGAGTTTTATATTACCTTTTTAAATTAACTTTATAATTTATTTTATTATTTAAATTTAAATATATTTTCTATTAAAAATTTATTTAACAAATATATATTAAAAATCATAACACAATCAATTTTTTTTATTTTCAAAATTTATATGAAAATTACACTATACACTTAAACTATATTATTTTAAGATGCAACGAGTATTTATAAAAATGAATGAAAATGCACCAACTCTGTATTGTACATAGAGAGACACATATTTATTGTATTATTCGAATAGATTGTGTAATGAAAATGTGAAAATTATATAGTTGAAAAAACATTTGTTCAAAATTTTATATTATAATAAAAGTTGAAACCACAAGTCTAGTATAACTTCTACAATATATATTAATATATATATATATATAGCGAGCGAGCGATATAACTTATGTAATATAATACAATATAATATGAAATTCATAAATCATGATAATATTCTGAATTGAATTCAATATAATTGTATATCTATATCTAGAATCGGAGAGAGTGTATATATTATAATGCATTTTATATACACTTAAATATGTACAATAATAAAGTCTAAAAAGACCAAAGTATATTTTATATATTATATGTGTGTGTGTGTATGTATAGTTATGTATTATAGATTATAGAAAATATAAGCTGAGTCAACGAAACGTGCTTTTTAGATTATCAATCATCTTAACTTGAACATTTATCGTGACGTCGTATGGGTTACCACACCAATGTCATCATCATCATCATCATCATCAACAACAATGTATAAGGATTAAGATTTTAGATAAAATATGAGTACATATATACGTATACCCATACATATACATAATCCATACATAGATATACCATATAATTATATATCCATATTTATATAACTGATTTCGTAAAGTTCATGTACAGAGATAAATTTATGTTATACAAATATAATTTATAACACCATAATAATATAATAATAATAAAATATTATAACACAGGATGACCCATTAAATAAATAAATATATAATAATAATACCATTACAACAGTATATGCACCAACGCTTTGATCACTATTGATCTTAAAACAAATTTTAGATGAAAATCAATTTTCAGTTGTACCAATTTTAATCAAAATTATGTTTTATATATATTTTCATTTAAATACCCAGTGAGACTTTTTGTATGTAATAGTGCGAATTTCTTCAATGAATACATACATAAATTGTAAGTACTTCCAATTTCAAGTAAACTAGTAAGTATTGCATGAATGCAATAGTGGTGACAAGAATTATCGATGTTATCATACATACCGGTTCCACCCACAGGGTATAGTCAGTTAACTCATTAATATACAATAAAACGCAGTTAAAAACATTTCTCTATATAAATTACTTACAATGTATTTACGTTTTAAGCCAATCAAAACATTAAACAAAAAATTTCATTTGGTTATAGATTCAAGAACTATATTATGATACTTACTTACTCTTACTCCATGGCGTTACAACCCGGGTGCGATTTTAGCCTTCTCCAACACGCTTCTCCAAACTGACCTATCCGCAGTTAACGCCTTCCAATCCCGAATTTTTAGGATCTTTATATCACAGTTTACTGCATCTAGCCATCTCGCCTTAGGTCTTCCGGCTCTCCTTCTACCCTCCGGTTTACCATTTAACAGTTTTTTTGGCACACGCTCCTCCTCCATGCGTTCTACGTGTCCAAGCCATCTCAATCTATTGATCTTGATTGTTTTGACAATATTTGGTTGACCGTACAACTTGTCTAATTCAATATTGTATCGTCGCCTCCAACCATTCTGTTCTTTGACGGGACCAAATATGCCACGGAGTACCTTTCGTTCGAAAATCCGAAGTAGTTGTTCCTGGTTTTGTGTCATGCACCAAGCCTCCGACCCATACGTTAATATTGGACGTATTAAAGTTGTATATAGCTTGCACTTAAGATCTCGTTGTAATGTTTTCGATCGGAATTGTTTTTTTAACCCGTAATAACATCTGTTGCCAGTTGCTATTCTGCGGCGTATTTCCTCTTCAATATCATTTTCAACATTTATCAACGATCCTAAGTATACAAAACTATTGACTATTTCAAAATTGTGTTCTCCAATATTAACCGTTTGATCTCGAATTCGTGATGTATTCGTTGCCACCAAATATTTCGTTTTTTCTGCATTCACTTTGAGACCCAGACCTAAATAGTATGTGGAAAAAATTAAAGTCATGCGTTGAAGGGGTCGCAACAGAGGTGATTGGAAAAGGGATGGTAGTAAGAAATGAGTGGTTCGATGATGAATGTAGAAATGCTCGGGATGCAAAAAATGCGTCCAGGCTGAAAATGCTAACGCGGGCTACACGGACCACTGTGGAAGACTATCGCGAGAAGAGGGATTTCGAGCGTAAATTGATTCGTAAGAAAAAACGAGAATTGGAACGAAAGATTTACGTCGAAATGGAACAATTTAACAGGAACAACGATAATAGAAGATTGTACCGGAATGTCAATCGTTTTCGCAACGGATACAATCAACAACCTTTTTTGTGCAAAAACAGACATGGTCAGGTTATGGCGCAAGAGGAAAGGTGCCTCGAAAGATGGGCCGAGTACTTTAAAGATATATTAAATGTGAATACGCCAGTGAATACTATGGAAGATGTGCGATTTCAAACCGCCCAACCATTTATAGCTGAACCATCGATACACGAAGTAAAGAGTGTTATTCAGAAGCTCAAGAATAATAAATCACCTGGATCTGATAGCTTACCAGGTGAACTCTTTAAATATGGTGGAAATGCATTATGGTATCAACTGCACGAGCTAATTGTAAAGATTTGGAATAATGAACAGGTGCCAGAGGAGTGGAAGGATGGTATTATCTGTCCATTGTACAAAAAGGGTGACAAATTGGATTGTAACAACTACAGAGGAATAACTTTATTAAACATTAGCTATAAGGTATTTGCTAATATACTATACCATAGACTTATTCCATACGCCAATGAAATTATCGGAGAATACCAGTGTGGTTTCTGCGCAGATCGATCTACATCTGATCAAATATTTAGTATACGGCAGATCTTGGAAAAGTGTACGGAATTCAATGTTGATACACACCATTTGTTTGTTGATTTTAAAGCGGCATATGATAGCGTCAATAGGTCAAAATTATGGAATATTATGGAAGAGTTTGGTTTTCCAAAAAAATTGATAGATTTGGTGGCTATGACGTTGGAAAATGTGAGGTCACAGGTACGAATCCGAGGTAAATTATCTGATCACTTTGAGACGGTTGATGGACTACGACAAGGCGATCCATTATCAACACTGCTATTTAATATTACGCTGGAAAAGGCAGTGAGGGGCGTAAATATTGATAAACAAGGCACGATTTTCACAAAATCGGGTCAATTGTTAGCGTATGCTATATTATGATAATGTGCTTTGAAATATGTTTTTAATTAAGGTCAAGTGTTGACAAAACGCATATATAGATCATCTATAGGAACACACAACAATGATGATTTTTAATAAGGGAGAATTAATTTCGGCACTTATTAGAACAAAGATGGTACATTGTGCTCACCCTACAAGTCATTTGCCACATTGTCTCCATACACGATCAAATTCTACATCTATTCAGTCAGCAATGCACCGTCAAACCCAAATATTGAGAATCGGTAGGCAATAAGACTAAGGATCGATGAAGGTCTGTATCAGATGGTGCCAGCATATCAGCCTCTTCATTACCCTCAATACCACTGTGAGTCAAAAAAGTACGATCTTATAGTTATCCTGGTGAATTCCATCAGTATATACAAACAACAATATAATGCGCTTTTATTTCATTGAACAATATAAAAATGAATGTTAAAAATTCACAAGAGTACACATAAATTTAAATATTTGAGTTGCAACGGTGAATTAAAAATAATCATCAACATAAACATCGATTAACGATGAAACCATTCAATAAGTGCGATTAATTTGATGATATTACCAGTCAAATTCATGGAAATTGAATTTATTCACAAAGAAAAATTCATGTGATTTTAACTGAGAAAAAAGTTGAATTCAAAGTTTCTTCCAAATCACTTGATTGCGATGACCAATATACAATAGAATTTGAATATTTGTTAAACATAATATTTCCCATTCATTGCTATTTAACATACTATTGTTATTTAATGTCAATTGCAAAAACTAATATAATGCTGATCGTTCGTTCGGTTTTGATGATGCATATCTATTATATTTGTCCTACACAATGCTATTTCACAAATGGTACATTATAAAATAGTACAATAAAGTGAAAGCCCGGTACGAATCTCTAATATTATTTGTATTCATTAGCACTAAACATCATATACAATGTTTTTTTAAATATTTTACGATTTGAAATGCATAATCTTTTTACCATTTACGTAAGTAAATACACATAATTTGCCATTCTGCACCGAATTGACAATTACAAATCATCAAAGCGCTGAATGGTGATCACCAAATAAAAGAAATTATACTAATTTATTTTTATGATTTCACAAGGAATTTGTACCACGATGGTACAATGGTTAATAAATTGTATTAACCGTACAATTAATGGTGTATTGAAGCGTTTATACTAAAGCTGTATTAGTTGTGTTTGTTCTGAATATCGAGAGCCAGTTCGACAATTATCTATTCAATTATATTCCTGTAAATTTCATTTGACGATGAAAGGAAACCGATCGGTTTGGATCAATATAGAAAACATGGAACAGTCATTCACACATTCCAATCTGAGAGTCTATGACATAAACAGTCATTTGATGTAATTGTTGGACGTGCAAATCGACTGTATTTCAAATAAATAAAATAATTAAATTGTTTGCTTTTTTTGTCAATTCATTTCGGTTATTTTTACGATACAGGGTGTGTACTACATAAACTAACTCAGTCAGTGTTTAAATTAGTAGAAAAATTTCTCGATGTATAGTATTAATTATTGAAATTCGACTTACCTTACGATAAGCGGGGCCATATATACTGAGCCATTGGAACAATTTTATACACACACACATGTTCTTTCAAGTATTTATATTTTATATGTTTTATATCAAGTTTAAGGACTTTAAGTTATGCTTTAATTGACATTTAAATTAGTATTTTTATAAGTCTACATACACTAATTCAGAATAATATCACAAATACTTCATCAGAAGTGTATAACTAATTTATGTAATACATTCCCATAAATACATATATTTTATATCTTATCTATGTATATAAGAATGTCATTACTCTATATACATGCAATTAATTAAAATAACCATAATAATTCTATATATACGAGGTATATACAATAAATACAAAACTTTCTAAATTCTTACAATTTGTACATGTTTATGTAAGTACTGTATACCAAAACATTTCTATGATTAATCAAAATTTAATCATAAATTGAAATTATTCTAAATATATAATGTTGCCAAGCAACTAATTTCACAGTACAATGAATTTCAGCATAGTATCATCTCATCTCATCGTTATATATATTGTGTGTGGTATATATTGTATATGGTATAAATTTATATACATTTTCATCAACAACTTAATTGTCCTATTTTCAGTAGATAATTTTAATGGGTTTCACAATTGAAATGGGAGCAAATAAATAAATATTTGATTTTAATCTTCTTCAAGTATATCACTATTTTTGTATGGGTATATGTGCTATATATTATGGCATTGCACATAGAAATACATAATGTAAATATATATCTACAATAGTATTATATAAATAAGTGTATAGATGAACACACGTAATATGTATAAATTCAAGCTTTTAGACTTTTTTTTTTCCCAATGTATTATATATATACGATTTTCTATATGTAATATTGTAAAGTTAGATGAAATTATATGGTAGAGAATGTATATTTTATATAGGGAGATAATAATCGCATTGAAAAATGTATATTTAGTTAGATAGATTTTAGATAATGATTTTATTTAAGTGTAAAATTGTCAGCGGTATGGTGTATATTGACTTATACCAACCCTATACACAACGCATATTAGTTGTAATGGATGTATGCAAAATTAAGTTCCGTTTTTTAGTTAAAATTATACATGTTTCTTTATAAAACAAATATATTCAAAGTGATACATTATATAAAGTTTACTCCACAACTTTCGCCCATCTTTCAGGCAATTTACGGATTTCGGAGTCCCTCAAAAGTCGTCGCTATCCATTCGTCAAGTCAATTTTTGATACTGAATCGATTGAAATAAATAGTGATCCAAAGGAGCAATGTGGTGGTAGTTCATAGTACACAACACCTTTTCGTGATCCCACCAATTACAAAACATCAGCATTGGCTGTGATGTAACAGCTTCACCAATTCTGTACCCAAGCTTTTTTACGCTTACAATTCATATAATAAATTCATTTTTCAACAACAAAATAATAATACTTCACCCTCAAATGTCGTTTATTTGGTACAACACTTTCCATTTTGATGCGAATAAAAACAAATACGTTGTTTACACTTCAATCAAATATTATATACTACTACGTTTTGAAGTTTATAAAGACACTTTTCAAAAGCATGTATAATCAGATTATATACATACTATCAGAAGACTTATGCCAACTATTATTATAACGGAACTTACTTTTGCAAATACCCAATATTAAACTATATTTTTATTTATTTTTTTTTTTAAGTCACATTTTGCTCCAAGTGGAGCTTTACGTCATCTAATAAACCTTTTATTACAGCCAAGTTGGTAAATTACTCCGCATGGGAGTATATAACAATTTACCAATTGTACTGTAATTAACGAAAGATAGATGTTTTCAAAATACTATTATTTTTATATAGGTGATTAGCCCATAGTTATGTGTGTGTGCAGACATTGTTAATCTTTGAATAGCGTCCAACACCATATTTTCAAAGACATCCGTTTTTCTTTTTATTCCATCAACCAACAAATATAAACACCCAGCAGAAAAATTTTAGTATTAAAATAAATACCGAAAAATTTCGTATGAAAAATAGCGGATTTGAACCGGCTATAATTCATGATTAATAATATATATTTCGACGCTATACAACTGCGCTACTGAGTGCTATTATTATATATAGTAAACTATATAGCCTGAGATTTATCCAAGTTTTACCAATTAAGAAATGCCCACACCTATATATATTATTATGTTATACAGTTATGCAAGATACAAAATTGGACAATCCACGCAGGAACGATAAATCTGAGTGTCATATCTACAAACATTTGAAAAGTTGGCCAACAAATTACATTTGGACAATCATTAATAAAATTTGATCTATTTGAAATATCAGACACAATTGGAAACGGTATAATCAATGCTGCTAACCAACTGTTCCTATTTAGAAAAGTCAAATATTGTAATTAATTTAGAGAAAAGAATATTAAAACTAAAAGAATATTAAAACTGACAAATGTCAAAGGCCCTATATAGGAATCAAAAAGCAACAAAATACTCAATTGTTACTAGGTTGTGGGCTGTACAATAATTTGATCTGTATTCGGTTCAAAAATTCGATAGCAGACATTTAGGTTTTAATTATTGATTCAACAACCTTATAGAAAATGGATATAAAGTGTTAATATAGGACGCGGAAATCGCAAACAGTTGGTTAGTAGAAGATATTTTAGGTATAGAGGAATAATTTTATATATAGCTTCTAAACCTTCGAGAAAACCGAAAAAAGAAACGAAATGGAATTGAAATTATGATTTATATATGGATTAACAATTTGGTAACATTAATTTAATAAATTTAATGAAATCATGCGAATGTGAAAATAACATTTTATACAATTGCAATTTAAAATATTCATATTAAAAGTAAATATATTACATTGTTGTAATTTAGAATTATGTCAGTGATAATTCGTCATAAAACACAGTTGTGAAATGACTGCATCTAACTGTGTATAGATTGTCATCCAATAAATAACTATACTAAAATGATTAAGCAATGAATCTTGTAATTTCTCACAAACCGATAAATCATCAATACGCTCCTAAAAATCTTAACAACATCGGCATAAATGTTACACATTTACAATGCTCCAAAATGGTTAACAAATCCGTATAATGTATAAAATAGATAGTATAGGTCCGATGGAACTACCCTTATGGTACACCAAAGGTAATAACAAAATTCTTCGACACATGAATAACACTTCACATTCACACATAGGAGCGAGAGTTTCAGTCATAAAATAAAATTCATATTAAAATTACTTAAAAGCACAACATATAATACCATGGTATTTAAATGTCTTGCTGAATCCCGTAAAAACACAATCAACCCGTTTTAACCACATTTACAAATTATAGAAAAACTAAATCATTAGCAAATGCGAATCCGATTTGAATGTTTCAAGAATAACCACCATTATTTTTCATTTTGTTTAAAATTATTCGTCTATTGCAATACTTCATTTATGTTTATGATAGTACATAAATTATATGGCAGATTATAGAGTACAAAAATAAAAAAACATGTCTATACATGGCAAAGTCAATTTTAAACATAGAATTTTTTTTTTTCATTTTACATTATCGTTTCAAAATTTTTATTCTATATTTAATACAAATACAATATAAATATTATAATAACCTCAAAGTAAATTTTTTTGTATAAATGTATGCGTATTGCATATATAATATTTGGCTAGAAGCAATTCAAATTTATACCATAATATGAAATTTATTCCATTTGGATAAACTTTATTGAAAAATATGTACTCGTAAAAGTCAAAGTTTTGCTTTGTTTTTGTTTCATTTAATTGTTGTTATATTTTGTTTATATGTATATGAAAACATTAATAAAACATTAATAATGCGGTGACACTTTTGATTTTATTGTTTGTAAATAGTAAAACATTAATTAAACAGTATAGAAAAATAACGCAGCAAAGTATACAATTACAACAAATAGTATTTTATAGTGCACGCTCTATGTTTCTATACGACATTTCAAGGGATCACAAAAACGAGTTGAGAATAGGACAAATTGTATCTATTTGTATATTTGTTTCTAACAGTAACAGGAGAATATTAAGTGTTATATATCGGGAATTGTATTTGTCCTTTTCATTCCAATCAATTTTGTTACAATTTTAGTATATATATTGAAATAATCAGAACAGAAGCTTCCGTAACTGGCTATAAATAAAACTTCAATTCTCAACATATTTTAAAGAATTTTGTTGTGTTAGAGTATGCTGGAAATTATATTCAAGTCAGGTTTTCAAATTAAGATTCGTGAAATGTACTCATTTCCAATTGGCTCCGAAACTAATTTTCGGGGCAGATTTACAAACTTTTTTTTTTTTTAATTTCAAATTATAATGTACTTGGATTATGTCGATTTAGAATAGAAATATGTGGTCATATAGTTTCAATACAGTCTAAATTAATCAGAAGAATAACCAGTTTTATAATCAAAATAGTTGAAGTGACGAATTTTTGTATCTAGTTTCTTGAACTAATATATGGGTATCGATTTGCTTGAAAATATTCATATAATCCTAGTTTAAGCTTTCATGTAAATTTTCATAAAAATTATATGAGAATTGACTAAATTTTCGGGTTTCCAGAAGCCATATAGTCAATAAGCAAAGTATCTATTCATTTTTTTTCCGGATTCAACTGTGAATGTATACTATATAAAATACAATAGAAATGTGGTGTTGTCAAAGTCACAAGCACCGCAACGAGGGTAGGTCTATTGTGCTCCCTTAACGTTAAACCTACGAATCGTCGCCCTGGATAGAATTTTCCAATATTCTTCTCTTACAACTTTCAAGAATATATTTATCCATGCTTTTAAGCCTTTGGTTGATCAGAGCGTGACACTTGACTATTAAGTGTTCCTTATAGTCGATTCATCCTAGCAGCAATATTTACGGATTTCCTCATTGGATATTGCCACTTTGAACATATGATAGTTACATTTATAATGTCATAGTACTCTTAGATCCATTCTGTTTAGCCGGAGGATTTCATATTTGATAAACCAAATGACTATTTAAATTTTTTCAAGCAAGCCTAAAGAATGATTACTCTGAGTAATAATTAAGTGTGTGTATATATGCAGAAGTGTAGAGGTGGGAATGATTATTTTTGAAGCATTTAATCGAAAACAATATAGAATTGGTCTTATTTTCTGAAATTAAAATTAAAGATATCGAAAAGTGGTTTATAGACGAAAGAAGTACAAAAAAATTTTACATATAAGGAACCGATAAGTCGAGTTAAAGTCAAATGAAGAATAGAATGGTCGAAAAGTTGAGCGTGCACTGTATACATTTTTGTTTTATAATTTTATGTTTATGTAAACTCAAAGTGAATGAATTTTGATAAAAATCGTTTATGTAAAAGGATATATTTTGTGAACTTGCTTATTATTCATAATTGGAAATCATTTATATATCAATAATGACTCCAACGCATATAAAAATACAATTTTATGTGTATAATAAATTGTCTTAATACAATTACAATTAGAATTTCTTCCTACATACAATATATTATTTATGAATGACTCTTTATTATAATATAGTAACTATAACTAATAATAATAAAAATAACTATTATTTCGGAATTACTATATACAAATAGCAATAAACTAATAAATGTTACAATTTTTGATGATTATACTTTTATTAATTTAATACTTATATGTGGCGCGAGTGTCGTTAAGATATCATATAACCAAATATATAACGATGGTAAAATAATAGCATTGTAACCCAAACGACTCCATAAATAAAAATTTATATTATTTTATCATTTGAATTATAGACGACGCTCGGTCATTATATTTATAACAATAAAATAATAATAATAATTATTAAATCAATAAATTATATTGTGTACACACACACACACACAGCTATATAAAATGTTATTATGTCGTAAAAATCGTATAATATCAATTATAATTTTTATTATATAATTATTGATTTTCAAACTATGTATTATTGGGTTAAATACTTTTTAGTTGATTTAATAGTTAAATGTTTACGTATTATTAATTGTTTTTATTGTGTGTAGCGCCCATTAATAAATTTTTTGGTATTTTCTCCATATTTTGGTTCCAAACAAAAGTTAGCACTTAAAAAGGAGATACTATCAAAAAATCGGTTAGTTTATTAAATATCTATCCCGTTGATTAGAAGATGAGAAGAGATTAGAAGAAGGAAGATCAACGTTCGAACTGAAATAATTGACGATCAAAGCAATAATTAATTCGGATTCTCATATTTACTTACTACTACTTACTATAGCATTGTACTACGTTAGATTTAGATTTCAAAGAATTATATGTATAGTTTGACATGCATTTCGATTAGTAAACTTCGATATGTCGGTTGTTTTATATCAGCTTAAAGAAATTCACTTAACACAAACGCAATAACATCTACATTTATCTTATATGAAACGTAATGCAAATCATCATAATTATTGCAACAAATGATAGTATGATCAATTAAGATGTATTACCAGCTTCAACAACATCAAATAACTATATATAGTGATTGCATCAAAAGAAGATTATATGTTATCATTATCAGTTTGGGTGCTGGATATATGCAACCTCTGTCCCATAATAAACCGGTATTGGTTAAAACACACATAGATAAATATAAAATTTTCACAAAAACCATTTTCTATATTCAAAATATTCTCCATCAACTGAAATTGCATCGATTTACACGTTCAACAAGTGCGAATCAAATGACATTCTTATGTTTGGGTGATTGGAATGCTGTTAAGAACGGTGGTCGTCTCTCTTTGAATGCCTTCAACTGATGTAAAACACTTTTCTTTCATTGTCAAATGAAGTTTTGGGAATAGAAATTAGTCGCAAGGAGTTAAATTAAGTGAATATGTTGAATGATTAAGCAAAAAAATTTGATTATTAATTCAATTCAGTGCAATTTTTGATCATCATTTAATTGATGAGGAACAAACTTTCAATTTACCTATCGTAGACCAATTTTTTCAGTTAAAATTCGATGAATTATTGTTTCTTAGAAATTAATTAACGAAATCACACACTTTTTCAAATTGCTTCAGTTGCGGTCGACCTGGAAGTTCATCATCACTTATAATGAAACAGTACATTTCATTGATCTCTTTATAGAGAAAATAATAGATGGGAAACGTTTCCGAAATCAGAAAATATTTAAAAAAAAGTATAGGTAATACATATATTGAAAACCTCATATTAATTAGATATACTTACAGATTTTTTTGCTCGAATAAATTTACGACATCTTGATACACACTTTATATTTTTAATCCTGAAATCATAACCATTTTCTTTAATAATTCCGAAATTTTCACAAGTGAAACAGATCAATTTATTATAAATTATTATTTATGGTATTTATTTATAGCAGTCCCAACAGCATAAATATAAACGGCACATAAACGATACATACCGTTTTGCACAAAGCGTCGATATGCGACATAAACGACACTCTATTCTTATCTAGATAAGTTGTTCTGCTACACTTAAACCCGCAACATATACATATTGGGATTTTCGTTTCTACTGAATGTAATGTTTTGAAATGTTGACAATTTGTTGAGGAACTTTCACAGAACATAATCACAAAAAAATGAAGAGTTTGCGCTACATGTTCTATGGTTTATATAGCCATTCAGGATTATTATGGGACTGGGGATATATATATTCTACAACAGCTATTACTATAAACCAGACAATGCAGGCGATAAGAATTGAAGTAAATCATAAATCTCATATATGATATCTATCCGGTTTATCATATATGGTACACCTCTTATTTGCACCAGGTTTCCGCACGTCTTTTTGTTATTACAAAATGTACAATTTATTTAAGAAGAAAAATTTATTTTCGGCATTTGGTAATTGATGGTTTGTCAACACCTTTTCAACAACAACTAACAAATATTTGCGCAAATCGATTCAGATAGAGTATGTTCACTGGCACAATGCATATATAATTTTATACATAATTATATAAAATAGATTTTAATTAAAAAGTGCAATTTATATGCATTTGAATGTTTTACAAATTTTACATCAATTATTGTAATATTGTTGAACATGTGATCCAATTAAAATAAATTGGTGTATTTTTTTAATTAATACCTATTAAATCCAATTTTAATTTAATCTATATATGGACGGATGGATGGATACCTACACATATATATAGGATATATAGAAAACTGACATATAGATATATACTCATTTATATACCCATTTATATACAATAAAATTACATTATATACATTGTATATAAAGCACTATGTATTATATATGTATTAACTATTCCTATTATATAATTTCAATTTAACTATATTATATATTTACCCTTACTAATTATAATATTATATATATGTATTTTTGTATTTATGGTATATGCACAACATTTGAATATAATGAATTGGATATTTGAATATTAAATTAATATCCATTTTATTATAATTAAAATGACATCAATATATTATTGTATTTTGAATATTATGTAAAAAATTATTAATTCCGAGGAATTAAATAAATAAAAGTTGTATAAAAGCTTTTTGATGTGATCATAAATTAATTTATGCAAATAAGAATTATCGTGTATAGAAAATAAAATTTATATTTAATAGGGAAATTTTTAATATAATAATGGAATTTAACTTTTTGTGGAAAAAATATAGCTTTAAATATTTGAGTATAAATTACATACCATTTTTACAAAAAGTGTCACAAATTATTGAGAACCTATAATTTTTTTTCACTAAATGCTTCACTTATTTAATTAACTGAAATTAGAAATTCAAAATTTTCTGTGTTTTATTTTTATTCAATTCGTTACTTATCTTCATATATGCAATAAAATTATTCCTAGAAAAAGCACCGGAATAACCTTTACTCATCACTTTCTTATCATTTCTTTATTAAACAATTATTGGTAATTGTTTTTTTTAGAGATTTTTACCATTTACTCTTTAGCCTTTAGTCTATTTATTGTTCGAAAATTACTTTACATAATAAAAATTCTCCATAGTTTTGAAGTTGATAAAATCCAACCACAAGAAACCACTTGCTCCAGATTAGTTGTTGTTATGGCGAAACGTTTTCTTGTAAAAATTTGTCGAAATGTCTTGAAAGTGCTCTTTATTTTTTTTCTGATGAGATGTCTGATATTGATTGCCAATTGTATACAACGTCACACAGTTCTTGATGCATACATTTGTTAACAAATAACTGTATAGGTTACCTATAATGGTTCTATCTATTACCAAATTTGTCTGTATTCGTATTGAAACCATTATGATATTCATTCATAATGCTTTATGTTATAGTAATATGAATTTGTTTTTCGACGCACATTAAAATGTGTTGTATTTTTAATAGGATTTTTTTCATTGTAATTTCATTATCCAAATATTGTACAAATATGAAATTTATCAGCAGCAATTCTTTGGGTATTCAATTATTCGAACTTTATAACTTAGTTGTATTTTAATCATAATTCAAAAAGTGATCCATTCATCTTTCTATCCATTTTTGCACTTCTTCCACATTTGGGTAACGTGAACGCAGAAAAGTCGTGCTATATCGATCTTAACAAACGATAATCAGCTATTTTTCTGGTGAGTAACCTTTGTGTGAATGAACTCCCCATTTGAGTTACATCAGTGTAACTTTGACAGCTGCTGCAACGTGTGGCAGAGCGTTATTTCGCATCCATTTTTTTCGTTCTATTCTGAATGAATTGATGTTTTTTGTATATATAAGAAACAGTTTCGTTTGGTTTCAGGCACTGATGGTATACCATATTCATGGTATTATCTTGTATCCTGGATATTCTGCTTTTGACAATGATGTTGCTGGTTCTTCTAGGTCTACCTCCATTACTTTTTGCGTTTATAGATTTGGCAAAGTAGATTTATATAGTAAGTTATAATATACTGCCCAGAAAACTTTTTCGTTTTAACTTAGCAAGCAAAGACAACCTGTTATTGTACCTGTTCGCAATAACATTTTTCGTTAATTCGCATATATTATTACATAGCCATTCCTTCTTTTTGTATCTTTTTAAAGACATATAAACGTATGGAAATAGCTGGTTCAGTTATTCCTAGCTCATCTTTAAGCTCTTTCAACATTTTAGCTAATAATATTTTGTCTAATAACACTTGCAATTCGTTGTAGTTGAACTATTTCGGTTGTCCAGAGATTCGGTCTGTCATCAAGATCATCAAAATTAAATTTCTTAAACCACTTGTTGCATGTGTTCTTCAGGCAATCGATAAACTTCTGTTACACTAAATATATATAATTTAGATTTTGGTATTTAGATACAAAACAGCCGATGAATTTATATTTATCTGTAGTTCTTAATTAATATAGATAGATTAATTGGATGCGGCAAATAACTATCAGATAAATTTACCATATAAACCGCTTAAGCTACGTTGTGGTTTAAAACAAAATGTTTTTCTGGTCTAGAATTTCATACATTAGCTCCAGAAAAATTCTGGACCAGATTCTGTTGCTAAATTCTCTACCAGGCAACAACAGAATAGATCCGTTTTAACTGAGTAAATTGTCAATTTAGCGACAGAAAAAAAAACAATTCAATGTTCCAGACCACTCCGTTTCTGTTACTAAATTATGGAAAAGATTCTGTATTTGTTGTATTTTGCAGTAAATATAGCTCCATCTATAATTTTATAATATATAATATTTGTAATGTATATACATTATGAAATTAAAAAATATTGCAATACTTACGAAATATTATATGTAGATTGAATTTTAAATCGATAAATCTTCAGAGAAATGAATGAATATGTTATTTATAAGACATCTATTAAGTATATATTAATATTAGTACATAACATATTTTAAAGATTTATTATATAAATATTTTGCTTGATTTTATTAAAAATAAATTACTATTAGAGTATGTGTTGTTTAGAAGTTTATAGTATAGTATATATGGACTATTTGCTTAAACATAATGTTTAATTATTTATTTTACAATATTATACACCGCAGAAACAAATTGATGTTTAAAAACTTATTTATACTCGTATGGAAAATATGTACGTACTAAATTATGAATAAATATAAATAAGTAATATACACTCGCTCATCTATACTTATGACGAGTATAGTTAGATATAATTTTAATATAATTAAAAACTATTTTAAAATTAAACTGTATTTTCTTTCGCACAAGAAATTATATTGAAATATAATATAAATTATAATCAAAATACTTTGCTTACTATATCCACAGTTACAGGATCACAAATATTGTCAAACACCTATCTTTATTTTATATATAGTTTTTTGTTTTTAATTTATACAACTGGACACACCTGAACACCACACCTATATAATACTTCCATTATTAATAATATATAAAGAAGAACTTATTCCTTGATAAATTCGCATATACAAAATCTTCATATAATAAGTTTTGATGACAATTTACAACTTTCGAAGATTGATAAAAAAAATCGTATCACATTTTTACTATGGAGAAATTCTTATGGTGTTATTATTTTTTTAGTTGTCATAACTCAAGTTAAGGTTTGTTCCTCTGTCTGTATAGAGGCAGTTTTCCGATACAATTACTTTCTGTCTACTTGAATTGAGCTAAAAACATAAAATTCAAAAAATCATAGAAAAAATATGTCTGAAAGTTATCAATTTCTAATCAGCTATAATTTATTATATCAATCGGAAGACTGTCTTAACAGAGAAATTACTGCGGTGTGTATTTCAGGTACAAAATACCCATATAAAAACTGTTTTATTTAATAAAACAACCTTTAACGTATAGTAATGACAACTGAAATTTCTCCACATAGCTAAAATTTAGGTTCATATATTATTTTTTAACCGTTTAAAATATCTGAATGTTGTAAATTGTCATCAGAACTTATTATATTAACTTTGTTTATGTTAGATATTATTAAGGAACAAAAATTCTTCTTTATTTTAATTTAAGTATACGTGCCCAATATTGTAAATTAAAAATAACAATAATTGTGATACTGTATAATATAATATTAAATTAGCGAAAATGCTCAAGTAATAGCAACAATTTATTTCATTTAACCATATTTAAAAATTCTCTTTGAGACAAAAAATTACAAAGACTACATATGCTTAAAATAAAAACGTATACACACTTTGTCTCATAATAGAATATGAAATGGCAATGTAAAACACAGAACATGTAGCGCTATTTCTTAGTTTTTTTGTGATTATGTTCTGTGAATGTACTTCAACAAACTGCCAACATTTCATGACATTACATTCAGTCGAAACGAAAATACAACACATAAAGTTACAGTTAGTTTTACGTACATAGGTCGAAAAATGTATAAAGAACAAAGTTTAAATATTAAATTTTGTTATACGAATGATAAAACAACTAAAGAAACTCTTACAATCGCTTATCATGACATGATAATTGTTTATCCAAAAAACCCGTGTTTTTAATTGGCTTTTAATATTAAAAGATGATAGAGATGGTAATGTTGATGAACATTCAGGTAGACCATGTGAAGTGATTTTACTAAAGAAAACATTGAAAAACTGCTTGATTTCGTAAAAGTGTGCAGGAGATTTTCAATCAGATGGTGAATTTGAAGTGTTTTCTTCATCGAATAACAGATGTTCTAAAATTGCACCGAATTAAGCATGAGACATCATACTGGTGATGAAATATGTTGTTTTCAATATGAGCCAGAAACCAAACAACAAAGTACTAAATGGTAGTCACCAGACGAAGGAGATCCAAAACAATCTCGTTTCAAGAAGTAAAAACTCCAAACAATTCACATTTCTTTTTACGATTTTTCAGTTTCTTCTTACTGGTCATCAATGGTTAAACGGCTAAGTATTACCTTACGGTATATTGAAGCATTTACTAAGTAGTATATTCGTTGTATTCGTACTGAATATCGAGAACCAGGCAGTTTGATGTTACTGCTTAATAATGCACCGGAAACATAGTTCAACAATAATCACTGATTTTTTAACTAATAATCAGTAATATTTTGCTTAATAATTACTTAATTTAACTCCTTGCGACTCGTTTCTATTCCCAAAACTTCATTTGGCTATGAAAGAAAACCGTTTTGCATCAACTGAGAGCAATCAAAAAGCGATGACCACCGTTCTCAACAGCATTCCACACACAAAACATAAACAAATCATTTGATTCGAACTTGTTAAACGTGCAAATCGATGTATTTCAGTTAATGCAGATTATTTTGAAATGGTTTTTCTGAAAATTTAAGATTTATTTTTGGGTTTTTTTCTAATTCATCTCGATTTATTATGAGACAGAGGGTTTATATTACTTTTTATATTCATTATGTGTATACGTACAAACAACTGCATACACTTTAAGCGCTTATATTTAAATTATTTTATTCAAAAAAGTAAAAAAAAAGGTAAAAATCTTTTACCATTTTATTAATGTACAATATATCGTAAGGGTAAAATCTCTATATAATAAATATTCAAGATAAAAAAAGAAGAATAATTGTAATTATTACATTATTATTATGATACAAAAAAAAGTTGCAATATTAAAAGAAAAATAATAATAATAATAACATTCAAGTGTATATTATTTTATATTTTGTCAACAATATTTATTATTACAACCCTTATAAATTTACGGATTTAATCTAAATATTATGAAAATCAAAGTACAATTTATTATGGGGCAGCATATACACGCGCGATCTCGTTTATATATAAATTGTAATAATATTTCCTGTGCTTCATCGCATAATTTTCTCTCAATATTATACTAAAAAAAGAATAAATTTTTCTTTTCAACATAAAAAAAACAACACACACAATTTCATTATTATACGACGATACACACTTAAACTTCTTGAGATGTAAATATAAATAACGCAAAGTTCAAGTACCTACTTTATGTCATGATTTCATCGTATATAGAAAATATAAACGATGTTATTATATTATAGATAAAATTATATATATAGCACAAATATAGCATAGAAATAATACATAAAAGTATGCATAATTAATTTTTTATTAAAATTGTTGATTATATTTTAAGTTGTGTCGTCGCTTGTCTTTTCTTATTATAATGGTAATATTATTATTATTATTATTATTATTATTATTATTATTGTATATCATTATGCGTATACCGTATACAACGGAGTGATTCGGACACAAAACTGTCATTATCAGCATCATAATTTTACATGAAATTGGGTATTGTACACAAACTGTGTTTGAGCTGTATATGATTTTCATTCAGTAAATTTATAGAACAAACTGAAAACCTATGTATGAACTATAGGTCACCAGAAAAATACGTTCGATCTCAAAGAAATCTATATATACTCAAAATTTCATACTGTTTTACATATTGCATATGCAGTATCAAGAATACATAGTCATTATATTAGGTGCACCAGAAAATTTTGTCCGTTTCGGATACAACAAGTATGCGAATATTACTTTGACGCATATTAGGCTCATTCTTTTTATTACTGAATGTATACGTACTGACCTAGCATTAAAACATACTGACCGACAATGAACTAAAACGAAGATAATTCATGTTAGTATTAAGTTAACTACTGCTACTGATAAAGTTCGTTTATGCTAATGTATTTTGTACGAATTCCAACAAGGACGAAATGCTACAGAAGCGTGTAGAAATTTATTGAAAGTGTTTCTGTGAAGGTACACTTTCTGATAGAACATGCAGACCATGGTTAGAATCATGTCAAATAGGTCATTTCGATCTTTCTGATAAGCCGCGCTCTATGTGCGACCATCTTTGAACGACGACAAGATCATGTTAGAGGAAAATCCTTTTTTGACAACATCCATTTCAACACACCAATTCGGTGCATAATCGGAAACTATAGGATTGGTGAGACGAATTTCAATGATCGAGTCATGCACATCTGTACTTATACGGAACAAAATTGAACCCTTCTTGGATCGGATGATAACTGGGGATGAAAAGTGTATTATCTATGAAAACATCGTACGGAATAGGGCATATTGACTGAATAAGAGAATATTGTATATAATATGTTGGGACATTCGATGGCCAATATATTTTGAGCTGTTGAAACCGAAGGAACGCCAAGAAAAGAGGCCGACTAAGTTCGATAGGAAGGACATATCATACTGGTTCATGATAATGCCAATCCACTAGAGATAAGGAATTTTTTTAAAAATGGGATTTACAAATAGTCATCATCATTGGCAAGACATCGTAAATAATGATAGAAATTATATTATTCAATAAACTTCATTCAAGGTATGTTTATTCAAGCGATTAGGGATAAGGCATTTATTTTTAAATGGGAAATACAAATTGTCATCATCATTGGCAAAACGTCATAAATAATGTCCATCATTATTATATTATTCAATAAAGTTAATTCAAGGTATGAAAACTTAATTGTTTTATTCTATTCTGAATACGGACAAAAAGTTCCGATACACCTAATATTAAAATTAATAAATTTAACTAAATTTAAATCTGCGATAGTATTTGAAATTATACAATTTTATAAATAAATTAAAAGTCAATGTTTCATATAAAAAAAAAACTTTTTATATTTATACTTTTTTCGTATATATTGTAAATATAAAAAAAACTTTACAACAAATTAACATTTAACATTGTGCGAAGAATATTGTAACAATAACTTTTCTATAACTTTTGTAGTGAATAGTTACACACACTCACACACACATCTATAGTGGAACAAAAAAAATAATCAAATTTGTCTGATCAATTTCTCATTTTATATTCAAAACACGAATATGTTACAACATTTATACAAGGGTTTGTTTTGAATAATAACATAAGTTTTATATTATTGTATAGGCGGCGATGATATTGTGTGTGAATAACATAGTAGACATTTGTTAAAATCTTTTTAGGAAATAAAATTTAGTTATTTTAAAGAATCTTTAATCCAAAGTTAATATGGTATATGTTACGCAATAACTTACCAACGAAATTGTGTCCTTAAAAGATGGAGAAAAATGTTTTTCTTCGTGCGGTAGGTCTACAAATACAAATTTGTTAGAATTAGTTATAAAATGGTTTTGATAAAATTCAATGGAAGAGTTCCGGTTAATTCCATTTTCGTATCAATTTCAGGAAATCGTTTTGACAAACGTATGACTCAAAAATGTTTTCAAACTACAATATCAACATATTTTTCTGGTAGTCGAGTTGAAAGTAGGCTACATTATGTAAAATATTATCTACTTACTAAATTTTCCGGCAAATCGACGTTTAAGAATTATCATCTGTTCGAAGTACAGCCCATAGTTTTAACGGATTTTTATTTTTGTGTACAGAATTGCAAATTATAATCAATTTTCAATCTTTTATATGAAAGATTGTTAAAATTCAATTCACTCGTTCAAAAGATATCACCGATTTTCCGTTTTATGTCGGTGAAATATTGTATGAAATATTGTTACTGCATAAATTTTACTTTATGCGCAGTACCACAAAATTTCTTTAAATTTTCTCTGCCATCGGTTGGAAAATCGGTCATATATATCTGTTGAACGTGTAAATCGATTTTAATATTGATTATAATTTGAATTTCTATATACAAAACTGGAAATCCGTTAAAGCTGTGGCCCGTAAATAAAGAAGATGACAATTCAATAATACCAATTTTTCGGAAAATTTAGTTCGGTGAATACCCAGCTTAGATAATTTAGTCTAATTTCATCCAAGTTATAAGAAAAATACAGCGACATTGAAAATTGATACTATTTCTCTGGCTTCGTCAGATTCTTGAGTTACTCAGGATTTGCGTATTTGGTTGCAATTTTTTCATAAATTACTTATACTCTGTTTTTAAATAAGTTGCTGCAATGTATTGTAGAAAATATGTATGGACAATGTTAACATTTATAGATCTATTGAAACACCCGATACCTCGAAATTAATTTATAGACTCGGATCTCGTTGCGCCTTTCTCTTTGGTTGTTGGTTTATTAATAATATGCTATATATAATGTTTTTAAATATTGACAAACATAAGATTAAATTAATTTTACACTCGTAAAAATAACGACAGTAATATTTTCTTACTATTTTGGTGGTATGGTTTTTTAAAAATAATAAATGATAATCCCTTTTGTATTTTTCCATTGATAGTAAATAAAGTGTTAAATTCTGCATGTGGATTACTTTATTAATCGGGCTAATACTTGACAATGGGTTTTCGCGTGTTTCACGAATCCCGAAAAATCTTTCTCATTCATATTGCATTCGGGCACTATAAATAAATTTGTGTAGTTACTAATTTCTCATCCTTGTAGAAAATTTTATACCTTATACAATTTAATATTCGTATACGCACATCAATCCATATATATATTAGAATTTATATAAATAACATCAACAACAAAATTTAAACAAATTTAAAGATAAAAATTAATTGAAATCTATCTATAAAATATACGTACTACAAAATACAGTGAAAATTGTATCCAGTATCCAAACTGATAATAATATTCCATTAAATATACAATAATTTTTGAACAAATTCGTTTGAATATAATATTTCCAACAATTATTTTTATATGAAAATTTAACTCAAATCGTTGCCATTTTCATATTAATTGATTGTGACTTGATAACTATTCGATTGAATGTATAATATTCGCTTAGATCGTGTATCGCTGTATCCAATATTCAATGTATACACATTCTTATGAGATTATTGAAAAATGTTTTAAAGTTTTTAACATAGGAATAATAAGTGTAAAATAAATACATAAATGCTGTATTATTATACTCACGTACATCCAATATATTTACGTATAAATAAGCTTTTAAGTTAATAACATCATCTTTTGAGTATATATATCTATACTCTAATACATATATAAATATATACATTAGATTTAATTAATTTTCTTAAGTAAATATTTGTATAAGTAAAAATATAAAAATGTAAATGTAAATAATTGTTGTGTTATAGAAAGTTAAATGTAGGCGTTGTTGACAAATACACTCTAAAACAAAATAACTCAATAAAAATATATAAAATAATTCGCTGTTTTTTCGGTTGTTGCAAAAACTTATGCAAGAAGGAAACTATTGCATATGAATACATATCTATAATATCACTGGATACTTGTATCTAAAATACCATATATCTCACATAAATAGTTCTATAAGTATCTTAAATCAAATATTTAATTACTTTCAATAAGAATTTATCTGTAATTAAGATACTTTTTTTTTAAAATATTATTTAAGATAGTATTTAATATTTTTTTTAAGATTTGTTTATTTTTTCGGAGTGAGTGTCGTCAGATGGTTGTGTTGATCAGTAAAGAGTATCTCCGTTTACAATTTATTTATTTTAAAATCTATGTAAACATAATTAAATTATACAATAACGACCTTATATAACTTAAATGTTGTAAATACTTGAAAATACTAAAATATTCCAAGAAATTGGCGATGATTGCCCATATCAAATATATAAATATATATATGTAGAATACTGTCACTAATCAAATTGTTTTAAACACATTCAAATGCCAATACATGCTTTCAAAATGTTTTATATATATTAGTAATTAGTTAGTAATATTTTTAATATTATGATAAAGGATAGTCAGTACAAATACCGTCTTAAAAACATTTACGACCATTTTTTTTTTCTCGAAGAAAATATATGAAATTTTAATTACTCACTCTTTACTGATACACAAATACTCAAAATGTGCTTTCATTTTTTTCTCGTCCTCCTCCCTAATGTAAAGAATAAAAGCCTACAGTACAATTGTGCTACTTGGGTCGTCATTAATTAAAAAAAAAACACTTTGTTTAACGAAAATTGGTTATTTAAAATGTACCTATATACAAAATGGGTTAAAACTGTGTCGCAAAAGAATTAAAGAATAAAGATTTTGTTCATTTGGATTATCGTATGGAAAAATTTAAATATAATTTCACTAAAATTCTCATCACTTTCTTGTTATATTTTAAAAGATAGAATCTATAGAATCATGAAATTTTTTTTTTTTTTTTTTTTTTTTTTTTTATTAACTTCTATGTTTAAATTTATATCTATCTTATTACATAATGATGTAGTACAAATATACATTAACATTAAAAGATATTAATAAATTGTTTGACGTTGACTTTGGCATGTAAGGAGCCAATCCAATGATTTACGTCCTTATATATTGTACTTGAATATTTATAATCTATTTTTATTCAAGTTTTGTTAATTTCATAGAATTAAAATGTAATCTTCATATTATTGTTTGAATCTAGTTGGTAGATTCGCTGGTATATGTCGTTTTAATCTTCTATTTTGATCGTTGTTCTGTATCATCTTATTTATTAGTTTGTTTGGATGTTCAGCCATTTTGTTTAGGTGTTTAGTACTGTTAGTTCGTACCTCATCAGTCACGGCTTGCACATGTAGGTCTTTGCGTATGTTTATATTCCTTACATAAAATGGTGCGTTAACGATGATTCTTAAAATTTTTGATTGAGCACGTTCTATGATCTGAATATTTGACATGCTTGCAGTGCCCCACAGTTCGATACCATATGTCCAAATTGGTTTGATTATTGCCTTATACAGCAACACCTTGTTTTCGAGGGACAGCTGTGACTGTCGACCTATCAGCCAATATATTTTGCTGAGTTTATATCTAATTTGCATACTTTTACTACTGATATGTTTACGCCAAGTCAGTCTTCGGTCAAGGTGCATTCCAAGATATTTAGCCGATTCTACCTGTGGTAATGTCGTATTGTTTAATGTAACTGTTGGGCAAGTTTTCCTTCTGGTAGTGAAGGTTATATGGACCGATTTGTCTTCATTTGCCCTTATACGCCATCTTTGTAACCATTTTTGTATATCGTTTAGGCTGGTCTGTAACTTTGTTGATGCCAATGTTGGTGATACACTAGATGACAATATTGCTGTGTCATCCGCAAATGTGGCTACCATTATGTTGCCTTGTGTTGGCAGATCGGACGTATACAGTAGATAGAGTGTTGGTCCAATTACGCTTCCCTGTGGTACCCCGGATTTGATATCTAATATCCGCGAGTATTCCTCACGATATTTGACCATAAATTTTCTGTTATCAAGGTAAGATCTTAATATTTGGTAGAAGTGGTGCGGCAGTTGTTGTTTTAGTTTATGTAATAAACCCTCATGCCAAACCTTGTCGAAAGCCCGAGTGATATCCAAGAATGCCGCCGAACAGTATCTTTTATTATCCAGGTCACTGTTGATTTTGTTGACTACACGGTGAATTTGTTGAATTGTTGAGTGTTGCTGTCTAAATCCAAACTGATGATTTGGAATTAATTTTCTGTCCGCAATTATTGGTTTTAATCTTTTCAGTAACAGTTTCTCGAACACCTTAGACATAATTGGCAACAGACTTATTGGTCTATATGATTGTACTAGACTTGGTTCCTTTCCTGGTTTTGGTAACATGATTATTTGTGCTAGCTTCCACTGGTCAGGAAACTGATTGGTTCTTAAAATGGCATTGAAAATGTATGTAATAAGTTTCATGCCTTTTTTTGTTAATTCTTGGAGTATTACTCCATTAAGTCTATCGTATCCCGGCGTTTTCCTAGGGTCGATTTCTTTGAATATTACACGACAAATTTCGGAAGTTTTGAAGTTTTTGATGGGTAAATCCATCTGAAGTGGCGTTTGTATGAAGTTTATTATTTCGTCATTTTCTTCAACCCCGATTTCTATAGGATGTGGTGTAAATGTAGTTTGGAGATATTCGGAAAAAATTGATGCCTTTTCTGCATCACTCTTTGCCCAGTTACCATTCGGCATCTTTATAGGTGGAACATGTTGTTGTGGACGTTTCAAGTGCCTAGTCGCCTTCCATAGCGAATAATCCGTTTCCAGTGTATTCGACAAGTTTTTCAAATAGTCCTGTATCGACTCGTTTTTGATGTTATTTAGTAGTGTTTTGATGTCTTTAACTGCCCTGTTTAATTTAGCTTTATCCGTCTGAGACCTGGTTTGTTGCCATCGCCTTCGCAGCTTCCTTTTTTCTTCAATCTTGATTTTTACCATTGTTGGACAGTCAGCCTGTTGAATTTGTCGATTTGGAACTGGAGTTGCTTCCCCTGCCGCCAAATTGATTGCCGCGTTCAGTAGTTCAATTGCACTTGATATTTCATCACCATTTTTTAATGATAATTTAAGTGTTATGTTTTTATCAATTATTGACCTGAATTTTGTCCAGTTAGTTTTTTTGTTGGTTAATCCCTGTTTGATTGTTCTGTTTATTGCTTTTGTGGAGGTGGTGATTATTATTGGTGAATGATCCGATGATAGATCATAGCATGATTCTGCCCTCAGATGTTTTTCTGATAAACCTTTGGTAACACAGAAGTCTATTACATCAGGAATTTTTCTTATGTCGGTCGGCCAATACGTTGGTTGCCCCGTTGACTTAAATCCCAACTTGCCCATTTGCATTGCAAGCAGGAGTTGCCTACCCCTGTGTGTAATTATTCTTGATCCCCAGTGTGTGTGCTTCGCGTTGTAATCACCACCGGCTAGGAATCTGTTACCAAGTGTTCCGTAGAATTTTACAAATTGTGTTTTTGTTATGCTGTGCTTGGGTGGACAATATAGTGCTGTTATCGTGATTTGCCCGTTCCAGTCCTCAATAGACACACTTGTTGCTTGTATGTAATCTTTATCATATTTAGGCAGTTCATGGTGTTTAATTGCATTTTTGATGATTACTGCAGAACCGCCGTGCGCAGTTCCATCCGGATGTTTGGTATCGTATACTGTATAGCCGTTTATTTTTATGTAGCTTTTATTTGTGAAGTGCGTTTCCGATATGAGCATAATGTCTACTTTATGTTGTATGAGAAATGTTTTGACTTCTTGTGCATGGCCTGCCAAGCCATTGGCATTCCATAACACAATCTTTAGAAGCTGAAACATTATGTCATTTTTGTGACGAGTGTAGTAAGCAGGTTGAGCATTGTGCTCATCTGCTCCATCAGACATTTCATCATTTTCTTTAAGTCAGCCATGTCATTTGTTTGCTGCAGAATTACAGCCGGCTGTGGAATTGTTGTTTGTTGTTGTTGACTTAGTTGTGGAAAATGATGTTCCTTGTATATATATGGACCTGCATTCGCCGGTTGTTGTGGGTTTATGTCCACATTCATTGGTTTCGTATTTTGCTTGAATGTTTTTTTTCGTAGTTCTGGAAAAGCCCTGCTTTGTAGCGCCTTATATCGAACACATCCCCTATAATTCGCCGGATGGTTTCCTGAGCATAATACACATCTGACCGCATTGTCTCTATTTTTACGCTGACAATCCTTCGTGTGATGTTCACCAGCACATTTGACACACCTAGGGAGCCTATTGCAGAACCCGCTAGTGTGACCATATCGCTGGCATGATGTACATTGAGGTAGTTCCCGTTTTTGATTTGGTGCCTCGAATTTAATAATGGTGTGAAAAAGCCTCTGAATAGCGTATATTTCCTTATTATTAATATTTTGGATAATATCCACGTAATATAAAGGCAGTGGCTTCTTCGTTATTCGTTGTTTTATGTTATGTATGTTGGTGACCTTATGACCATGTTGTTCGATCTCAGCCTTAATAAGTTGAATATCCATTGATGGGTGTAGTCCACGTAATACCACCCTGAAATCCCTTTCTGATTTCAGCTTATATGTGTGAAATTCCTGTCCCTTTTCCCTTAGGACATCCACTATTTTCCTGTAACCCTCAGGTGTTTTAGCCTGGATCTTGATTTCGTCGCTGTTCAATATTTTTATTTCATAATTATCTCTCAAATTTTCTTCTAGAAATAACATTAATGGAGCCATATCTTGTACAGCAGCAACGAATATTGGTGGAGGCCTTGGTATTGTAATAGCCCCAATTTCAATTTTTTCAGTGTTGTTTATTTCAGCCAATTTTTCGTATCTATTATGTGTGGAGGTCGTTGCCTGAAGCCATCCAGTAATTCTTTTTTGTTTATTAATCGGTTCATTTGCTGGACTCACTCTATTTCTTTTCTTATTTCTTATTTCAGTGAATTCACCTTGACTACTTTCTGTATCATATTGTTGATTTGTAGGATCTTCTTGTGAGTTAATTCCTTGTACCATTGAATGCTGCTGTGGAATCATAGATGTTGTTTTTGCATTTAGTTGCAATTTCAGTTGTTGTAACTCACTATTGTTTCTTTGTAATTGTTGTTCTTTGCTTTGTTCTAGTTCGAGTAATTGTCTCTCTAGATACTTTATTTGTTCTAGTGGATTATTTACCTCGTTACTTATGGTGTTCTTTAATGGTTGATTGTCTTGTTGCTGTTGTTGATGTGCCATTTGTTCAACCGATTGTCGTTGTTGTTGTAGTTGTTGCTGTGGTAGTTGCTCTAGTTGTTGTGGTTGTTGTTGTTGTTGTTGTTTTTTTTGTTGTTGTATTTGTTGTTGATTAATTAGGTTGTTTATGTTTATGTTGTTGCATTTTGGTGTTGGTGGTGGTGTTCTTTGCATATTTATATATTAGCAATATTAGTATTATAATAAATAATATTATAAATATCCAATATCACTTCATTATTATTGTTTTGTATATTATTAAATAAATATGATATCACTTCACAATATATAACTGTAATTTATGCTGTGTGTGGTTTTTTAATATAAATAAGTAAAGTTCATTAAACTAGCATACACTGAATCTATACACAGCATACACTAAATTTAATTAAATTATTTATATTATTATAAATTTGCATTAATTGCAGTTTTAGTTTTAATAGTTTTTTTTATTATTAATAACCGTACAGTTTGAATGCATGTGGACGACTAGAATCATGAAATAAAAGGATTTGTGATAGCTGGAACGTTCTATAGTAGACTTTTTAATGAACAAATATATTCACCTTCATATCTTGGAAGTACTCCATTTGCAAATAATTTTAAAATAAATTCAATATGTACAGATATTATGAATGGAAATTCATAGCTTGGACCATTTTTCACATCTGGTAACTGAAATTGGGTAAATTGGTAATTTATCCAACAAATTTTAATGGAATGACGTATTTTGTGTATGTTCAAATTGGTATTATATGAACAGAGTTCCTATTGAATTTCTGGAAAATCGATACAGTTGTACACAGTTGGTTTCTAAAAAGTGGTAATTGAGGTATTTATCAATCGATTGTAAAGAAATTTCGTTAGTATTTACAAGTTGGGATTATATGGACCGTTTCTGGAATATTAAAACATACTTATTTCATTAAAATCGGTTGACCAAATAACAATAACACTCAGTAGCGCAGTTGCATAGCGCCGAAATATATATTATTAATCATGAAATATAGCGGGTTCTGCTATTTTTTCATATGAAATTTTTCGGTATTTATTTTAATACTAAAATTTTTCTGCTGGGTGACCATTTGTTCGTTGATCGAATAAAAAGAAAAACGGATATCTTTGAAAATATGGTGTTGGACGCTATTCAAAGATTAACAATGTCTGCACACTCACATAACTATGGGCTAATCACCCATTTAAAAATAATAGTATTTTGAAAACATCTATCTTTTGTTAATTAAAGTACAGTACAGTACACAATTGGTAAATTGTTATATACTCCCATGTGGAGTAATTTACCAACTTGGTTGTAATGAAAGGTTTATTAGATGACATAAAAGCTTCACTTGGAGCAAAATATGATAAAAAAAAAAAAAAAAAAAAAAAATAAAAAATAACTAAATTCAAAATTGTTATTTTTGTTATTGGAATGCTGATGAGGTTTCCTTTCATAGCCAAACGAAGTTTTGGGAATAGAAATTAGTCGCATCAGGGAGTTAAATTAAGTGAATATGGTGAATGATTAAGCAAAAAAATTTGATTATTTGTTCAATTCGGTGCATTTTTTGATCATCATTTAATCAAATTTGAATTCACCTATCGTAGATCAGTTAAAATTCGATGAATTATTGTTTTCCCTATTCCAAGCTCCATTTCAATGAATCTCTCTCTCAAGACTTTTTACAAATTTTTACGAAATCACACACTTTTTCAAAGTATTCTTTAGTAAATTGCTTCAGTTGCGGTCGACCTGGACATTCATTATCATTATCTTATAGCTTCTCTGCCTTCTGTCAATCATTTATGCAATTTAAAAACTCTATTTTAAACAAATCATACGTTTGAGAAGCATTTTTATCAATTTTAAAACAAAATTAAATGTTGGTTCTTTGTTTTTATATTCACTTTTCGACCGACAACTGTGACTTTATGTGTTGTATTTTCGTTTCTCAGTAGAGCCAGTTAGTTGAGGAACGTTCACAGAACATAATCACAAAAAAACTAGGAGTTGACACTACTACGTTTTCTATGGTTTTTATAGTCATTCCGAGTTATTATGGGATAGTGCGTGTATGGACATTTTCATATTTTTACTATATTATTAATTAACCCTAAATCGTATATTGTTTTAAACTTTTGGTATAACAATTTGTTATATATTAGATTGAAATTTAATATGCGTGAATCTGAAATACTTATGATTTTACAAAAATTAAATACATCTTTTTAAAAAAGATGTATTAAAAACGTGATATAAAAATATTATGATGCGGTTCATTATAAAAAAAAAATATTAAAAGTATATGCGGATGAAATAACGCAAAAATTAAATTGTATACATTTAAAAGTTAAACACTTTGCTATCCTCAAAATATATAAATTATTTATTTATATTAAATGTATTCATAATGTTTATACAAATTTAAAAAGGATCATAAAACATTTATATTTTGTACTTTATTTTATATATTTATTTATTATTTAACTAAAACATCAATTTTGGTTGTTGCATTTTTATTTTCTCATTTTCGTTTGATCAATTATTAATATAAAACAAGAATTTCCATTATGTATTATGTTTATAGCAGAAGAGAAAATAATGTTTATAAAAAGATTTTCACAGCCTCAATATTATCCTGTATTTGTTATGTGTACGATATAAATATTCTATATTCTATGTTTGTATGAAGAGCTGATGAAATAACATGAACATTTTATATATTTAAACAAAGTGGAAAATAAAAAAAAAAAGACTATTTAATTTATGTCAAACAATTTGCATTTAACGTAAAAAGGGTGTTACGCAATAAAATGGCTATTTAAAGTGAAATTTGATTAAAAAAAAAAAAAAAAAACAAATGGGGAAAAAAGAAATTCTAATTGAAAAAAAAAAAATAGAAAAATTAAAATGAAAATTGAAATGCAAAATACATACAATATTTTCTATTTTTTATATTATATCCGGCCGGTTATTTATAACTTAAAAGCTTTTTTACCATACATTTTTATGTTTAGTTTGTTTTTTTTTTGTGTCGTTAAAATATGTTGCCTTTTTTTTTTTTTTGTTTATTTTATATTTAATTTAAAGGATATAAAAAATAATTTAATTAATTCTTTCTTTTTGGTTGATTTTAACTTTATATCCTTTTTCTATGTATAAAATAAATATTATTGATGCGATGTTAAATATATTTAAAATTATATAAAGTGCGTTTGTATGTTTAAGATTTAAGAACACAATATTGTAACTTGTAAATAACACATTTTCTTCAGACAAAATCATGAAGAGATTATATAAAATACATATTGTAATTTATGTTTTATAAAATTTTGGAGTAGAATTAAATTTATATGATACTTACGTAAGTTACCAGGTATAGGAGTATGAAGTGAGCCGATGCCTATAAATGGCTGTAATTATATTAGTAATTGTGAAAGAGCCTTAATGCGATGTTTTTTTTATTGTTTTGACATCTGTCAACAACATTCAGTGTGGTAAATTCCATTTGTAATACAACAACATAAAAATTAAGGGTGTTAAAAATGTTTAATTTTGTGCCTTCAACAAACGATTTGTGGGTATCATTAGTTTTTTGTTATCATTTAAAGAAAAACTCAGCTGAATCTCAACGGATGCTTGTAGAAGCTTTTGGTGATCATACTCTATCATTAGCAACATGCAAAAGATGGTTTCAACAATTTAGAGACAAAGATTTTGATTTGAGAAATGAAGAACGTGGAAGACCACCAAAAAAGTTTGAAGACAGTTAATTGCAAGCATTGTTTGACGAAGATGATACACAAACTCAAAAACAACTTGCAAAAGCCTCAAATGTAGATCAAAAAACAATTTCTAATCGTTTAAAAGTAATGGGAAAGATTCAAAAGTGTGGAAAATGGGTTCCACATGAATTGACTGAAAGGCAACAAGAAAATCGAAAAACCATTTGTGAATTGCACCTTCAACAATACAAAACGAAGTCTTTTTTGCATCGAATCGTGACTGGTGATGAAAAGTAGATATATTTTGAGAATCCTAAACGCAAAAAATCATGGATTACACCAGGTAAAGCAGCAACATCGACTGCAAAACCAAAACGATTCGGTAAGAAGAGAATGCTTTGTGTTTGGTGGGATCAGGAAGGTGTGGTGTATCATGAACTTCTGAAACCTGGTGAAACTGTTAATACGGTTCGCTACCAACAACAAATAATCGATTTGAACCATGCATTATTAGATAACCGATCAGAATGGACAGAAAGAAAGAAAAAATCTGTTAAGGTAATTTTGCAACATGATAATGCACCAGCACACAAAGCAAAACCAGTTCAGGATACGATAAAGTCGCTTGGATGGGAGCTGTTACCACACCCGCCTTATTCACCAGACATGGCTCGGACTACCAATTGTTTTCATCGATGGGACATGTTTTGAAAGAACAGCACTTCAACACATCTGAAGAAGTTGAAAATTGGCTATCTGAATGGTTTTCGTCCAAAGCAACACCATTTTTTCGACGTGGTATACGAAAATTGCCTGAAAGGTGGTTAAAATGTGTAGAAATCGATGGAAGTTATTTTGAATAAAATATTTTTGATTTTTCTATTCTAAATAATGTGTTTTTCTTCCTTTAAAAAAGGCTCATTTCATACTCGTATACCTGGTATGTTACTCCAAGTGGAGTTTATGGCTTCTAAATGCCAAAACATTCATCAACTGCATGGGTTTATATAACAATTCACCAATATGAAAAACTTATCGAAACGTATAGATGTTTTCTTAATTTCATTATTTTTATATATGACCAATTAATGGTGTCCGTGCAGACATTGTAAATCTTTAGAGTACCAGCTGTGACTATTTTTTCAAATATTTGCCGGTCATCATAAGAATTTTAAAATGTTTATTTTTTATATTGCCTATATAAGATTAAAACTGATATATATATGGTTTTAAAATAATATTTACTGTAATATTCCAATGACTTACTGCTTAAAATGGTGAGTTTGGCAAAATTAGAGTCCGTACACTTCTGATTCTTTAATAAATTTTAGTATACTTGAAGTTTATTCAATGATGCCAAATTACTATCACTCAACCAGAGTAATACCACTGGTTATCTTATTCATTTGCATGATGGATCCTCCTCCGTTTTTTAATAACCCAGGGGATTAAGGTATATTGAACTAGGTGGCCATAAGTTCGTGGTGATGTTGTCATGGAAATTCTCGGCCATCCAATCTTGTGTGGCTATCGCTTTGTGTGACGGAGCAGAGTCTTGCTGCAATATGAATGGTATGTTTCCACATACGCACTATCAATCCAAGGTTTCACAACATTTCTAAAACTTTGGTGTAGGTGTGTGCGCATAACACGGGGAACCCCTGCAGATTTTAAACTTAGACATCTAAAATTTCTTCAATTGATTTTTTGGTCTTGATCGAAATATGTATATACGAATGATCGGGAGAAATTGAAAAAATTGAAAATTTATAATTCTGTGTAGGTCAGCATATGTCTCTTCATTTCTTGTGTTGATCCATCAATGATGTGAAATGAAAAAAAAATGAAAACAATTACCTTATAAGAAATTACATCCTTCACCTATGGATGTTCACCAATACCGTACGCACCATCGTATTGATATCAATTTTTCATAAAACACATTCGTCATCATTATCATTTTTTTTCCTCAGTCGGTGGATGCATGCATATTTCGACGAAGATCAAAATGAAAAATTTCGTTCTAACACTTATAGGTTATACCGGTTTCGCACCCGATTGTTTGGCTTTTTTTAATGGTATCAGTAAGTACATTTTCACCTTGCCGCAACAAATTTCTAACATTCCATGAAGTAAGTTTTAAAATCGTGCTTTTTTCGTTGATTGAGCCGTTACAGAGTTCATAATTAGTTGTTGATCCGAAGTTAGCAGTTAATCGTAGTTGTAAACTATACTTAACAATTCTGTAAATTCGTAGGACATTTAAATGGGTGTTATACATGACCTGTACCGAAAGCTGTTATGATGGTGCTGCTATAGCTGTGTTATATAAATAAATCATTAAGTAACTTTGAAGTGGATACTGCCTTCAGACAGAAGCGTTCATTCATCGCAAGATATGTTCTACCCAATATACCTATACCGAAAATCCTTGAATTACGTTATACTACATATTACAGTAAATTCAATATATTTGAATATGGCTTTATTATAATAATATAATACAAATTTATAATATGTACAATTATATGGGGTTTCACTATACGTTTGTATTTGTATACGATACTAAATTATATATGTTTATGAAATAACAATGCACAATTTCATTATACATTAACATTAAAAAAATAAAACAAATATTAATGATTTTATTATATTTTAATAATATTCTCACCATGCGGTTCCGTTAATAAATACACCTGTCCGTATATTATAATATATTATTATACGAAATTGTACGTCTACCTACTTTTTATTTAATATTTAATAATTAATTATATCCCTCTATGTATTATTTTATTACATATTGTATTATATTTTATGGATCTACACCCACTGTCCCATAAAAAATCGGAATGGGACCCAAAGAGATTTAATTTGCAGGCAGTAGAGGTTCTAGAATTTTTTTCTGGAGTATTCAATTAGTTAAAATAAAGTGTTTGAAATATATTATCATATAATTTGTCCAAGATTACTTTAATTTGCAGGCAGTAGTAGTTCTAGAATTTTTTTCTGGAGTATTCAATTAGTTAAAATAAAGTGTTTGAGATATATTATCATACAATTTGTCCAAAATTTCTTTAATTTGCAGGCAGTAGTGGTTCTAGAATTTCTTTCTGAAGTATTCAATTAGTTAAAATAAAGTGTTTGAGATATATTATCATACAATTTGTGCAAGATTTCTTTAATTTGCAGGCAATAGTGGTTCTAGAATTTTTTTCTAGAACAGTCAAAATTCCATAACATTACATTCGGTAGAAATGAAAATACAACACATAAAGTTACAGCTGTTTTTGTGCGTCGGTCGAAAAATGAATAAAACAATAAAGAACCATCATTAAATTTTGTTTTAAATTGATGATAATTGGGTGTTAAAAGCACAAGTTTTAAAATGCGATAAATGAGTCACAGAAGGGTCAGAGAGGCTATATAAGTGATGATGAACGTGCAGGTCGACCATCTGAAGCAATTTACTAAAGAAAACATTGAAAAAGTGTCTGATTTGGTGAAATCTTCAGCGAGATTCATCGAAATGGAGCTTGGAATACTGAAAACAATAACTCATCGAATTGAACTAATAATCATTTTTTATGATTAAGCTCATTCACCATATTCTCACTTAAAGGAAACCGTTTTGCATCAGTCATTCAAAAATCGACGACCTTTGTTGTCATCAGCATTCCAATAACAGACATAAAAAAAGTCATTTGATTCGCACTTGTTGAACATGCAAATCGATGTAATTTCAGTTGATGGAGATTATTTTGAATAAATGAAAATGGTTTTTGGAAAAAATTTTATATTTATTTTTGTGTTATTTTAATGCTTTCCGGATTGTTATGGGACAATGGTTGTATCTATGCCATAGAATACACATACAAAAAAATTAAAAACGTTCAAAATCATTAGTGGAATTAAGTATAGATAAATATAAATGAAGGCGCTCTTTCTTTTTCATTTTATCAAGATACGTGCGTGTATTAATTTTTATATGGATATGAAATATTTGTGCTGTAGATAGATAGAAAAGTAAAATTTAAATTATAAAATCTAAATTTTTCATATATATACGCTCTTATAATGTAACTTTAAATTATATGCGATATTTATAATGCAAATAAAATAAATTATATATAGAACATATAATTCGTATTATTTATGGTAAGAAGATGTATTCAAATATACATAAACACGTGTATAAACGCATACAAAGACTTATGTTTAACCTTGTTTATATAGATTTTATATTACTATGCGTATCTATCTATCCATAATTCTATTAGAAGAATATCCCCTTGTTTTTTAATAGATGTATTTGTATATGCATTACATTACCTTGTATTGAAGTTACTTTTAATATTCTCATGTATTTATTATCCATATGCAGACTGTGAATATACGCAGGGTGTCCCATATTGCGAGGTTTATTATGTGATTTTCATTGTTATTATAGACACTATTTCCACTAGTTATTACATCAGTTTTATCATATTAACATCTCTGTGTTTTGTATGTATGAACAGTCACCGTGTTCTTTACATATTTAAACATATATGTATAACAAAAGCTTTGCGTTTTGCATAGTTTGGGTCAGATCATCCTTATGCCGTTCAAATTGTATATACGCTAAAATTGTGAAGGCCGCGAGTAATCAATGCCAAGTGTCCTGATTTTTTATTTTGTAAGCTTTAATATAATCTGCGTAGTAATAATAACAATATAATCGTTTCTTATTAATTGAAATTTTACTTTGATACTATTTTCAAACACACTGCAGAATCATTAAATATAAATTACGAAATTTCAAATTTATTTGCAGTTTTCTTATTATAATCTGATTGATATTATTTTGGCATAAATAAACACGTTGAAAACAAATACATTTAAAAAGTTCAGTAGTTATCTGAAAAAATGAACTTATTGTTAGTGTTTTAAAGTTAATATAGCTGTAATTTTCTTAAAAAAAACCATAAGTTCGATAATTAATTTAAAGAATTTATAATTGCTTTAAGATCACGCATGAGAAAAATTATATTTATATTTGAAATTATTTCATACAAGAAAAATTCAAAGTTCTGATTTCTGATTTATAAAGTAATTATCCTAGTAACACTGTCCGTAGTTTGTCCGCAAAATTTCCTCATTATATGTAGTAGTCCGTAGTTTCAAAAATTTTGTTATAACAGGTTGTAACTTGTTGAAACAAAATTTAATGAAACAAATATGTAAGAAATAAATAAAAAGTATGATATTTATATTTTCTTATGCAAAAAAATTATTTAATTGTAAAATTGTAAAACTACTGTCTTGAATAATGGGTGAAATAAATTATGAATACAAAACCACGGATATATGTTGGAAATATTACCCTGACCATCCAAAGATTTCAATTGACCTAATTAAAATACTATTATATTAAGTGGCAAATCTATGGACATATTTTGGACAAATTCCAATATATTTTTTGCATGGAACATATGTGAATTATTTCCACGGAAATATTCTTTATTTTTCAAAGTACGGACAAATTGTTACTTGGGTAGATCGCATTATATCTCAATCCGATGAATTTATGCAATTAACCACTCTAAACAAAATATTTTCGTTACTGTATTTTATAAAAAAAGTTTAAATACACAATCCTCAAAGTTCTTAAAGAATGATTGCTTAAATTTACAGACTTTTTAGTCTTTTAATTTATAGTTTTTTAAAATTTTAATTATTACAAAAGTACTTATGATCTATACCAGTATAGTTTTATCGATTTACAATAGTAATTCAAATAAGACAATTAAAAATATAATAAGTCCATTTATGTAGACTAGGTCTACGGGGTAAGTAGCATATGGCATCGAATTAGATGGTTAAATAATATAAGGCATTTCTAATTATTATACTTCTGTAGTGAATACCTAACTGAAAAAATAGAACATCATCAATCAGGTGATTTGATTAGATATCGGCAACACTTTTCCAACCCAGTATATCAATAACGTCTTTTTATTAATGTCTCTATGCCAGCAAGCGAAAGTCATGGTTTAAGTTGTACTCTGCAAATAAAAATTGACAAATTTTTTAAATGTACACAATAGCACAAAAGTTGCTATACGGTAATTTTTCGCCTTGGTTGTTAAACTTTTCAGAACAAAAATATTATTGACTTTGATTTCACGCATTGGTTTTTTAAACAGATGCAAAGGATAACAGTGATTTCGAAACACCTGAGCTCAGTTTTTGTTAAGGGTTATCATCATTATATTCAAATATGCTTATATTGCTTAAAACCAAATTGCTTGGTTTGATATATTGTGAACATAATGCGTACTACTTGAAAATTCGCTTTGTATATTGGACAAAAATAAGTGCATAACCACTTATTTGTATTTTATTTATTACAGATTAAAATATTTATTAAACAAAAATTGATTTCTTAATAAATTCAACACAAAATTTTTGTTGTTGTTGCCCATTGATTGAAAAAATACACTCCAGATATATTACATTACAATATTACTGTAAGTCATCTTTACGAATGGATCAAAATTAATGACGGTAGCGCAGGGAATATATTATATATGATCGTGAAGGAGAACAACGTAGAAATAAGCATAAATCACTGAAGAGTTACGGTGTACTCGTAATTACAATAAAGAAATATAAATATTTCACAAGATGGAATATATATATAGCTGGTATAATATAAGTGTGGAACCTATTGGTAGCATTCTCCATCAATCTTACCTTATACCTATATTTTGAGGATGTTCTATAAAATTGGTTATTTTTCGTGTCATAAACAATATTATTGCGGCGGTAAGAAATAATAATAATGCGTTTTTTTTGTTGAACTCAAAATCTGCACCGAGAGATTGATGGTGTAGCGCTGTTGCTACATGAAACGCCCTGTATACATATAACAAATTTCTTTGTATGCATTGTGTATAATTTCTGTTTACATCAATAAATTTTAGAAAATCTCTTTGGGCCCCATCTATAAACTTATACATATACCCACAACGGTCCTCTCCGCCCCATAAATATACATTTTATTCAATGTTTTTAATATTTTCAAACATTTGGTTGAATTCGCACGTAATAATTAGTACAAAAGTTTAAGTAAGCAAATATTTTTCACAAAATTGTACTGAAAAAGGGGAGACTATATTGTTATTACATGTACATATTTTAAGTATATTACAACATACGCAGAATATAATCACACTACTATACAAATGAATGTATTAAATATAATTTATATATGAATTTCATTGATAAAAATTTGTAAATAAGTGAAACTAAATTTATCTATATAGGAAGGTATGCTAATAATATGTAAAGTACATATGTGTGTAATTTTAAAATACAAATCAGGCATAATGTTTTGTAGATTTTCTCTATATATGCAAGCAAATGTATTTCTATATACAAAACAAATAGATTTCTATACATAATCGAGTAAAATTTCCCAAAGTACTTCAAGCACACCGTATGTTTTATATGTTGGTGCATGTATTTTATATAATAAAATAATAATATTGAAGAAAAACGTTCCCTATTTCTAATAAATTCACATTACTTGTCAGTGTAAAATTCTGTATACGTATGGCTGCGCTGCGTATACTTGTACAATTTATTCTTAAACAAATAATAATTTCCAAATGTTCATTTTAAAAATAAAGTAGAAAAGTAAAGGTCTGAATTAATTATAATTTGTTTTCGCTTTTCATTATTTCTTTTTCCATGTTTAGTATATAAATAATGATTTAAATTCATTATCAAAATATTTTACTGCAATTTCAGAGATGATATTCGTTAGTTAGCATTATAAAACAGAACATTTACATAAATTACGTACCTTACTCTACATGCATACCATATATTTATTATAGTTAAAAGTTAAATAGAAATGTAAATGAAAAGCTAAAACATCAAGTAAATATTCGCAAGATACATATATTTTTAATTTATACATTCACTATATATCTGAATATGTATATACCGTCGAATGTATAAGATAAATGTATAAATATATGCAAATAATTATATGTAAATAATATCAATATATATTATTTAGTAAAATAAACATAAATTTTAGTTATATGTATATTATTTTTACACGTGGCATTAAATTAAAATCCAGGTGCGGTTTTAGTCTTCTTCAAGACGTTTCTCTTACCGCAGGTAACGTCTTTCAATCTCGAATTTTAAAGAACCTAGCATCACCGTTTACTGCATCTTGCTATAATATATAATAAAGGTCGACTGTATTCGGTCTTATATTAATGATCTGCCACTTTTACAGAAACCAATGATTATGCTACTTGTTAATTTTTTTATATAGCTGTAACAACATTTTTTTTAGTTTAATATCATCGATTAGAGCGTAAACAACTGCAGAAATTATAATTTTCTTTTGACTTATATTTTCAATAAGGAAAAAAAAAATTATTGAACATAGTTTTCTAATACGGTGGGCCATGTATTTTTTTATTTGTACATTCGTTTAAGTACTTACCAAATGTATAACAATTGTATTTTCTTTCACCATTTATGATTTAGTTCTTAGATTTTCTATTTTGATTGAAATTTGTAAAATGCACTCAATTTGAAAATGTTCACTTTGTTTAATTAATTTTTCGTTCGTACGATTCGTACTTCTGTCATTTTGTTTAAATATATTTAAATTTCTTGTTATTACCACATTAATTAAATTATTTATTAATTTAATTCATTTATTAATTATATTTAATTAATGAAGAAAAATATATAATATAACATTTGGCTGAAAGAATAATGGAATGTATTTCTATTTTATTTAAAAATAAACCGTTTGTACGCTGTTAAATCATTTTAAATTACTTACTATCGAATCAACAGCGGCTGCTCGAATGAGAAGTATTTGAATTAAATCAATTTTCTTATTTCAAATATATTTTATATTTTATATTCTAATACTTAAAAAATTGTAAAATATTAGCACGGAAGCAAATGGAAAATTATCTGGAAGATCGCTTTTCTTATCGATTGGAAAATATAGTCGATTTTCCATCCGATATAAGAGAACTGAAAACAAAAATATGTTAATGGTACTGTATTCCAAATATAAAAAATGGTGCAAAAAAATGTATACAATAACATTATTTCAAACAAAATTTCAATGACATCGATTGGAAAATCGACTAGCAATTTAAATTTAATTTCTATTTCTATGAAAGCATAAAAATTGATTAAATTTTTTAATTCTTGAATAAAAATTGGAAATCCATTAAAACTATGGTCCGTAGTTAGAAAATTTGATAATTCATGAGAAGCTATTTTCCGAAAAATGTTCCATTGGTGGCCACCAGACTAATATTTTACAATTTATGTACTATTTAGTTTTAGTAGTGACTTTAGGAAAAATATATTTTTACATGTGAACCTCAATTTATTTTTACGATGGAAATAATAATAGAACTGCGGCAATTGAAATATTAACTGCAGCATCGCCAGTAAATAAATCTAATATATCTTTATCAGCAAATGCGACTGGAACATCTGAAATTATTGTAAAAGATCGTTTACAGGAAATTTTTGGTAGAAATTTATGTTTGCTTAAGATATTTTTGAAAAAAAAAAAAACAACAAATAATATTGTGCTATTCGCAATATTGGCGAGTCTTTTTCTTACAGGAGCATCAAGATAAAAACGATAAAGTTTAAGGTATTGCAGAAACTTACAATTTATATATTATGTTTAAATAATATATTAGGTTGTCAACTATCTCCCTTCCGCCTTTTTGCTCTTTATTCAATGCTTTATAAAAAGTGTTACAGTAATCGGATTTAGTTCAAATATGCGCCGTTTTGTTCGATAATCTGTTTCCATCTAGACTGCAACTTCATAATACCTCCCTCGTAGAAGCCCCCCTCCTTATTTGCGAAGAACTCGGACAGCCACTTTTCACAAGCCTCTTTTGAGATCAACTTTACACCACCAAGGGCGTTCGCCATGGACAGGAACAGGTGGTAATCACTTGGCGCTATGTCCGGGCTATATGGTGGATGCGATAAAACCTCCCATCCGAGCTCCCGTAGCTTCTGACGAGTCATCAACGAAGTGTGTGGTCTGGCGTTGTCCTGGTGGAACACTACACCCTTCCTTTTGGCCAATTCTGGACGCTTCTGGTCGATCGCCTGCTTCAAGCGGTCCAGTTGTTCGCAGTAGATGGTAGAATTAAGCGTCTGGCCATATGGGAGCAGCTCATAGTGGATGATTCCCTTCCAATCCCACCAAACACACAGCAAAACCTTCCTGGCCGTCAATCCCGGCTTGGCCACTGTTTGGGACGATTCACCGGCCTGCGACCACGACCGTTTTCGCTTGATATTGTCGTATGTGATCCATTTTTCGTCGCCAGTCACCATCCGCTTCAAGAATGGGTCGAGTTCGTTCCGTTTCAGCAGCATTTCGCAAATGGAAATTCGGTCCATTAGATTTTTCACTGTTAATTCATGTGGCACCCAAACATCAAGCTTTTTTTTGTATCCAGCCTTCTGCAGATGGTTTAAAATGGTTTGGTGACTAACTCCCATCTCCTGGGCGATGTCACGAGATGCCACATGCCGGTCTAACTCGATGTATTCCATGATTTGATCGGTATTTGTCGTCACAGGTCTTCCGCCGGCTGGCTTATCCATGGTGTCGTTTTCACCGGCTCTGAATCGTCGAAACCATTCCTCCGCGGTTCGAAGTGATAGAGTACCATCCCCCAAAACACCATTAATCTCACGGAACGTTTCTCTAGCGGATTTGCCTTTAACGAAGGAAAACTTTAAAATAGCGCGAATTTCGGCGTTAGTGAACTCCATGTTTACACGTCTATAACTGTTGAACGCAATATCCAAACTAATCATACATAGCGTCGTTTTGTTTGTTATGTCAAGAGCTTTCAAATTATGTACAGTGTTGCCAGATACGAGCTCTGTAGCGCTTTGTACATAGCCGCGAAATTAAAAAGACAAAAAGGCGGAAGGGAGATATTTGACAACCTTATATAAATTAACATTAATTCGAAACGTATATTAAATGTTATTAACAATTAACTTTGTTACAATAGACATTAATGTTGTATTAGCACTGATATACAACCGACCAGCAACTAATGTGAAGTAACCGAAAACTGATGAAAATGGCAATTGTTTATGTTATGCTGATTTTCATATAATTTTGTGGAAATTACCATATATTGTAAACAGTTATTAGTATGGTTCGCGTTGGATAATTCATAATAATTATTTATTTTCTTCAAAATCTACCCATTTTTACCCAAAATTTACGTTAAGTGTCCGAAGACCCTGTAACACATGATATCTGATCGTATCAATTTACACCGTATTCATTAAAAACCATTTTCAGGAGTAGTGTTTTGTAAAAAGTTTTCCACCACTATAAATAATATTTCTTTAATTATTTTAACTTTAGGTTATAATATTCTAATTGCTGATAGAAGAATATCACAAATGTAAAGGAAAAAACAATGAGAAGAGCTACTTTACTAAATATTGTATTTGTATAAGAAATTGGATGTCGTCTAAACAAAAATGAAAATATAGGTATTATCCATTGATATTATTAATAATAGATAAATTAAATTATTATAATTCGTCATCAAACAAAATAATATTATTATTATTTTTAAAGAAACTATTATGTAACATGGTAACCAAACAAACGAACAAAACAATGTTAAACTCAGTCTATGTCTACTATAGAAAAACCGCACGCTTTGAATATTTACTAAATTAGAATAAACAATAGTTTCTCATAATAATTGATAATGATAACAGATCTACGATTGTGTGTAAAAGGTTTAATTTGGATTTGAGAACCACAGAATCTATCGATTAATAAAATTAAAAGTAAAGATACAATTGTAAGTAAGTGTATACCAAATCAACTAAATTTCATTATTTCTGACCATTTTCTAGGAAATTGTACCAGGAGAGCATAATATCCAGACAGTAGTATTTTCTGAATTTATTTCCGATAGGTACAGGAGCAAAATTTCAATATTTTTGACCATTTTTCAAGAAATTGTACCAGGAGAGCATAATACCAAACAGTAGTATTTTCTGAATTTATTTCTGATAGATACAGGAGCTAAATTTCATTATTTGAGACCATTTTTCAGGAAAATGTACCAGGAGAGCATAATATCTAGGCAGTAGTATTTTCTGAATTTATTTCACGTAGGTATAGTTGCTAAATTTCATTATAAGAAACCATTTTTCAAGAAATTGTACCAGGTTGTATTTTATACAACATCAATAATATTGAATTATTGTATAAAAGTTAATTAATTTGATTTACAATTAAAGTTTAATATAAATTTCAATCAAATCACAATAATTTCTCAAATAACATTTAATAATAGATATATTAAACAAATTATTTCAAGCCACATGTGCGCAAATATAAATTAATGTAATGCGTAAGTTTGGTCATTGGACCATATAAAAACATTCTTGCATCATTGTCACACTATTTTATCAACATTATATGTGGATTTAGTTTACATTATAAATGCATTAAAAAGCAAGAACATCTCATGTTATCCCTCATATACGCTCATATTCTATATAAAGGACTAAACTAAGGATTATGTATACATGATAACAATTACAATAACAATAAAATTACATCATATTTGTCCCCCTTTAAAAAAGACCATATACATTTTCTTATAATAAATGCAATTTTATTGCAACCTCGTGTATATTATAACAATAGTATATTTATATAGAGCACCGCGTATGTTAACACAGAGCAAGTAATAAAATATCAAGTCTTTTATATATTATATTAAACATTTCCGTTTTATGCCATAAATTTTTCTCAAATAATAAATCACTCCTCCTTGAAGACTAGTATTTCCTTTAACATCGTACGTGCACTATACTGTCATTGTAATCTATACATGCATTTGGATAAGTATATAATACAAAATATACGTGTAATGTACCGCAGATGAAGACAAAAACCAGTAAATATAAAATAAGAAATAATAAGATAACGCAATCTATCTTTTATGATTGTATAAAAAATATCCGTTGATTTATTAGTTTCATCATCAAAGGATGTTTATCAACTGGAATTGGAAATAGAATAGAGATGACGATTTATGTGTTTTATTTTATTGTTTCAAATGTTTGGAATATTATTTATAATTCTCCATTCTCCATTTATTTTATAAATGTATTTGCGTAAGAGAAAAGAAAATGCCTATTTTCTCATGGCATCCAAAATATCCCCTTTTTTAAAATTACAGAAATTTATATTATTCTCTCGTCGTTTGCTATTTTTAATTTTTCCATATTAAGAACATGCGCTTTTTCATCAAATGTATGTTTTCCAAAACCGCATTGTACCCAAATGTAAGCATTTTATGATGTATAGTTAGTTATCATTATGTTATTATATAAGAGAGTTCTTACATACGAACACAATATACACTTGTTGAATTAACACTCGACTTGAACATTTCCGATTGCTGCTCTTAACGAATTCACCATCATCGTACATATAATATTTATATTTGTATATATTTACAATCGTACATAAAACACGCCACAGGTACAACCAACATATAAAGTTATTATATGCTTTTACCCTTCTCATAAATTATTCAATTAGTGGTGATAAAATTTATGTTAACTGCACATCAAAGTTCTATGGTTAATTGCTATGGTTTTATATGTTAATATACAATATACAATATACAATTTATACCTAATATATATAAGATACGAACGAACAAATATATATACGTAATATTCTTTACAAGATGTCTAGTAATATATGTTGAACATGCACGTGTAAATGAATATACATTTTATTGCTATTACTATATCATCAACCTTTTTTTTTTATTTAAATAGTCATTAAAAAGAAGATAAAATCACTAGTTTTATGATTTTGACATATTATTAATGAATGATAATAATAACATTTATAGATTTAAAATTTAATATTTTTACAGAATTATTCTTAAACTATATTGACTTTACTATTAAAATGCTGAATAGTATTTGGGGATTTACTAATAAGGGCCGCCTTTGCATTCGATGAATTAAGAAAATTTGAAATGAAGAGATTTGAACAAACATTCAAAAATTGATATTCAAATCAAATGGAGTAAATGGCGATAGATCGCACATACCTTCTGCAGGAGTGTGGTGGATATTACAAGATCTTTGTAGCAGAGTCGAAGGCTCGGAAATAGCATTCAGTTTTCAATATCGCTATATTTTTCTTATAACCAGGGTGAAATTAAACTAAATTATGAAAAAAAATCTGGATGTTCACCGAATTAAATTATCCGGAAAATCTTTTACTTTACTTAGACTTTTTTGGATTATTTTCTTTTCGAATTACGGGCCATAGTTTTAACGGATTTCAGTGTTTACTTATTTATTATTTATTTATTATAATCAATTTCCAATCTTTAATAGAAGAGATTTTTAAAATCGATTCACGCGTTCAAAAGATATATGGCCGATTTTCCAATCGATGGCAAAGAAAATTTAAAGAAATGTGTGGTACTTATACAAAATTTTAATGACATCAAATGGAAAATTTGTCATATCCGTTGAATGCGTGAATCGATTTTAAAAATCTCTTCTATGAAAGATTGGAATTTCATTATAATTTGAAATTATGTGTACAAAACTGGAAATCCGTTAAAATTATGGACCGTAATTCAAAATGATGATAATTCTTAAAAGTCGATTTTCCGGAAAATTTAATATGTGAACATTACAATTTTTATTCATAATGTAGTCTACTTTCAACTCGTCTACCAGAAAAATATAGTGATATTGCAATCTGAAAACATTTTTTCACGCGTCGCCACTGCTTTGTAGTGAATTCACTCGGTAGCTAGACCAAGGTGTACATGGGACAGAACTGTAATTGCTAAAGCTTAAGCCCAGGATAAAATCTGACGAGAGGTGAGAACTTTGGCTCTAAACAGAACCAGATGCCACTGATGAAGATGAGAAGTACTATCAAAATATTTTTAATTACTATTAACAGAACAAAACCTTTAACCAAAACAAATGATAGTCCAGGCGGTAGGTCAGTATATAATGCGATGAATATAACAAAACTTGTCGACCAAATCCAGTGGTATATGAACTTAACAAATTTCCCTTTGCATCCATATATTTTCATATGATTTAAAACAAATTTATAGCAATATTTATTGCTTCAGTGAAGCTAGCTCGTCTTACATGATATTTATATTACAAAAAACTCCTCCGAAACAATAATAGAAGATAAACTTTGAGTCATATTTCTGGATCTCCGAAACGTCCTGAATTCAAATCCAAAAATTTTTGTAGTTTAAAATTATATGATTTCTCAAACACAATTTCTCAACGAAAAGATAAATGATTCACCGCCGCGCCAAACGATAATATGAACCTCTCGATCGTGTCCTTTAAGCGTAATATTTTTATAGAAACCCTGGCAACTTTGCATTTCTTAAACGTCTATTTCATTCCAGTTCTATAATTAAAATGTTATATATATTAAAATCAGCTGCTAATTTATTCAGGGATGACGATTTGATATCGAATCGGCTCTCATATGACCTGAATCTAGAATTTTGTGTTCAGCTATAGGTGATCTGTCGAATTTTTTTTATAATCATTTACAGAATAGATGTCGCACTATAACTTATAATGGGCTTGTACACAAAATTTTACTTGACGCTAATTTCTTTCAAGGCTAGAAGCTACCCGTGTCTACTATGGAAAAATATCTATTTCAGTATCGTGAAATTGCTACATTGTTGAACTGTTGTATCAATATTACATTAAATTAAAATTATCACACGCTAATCGATTAAACAAAAATAGCATTACATTTTTCACTATAATATATTAACGATAGGTACAACTTATCGAAACATGACTGAGAATACATTAGCATCATTTAAGACGGATTCGTGGAGGAGGTATATCTTATGTCAATCTACGACATTGATGGGAACAAAAGAAAGAGGGTTACCAGATCAAATAGATATTTGAGATGACGAGAAGTACTATTGTAATTTGCTGGCATAATGTATATCTGGCTACTTTACACGTATAGTCAACGTTGTAGGTGCCTAAAAAGTAAAGTGGTCAATTTATATATTCCAACAAAATGCTTATATTATTATTATGATATTTTCTAGAAACTTATGTTTATTGAATTGTGAAAACATTTTCCGCCAATTTCGTAATCGAAAACAAAGATATTTCCCAGTACTCGCATAGCGCTCTCTGAACTACTAATTTTGAATTTTGAAATACTAATTTTTCTTTTAAATCACCCAATATAGTGTATCGAAAAAAAAAACCAAAAGTTAATATAAAATACATTGAAATTACTTTCATCACAAATTAATAATATATTGTATTATAATAAAGTATAGGTTAGATACCTATTTTCTTTTGTTGAAATTTTCTAAATTATATCATTATATATATGTATTTCTGTTTAATCTTATACCCGCTATGAATATAAAACATAGGATTTTGTCATGGAATATTACATTCACTGTTCTCTAGTACATTCAAAAATATAAATAATATAGTATTTTCGCATATCATTAAATTCAGACAAATTGTTGTTGAAAATATAAATTAAGGAATAATAAAAGGAAATCAACCCGCGTTAATTTGCAAGTTATTTTCCATTCTAATCAATGAATAAAACCCAATGAACCATGACAAAATTAATTCATCTACACCCTACCCTGTGTATCAGTATGTTAAGTGAAATATTAGGCTGTTGATTTGCAATTTAGAATATCAAATATATTATTATATATATATATATATATATTTGTAGTAAATAAAGAAATATTATAGTATGAGATTTTTGGGGGTCCATTTCAATTTCGTTGTTGTTGGAATCACATTCATATTAATCAAAAAGACATATAGCTACAAAATTCACCCCATCCCCTTTACTTTTCCGTATATATGGAAATTATTTTGATGTTCTTAATGTTGTTACGTTTATTATTGGGGGGATCGTTAGTTGATTTTACATTGTCTATATATATATATATGTAATATACATAAGCTATAGATGTGTTGTATAAAATTGTAAATTCTGTACCAGAATGAAAGCTATTTTGTACATATTATGTATTATAATATTTATAGAAATATGTATATTCTATAATGTATTTATATTTATAGTTGAATATATTTAACAAGTTGGGGATAACATTTGTTTCAAGGACGGAAATGGTTCAAAGCCAGTTAAGTTAGAATTAAAAGGGGTTGGTTAAATTAGCTAATGTATATACACATATATAAAAATATATGTTGTACATATAATCCCGAGGGCATGAAAAGGATATTGCAACGAAATTGAGTTTACTTGTTGAAAATTGTCAAATAATATAACCGAGAAATTCTCTATATTTTTTTTTTAAGTATTACGAATATGTTTTTAGCAGATAACAAATATTCGCATTCACTTATTGTATTGTTTAGTATAAAAATAATCTAAGATACACATTTTAATGATACAATTCATCCATTTTAAAATAAAAATAAAATAATATAATGTGTGATTTTAGTATATAATCTAAAATTGAATATTTTTTCTAAAATATAAATTTTTCATTTAAGAAAGAAAATACAAAATTTTATATGTACGAGAGCAATTGCAAAAGTAAGCTTCCTAAAAAAGAAAACAAAGTTTTTTTCCGGCAATTTTATAATTTGCTTTTCAACTTAGTCTCTGCTTCCAACGCAATACACTTCATCAAACGACTTTCAAGTTTTTTAATTCCATTTGTAAAATACGATTTTTCCAAACCGCTTTTGTTTTTCAGCAATATCCTTATAATTTGACGAACATATATTTTACCAGCAAGACATTTTTTTAGATTCGGAGAAATAGTTACTGGAAGCTAAATTTGGACTATATGGTGGATGTGAAGCAATTTGGAATCGTAATTCTACCAATTTTTGTTCAGTTAAAACTGCACTGTCTGATGATTCATTATCTTGATGAAATTTTTTTTGCTAAATGTGGTCTTTTTTTTTTGACTTCAACACTCAATCCGATCCAATCATGCATATGACTATTGATGAATATTATACCACGTGCATTCTAAGAAAGAGTGGCCCTAACATTTTCTGTTGACTTAACAGTTTTTGCCTTCTTCGAAGCACAAGCTGGTGGGCTTCAGTCCATTATTTTGATTGTTGTTTCGTTTCTGGTATATAATTAATGGATTCATGTTTCTTTATATAGAAATTCAATTATTCAATTGGATCCCCTTAAAGATCGCTAAATACTCCTCACATCGTATCCTACGAATTATCTTGTTATGGTAAATTCAATAAATGCTGCAGCCATCTGACAGACAGCTTTTTCATGTGCGTATTCATCATGCAAAATATTCCAAAATTCTTTTTCATGGACTTTAAAAATATCAACAAGCTCTATACAACGATCTTTTGTCACTTCATTCAATATTTTTTTGATGCTTTTATTGGTAATGACTGTTTTTGGTCTTCTCAAAAGATGTTCGTCTTCTGTGTGCTTAAACGACCCATTTTAAATTGTTTTACTCATGATTTTACGGTGTAGTATGATAGTGCATTCTCGCCATGAAGAGAATCCAACGCATCTATGATTAATTTTGGTGTATAACCTTTTATATGGAGATTTTTAATTCATTTAGGTCCAATTTAAAAAAAATAATAGTTGTTTACTGCAATCACCTGTAACAAAGAAATTACTCTATTAATGTTTCTGAAATATGCACACAAGTCTTATAAAGGATGGTTTTAGTGAATAAAAGTATATATTTGCCAGTAGTGAAACATAGCGAGACGGTGCTATGCAACTTACTTTCGCAGTTGCCCCTGTATGATATATTTCATTTGTGAATTTCACTACACCGTTATTCTCTACATACAAAAACGAAGAAATTCAATTTCCTTTTCTTTCTTTTTTTTTTTTATGAAAATTGAATAAATGTGCGAATAATTTTTGAATTGTAAATTCTGTATATTTTTATTTTTTTTTCATGTGGAATTGTTTGGAAATTAAATTTCTTTCTTATTATAACTTGAAGGTATACACGAAAAATGTATTGTAAAATATTAAGTATTATATTAAAAAGAATACTTATATTTCTGATAATATATGGTTTTCATTCGTTTCACAATATATAAAATACTATCGCATAATTATTATGAATGGGATGAAAAATGTTTACAAAATCGTTAAAAGCATGTTGTTTTTTTTTTTTCATTCTAAATGCATATAATAATAAATACATTCCAATCTGTACGTACATATTATTTGTATTATTATCCCGTGAACAATGCATATGCAATATCTTAACGAAACAGTCATCATGTGAATTACTCATTCCCAAAAAATAAACCCTTAGAAATGATGAAAAAAAAACAAAATTATATATATATCCAATTTTATATTTTTTTCTCTATATTTCTATTTTTAGTTTATTTTTTTTTTTTTTGAGAAATAGTCTTTCAAAATTTCAAATATACATTTTTTCCCCCATTTAAACCCTAAGGGTATTTATAAATGTGTATATTATTCATATGTATATGTACAATAAAACTAAATAATGTACTGTATAAGTCTGTACGAGTAGACCTCTTTTATTATAATTTTGCATTTTTTATTGTTCGGTGGTAGTAGGTGTCTTGGGGGGGAGGAAATAAAATATATATATAAATTCAATTATTCCATGTCGATTCAATTGATGAACAATAACTCATACGTATATATACCGAATAGGAACAAATATTAAGATGCCCTGATATGTTTTCTATTTGCTTATCTACATAAAAACACCTTGTCAAACATTTTACTCTTTTAACTAAATAAATATATAAATACACATTGCATAACATTTATATATGCTGTTTATTATATTCGTTCCACGAATCAATGCTTGTGTCCACTGCAATACTTTCAATTTATTAACATAGCACAGTATATGAATGGTGTATATTTATATATCCAGCTATATAATATGTATGTTATAAATAAATTAAGCATTATTTATGAAGAAATTATATTTTGAAGCAAAAATTCAGCAGTATCTATAATTAAATTAAATGATATATATAGTCAGGTGGTAGATATAGTTAATTACACAATAGAGAATCATTACATGAATATAAAGAGGTATATTGACAACAATAAGTAATTACTTATGGATTTAGTAATGGAAAAAATTAATTCAAGCCTTTTTAAATATAAATTTAATGATTTTGTAAGAACATTTTTTTTATTAAATGTTTATGTACATATTTTCATCACATTGTTTAGTTGATTGTTATATAATAAACTGATGATAACAATGTGATGAGATTAATTTTTCTAACAATTAATTATAAGATTTATTTATTAAGATTCAATAAGTTTAAGTTACAAAATGCTATCCAATTCCCATATAGATGTTATATTATGGAATTGATGTTTAAAAGTTAAAATTAATGAAATTACCTGTTACATAATCTATACATACAAAACGCATGGTCAAAATCTATTATTATTACACTTTTGTGATTGATTGAAGAAGTGATGAAACTCTTACAAATAAATAAAATTTATTGTAGGCAATTTTATTTTCAATTTTTTTAGTTGATATAATATTTACATTTTAAATAATTCTAAAGAGAATATAAAATTATTTATTTGACGATTGCTGTAATGATGGTGACAAATTTCTACCGAATACATTTTCCTTATATACTAATTTTTCAACATTACTGGCATTTTCTAATACTTTTTCATCAGTTAAACGTTCAGTTCGATTTTCTTGAATTGATTCTGGGAAAAAATATGAATATGAAAAAATTGAATAACAAATCGTAAAAATTACAATAATAAATAAATTTTATTACCCACTATTACTTACTATTGAACGGTGTGTATTTATCTGATAAAAGATTTTCTAAATTATATCCAATAACACCTACAACAACTGCAATTGGCAATGTTATATAAACTGCATTTGTTCTAAATACTTGCAAAATTAATGGCCACATTTTTTTTTATAATTTTATTTTCGTTATTATATTATAATTTAATTAATATTTAAATAAAAATGAATAAAAACAAAACCAAAAACAGAATTTTTTTTATTTTGCTTTATTTTTTTTAGATGAATATTATTAAATTTGACATTGACATTCAGCGGCACAAAATATGTAGGGAGCCGAAGAATCTGTAGGGAGAAAGAGGACAAAGAAATTTTTTACAATTCATTAATTCATTTATGTATTGAACTTGTTTAAAATTAAATTTATCTATTGTTTTAATGAAAAAATAAATTATTACGACTCTAAAAATAATTAAATTAAACTAAATAATTTATTTTTTAAAAATTAACGTTTATTTTCAAATTAGATTTTTAGATTGTCGAAATATGTCGTAAATTCATTATTAGGTCGTTTGTCATTCGTCACTGTCAGACGAATGAACAAATTATATATATATACAAATACTAATATAATGCAAAAAGCGTAAATTTAGCTGTCAAGTATAATAAAATTGCAAAATTACAAATTGTTTTTCTTATTTTCTATAAAAAAGAAAACATAACAAAAATCTCTATATGGTCTTCGCTACAAGGAGTATAAAATAATTAATAATAATAATCATAATATAACAAAAATAATTAAGTAATTTATTGTATAATTTATTAATTTATTATTATTATTTTGAAACATGGTAAATCCTAGTGGATTAGGATTACCTTTAGAACCAAAGAAAGATTATTTATTAGCATTAAAAGGTAAATATGCAAATTTCATATATTGTAATAATCTCGCTTTACTACCTGCTTACCATTATTACAATTTGTTATATTACTTGTAGTGATGCGTTTAACACGTCCTACTTTAATTAGTTCACAAGTTGTGACAAGCGAATCTAAAGATTTACCACAAAATCTATTTACACAAATTTTACAAAATGATGTAACATCTGTGGACGGCTGCGAAACAATCACAGCTGGACAATTTATGTTATTACCACAAAGTTTTGGTAATATATATTTGGGTGAAACATTTTCCAGCTATATATGCGTACACAATTGTACAACACATCCAATTCAATCCGTTTTTGTAAAAGCTGATTTACAATCGGATAAAACACGTATAAGTCTTCCAATACATACTAATAAACAAACGCCCTTAACATTAAATCCAAATGATACATTGGATGATGTTATCCATCATGAAGTCAAAGAAAATGGTGTTCATATGTAAGATAATATATATATATGTATATATTTTTATTTAATTAAATTTATAATTCAATTTAATTATAGATTAGTTTGTGAAGTGCATTATACTACACCAGCTGGTTTTTCTGAAACATTCCGTAAATTTTTTAAATTTCAAGTTGTAAAACCATTAGATGTAAAAACAAAATTTTACAATGCTGAAACAGATGAGGTGTACTTAGAGGCACAGGCAAGTTTATACTTAATGTATTGAATCTAACCCAAACCCTAGTTTGTCTCTATAAATAATCGGTAATCTGAATAATTTTATTTAAAATTAAAAATACCGAATACTAAAAAATCCGGTAAAATCGTACATAGAAAAATAATAATTAATACCATAAACAAAAAGGAAGTATATGGACAGACGAAATAAATAATCAAACATATTTAAAAATGCAAACGATAAATTCCTCCGTATAATAAAATATTATCTAAATCGTAAATAACAAAATCTATATAATAAACTGAAGAAAAAGCATCACACTTGTCACAACGAAGAGCCGATAATTGAGAATTATTACTTCCTAATCTTTTAAGAACATTGTGGGAAATTATCTTTTATTTTGTTATCTATTTAAGAATATTTCTTAGATGACATCATTTGTTTATTTAATTGTTATTTATTTTCAACTTTGCGACAAATTCATACATCTGAATATTAACACAAACGAATCATTTGATACCTATTGAATAGAGCACCATTCTCATCGATAGATGTTTTACATCAATTAATTACATTTATGAAGTTGAAAAGCCACACGATAAGAACAAGATTTATGCATAAATCGTTTAGGCTAATACTAATTCTAAAAATAAATTACTCAATTTTTTCTTTATCTTTTCAGATTCAAAATATAACAGCTGGACCAATATGTTTAGAAAAAGTTGAATTAGAAAGTTCTGAACATTATACATCACATTCATTAAATACATTACCAAATGGTGAATCAGTTTTTAAATCAAAAAATATGTTACAACCACAAAATAGTTGCCAATTTTTATACTGTATTAAAGTAAGTAACAATTTATATTTTATGCTAAAAGATAGCCCTTATAAGTACTGCCGAGGGCAGTCAACGAGCATAGAAGAAAAATTATCTATGACCTCTGTGTCTCTGTTATTTTTTATAAAAAGCACCTTCATAGTATTGCATGTATTTTCTATTTAATATTAACAGTCGTCTGTGCATAAAAAGCATTGCTTTAGTATGCTGACACTATAAAAAAATACTATTACTAAATTTTATAAATTTATTTACAGCCAATTCCAACAATAGCAAATGATCCAAAAGCATTAAAATTAGCAAATAATATTGGAAAATTAGATATTGTATGGAGATCAAATTTAGGTGAAAGAGGACGTTTACAAACCAGTCAATTACAACGTAGTGTATGTATAACATTATTATAGTTTATTCATTAATCCCACCCCCTTTATTAATTATACCGAATGTTAAATATATTTAATAGCCCATTGAATATGGTGACATAAGATTAACAATTATTGAAGCAAATAGTACGGTTAAAATTGGTGAACAATTTACATTTACGTGTCGTATAACCAATACAAGTGAACGATCAATGGACCTTCAATTAAGTTTAAATACTAAACCACACTTAGGTTGTGGCTATACTGGAGCTACTGAATTTATGGTATAATTAATTAATAATTTATTATTATTTTATATTTTTGGAAAATAATTTAATTAACATTTTTGTCGTACAAAAGCTTGGAACAATTGAATCGGAAAAAACAAAAGATTTTAAATTAACTATTTGTCCAGTTAAATTAGGTTTAATAACAATATCACAATTACAATTAACGGACATATTTTTAAAACGAACTTTTGAATTCGAAGATTTTTTGCAAGTTTTTGTTGTTGATAAAGACTATCGAGATGATGATGATTTTGAAATGGATAAATATGTACAGTATTAAAAATTTTATGTATTAATTAAAAGTAAAAATATATATAAAATTAAATTAATATTATTTTCAATTTATATACAAGAACGTATTTATTAAATATTTTTCTTATATTTTATGCCTGATATTTAATATATATATTCAAATAAATGATTATTAATAGTTTATTAATTTTTGTTAAAATCATATTTTTCTTAATATTATTTTCCCATTCGTTGTACCGACCATTCTTGTTGACACAATGGACAACGATTATTTTGTTTAACCCATAATGCCATACAACAATTGTGAAATGAATGATTACATTCACCCCACACAACAACACAATCTTGACGTCCTGGATTTTCTTTTTTACTATCCGCTTGGCATCTTAGGCATGCGTCTGAAATAAAAATTAAATCAAATATAATTATTAATTTTCAAATGTGCTTAATCAAATTTACAATATAACTTATTGCAACTGTATAATAAAATCTTAATATTTCATATAGACGAGAAAATAAACTAATAATAAAAAAAACATTATTGTGAATTTAAACGTGGTACTGAAGTGTGCCAAAAAATATTTAAATTACAAATAAAAATAGATTAAGATTCAAGACCATATGTTGGAAAAGTAAAAATTTTCATTTCATACGTTTTTTATATAGTTTATCTTTATATTATTTACAAACACATATGTGTAATTAAGTGAATACGAAGACTATAGATCGATGTAAGTAAAAAGACGAAGAAACATTTATACAGATAAAATAAAATAAAACAACAATTATTCTAAACGTAATTCGAAAAAAAAGTCAATATTTAATTAGCTTTTTTTTCTGTTTAATTTGTCAATTAAATATTAATAGATTTTTGAAGACTGTAAGCAAAACAGTTGTTTATCAGTTATAGTTTTTTTAACACAATTTAATTTTTATATATATTATTTTGGCATAGTGTCTGCACGTCATATTCACAATGAAAATTATTGACAACAACAAATAATACGAAAAGAACTTTAAGTTTTGATCTTGATATTGAACCTGACCGTCATTAAAAAGAACAGATTAGATAAACTAATTGTAAGAAAAAAAATAAATAAATATTGCTATTTCTTTTCTCGTCGTTGTATGTTATTTTATTATAATACACATATTTATTTGTGTCATACGTTACAAGAGAGGAAGCGTGACAATTTCACGTGTTATAAAATAACATTAATTTGTTATTGTATTTCATTTTATCGTTATGATTACAATACAAAATATTCAATTGTATATAATAGTTTACTTGTTAGGTGTATTACAATAAAATTAATTTAAAATTATATTTTTAATAGTTTTTAGATACGTAATTTATATTATTCAGTTGTTAAACACCGAATTTAACTTAATAAGCAGGAAGTAAATTTTATAATTATGTAAAAGTAATGTATTATAACATCTGTGGTGTAATAATTTAATAAACACATTCAATTTTGGCGAACTAATTATAGGAGGCTCGCTTTACAATTCTTCTATTTATTACGTACAATAATAGTAAACAGTAATGATAAAAACGGATAACGGTTTGTAATTGTAATTGATTTGAAATACTATTCCTAACAAAATCGTTACACATATGCATAAAGACACAATCATCTTGTGAAAGAACTTACTTTGGAGTAGAGTTGCCTCATCTTATTAATACACATGCCTGGCGAATAGTTTTGCCCTTTTGAGTAGTTTTTAACGACGTTTGCAGTAAATGGTTTTGCGTTGCCATGCTACAAAATCATTTTATTATGTTCGTTCTCCCATTTTCATCATCCCTATTTACTTCAAACGTATTAGTTGTCGTCAGTAGATATAACCAATGATAGTTTCAAAGTTTTCAACAATTTATAGTGCACAACACCTTTTTTGATACCCACCAAATACAGAACATAAACTTATCAGCATTGGCTGTGATGGACTAGTTTTTCCAGACTCTACTATACTTTTTTACGCTTAGGATTCTCATAGTAAATCCATTTACGTATGGCAGCCGAGTTTTTTTAAATGAAAACAAAATAATAATGCTCCTCGAAAATGTCGTTTACTTTTGGTACAACAATTTCCATTTTCATTCGAATAAAAATATATGTTGTTTACACTTTAATCAATAGTTCTTGAATACTAAGTTTTGAAGAAGTTTATAAAACGAGCTTGCATATGCACGTATTACCAGATTCTATACATACAAGCAAACGACTTAAGTCATCAATTAGAAAAACGGAACTTATTTTTGCATATATCATACATTGAAATTTTGAAAAATATAATACGGCCCATTTCATTTACATTCATTTTCTGTGTGGAAATAAAAACCGTACATATATAATTTAGTAAATTTTTCAAATAAAATCCTGAATATTATTGTCCAGAGTTCAAATCGATTAGCAAATTTATCATCAATATATTTTGTTTACCATTTTATTGATAACAGTTAAATTTTTATAAATTTTTCATTTAATTATTAGTAACAAAAACAAATGACAAATCTTATTTCAAATATATGTTCATTAATAATTATTATAAATAAATGTTTTAAATTAAATGTGTATAAAAAATAAACGAGTGGTCATAAGGAGTACGTGCAGATATGGATATGATTTAAGAAACATTTTTATGCCATCATTCTTTCTATGCAATCCCCAAAAACGTACAAAAATTTGATTATGTGAATTTTATTTTTCAGATCTAACATGATACTTTATTATTTTTGCATGTATATATAAATTATAAAGTATGCGAATAGTGCACGGTTAACACAATCTTCATATATTTAAAATAATAAAATAAATACCATTTTAATCATATAAAGCTGATACAAAAAAAAATAATAAAGAATAAAGTTCACAAATTTTGCTAATTTAACAACAAATATGGCATTGAATTATTATTAAGGATTGTAAGTTTAAACGAGGTTTAATGAAAATTTTCGGAATTTTACATGTAATGACATATGAATAATAGACTAATATGAACTTGGGCATCGTATCACGTATGGAAGGGGAACGTGTGTCAAAAAAATTGTAGAATGGTAATCCAGAAGGAATAGGAAGAGCCTAAGGCTAGATGGTTAGATCCAGAGAACTATGATATTAGGATCCTTAAAATTTGGTATTGAAAGACGTTAACTGTTAAAAGTTGGTCCGGTTGGAGTAGTGTGATGGAGCAGGCTAAACCACACCTTAGATTTTAATATCACGCAGTAAGTAAGTAAGACATATGAATCTTTCATGAATTAGAATTTTGTATACTTTGAATTAAAATTTCTTTAAAAATTATAGTATTATCCATTACTTCCTCAAGTAATTTTTAGTCGAAGACATAATTATATTTATAAACTTCTATCGATAAATTATTTTACATTTTGTAAATTTACATTTGTTAACATTTGTTTTGTTCGAAACCCGGAAATCCTACCGCACCGCACCAGTCGCTGTATTCATAAAATTAATTTTTAAAAAATTATCCTCCTTTAAAGTTATGAACCATAAAATTAAAGTGTACTATACGCAATTATTATTATATAATTGATTGCCTGTTGTGAATAAATACAAATTGAACGACAAAAAAAAAAAAATTGAAAAATCATGCATTTATTTTATTATTTCTTTACATTTTATTTATTTCTAAATTGATTGAAATAATTTAATATAATTATATAAATTTATATATATATAAGTTTCAATAAGTAATAAGTATTTAGTATTTAGGCATTTCAAATAAAATAATTTGTATGTGTATGCAAATTTATTATAACAAGTTTTTTTTTATTAAGTCAATTTATTGTTGAACAACAATTTAATCAATTTGTTACAGAAAATTTCGATTATAATTTCAATTGTTTAATAAACAAAAAATCAAATTATTTATATACAAAATAGTTTATTTGAATTGATTCAATAAATTAAAATTTAAGACCATATTCAAAAATTGCAAAAATGATGATTAAATCTTCGATTTTTATAAAATATTATTTTCGATAAAACTTTTTAAATTAATTTTGATTAATTTATTTTAAATTTTATTTGTGTTATAGAAATACTTATACAAAAAGCTCGTTTTAATTAACCGATGTGTGCTTATATATGGACAAAGAATTTGTTTGAATGACAAAGAACGTGAAAACCACTCAAACTCAAATGAAGACGATGCACAATCGCAACAACAACATTAAAATGTATTATATTGATAATCCTTAACAAACTAAACATTGGACTGATCCAGGTCAACCAGTGTATTTGGTGGGACCAGCCGGCCGTGGTGGTATATTATGAATTGTTGAAACCTTGTCAAACTATTATTGGTGAGCGCTACAAACAACAATTGATTGCATTGAATCGAGCATTGAGAAAAAAAAACGACAGATATGGAAAAGTGATACACGACAATGCTCCTGTCCTCATGACGCAAAACCTGTAAAAGAAACATTGGAAGCACCCGGATGGGATGTTTTACCACACCCACCCTATTCACCAGATGTTGTTCCATCAGATTACCACTTGTTCAGATCGATGGCACATGGACTCTGTACGCAGCGTTTCCACGATTATGAAAACGTCCAAAATTGGCTCGATTCTTGTGTCGCATCAAAAGATAAGAAATTTTATTTTGATGGTATTCATAAATTGCCAAATAATTAGCAAAAGCTTATACTTAACGATAGTAATTATATCCAATAAAACATTTTTACCATTATTAACGAAATTAAATTAATTAATTAATTTTTAAAAAAAACAATCAAATCATATTACTATACCTATTATTTCAGTGATTAACTATATCTCTTATCGTTTAAATAATCGAAATTTGAATTTAAAAATGTGCGAAGACTTATAAATTCTTGAAAAAGGTTTAAGAAGATGATTGTATGTATCAACTACACGTTTATGATTGATTTTCAAGTTTCAAAAATGGTCGTTACGCTTTAAATGATAACCGAAGACCGTCCAGAACTTAAAAATCGTATTAAATTAGTCCGAGAAATCATTGCTTTTACTTTTACTTAATGTTGGTTGATGAATTAAATACCAGTAAAGTTACTATTTTGCACGATTTTAACAACGAGAGGTTAAAAAAAAAAAAAAAATTGTACACATTTTGTTACGCACCATATGAATTAAATGAAAATCAACAAATTACTCGTGTAAAGCATTGTAAAGACATCTGTCACCCTCTGTATTCGCTTGATCTATCACCGTGTGACTATATTTTCTGTTCCCAAAACTGAAAACTGTCATGAAAGGAGCGTTTTATAATGATGCAAGCCATCCAAGTAGTCGTGAGACACGGGTGATGAAGAAACATTGCTATATAAGTGACATGACAAAAATCTATGTATACATTCTTTGATCGCTGTATGGAGTCAAATGAAACCTAATTAGAATAAAAATCATGTCTCAAAAATTATTATAACGTTTTATTCTAAAAATGCGGTTATTTAATCGACACATAATGTGTATTATTAGATAATTTCTTCAACAATTTTCATAAAATTTGGTATGTACTTTTGTAATAAAATTATGTGGACAATTTTTATCAAGTTCTTGTAGAAAATAATAAACGGAACAAATTTGTAGAATAATTTCTTAAAACATATATTATTGCAAGTTCTCATTAAATTTGGTGAGATTGGTGAGGTTTATAATTGCATTTTACTTTTATAAAAGAATTATAAAACTATTCTCGTCAAATTTTAATCAAAATTATATGAGAAATATTCAAAATTCACAGGAATTTCAAAAATTAACCGGAAATATTTCATATAGTAGAATATTTAAATTTACATTCATATTTATATCGTTATACTTAATTTTATGAGTGAGTGTAAATGCATTTAAAAACGCGTAGTCGATCATTTTTAACGTTCAAAAAATTAACATTACACTTGCCAAAAACTTCTTTCTATAAGAGTAAATAAATTATAGGTGTTTTGTCGATTGTTTGTATACTATATATTGGATACAATTAATGAAATGAAATTTGGTAAATTAACTTCAATTTAAACCAATAAGAATAATTAATAAAATATTAAAAGTTAAATAATGCAAACTATAAAACGAAGAAACTATTTCTACATATAAACTTTTTGATGTTGATGATATGAATGCGATGGCGATGGCCTAGTCCGGAATATTATAATTTATGAGATTTATTGACAAAACGAGAAAACCACACAGAAGGAATTCCTTTTGATCGTACGTAAAATGAAATAATAAAATTAATAATTTATCAGTTTTTAGTAAAAGCCAATGAATAATCCAAGCAATTTCTGTGCGTCTATGAGGTATCAACAATATTGAATGAAAAAAAATTGGTTCGTTCGTATATGATTGATTGAGACAAGAATTATAGTATTTTCACGGTAGAGCCATATCTCAACGCACTGATATATATAAAAAGAAATTAATATAATATTAATTAATGCAGAAGACTATAATTAAGAATGGGTATACAACAACTAAAATTTATTCTTGCATATAACCAATATAACTAATATAACTCACATTAGCATATTGGTGTAGGTAAGATAACATTATTTTCTGTATAACTTCTTCATAACGAATGTTTGTGCATTTGCTAATGTTAGGTATATGCAAGAATCAATCATCGTTGTTGTATAGCCATTCTTGATTATAAATAGCCTTCTGTATTAAATATTATTAATATATTCTTTTCTTTAAAGGATTGCGCCACTGATAAATTCGTTTCAGTAGTTTCACCTTTTTTACATACACAAAAAAAAATATAACTTATTTTTATACTGTTAGAATTGTAAAATTTGGTTTAATGAAAATAATAAATTTTTTTAAAGTTTTGAAAATTTTTCATTATATTTTTCTAAGCATATTTCATGGGTTAATTTGTTAAATTTTTTGTACTTTTCTAAGTACGTCGTTTTTCATCATACGAACTAAAATTCATATTTTAATTAGTTTAGGATCGCATTACCTTTGCATTTTATATTTTACAAATTGTTTTTAAATTGAAAAATTGATTAAATTAAATTTGTATGTAAAAACTCATATGTAAAAATATATTTCAATTTAAAATACAAATTAATGTAAATCGTAAGTACAAACATTTTTTATTTCTTGTTTTTTCTAGTGGATTTGCAATTCATAAGCTGTTGAGAAATACCTGGATTACTCTTAAGCACTCCTAAACATTTCAGTACAGGTTTTTCACCAATTCCGGTTGGAATAAATTTTCTCTACACACATTTTGGAAAAATCTTCTCCTGCACTAATGAAAAAGTACTGAAAATAGGTGTGTAAAAAGTAGTGAAAAACTTGAAATTATAGTAATGAAATACTACGCCTTTTTGTCTTTTTAATTTCGCGGCTATGTACAAAGCGCTACAGAGCTCGTATCTGGCAACACTGTACATAATTTGAAAGCTCTTGACATAACAAACAAAACGACGCTATGTATGATTAGTTTGGATATTGCGTTCAGCAGTTATAGACGTGTAAACATGGAGTTCACTAACGCCGAAATTCGCGCTATTTTAAAGTTTTCCTTCGTTAAAGACAAATCCGCTAGAGAAACGTTCCGTGAGATTAATGGTGTTTTGGGGGATGGTACTCTATCACTTCGAACCGCGGAGGAATGGTTTCGACGATTCAGAGCCGGTGAAAACGACACCATGGATAAGCCAGCCGGCGGAAGACCTGTGACGACAATTACCGATCAAATCATGGAATACATCGAGTTAGACCGGCATGTGGCATCTCGTGACATCGCCCAGGAGATGGGAGTTAGTCACCAAACCATTTTAAACCATCTGCAGAAGGCTGGATACAAAAAAAAGCTTGATGTTTGGGTGCCACATGAATTAACAGTGAAAAATCTAATGGACCGAATTTCCATTTGCGAAATGCTGCTGAAACGGAACGAACTCGACCCATTCTTGAAGCGGATGGTGATTGGCGACGAAAAATGGATCACATACGACAATATCAAGCGAAAACGGTCGTGGTCGCAGGCCGGTGAATCGTCCCAAACAGTGGCCAAGCCGGGATTGACGGCCAGGAAGGTTTTGCTGTGTGTTTGGTGGGATTGGAAGGGAATCATCCACTATGAGCTGCTCCCATATGGCCAGACGCTTAATTCTACCATCTACTGCGAACAACTGGACCGCTTGAAGCAGGCGATCGACCAGAAGCGTCCAGAATTGGCCAAAAGGAAGGGTGTAGTGTTCCACCAGGACAACGCCAGACCACACACTTCGTTGATGACTCGTCAGAAGCTACGGGAGCTCGGATGGGAGGTTTTATCGCATCCACCATATAGCCCGGACATAGCGCCAAGTGATTACCACCTGTTCCTGTCCATGGCGAACGCCCTTGGTGGTGTAAAGTTGATCTCAAAAGAGGCTTGTGAAAAGTGGCTGTCCGAGTTCTTCGCAAATAAGGAGGGGGGCTTCTACGAGGGAGGTATTATGAAGTTGCAGTCTAGATGGAAACAGATTATCGAACAAAACGGCGCATATTTGAACTAAATCCGATTACTGTAACACTTTTTATAAAGCATTGAATAAAGAGCAAAAAGGCGGAAGGGAGATAGTTGACAACCTAATATGTATTGAAATAAGCAGTGAAAGTGACCAATGAATTACGTACTGAAAACCGTACTGAATTATGACATAAAAATGCCTGTGTTTTGTGAGAGTCTGTTAGTAAAATGTACTGAAAATCTTCCCGAGGGTCTTAACCATTTCATGTGTTTACACATTTTTTTCATGCATGATTCAGTAGGTGAAAATGTACTTCTTTGTTTTATAGGTATTGCAAACCACATAATGTTTGTGTATTTGTTAAATAAAAATGTGTTCGAATAGGTTTATTTTTTCTTATAACAATTCTTGATTACAGCCAAGAATTTATTAATATGATTCTTGTTTAAATTCAACGTTGTTGAGTATACCATGCAATTTACGCGATTTGTCGTCTTTGTGATTATATTAATTTCTGAACTTTTTTAATGATGGTCTATTCAGTGTATTAATAGTCTCTCTCACTCTTAATAATTTAAAAATAAAGAAGCAAACAATTAAATAAATAATTAAATATAAAATATAAATATTTAAATGAACTGATGAGAATTTTAAGCAATCTTTTTCTTTTTATATGTACATTTAATAATGACGCAAACAAAACAGAAAATTCGCAACCACAAAAAATTTTTTTAAATATTTTAATTTTAACATACGCAATTTTTTTTTTTTTTCTTATTAATTATCCAAAAATATATTTATTGCTAATAAAAAAAAAAAATTTTGTAGGAATGTCTTTTTTTTTTTGGTTTAATTACAATATAAATCAAAATGAAAATAAATGATACGTGACATTTTACAGTAAATAATCAAATTAATTGATATACATGTGCGTACAAATTATTATTTTAGTATAAAAATGAAGTACTTAAATGGCAATTGTTTGGCTATATTTTATTTTTATATACACCCTCTGTCCCAAAAATACTGTGGATATGGCTTTTAATAATATATAGAACCCGTGGGGCGGTTCTATTTGTTAGCTATCCAATTGATATATGGTAATGTGAACCGTTCTTAACTTTAAATTTGTATGGCATTTCCTTCCGTGTAAGTCAACGGAAGTTTTTATGGGTCTGTCAAAAATTGTATTTCCTTCATCTATGGTGATCGCCATTCAGTAGTTTGACGCTTAGTTTATGGTTTGTATTGAAAACACGATGTTTTGTCATCAGTTAAAATTATGATAATGGTTTTTAAAGGTAGAATTAATTCCGGCCCTTAGTTAGACAAAACCAGTTACAATAGTTTTTAGGAAGTTTTGATCACTTAATGGTAAACAAAATGCCTTTACAATGTTCAATTAGTTGCAATTTTTGATCATCATTTAATTGATCAGTTAAAATTCAATAAATTATTATTTTCGGTATTCCAAGCTCAATTTCGATAAATCTTATTGAAAATTTCTTAGAAATGTTCACGAAATCAAGCACTTTTTTAAAGTTTTATTCAGTAATTGTTTCAGATGGTCGACCGACCAAGACGTTCATCATCACTTATATGACTTCTCTGCCTTCTGTGAATCGTTTAACTTGATCTAAAAACTTGTGCTTTTGTCATACAATTATAACCATACGACGTTATTTTTAACAAATCATACATTTGAGTAACATTTTTATCAATTTTAAAACATAATTTAATGTTGATTCCACGAATAATGTTGATGAAAACGTATATAACGTTTTTCGACTGACGCACAAAAACTATTGTCACCTAATGCATTATAGTTTGGCTTACACTGAAGACAATGTCGTAAATAAACTAGTAGCTAACACATGTGGAGCTACGATTTTTTATATATTATAAAGCCATTCTAATTGTTTATGGGACAAAGGGTTTACATCAATAAATTAAATATATTTCTATAATACGTAAAAAATTAGGTTAATTTTTTGTATTCTTATGAAATACATATATTATATTTATATTATATATAAACAATAAATTTTCAACAATATAGATAATTTTTTAAATTAATCATAATAATAGTAGTTTATTGTATATGATTGTAATATATATAATATAGATAATTATTAGCGTATTAAACAGAAGTTTACAGTTGGAATTTAAAAATAAAACGTTTACGTTAATGTTTCTGGACTGGATATAATACCAATTTTGTAGCTTCGTGCACTGAAAAAACTAAATGATTATAAAACACATAATTCGGTATAGTTTTTGTTACTTTCATCTAGGGATATGAAACAATTATAACAAATTAACAGAGTATTAACATTAAATGAAATTATGGTACTTAAGGTTAAGTGTAAATATACAAAATAATGGTTATCTATCATATACTTATGTTAATGCGAATGACGAAGGTGGGTGTGTTCACCTACATATACATACATTTAGATATAGATATAGTAATAACCAATAAATTAATAAATAATTTTATAATTTTTATTAATATACAATTTCCTTTCTACGTATATTGAATATTGCAAATTATGATAAGATAAAATTTCACTATATTAATATATAATCATAGAATAACACTATGTGTGAAACATTTAAATATGAAAATTATTCCTCTTTATATAAAAATTTTATGTTATCTTATCAAAAATATTGTACTCACAACACGCACATATAAATATAATGTATGAATGATAACACAATTATAATTAATTGCTATAACATTTTTATTTTTATATAGTAATTATATTATCGCTATCATTTGCGACAGTTCAATCTGTCATATATTTCCGAAAAAAAAATTAAAAAAATCGAAACAATTTTACATATGCCAATTATACCAATGCCATTATGAATGTAGGTACTATCAGTACTATAAATATGATAAGAAAAATAACACACACAATTACGTATTATCATCATTTGATTTCGTTGTTAAATATTTATACAATATTTATATTATATTAATTGTAAATAAAGGTAAAATATACATTTTTATATGTGAATTTACCGATAGTAACTTTACACATCCTACTATAAACACAATACTTACAGGCAATGGATGCACAATAATATGCTTTTTACTATAAATTTACGTTAGGCTTTATGTTTTCATCATTTGTTTGATTTGCAAACCCATTAGTATCACATCTGCTATTGTCAATTGCTTTGGAAAAACTTATTAAAAATTATAAAATATTTTGTTGCTTTGTTGAATTTTTGTATAGCGCTTTTGCTGTTTACAATTATCAAAAGATAGATGTTTCCTTAACCCTTTCGCTATTGGCGTAAATAAAATTGTACCACCACTCAATGGAAAATTTTTATTTATAATTTTTGATGTATTATGTAACCAAAGAATCCAATTCATATATAGAAATAGAATTAATTGAAGACCAAACAGCTGTTAATTTCAATATATTTTTATATGAGTATAAATAGCCCATATATGTATAATATGGTTGAGTTCAGTTGAGTCAGCGTTCAGCACATCATATCTGCAAAGATAACAGTTTTTTTATTCCATAATAAATGGTAATAAAACTGAAAAATTGATCCCGGTATTTTCCGATTGATTATCATGAATGCTATACCCATGCTGCAGCACTGGATTGTTTATTTACAACTATCAGATCCAATTTTAATGAAAAATGATTGAAATATTTTTATTATGTCGAAATTCCTATTTTCATTTCTGCTATGCACGAGAATCATGTCATAACTTCTTTAAAATAGATGCACTATTAAATAATAAGATCGTCTTTAATAACTTCCGTATTTGAAATTTGCACCAGTAATTTCTCTTTATACGTATGTATAAATACGTTTCAAATGCAATAACGTTCTGACAAGGTGCATATAGCTAATTAAATCATTGAAAAAACGTATAAAAATTAAAATTCACTATACCCTTGACAGGAAGTTATTTTATCGGTGACTTGATTACATAGCAATTACTGCTGTGTTTATTTCAGTTACGTAATAGAAGCTGTTAAGTTTACTATTTAATATAGCGCCCACTTTAACGAATATATAGTAATATGATTTGATCGCTCACGGATTAATCGATGTAGCCGCCTAAAACGATGACAAAGAACGTGTTAAACCGATGCAAACGCAAGGAAAATGGGTTCCATATGAATTGACTGAAAGTAGCAAAGAAAATCGTAAAACCATGTGTGAACTTTTGATTGGAAAACAGCTAAGGAAGTCGTTTTTTGTGTCGCATTGTCTCACTGGTGATGAAAAATGGATTTATTTTGATAATCCTAAACGAACTAAACATTGGACTGATCCAGAGCAACCAGTAAAATTTACGCCAAAAAGCAATATTGTGTATTTTCTTTTTTGCAAAATACTTTTGTATTTGCGCTAATATTATTCGCATATAAAATTAATTCAATAATTTAAATGTTTATTGCGACGGCGGCAACTAACATGTCAATTTACAATGGTTGAATTGTTAAGCTTACACATCACACATATATGCTAATAACCCTTATATATGAAAATAATAGAATTATTATAGAAACCTCTTTATCTTTCCGAAAGATTCTTTCGTTAATTGTAGTACAATTGGTGAATTGTTATATATACTCGCATGCAATTTACCATCTAGGCTGTAATAAATGTTTATCGAATATGGCACAAGTTCCACTTGGAGAAATACGACTTGGTAATTTACCAAATTGATCATATATATAATTATATAGCTGATATTTTATATAATATGTTACATGGACGACCATTATTATTGTACATTTGTCCAATTGGTATACCTATTTTAAAAATAATGTTTGAATTATATGTAAGTGTGAGATGTTAACAAACTTTTTTGTAATAAATTCGAATAATATGATATTGATATAATATTTAATATAAGTGATTTCATATAGAACACCGTCATAAATATAGTGGAAAAATTTACCACAATATATGCCATAGACTGACTTAAATGAAAATTAATAACATAATAATATTAATTTATTAAAACATTATTATTTCTTATATCGAAAGAATAGACTACACATTGCTGAGAGAATATAATTTATTTATTTATTTATTCTTATTGTTATTATTATTATTATTATTATTTTGCATAATCGCAATATTGTTAATTTTCTTTTGCGGTATACGGAATATAATATGTATAATAATAAACACACCTTCAATGTTTTTCTATACACAACACTCTCTACCACTTTCAAAGTTTTTGTTTGTTTATAAATTATAGTGTGATAGTTTTTTGCATATACTATAGATAGATTGTATAGCCATAAAATATATAAAAGTATAATGTATAGCTGTTAAATCTCGCTAAATAATTTTTAAACTAACATTTAATTAGAATGTAGGAAGATAAATCATTTTTTGCAATCTATTTTTATAATTTCACCAAGGTTATTTTATATATGTAACTTTTAAATAATAGTGTAAAGTATGCGCGAATACAAATACAAAAATACATATTGATTGTAATGTACTAACAATTACAAACACTAACTATTTATAAGAGTTTATATAGAAAATAAATAAAATATTCATTATTAAAATTTCAAAATTACACACACTAAGGCACGCATTGTGTTGTACCACATAAGCCAAAAAAAAATTTGTAAATATTTTTTTTAAGTTATGTAAATTAATAATGGTGAATAACCGAAAAAAATACATACATTAACATTTTTGTATACTCATGTCAGAATACAACACATTATTATACGTTACATATTATTAGACTATATAGCGTTATAGGGATAAAATTAAGAATATATATATACAATATACCAGATACCAATTGCGACCGATCATTCGTACACATTTGGATCAATAGGGCAAATGATAGATGGACGTGTTGAAAACCTACAAGCGGTACCCTGTGTTATGCACTCCAAATTTCCAGCTACTTTAGGAATTGTGAGTAACGAAGGTCATGTTATATGCCACCTCACTTCTATATCGAGGTATTAGAGAGTGTTGTGAAACCCTTGATTGATGTATATGTGGGAACAGACCATACATATTCAAGCAAGTTTATTAAATTATTATTTATTTATGATTAATTTATTATTTATTTAAACATAATAAAATACAAATTATTGCAGTTTTTGTAAATTTTAATATAATACAACAAAATAATTCTTTGTAAGTTCGGTTTTATTAAAACAGCTAATCAATGATAGATAATATACATTGAAGTAGCTCGGATCATAAAGAAATGTTGAAACATCATTAACTCATATCATCTAATGGAATAATTAGTGATAATAATAACAAATCTAATAATGCACTAACGTTATAAAATTAATTATAGTATTTATCAAAATGATTGAATACGAAATTTAAGAAATTAAACTGGTTTGCGTTTTTTGATGAACTCGAGGGCCCAACGAAAACAAATTCTTCATCAATTTTTTTTCGAAAGCCATTACATCTTCATTTGTCTGGTAGCATTTTTTGGCAAAACCTAACATAATGTTTAGAACATGTCGGTTTAATGCAAACATTACATACAACAATAGTTTTGATATCACCCTTGGGGACCTTGCGATTTGGTTTACAGTCTTCACATCGCATCGGTATTTTATTGTTCGACTGCATTTGTGAATAGACGATCAAATTCTCGATGGAATAACTAGTCAATTTAATAACAATCAATGATTCCCTTAGGATTTCTTGTTCTATTCGATGTTTGATATGTCGTTCAACAAATTCAGTTGCCAATGATTTCAGGAAAATTTTGTGTTTGCCGGACACAGCTTGTGACCACAATGGATTAATTATGTTGAACAAACGATATATGCTGATAGTGTCACTGTATCCATATTATATTGAATAACAAGACCATAGGCCAGCGATTTGTTTTCCTTTTACATGTGTACGATCTCATAATTTTATCGAAAGTGCGAATATACCGTTGCGAATGGAATACAAAATAATTATTAAATGTTATTACAGTTTTCAAAAAAATAGTATACAACGAAAAAATTTTGGGTGCACTCAGTGCATTTATAGGGTTTTAAGGTTAAGATTGTATAAACATTTTATGGAATTATAATAAATCTTGTAAAAATTACAATCAAATTATAATTTTAATCTCAATTTTTCTTCAAATACCGCAAACACCCTGTATTATTTATTATTCATCTTACATAAAATTGCATTTTTTTGAAAGATTTTGTATTTGTAAACAAATCGCTGTAACGAAAATTGATGAACAATTCATACTTAGATTAGGTATATAGAATATATATATGGATATACAAATACACCTATGCGCTATATTTTATAAATTATTAGTATATATACTAAATTAGTACATATATCAAACGGAAATAAAATTATTATAATGTCCACGACCTACACGACGCCATACACAATTGAATATATGTTGAACTTCCTTTTTCTTCTCACAGTAAATTATTTACTACATATTTTATTTATACACAATATATTTTAATTCATATTTATATATAATTTTAATATATACAATTCATACGAGTATTTAAATAAATTCTTAAGATATTATATGCAATTTTATAATTTATATAAATATTACAAATTTATTTATAAAGGTGTGTGGGGGCACATCATCAACAGTTCAATAGAAAGGTAGGTATATAATATCGTGAGTATATTATATATTCATATACTATACATTGTGTGCCTATATGTTATATTTATATCACAATGAACATAGTCGCATTGATTTGTGGTTAAAAATATAATATACATACACCCAATTCTCTTTTTACACGGTAGATACGCTCATTTAGAAAACCGAAGAAAAATTTATATTGAAATTAAGAATAAAAATCAATTTCGAAAATGTTAAACGCTACTTGATAACATTAGCGTGCACATTCGTATTACAAACTGGCTCAAAAATGCTATCATCACTAGATATGTCCGATATGTCTAACACAACTGCCGCGATTGTTCCAAAATGAAGAATTTCGGAATCTATTAACTTATAAGTTGATAGGCTCTAACCCCTCTAAAAATGTTAGGTGGAGAATATCGTCGTGTAATGAAAGGAAATCAGCAATACATTATTAAACAATGGTTTGTTGAGAAAAGAACAAAATTGTAAATCTTGTGTGATTCTACAATGGGGTGCGGTATGTTAGGAACAGATGGGTTCGTTTGGAAATGTACAGTACCGGCATACCGGACATCCAAAACAGCTAAAAGTGTTAGAGTGGGTTTTCCTTTTGAGAATAAAAGATATCATTTGAAGAAAGGCTTGCCGGTGATATACTTTTGGGGAACCCTTTAAACATACTGCCATCTTTAGTGGTGGACAAGACATTTTTTAAATTTTTGCGCCAAATAGCAAAAACATACTATATTGTTTCTAATGAAATTGCTTATCGCTGTTTGGAATACATTATTGTTGTTTAGACATTTCATAAATAAGTGTACGATAGAAACGATGTAAAATAATATTGTTTAGGTGTCAAAGTGAATGCAGACAAAACAAAATATATGGTGGCAATTAATACATCAGGAATTCGAAATTAAACTGTTAATATTGGAGATTACAATTTTGAATCAGTCAATAGTTTTGTATACTTAGGATCGTTGATAAATGTGAAAAATGATATTGAAGAGGAAATTCACCGCAGCTACTGGAAACAGATACAATTACGAGCTAAAAAAAACAATTCTAATCGATAACATTACAACGAGATCTTAAGTGCAAGCTGTATACAACATTAATACGTTCAATATTAACGTATGGATCGGAGGCTTGGTGCATGACACAGAACCAAGAACAATTACTTCGGATGGCATATTTGGTCCCATCAAAGAACATAATGGATGGAGACGAAGATACAATTTCGAAAACAATCAAAATCAATATATTAAGATGTAGCTTGGAAACGTATTTTGCAAGGAGGAAGAATGTTTGCCAAAAAAAAGCGATTGAATGTTAATCCAGAAGGTAAAGAAGAAGAGCCGGAAGACCTAAAGCTAGATGGCATCTTCTGATGACACTGTAAAAATTAGAATTCCAAGAAACATATTTTGGGGATTCATGCTAGAACAAAAAATTCGTGTAAAAAAGTATATTGATGAACCGTTTTATTTCTAAATCGTGTTAAAAGAGACCGCGAAAACGAAGAATTGGGTGTACATAGAAATATCATGAATAAAATAATGAATGAATGAATATGTTTTTCATTTATATATGAATTTTGAATAAATTTATTGTAAAAATAAATACAATGTATATTATTGTAAATTTCAAATTGAGTTTGTGATATTTAAAGTATTATATAATATCCAGTATCGGATAAGAAAAAATGAGGAATATTTTCAAAAATTATTACACAAATTGAAATATTATTTGATTGTGATGAAATCTGCAGCTATACATTTTTTTTTTTGTATAAATAAATGAGAAGTCGTCAACTATGCCATGGAGTAGTATTAATATAACTTATACTATTGTATAATTTCACGAATATTCTAAATTCCAAAGTATTAATTTACCATACGCGAATGATGTAATATTAACTTAAAATGAAGATAATTTATTCATTCATATTATTTTTTAGAGAGCATCTACTATTGAGTCGTTCGTATGTAATACAAATTATTAATATTTTTGAATTTGTTGTGAATTTTGTACATTTACGATATTCATGATTCATTAAATAAATAATTTAATTTTGCAGCTATTTTATTAATAGATTTTAATAATATCAGATTTTGGCATAAAACCCATAACAATAAAGCTAAAAAAAAAATGCAAAAAAGAAATCGTAAATAATAAATTTCAAAAAATTACAATAACAAACAAATCATTAATTATTTATTATTATAGGATGTTTACCTTGAAACCTGCGTTTTGTTTTGTTTTTTTTTTTACAAATGATGCATGCGTGAATTTCCTGTATTGAACATGGCACTGAAATTATTGTATGTCAAAGAAGTTGGCTTATTAAATTGCGTATATAAATGTATACAGTTAAAAATTATTGGTTTATTTGAATGATTTATTTTAATTTATACTACCGAAAAAGTAATACATTAATCGATGAAGATCTATTTGTCAAGCACAAGAATTATCAGAAGTATATTAAAGTATTAAAGCATATAATGAAATATGTTACCGCACAATAGCGCACATAAATTGAATTGCTGTTTACTATAGGCAAAAAAATTAAGGGGTTTTTTTTATGGAAGTGTGATTATTTATAGTGATGAAAAATAAATTCACTACGGTAACGCGATAAACGTGCAAAGGAATGGATAAAATCAGGTCAACTAGGACGCTCATCACCTGCAAACCTATACATTTACGGTGCAGGTTATGTTCCCGCATTGAGTTCGTGACCCGTATAAGGTGTGTGGCATACTAAATGAGCTGCTGAAACCGAGTGAAACCATATCACAGGTTATTGTTATATATATGAACAACAATAAAGCAATTTCTGCAAGCATCAAAACGTAAAAAATAAGTCAAAAGAAAAAGTAATGCAATATAGTTACAAAACCGGCCACAGAAACATTTAACTGGGATGTTTTACCCCATACGAATTGTTCACCAGACATTGCTCCATCAGAATTGGTCCACCATTTAGTTCCGGTTGTTCAGTAGACAGCCATTTCGACTGTTAATACAACACGATATCAAAAAATGGCTTGATGACTATACGGATCGCTTCAAAGAAAACAAACTTTTTCCTTCGAGGATGTTGCAGAGATAAGGACATGGACAATACTGAAATTATAATACCACATGTTGTTTATTTTTGAAATAAATTGAATTTTTAACACAACAATTTCAAGGCAAACACCCAACATATAACCCATACACCCTATGTCCCATAACAAACCGGAATGGCTATGTAAAACATAAAACAAGAAGCGTCACTACGTAGTTTTTTTACGATTATGTTCTGTGAACGTTCCTCAACAAATTGTCAAAGTTTCATGACATTACATTCAGTAGAAAAGAAAATAGGACACATAAAATTACAGGTGTTTTTGTGCGTCGGTCGAAAAATGTGAATATAAAAACAAAGAACTAACATTAAAAGTTATTTTAAAATTGGTAAAAATGCTACTGAAACGTATGATTGGTTTAAGATCGCGTATATAGTGATAATTATGTGTGAAAAGGGTATGTTTTTAAATGGCATAAATGATTCACAGAAGGCAAAGAAACTACATAAGTGATGATGAACCAGGTCCAGATCGTACATTTGAAACAATTTACTGAAGAAAATATTGAAAAAATGGCTGATTTCGTTTAATTTTCTAAGAAATATTCAGCGAAATTCATCGAAATTGAGCTTGGAAAATCGAAACCCATAATTCATCGAATTTTAATTGTATACGATAGGCGAATTCAAAATTTTTTCCATATCAATTAAATGATGAATAAAAATTGAACCGAATTGAACTAACAATCACATTTTTGCATCAACAGTCACCGCATATTCACTTAATTTAACTGCCTTATGCGATTAATTTCCCTTAAATTTATTTGACTATGAAAGGAAACCGCTTTGCATCAGTATCCAAAAGGCGACGACCGCCGTTCGTAACAGCATTCCAATCACAGACATTGTTGAACGTGATCCATCGATGCTGCTTCAGTTGATGGAGATAATTTTGAATAAATAAAATGGTTTTTGTGAAAATTTAAAATTGATTTTTGTATTTTTACTAATCCATTTCGGATTATTATGGGACAAAGGTTGTATATTCATATTTTAAATATTACATATGATAAAATTAAATTCGCAATTACAATATTACAATATAAAAAATTCCAAAATTTATAAATTTTTATTACTTCACATATTATTAATGCATTATTTTTTATATAATAAAATAAAATTTTGTGGATATACTATTAAAAACAAACTGTCTCTTTAAAATTTAACGAAATTCGTGGTGCATATACCAATTTTGCACCCAAGATATTTTATTTATTATTAAATAAATCATATAAAATTATAGTAATAATTATCTATGTGAAACGCGCAGTTAAAAAGATTTCCATATACGGAAAAATGAAAAAAAAATGTACATAATAAATGCCGCCGCACTTATAACAAATACTGATATTTAAAAATTAAATTAGAAAACTACATAAATAATGAATAATAATTAAATTAACAATAAAATAATAATTATTAATTACAATAGGCATGTTACTATTGTTTAATATATTATGCGGTAAATGTACTTATTTAGTATTAGTAAATGTTAAATAACCATATTACCATTGTATGCACATATATAGAGTGCATCTATTAAGTACATGCAATTTGCAAAGTTATTAGGGTATTTGTTAGAAATTGAATAACAATAATATAATGGGAAAATTATAATTATTTCTAATATACATACATGGGATACATATACAAATAGACGTGTATATTGTCCCTGCAGGAAAGAGAACTAGTTCTACTACTAGTATTACAACTAGTTACAAAGTAAATAGTACTGGTACCAGGCTAAACCCCTTTTAGATGTTGCCAACTGTTTCTTTTAACATTGAGATGTCCTACAAAAAGACAATTGTCCTCTTCTGCATTACTTTTCAACCATGATAATTGAAGAACTAGTTAATTTGTAACCAATTACTGAACTAGTTCAAATGTAAAGACTTAAGAGCTAGTACTAGTTATTTCTGCAGCTAGTTACTGAACTGGTTAATTTTAATTTGAATTAGATTTTATATTCTTTCACCAGTACTTGAACTAGTTCTTTAAAAAAAAAAGGTTATATTTAATTGAAAAAAAAATCGTAGACAATATGTTTTAATATAATTTAATATTTATTATGTTTTTAATAAGAAATAATAATTTACTTCATATTTAAAAAATATTATAAATTATTGCAACTGGTGCTTCATAGTTTATCACCGTTTTCTTAAATTACATCAGCTCCATTTTAAATTTACGTGCTACATCTAAGTTTTCCTCGCGTAAAATAAAACTCAATTCTTCAAAATATTTACAGAATGGTTTGTTCCTATCCTACCAATCGATTAATTTCTCTTCAAAATATATTTTTGGGAGCGATTCGCTTTCCAAAATATCCATATTGTTGGACCAATCTTCCGGCACAAGGTTCTCGTTAGATACAATGTGCACATATTCTTCTACTGCACTAAAATTGTTGGAGATTTTGGTTGGTAATTTACTCAAATAAACTTCTTTTTCACTTCACAATCACTATACGTGTTTTTAATACGAAATTGATTACACTATTAAAAATAAAATCAAAACAATGTCTAAAAACAGCACATATTTTTCTATAAATTACTATAACAGTTCAAAAACGTTTTTGTTTCCCTTCGTTTCGTCATATATTTGTATTATTGCGTATTTAAAATAGTTCTTATCTGCATTACTTTAGTAATAGTTCTGTAACTAGTTCTTTTTACACTAGTTGAAGAATTAGTTTTTATACGGAACTAGTTTCAAAATTTACTGCAGGGGTATTGCACAAACGCTGATAATATATGTATGACGTTTATAATTGATTTGCAATATACATTAATAATAATCATCTTCATCAGTAGTATACAATAATAATAATAATAATAATAATAATAATAATAATAATAATAATAATTAAATAAAATCAATGAAAATTTACTCAAGGTTAGTATAATTTAAATGCCTTTGCAATTGAAAAAAAAAATATGGTTCTTCTATCTAACTATAAATATAATACAAAAATATAATAATGACAAATGTCAATAATTTATCTAAATTTTTGTTTCTTTATTATTTCAATAATGACATAATGACAACAAGGTAAAATTATTATAAACATTATATAGTTTCAAAGTTAACAATTAAAAAAAAAGATTATTGTTCTATATATCGCATAGCTTATATAAAGTTAACCTCGAAATTGGTAATAATAATTAATTATAATTTGAGCAATATTGTATTGTATTCCTATATTATGTTAAAGTTGATAATCAGAATATTTGTCTTTAAAATTAAAAAGTATCATTAAAATAGTATTTTATTTATTTGTTTCAAATTTACATAATACTCAGGTTTAGAATTTCTGGCCATGGCAACACTAAGTGACGTTTCCATTAGAAAGTTTCACATTTTATAGCATAAAAGTACTCAGAAAATTTTGACTTACACTCAACATTTCATTTCTTTACCGCCGGGCCTTCCAAACCACATCTAGGCCAATAAATGTAATTAAATCGTACGAATATTTTAGTGCGATTATTTTTCATAACTTTCGACATGGCTTATATGAAGACAAGAATGCATTGATGAACTTAATTTTTTTATATGATCGATGTAGCACCATCCATGTTACCGTTGGATTCCACATAATTTGACAAACGCTAAAAAAAAGCTCGTATCTATTGTTGCAAGTAAATGTTGAAAAAATACGATCACTGTGCATCAAATGATGTGAATAACATCTGCATAGGTGACGAATCTTATGGATATACAGAGAGTCCCAAATTTCGACGGCAATACGAAAACACTAGGTTCTCTGGGTCATTTTGCGTCGAAAATATCATATAGCATTTTGGCCGATTTGACTTCGGTACGAAGTTACACGCAAATAACCAAATTTTCAATGAGACCATGTTTTGCACTCTACTGGATTCAATATCTCAATAACTAATTAACCGATTTTAAATTGTTGATACACTATTAGAATTAGCATACCGAGATTTGACGTTAAGATAAGGCAATTCGGACATGTGGTTATCCAGATACTTACAGAAATGTTGACAGTTAGCTGAACGCCATTTTTCTTTTTGAAAGTTTGTTCAAGCATTAGTCGAAAAATCATGATGAAAATTTTTTTTCGGTATAAGTTTAAAAACTTGCCACATTCATAAGTTTTCGTTTAAGCTATAACATTACGATAGGTCTCAACTGGTTCCAAAGATATACACAAATAACTACAACGATGTAGGCATAAAATTGATTTTCGCTATGGAAAAATTTTATTTTTTTTTTTGTTTTATCCAGAACCAACAATATGGACGTGACACATAATTGATTCCATACACTCCTATGCATTCACACAAACCTTCACACACAAACAAACGATCTCACACACAAAGGCCCACACACATAAATCCACGAAAGCACACGCGCGCATATCACCACAGTTTTAAACAAACAAAGCCTAAAGTAATCAGTTCGAATACATAGACAACAATGCTTTTCAATAGACCTAACCAATCTAAGTGTTTGCTGTTGCTTGTGGCGAAGGTCTTGAATACAGTCTTCAAAACGCTGAATTAACTCTTCAAGTGAATTAATCACAGTTGCTTAGACTTTTTCTTTAAGGTAACCCCATAAATAGAAATCCAATGAATTTAAGTCTGGAGAACTTGGCGACCATCTTATGAGCCCACCTCTGCCACTCCATTATGAATAATAATAAAAAAATTTCCTTATGCCAGCACCGGAAATGAACTCGCAACCTTCGATTTGAATGACATGCATTTCAACGACTGCGTTCACATTGAAATCAAAACTAATTTTTCAATGTAATATTTTTTGACACCATATAAATATTAACCTTTTGTAAATTTCTTATTCAAGTAATGTGGTATATATTTCTTTTTATATATGGAAATAGGTTGTGGTTATGGTAGGTGGTAGGTAGGTGGTATGTCAAAAAAATTCTCCGGTAAAATTATAAAATAATATATAAAATAAAATCGATTTTGATTCATTTATTATAGAAATGGAAATGGATTATACATTTTCTTATATAAATTTCAAAATTTGTATATATGGTAAAAAGCAAAAAGTACACAAATAATTTTTCAAAAACAATCACAACAACGCAATAATCGGGCCGATTAAACAAAAAATCAATCAATTAAGCTTATTTTTTCATTAAATTTGTATAAACTTTAAAATTATATTATAGTTATGTAATTAAAAACGAAATACAACCTATATATTAATAACGACTACTTCAAGTTACTCCATGATCTACCTGCATATAGAGACATATTCATTACAGTCAAATTGGTAACTTATTTCGCATGCGGGAGTTTAAATTGTAATTGCCCACTAATGTTAATACGACCCGCTAAACGTAATATTAGTGGTTAAATATTAACGTAGATCTACGGTTTAAAAATTTTACATTTTTGTTAACAAAATACAGCACTGAACGAACAGCATTTTTTATTTACACATTCATACATGTATGATTCATATGCATACACACCATATTAAATATGTAATGCACGAACTATGTTTATAAAATCTAATTATATATCATTATTTTGTGGTCGATGGTCGTCATTATTTTCCATATACAAGAGAAAAAAAAAATATAATAATAATAATAAATGTTAACTTTAAATCAAAACCATGTCTGCGTGTACAAAAGTTGAAATATATATGGTTTAACTTATAAACTCGTATATATTTAGTTTACTTTTACAAAATCATATACAATCCCAACGAAGAATGAATGTGAAATAACATTTTGTATAAGTAACGTAAAAAATAATACCAAATACAAATTATTATAAGCCACAGTAATTATCTGATATTGTTTTGCTTTTGATATTTTTATAATATATACGTCATTTATATACGAAGTTTTTTTAGAGGCCTGTTACCATAAGCACCAATCACGGAAAAGGGATTTTATATTTACCTTCTTTTACGACTACACACATGTCTCATACTTTGCTATATATATTTATAAATATTACTTCATTCATCACACATGAATATATTATTTATAATTTTTATATTTAGTTTTATTGTTTTACAATACATACATTTGATATTTCTTTGTTATTTTGTTATTTATGTATTTTTTTTTTTAATTACATAACAGATTTCTATGTTCACATATTAAGTAATTGCATTTTGGTTTTTTTTTTTTATAAGACAATAAACCAAAATTGTTTCATGAAACGAAATAACTTTATTTAGTAATGTTCATTTTTATCTTTAACCGCATTAATCTTGCAGACAGCATCAGACAATAAATCCACGTTCTCAAAAAAGTAGACATTTTGACAAATTTAGTAATAAATAACGAACTACTAAATGGTAATCTGTGTGGCAACATCAAACAAGTTTCAATAATTTTTTCTGAGTCACCAATGATGTGTATGACCTTGTATTTTTATGCGGTGGAACACAATACGATTTGTAAATTCTGGCCGGATTTTTGTTCAAATTTCATTATTCATCAGTTTGATTCGTTGTTTAATGCGAATACGTTACACATCTGCGAAAATGAACGTTTCATAGTAAAATTTCATATTAGTCAATTCCTTTGTAATTCCAACCAAACTGATAACATATCAATTTTTTAAAGACTATTATAGCTTTGGATGATGTTGAAGATTGTACATATTGCTATTGAACCACGATCACCATTTATAACGAATCAGAAGCAAAACACAATTAACATGACAGTTTAACAATTCTCAATACAGTTTAACATATGTTAAAAAAAAAATAAAATTAAAGATATCAGTGAAACATGCAATTATTTTGTGCTCAACCATCAAATGCATATGTAGGTTAAATATAATATTCAAACAAAATTTACAGAATTGAGTAATTAATATACGTTTCAAAAACAATATAATGTTTCACAGACTGTGTGTATTGTTTGTGTTAATATGTAATATGATAATATTTGGATAATTATACACATTTATATGTTATATTTTTAAAAGGTTATCAAAACTACATCAATATTTTATTTATTAAATCAACATCGTTCATTCCCCCTGAACTCTTGTTAGTAGAGTCTGGACTCATTAAATAAATTCAAATTAATAATATTACATCATTTTTTGCAGTACACATTATGATGCAAATAATACAATATTTTGTCAAGAATGTTATTGAATTGTAAAATTAAATATAAATTATTGTCATCTAAAAATGTTTATTATGATGCGAATGATAGATACATAAATAAACAGATTTGTCATGTTAAAATAATATAAATTTATGGATAATTCTAAAATTATAACATTGTTAATATTAAATTATTTACGACCAGCAATAACACTTTTCTGTAATAATTAATTTAAAATTGGTTCAATGTCAATATTTAGACATTCGAAATATAATATTAACTTACAATTTTATGGGGAGCACTAACATAAATTCATTAATAAATGCATGTCGCTAAAATTGCTCTGTTCATTCTTTTCTAAATTTAATATACATTTTTATATATCGACGCGGATATAGAACACTTTTCAGAGATCTACTAAATTTTTTGCTTTTATGATCAAATTCAAATGCAAATTCAATTACAATTAATGTTAGTATTTTAATTGATATATTTATAAATTTCCAGTTTTGTACTACGGTTAATCTATACACATTAATTATGACCTTGCTTGTTATAAGTTATCTAAACGATCTTAAACAACTACGTAACGAATTAATAATTAGATCACACGATCAGAATATAGATTGAATTAACCATAATAAAAATTGCAGTAGTGTACCATATTTTATACATATATGGATCGCATTTAGCACATATTACAAGATATATGGTATACAGAAACACAGCAACAGTACATAGGGTGATTGTCGGGAAGGTTTACTACTAACAGTAATTTCATTGCAACATTTGGTGTATATGTGAAGTTGTACCATCTTGTTGGTACCACGTGTTAATCAAGCCAAAAGCATTCAATTGTGGTGTCAAAAAGTAATCAATCATGTAACGATAACGTAACATATGGTGAACACGGTGTCGAATTGAGGTTGATCGATTGTTTTAAACACTCTGTAGGACAGCAGCAATGTTTCCGGGTGATTTTCTCGTAAGTTGTGGCCCACAGACTTGTAATACCACAGAGCCTCTCTCTTCTAAATCTTTCACAAATCGATAAATATTGGGTTTTGATGACACATTATTTTTACCCGAAAATATTAGTCGTCACAATAATTGTTGAAAACACGTTAATTTATCAAAATCGGATGAGAAATAGGCAAATTGGTCAGATTATTGGTGAACGTTCGAGAATAATGTCCTGAATATCGATTTTCAAGAATTTCTTTCGCTCACTCACCATATAATCCCATTCTCAAAGTGTATGTTAAATTTCATCAAAATCGGATAAGAAATAGCCAAAGTGCCCAGGTTCCTAAATGGAACGGCATCAAAATTGCGTCATCATTGCAAAGTACAAATTTATATACAAGATCATTAATTTTGTTTATTTATACATTATGAATAATACGAGTATAATGGAAAATTACGTATATATGTATTTAGATGAATAATGGAAATTTTGCTATTTTGCCAATGAGAAAATACTATGTTATTAACCTTAAACAACAGAGAATAGATTAGCGTACTGGGAATTGCAAGAACAACGTGCTCGCTCAGAAAAAAATGTTATTTAACAATCTAGACGATCTAATCGGATAACCATTGACGTTTTGTATTGCAATTTCTATATATAGTCAAACATATACATATATACAGTAATGAATTTTACATTAAATTGAATACATTGCATCATAAGATACATTGCATCAGAATGTACACAGCAGAAATATTTTGAGTTTTTGTTGCTAATATTAATAGTATAATTAATTTACGATGTTAGACATAATCATTATAAAAAAATTATTTAATGAATTAATTCCAGTAGAGTATTGAACGAAAACGATATAGTAAATAATATAATTACAATATAAAAGAAGTCAAACATTAATTTACGAGTATAAAATGGTTCAGCATACACGTCTGTTTTCTTGCAAACAAAAAACTAATAAATAACATAATATTCCATGCAAACATGCATGGTGGTATTTTAACCTTTTCTTGCATGAAACAATTTCCCGTATGCTAAAATATTTTAAAATTATGCACCCAAAATACTTTTATGAAATTATTCTCGATTGTAATATAAAGATCGGCCATCAAATGAAAAGTCTCCAAACATGCAGAAATACTATGCAGAAACTATAATACAATCAATATGTCGTATTTTAAAAAATGGCAAGTTGATCCTAAAAATTTTAGGCTATGAGTTAAGAATATATTGAATACAAAAAAGTATATTTTTTCAACTTTGAAATTATTTACTGCACAGGTCGTTTAGTAATTCACATTTGTTTATCAGACCAATAGGAAGAAGATAAAAAATATTTTAACTCTGCGTGTAATTCCACTTAAAGTACATTTTAATCAATTTGTAATTTTTCGGTAATTATAATAAAAAAAATGAATTAAATTGTGAACTTATCACAACAAAAATGAAATGTCATCATGTCCTATAAAATATAAAAACTTTAAGGCTGCATTACCACTTTATACAGTGTGTCATTGAAATAACCGCAATTTGGATTTAAAAAATAGAACACGCCATTTATTGAAAGTTGGCATCATACATCTATCCTTTTACAAAAGCACCCATGCACTACATGCAAATCTGTTGACAGGTTATAAAATAACATGAATTTGAGTGCCAGTTGTTTTGAAGCTTGCATCGTAAAAATACAAGGGAATAAAGAGCAAATATTAAATTTTGTTTTTTAAATTAGAAAAAAAAAATGTGCAGAGACTTACAAATTATTTAAAAAAATTTATGGTGCGTGGGATTATATGTCTCAACGAGAAGTTTATGATTGATTTTCAACTTTGAAAAATATTTGGCTGAGGATTTAAATGATAATGATAACCCAATATCAGAACGTACAGAACTTAAACAAAGTGTTAAATTAGTGGAAAAAATTTATGAAATCAGTGCTTTCGATGGAATTTCACTGTGAGCATATCTGTTGGCTGATGTATTAACTACTATAGTAAAGACACAATTTATTCAAGTTAAATCCGAATATGCAGCGGAAAAACAGCTGTTTTTATTGAACGATATTGCACCGCACCTCACAACAACAAACAAGTGACTGAATTTATGATTAAAATACGACTTTCTGTCATCAGCCATCTGTCGTGTATTCGCCAGATCTATTACAGTTTGATTATTCTGTGTTCCCAAAACAGAAAACTGCTATGAATGATGCGTTTTATGATGATGTACTAGAAATCCAAACAACCGTGATGAAGAACATTGCTATAAGTAACATAAAAAGAACTTTATGAATGTATTAGTTGATCGTGCCTGTGTCAAATGGAACCTATTTCGTATAAAAATTATTATTGTGTGCTTTCCTCTATATTTTTTAATCTCAAATTACGATTATTTAAACGACACACTGTGTATACCTTGTGTCTAAAAAGTAAAGGGACTGGTTATTTTAAACATATTTGGCCAAACATATTGTACAAAATTTGTCGTATTATCGTACTGTTTCTGACATTTGGCTAAAATTTTATGTCATTTATTTGTTTGATTTAGAAATACATAGACGCTTGTGTTTTAATTGTATTAATTTTATTATGGCAATTTTTATAATGTCTAATATTATTGAGTATAGAATTTGCATTAATGTTAAAATATTGCAAAATTGTTATGATGTCCGGTGGTGATGAATGTTTATCAAGAACAAGAATTGATTGATTGGTATAAAATGTTCAAAAAGAGGAAGGTAGAGAAGACGTGATGGACGAAAAAAGTTTTTTCTTTGATTACCGCGTGGTGTTGTGCATCAAGAATTTCTTTTAACTGGTCAAACTGTTAACAAAGAATATTATCTATAAGTGTCGTTTAGGTGAATCTATTCGTAGAAAACAACCTGGCAAAACAATTCGTGGTTATTGCATCACATGATAATGCTACTGCCCATTCATTATTATTTGTTAATAATTGTTTAACCAAAAATTCAACTAATATGATTCCACAAACACTTTATTCACCTGATATTGTGACATTTTCCTATTTGCACGCTAGAAATTACCACTTTGTGAACATCGTTTTGACTCTATAGAAGAGATACAACATAAATCGCTACGTGAACTAAATGAAGGTTGTACCAGAAATCGAGTGTATATAATGTTTTGAAAAACGTTGATATAAGTGTAATTCAGTGGGGGGACGGGATTACTTTGAAGGTGATGAAATAAATTTTGATGATTAAATGAAAAATGTGTGTCTAATTTAATCAGTCCCTTTACTTTTTAGACACAAGGTATATAATTATAATACACAAATTTAGGTGATTAAGAGTTTATAAGTAAATATATTATCTATTATTTACTATATCGTACAAATAAAAAATCCAAAGTCTACGATATGACTCCTAAAATATGATAATATGTTATCATTACAAATTTCTCAAAATGGCAACGTAAAACGTAGAATTTTTTTTCTTTTCAATTTTTATTCTACGTCTTAATTTTCTTTGCCTACAAAGCATATATTTGTTTGCGTTTTTATTTCTTTAAAAACGCATATTAAGTGCAATTTAATTTAAAACTTTCCACGTAATTGTTTTGAAAAATAAAAATTGTATATACACATAATTTAATGTAACATATAGGTGGTATAGGTGTATTGTACATTAAAGCATTGTGTAGATAAGAATAAACCTTATGTGTACTCGGGGACTCGTATAATATATAAATACAATGCTTGCTCACTACCTACTCATATATATAAATATGGTATAGGTAGTTACATTGTACAAAATATATATAACACATTTTAAAAATTAACATAATGGTAATTAAATATTTATTCATATTTATAAGTTTTTTATTTCATATATACACGAGATAAACAATTATATTCTTTATCTCAATAATGTATATATAGGTTTTTGAATGCTTAATGCATTACACTGCACACATACATTTTGCATATCATCTATTTTTAACTTAATTATACAAACCGTGTCGTATACCAAATATACTAAACAACAAATCCGATTATAATTATTACCAATTAATTATAATTTCTTGTTGATATAGGGATAGACATTATAAAATAAAAATATATACCTTTTTATAAAGTTATAATTTAATTGGATTTTTGTATGTCTCGTGTTTTAAAATAATTAAGGGATATACGCATACCATATACAATATATATAGGCCTATGTCTATATAGGTTCTATTACTAATGTAATAATTACTATACTATAATCGTATTCGTATGTTATTATAAAATAAACTTAATTAAAACATAAATAAAATAAAAAAATTGCATAATTTGCATAATATTAATCGTATCGTGTGTGAATGTTATTATATCGTAACATAAAAAAAAATGTTATTAAATATACACGAGCAGTAGTGGAGTAGATAATAAATATTGAAAAAATGTTTAGTTCATTATCGTTTATTATTTATAATAATATAATATCATATTGTATTGTTTGTATAGTTATAGTTATATTACAATATAATAAAATAAAAAGGCATATGTTTGTAATTTTATTTTATGCGTTGTCTATACATATTTGCGATGATTGAAGACCCCACATATATAATTTTAAATTATTATCAATACATTCATACGAATGCAAACATATAATGTATATGTTTTCATGTCCACCAGGTGTAGCGGTATGAAGTGAGCGTCAAGATACAAATAATCGATAGAGTGAACAACCCTTAATTTTGTTGTTGTTTGGTTGCTATGACATCAGTCAAACATATTTAGTATACGCATCAAGTCATTGTACAAACATCATATTCTTTCATCGTGTTAAAAATGTCGAATTTTGTACCAGAAAATGATTTAAATTTTTGTTTCATTTGAAGAAAAGCCCTATTAGAAGAAACATGCAAAAGATGGTTTCAACGGTTCAGGTGATAATGATTTTGATGTGAATTAATGAACGTGGAAGACCACCAAAAAAGTCTCAAGACGCCGAATTGTAAGCAATCTTGGATGAAGATGACACTTTGAATTAAAAGCAAATGGCAGAAATGTTAAATGTTGCATAACAAATAATTTCTGACCATTTAAAAGCTATGGGAAGGATCCAAAAGTGTGGAAAATGGGTGCCACATTAATTGAATGAAAGACGGAAGAAAAACCAAAAAAACACTTTTGAAATTTTGCTTGCCAGACACGAAAGAAAATTTAGTTTTGCATCGAATTGTTACTGTCGATGAAAAATGGATTTATTTTAAGAATCCCAAACGGAAAAAATCATGGGTTAATCCAGGACAACCATCAACATCGACAAGAAGACAATGCTGTGTGTCTGGCGGAGCAGAAAGGGGTGGTGTACCATGAGCTCCTAAAACCTGGTGAAACTCTTAATGCTGCTCGCTACCGACAACAAATGATCAATTTGAACGATATGCATTGATCAAAAAACGACCAGAATGGGCCAGAAGACAAGGCAAGGTAATTTTGCTCCATGACAATGCGCATGCACACAAAGCAAAATGGGTTCAGGATACAATCAAAGTTCTTGGCTGGGAGCTGCTACCACACCCGCCGTATTCACCAGACATGGCTCCTTCCGACTATCATTTGTTTTTATCGATGGGACACGCATTGGCTGAGCAGCACTTCGATTCCTACGAAGAAGTCGAAAATTGGGTGTCTGATTGGTTTCCTTCAAAAGACGAACAATTTTATCGTGGCGTGGTATCTACAAATTGCCAGAAAGGTCGTCAAAATGTGTAGAAGCAATGGCCAATATTTGGAATAAAATGTTTTTTACTTTCCCATTTAAAATTAGTGTTTTATTTTCACAAAAAAACGCTCACTTGATACCGTTACACCTGATACATTCAAATAAATTATTATAATATTATATGTTTTGAATGGATTTGCTATTATTATTATACTGATTTTATAAATACATTGTATATTTGTAAATATATATAATAAAAATCATATAACCTATTTCTTGACCTATATATAAATAATTATTTTATGCTGATCCGGGGATATTTAATATATTTATTATTAATTGAATATATATTGTAAGTACGCATAGCTGCATACATTATATAATAAGGAGTTAGTGAATGTGCTGGTCTCTATTTGCTCAAATATTATATTAAAATTGGGTATCTATATGCGTAAACAACGGTTGTCTATACCCTAGTAACAATTTGTTCGTACTTTGAAAAATGAGGGAAATATCCGTGCAAAAAATCCACATATTTTCCATTGAAAAGATATATTGAAATTTGTCCAAAGAATGCCCATAGATTTTCCAATTAATATAATAGTATTTTATTTAGGTCAATTGAAATTTTTGGATTGTCAGGGTAATATGTTCAACATATATCTACGGTATTGTATTCATTCATAATTTATTTCACCGATTGTGGTTCATATTTTGTATATTTCGTTTATCTAGATATTCATAAACCTCACTCTTTTTAATTTAATTTCAAATCTATATATTTCCTAAGACTTTATGGATTTTATTCGTGCGGTTTTTTTTTTCTTGTATATTACAAAAAAAAAATCCACAATCGATAAATTGTTGCCATCGTTTGGGCAGCATATTCATTCCGTGTACATAGAACTTCTGATCTATCGGTAAAAAACTGAATCAATCCGCGATTTGACATCATCGTCATAAGAAAATTTATTCTGCTAATACGGACAATTCACGGGTATTACTTTCCAAAATACATCAACGATCCAAAGATATGTTTGTCAAAAGCAGTGGATCTGCGCGCACAAAAAATATGCATAAAAATTCTATATGTATATTTTGTGGAATAATAGCAACGAGAAATAATTCTAAGAAGAATGCGTAGAAATTATCATCGGAAACAATACGGATAATCCAAGGACATTTTTTATAAAAATCCATTAATTTTAATGTACTCTTACATTCTAATTCAATTTTCATGAATAAATTGAAAACAATTTGATTTATTATATGAAATTTAAAATTCTTATTTGGTTTTAATAAATAAGTAAATTTATCACATATTTTGTTGTGGTTTTTAAAATTTTGGTAAATTTCATTATAGATGAAAAACCATATAAACAGTAGCAAAGCCTGAGAAGTAGCATTCAGTTTTCAATGTCACTATATTTTTCCTATAACCCGAGTGAAATTAGACTAAATTATGAAAACAACATATTATACACACTCTACACTTGTTGTCTGCACATGTTGTCTACACATCTTGTCTACATATTATCTACATGAAGTTTACATGCAGTGGCGCAGCTTGAAAAATATTTTCAAATTGAAATTTCACTATATTTTTCTGCCAGTAGCGATGAAAGTAGACTACATTAAAAACAAAAAATATTGGAATAGCAACCTACTACCGGAATCATCGATTTTAATTATGGCCCATAGTTTTAACGGATTTCCATTTTTTGTATATAAAAAATTGCAAATTATAATCTTAGGACAGATATTTAAAATCTATTCACGCGTTCAAAAGTTATGATGACCGTAAGTTTAAGCCAATTTGGTGTAATTAAATAAAATTTTAAAGACTTTAAAAAATGAATATAAAAGAAAATCTGTTTTATGGTATATGGAAAAGAGTTGATAAATACAAATTGTTCGATATATTTCCTGTAACATCAAGATACCATACCATTTTTTTAAAATGTTACGGTTGTCATTGGCAATAACATTCTTTTAAAAGGCATATGATGCAAATTTTCAAACCAATCAATTAGTTAATTTATTATTTACAAAAAAATGTAATAAGATGAGTGCCGCTCGTTTATTAACATTACCACACAAAAGATAATTCGTTGAACACGTTGTGAGGAACTGTTGGCTATATATTAGTGTAATCCAAAAGAGTTTTTGCGGCGATTCATAACTGTTGATGAGACATGGATTCATCACTACATACCAGAAAAAAAAATCAATCGAAACAATGGATAATCTGGTAGAAGTGCACCAAGAATGACTAAAACGGAAAAATTATAGCATGTTCATTGATTATCTTACAAATAATGAATATTATTGTACATTATTGGCGCGATTGAATGATGAAATTAAAATAAAACGACCACACTGAGCAAAGAAAAAAGATCAATAATCAATAAGATAACGCACCTCAGGTTTAACATCAGTCAAGTTGAACGGATTAGGCTACGAAATTGCTCCGCATCCACCATACAGTCCAGATTTAGCTCTTTGTGATTTTTTCCTGTTTCCAAATCGAAAAAAATGACTTGCTGGAAATAGATTCACGTCAGCTGAAACGGTTATCGCTGAAACTGAAGCATATTTTGATGGTTTTGAAACATTCTTTTTTTATAGACGGAATTTAAAAAACTTGAAAAACATTTGATAAAGTGAATTTAGTTAGTGTTGAGTTTTTAATACGAAAGATATTAAGAGCATTGAATTCAAAATTTAAAATGTTAAGAAGCATTTTCATATCAAAAAAATAATTATTCTCTTAATTTTTGATAATTTAATGGTCACCAGAAATTTCTCAGCTAAAATAATTAGCATATTTCTATATCACATTACAATAAAATATATCATATTAATACTATAATTTTTTATATTATAATTTTACCATAACAATATCACCTCTCGAAATAAATAATCATTACATTATTTTTTATTTTTAAAAAAGACCGGCTGATTTTAGTAATATCAATTGAAAGCAATAAAATGAAAATTTTGCGATGTATAACACGCGTATATGACAAACATCAATTAACATTGGACCAATTTATAATATATAGTTCAGTGATTGTGATTATTAGTGATAAAAATTGTAAGCTATAACTGGTCGACTCTTCTTTGCCTCACCCAAGGATTCTCTTTTATACAATTTCTTCGCTGCACTCCTCCTCAACAAACAAAGGTATAACCAATCCATCTCCCATTTTCCGCCGTTTGATTTTATTATCAATTCTTGGTGTGTTTGCACTGCGTACATAGGTGCTCATTACCAATTATTAAAGACCATCGATCACGAAGCATTCTTCGAAATTATATTTATTTACAATAACTTATATGTAGGCGAGATGTGATCATACAGACGTGAAATTTTCTGCTATTTTTAAATATATATATATATGGTACTGTAATATCATTCTAATTTTAATGCTAAACTCAAAGTGTCGCATACATTTCTTGAAACTAAATGTAAATTTTTAATATCGGTAATGGATACGACGGATATATAGAAACTTAATTCAACAACGATTGGAACGATTTTAATCGGGTCGGGTTTTAATAAAATAGGTTTAAATTTCGTATGTAGAACGCCACCACGTAGAGGTCTTGTGATATTTTAAAAAAAAAATTAATTTTTATGTTTAAAGCTTATCTTATTTTTATACATGCGGCATTCAGTTTTGAAATATGATTTATAGAGAGAAGAATACAAAATCATAGATAGATTAATATGTATTTTTTTTTTCGGTCTAGTTTTAGTTTAATTTATGTTTTTTTCCAAAAAAATAAAATTATTAAGTACAATCAGTAAACAACTTAAATATAGTAGTACATATTATTATATTTTATGAGATTATATGTGAAGGATCTTTTTTTTTCTTTTGGAAACATTATTTTGATTGACCTCTTACTTACATGATGATGAAATAGTACATATAAAATAATAAAGAATTTCGTAATTTAGTTTTTTCAAATAATTCAATGATAATTAATAATAATACAATATAAACGAAATATTATATTATAATTTTATAGGTTATAAACATTAAAAATATTTTAGTGTTGCTAGTAAAAATGATCAATTTAAATAAACTTGAGTTAAAAAATAATTGCTACAGAATTAACCGCATTGATATAAATATAAAAATTACCATATTCATTTGTGATAATAAATGTATGCGGAATGATATTATTATTCGAGTTCATTAAGAATTATAAATTATTAAAATTGCGCATTTTTGCTAAATAAATTATAACTTTATCAAAGAATATTAAAATTTATTTATTTAAAGCATTTTTAATTATAATAAATATTGTAGATTATATAGTTAATTTATTAAATAAATGCTCGTATAATTGTAAATATAATATTTAACATATATTTATAAATTTTAAATCTTATCAATTTTTTTTAATTTTGTTGATACAAGTCAACTATACAATATAAATTATATTATAAATAGGTAAATGCATATGAAATGTCGATAGTATTATCAAATGACGCAAGTGCAACTATATTACACGCATCGTTTATGTCAATATAATAATAAATATGTAGCGTGGTGAAGAGTAAACGTCTGTCATTAAAATGTAGTATTTCAATAAACTTGCGAACATGTAAAAACAAACATATTTTCATTTGTATTGCTATGTAGCTTTGTACCAGAAATATTTGGTGTTTGTGGCATTGTTTCTTACATTTGATAACAGTTGCCGAAAGTTATCGCGATTTTTTTTTTTACAAAAGCTTCTTCTGATGAACACATAACAGTTCAAAAAACTTGTGACAATTTTCATCAACAAAAACCATAGAATATCACACCGACCAAATTTGAAGATGCAGAATTGCAAGTTTTACTGTGGCAGAAGGATTTAACGCAAACTGAAAAAAAAACATTCAGATGTTGACCACAGGAAAATATTGCTAGACAATTACATAGCTTAAAAGAAAAATTCAGAAAGAAGGTGCCGAGGATGAATATAGAAAGGAAGAAACATTTTTTTATTTATTGTTATTTTATTTATTTAAATGAAAAATGTACATTTGAGACAAGCTCTTAACAAATTATGTACATTACAGATTATTTGTTATTTTGCGTATGAAGAAAATAGGGCATAGTAAAATATAGCAAATTAGAAATAACCACACACTCCGTCACAAACATAGTTGACATAGCAGCAGTTGGCAACGCTTTCCACAAATTAATACCGTGTATAAGGGGGATATTGACATTCCATGAATTAATTAGTTTTCTAGCTCTACGAAACGTAGCAAGTAGGATTAAGTTAAATAAATAAAGTGCGTTGACGATATATAAGCAATTTGAAAAAAAAACAATAGATACCTAAAATTGTAAAAATCAAATAATCGGCACCCATAAATCGAATTTCCATAGTTTGACACATGATCGCATATCGACATAAATTACAAATAAATCTGATACAAGAATTAAATAGAACGTGTAATTTAATACGACCAGTCGAATCATGGGGTATCATAACAATATCGCAGTACAAGTAATGTGAACTTAACCGCAGCAGTAATCGAGTTTCGCGAGGAATAACGCCAGAGAATTTCCATAATCATCGAAGACTGGCATAAACATGACACGACATTTTACGAATATATGGTATCCCCAAAATTATGAAAATTTGAAATCAAACGGTGAAAAACCAATTGCGACGTTTTACTTCATAGACACGAAAGGAAGTGCTTTTTTGAGCCGAATTATTACTGCAGGCTATGAAAAAAAAGTGAGTTGTGCGTTATGATCTACCAAAACCTATATAGTTGCACTGCAGCTGATCGCTACCACACGGTTGAAGATTGAATTGGACTATTTTTTAAATTATTTGTGGTTACATATAGGTCCACACCGAAATTTGATTAAAAAGTAAACCCTAGAAAGTTTTAATTTAATAATCAAACCATTTATAGATTAATTTTTAAACCTAAGAAGTTTAAAAATATTGTTGCCGAACCGAAAAGTTCATTTTTTTAAACTTCGAGGCTTTAAAATATCTAAAATATAAACTCAAGTTTGACATATGTGATTTTAAAAGATTTTGTATACGTAATTTATAAAATTTTCTATTTTCCGCGTTGTCGAAGGTGTTTTAAACTTCGATGGTTTAAAATACAATTTTAATCCTAAAATAATACGATATTATTACTTAAAAATCACACCAAAATAGTTTACAATATTGTAGAAATATGAATTTGATTTGAAAATTAATCTCAAATGGTTTAAAAATCGACGTAAACTTCCTTGTATTTATTATTTAATATTTTTTAATTTATAAAAAGACTGTAAACTAATTTTGGTTTATGGATTAGTCAAAAATTTTCAACCGTACAACAACAATTGATAAAATGTAACCGAGCCATGAAGGAAAAACAACCGGAATGAACCAGCCGAATAGGAAAAGTGATATTGCTGAATGGCAAATGCTCAACCCAATGTTGCACAAACCAATTCAAACATATTTGATTGTGATGTCCTATACCCAACGTCGTGTGTTTGTCCGACCTAGCCTCTTTCTTCGATGATGATTGAATTTGAATCAACATCTTCCAAACAAAATTTCAATTCTCTCAAAATAAAATTGAATCGATGTATGCTTGGCTTCTCGAAATACGAACAGTTCTATCGACGCGAAATTCATCATTTACCAAAAAAAAGGGTAACAAACATTGTGTTACTCAAATAAATGAAATTTTAGGCAAAACAAATCGACATTTCATATGCAAACACACATGATTACAGTAATTATTATAGAAATACCTATACTCGTAGGTTGCATTTTGATTACATTTATTATTTGTTAAAATATAATATTATTATATTACTTTATATACAATAAATTGATGTTATATTTATACATATCACAGGCATGCATTCACAAATAAGCTTGATCATTATAAATATTAAAGTAAACAAAATGATCAACAACGTGATCACAACACGTATTTGCCATACAATATAATATATATAATATGATAATATAATACAAAATTTAAATAACAGTTTTCCTTTTATCTTACACGAATTTATTGAATGTATTTATTTGTTATAATAAAATAATAAATAAATATTATAGTTCTCTAAGAAAATATTATATTATTTTTATAATAAAAATCATCTATTAGTCACATGTGTGTGTTTTTTTATACTCATTATATATTATATACAATAAAAATAATTAGTTATAGTTATTATACAAAAATCTATTTACAGCACAAAAACAATTGCAATTCAGTGAAAATAAAATTGCATCATTTTGTTTAGTTAAGAGTTATTTATACTATTACGAGTGTATAATCCATAGAAATGTTCCAAAAATGAAACAAACCAAATAAACGTAGTTTGCTCTGAAAATTTTAGGAATAGGTAAACATACCAAATGATACAATGTATATTCATAGAATTTGAGTCTGATTATTTATATAATAATATTGACAGAATAAGTAATAAATGGAATTTGTTGGAATATTTTTGTACAATATACAAAAAGAGCGATGTTGTGCAAAAAAATATGAAGAATTCTCTTGTTTTTCTGATATTTATACTTAGAAAAAATATTAAATACTAATGCCAGTGACGAAGCCTGAGTAATAGCATCCAGTTTTCAATATCACTATATTTGGCTTATAACCTGGGTGAAATTAGACTAAATTATGAAAAAAAATTTAGGTGTTCACCCAACTAAATTTTCCGGAAAATCGAGTTTTATGAATTTTCTTCTTTTTCAATAACGGACCATAGTTTTAACGAATTTCGATTTTTGGTTACAGAATTGCAAATTATAATCAATTTCCAATGTTTCATAGAAGATATTTTTAAAATCGATTCCCGCGTTCAAAAGATATGACCGATTTTCCAATCTATGGCAGAGAAAATTTACAGAAGTTTGTGGTACTGTATAAAGTGAACACCCAATAAGGTACAAAAATTTTATGTAGTATCATAATTTCATACAAAATTTCACTAACATCAAACGGAAAATTGGTCATATCTTTTGAACGCGTGAATCGATTTTAAAATTATCTTCTATAAATTATTGAAAATTGAGCAGAGTTTGCAATTCTATATACGAAAATAGAAATCCGTTAAAACTATGACCCGTAATTCAAAAAGATGGTAATTCTTAAAAGTCGATTTTCCGGAAAATTTAGAAAGTGGATATTTCAATGTTTTTTGCATAATGTTGTCTACTTTCAACTTGGCTATCAGAAAAATATAGTTATATTATAATCTGAAAACATTTTTTCACGCTTCGCCGTTGACAAATGCATTGTACCAATTGTAGTCCCTATTTATAATATATTATTGTAGAAAAAGTTAAATTGTATGTTAAAAAATTGAAATTTCAAAGTTACATTATTTACATTATTAACTAAAAACCATTACTGTAAAATTCTAAGCAGCTCATCCAACAGATTGAAACCCCCATAATTGATAATATACGATAACAATCCAGATTAAAAAATTGAACGCAGCTATCGAATATGCATACTATTTATTTTAAATTTTAATCTATTACTATAAGAATGCTTGAACAAGTCTCAGTCAAAATTCCAACAAATTAAATATGAACTATAAACCATTAAATTCTCTTTATGTGCCTATCAAGCATAAAAAGACGACCAAACATGACATATTTAAAGATAGACGATAGATTATTTACTAAAATTGAGGAATCCATCCATAGGCATTATAATAATTTTTTAAACATGGTTCTTATTCATAATAGGTTCCATTTGACTCAGTACGTATTATTCGCGTCGACGATGTGAATAGAAATGAAGTAGAGTTAGCAGTAAGTATAACGTAAAAAAAAAGAATAATTAAGTTCAAAATATTGTGCAAATTTTGCATTCTTTTTCTTCTCTCTCTACTCCATATTATTATTATGACTTTAATCCTTTAATTCAATTTCATTATAAACCACAAAAATATATCTTTGCATTTTAATACAATTTTAACCTAAACTCAAATGTCAGTTTTCTAACTCTAGAAACTAGAAAATGTGATAGATCAAGTGAATACGCGGGGAGTGTGCCTGAGAGAGAAATCAAAAATGTATTCACTTGTTAGGTGTTGTGAGGTGCGATGTATTATCCTGCAAACAAACAGCTGTTTTTCCATTAAACACAAGTTTATTTGTTTAAAAAGGGATTTGTTGTATGATCAATTAGATGCAAGGGCGTGTCGTGAAAACAAATGTTTCTCATCTTTCGTCAAATTATTAATGGATTTCTAAATTTTTTTTATATATATACAATATATTGAAAATTTATTCAATTTACGCAACTTTTCATAAAAGGAATGTTCAAAATCAAGTTTGCCAATTCGCCATTCGATGTCACTGAAATTTGTTATAAAATAATTCGTTGTACCATTATTTATGTACAACGCGGCTGACATTGATTGGAAAATTGGATAATATTTATTTGAAATGTTGAAAATATGATAATATTGTGTAACAACATTTGGAAATCCATTAGTAATTTTGCGTAAAATTAAAATTTTTCAAGAATCATAAAATGCGATTTTCCGAAATATTTAGTTATAGCTAAAGTTTGTTTGTCCTTAAATTATTTATTTTAACTATATATATATATAATTGCATTGACTTCTATGGGTAGGGGGTTCCATTGGCAAATGCTGCTTGTTCGTTCCTGACATTAAAATTCATTATTTTTTAAAATGAAATGATAAATATATACTTCAGTTCGCAAAGAAAATTTAGAATTTCTATTTTTATTCAATTGTGACAATCAATTTGTCATCATGATGATGTGATATAGCGATAAGACAATATTCCTGAATGTGAAATAATGATTTGTAAGTTAGTTATTTAGTATTACGAGTATAATATTGTATATATTTAGCAAATTGTACTTATGTCTATTATTACAATATAAAATTTTTCATAATAAATTATGGTCTTCTTGGATATAATAAATTTTTATTTGATGCAATATAAATTAATTTTAATGGAAAGTATAATTTAAATAATTATAATAAAATTTTATTTGTAAACTTGCATATTTATATTAATATAATGTCACATTACATTAATGTTGTGTACATGTTCGTATTTGTATATGTACTCGTAGATTGAAAAAATAAATATAATTATAAATGCAGCTTAAATAATATATGCAATTACCTTATTTAGGTTAATTCTATGAGAATAAATTCTCTGATTATGATTATCCTTTTTATTAAAATTTTACTATAAAATTATAGAATTATTATTATGAAAATAAAAATATACATCTTTTTTAAATTATATCATAATTATTACAAACTATTATCATTTTTATATTGTGCAATAATTTTTTAAATTATATATTGGTAATTTGTTTTATATTTACACAAAAAATTATATCAATAAATTAATTATTTTATTTGACAAACATATATTTATTTATTATAAAATATAAATTTACACTGATTTTATTATTATAAAATAATTAACACAATTACAAAAATTTATTATTATTATAGCAATGTCAATAATTTAATATGACACAAGATTTTTGAATAAATTATATAGTCACCAGACGACAAATAAATATTTTGTTTCTGGAATATGTTTAATATTGTTATTGTATAGGTGTACCTTAGGTGTACCCGCATATGAAATGTCGAATCAAAGTATTGGTAATCGTTAACTATAATTTTTCCAGGTCAACCAAAACGATCACATTTTTGTGTTATTCGAAAATTCTGTGCTGCATCGATTGAAATAAGTGCGATAGTTAGATAGAAAGGGTATATGGTGCGATGAAAATTTGTTTCCGTAGCAATCACCAGCAGTCGTATGACCAGATTTTAGTAGTCCATAAAATACACAGCCAGATACATTTAACACCAAATACACAGAACAAGTTTCTTTCTATTAAAATTTGCGTAACGGATGTTATATACGTTGATAGTTGACCCAAGCACACCACTTAAGATTGTCTATATACTCATGTTTCATCGCCAATTCAACAATTTGACGACAATACATTTTATTGTAAATCAAATAAATTTACATTTTGTTTTAAAATATTTGTAATTTTTTTTAAATAAATAGAAAATGCTCGAAATAAGATCGAATCTGCTTAAAATAAATCGAAATTGTCTTATAATTTATTAATTAATTATTAATAATATCATTGATTACTTTTATTTTAAGACGAAAAATAATTTTAAATTCTTAAATCGAATAATATTTTATTTTAAATAAATAATGTTTTTAATTTAAATTGAAACCATTTTAATAAATCATTTCAAAAGCAACATTTATTTAAATGAATTGAGTTTAATTTTAAATTGAATAGAATTAATTTTTAACATAAAACTTTACTATGCACAAAAATTCTCATGCGTAGTGTAGCTGTTTTTGCATTCAATTGTCAAATATCGAAAGAGTAACAGAAACTCGCAACAGTCAATGTGATAAAGTTAATAGCAGAAGATATAAAACAAATTAACTATAAATTTTGATAGTGAAAATTAAAAAACTTTAAGATTTGCCTTGTGTTTTATATTTTAAAAGTTACAAAAGAAGTGAAATTTTAAACAAAAAATTGTGTAATTATCGGCTGAGGTCATGGATTTAATAAATAAAACTTCGATAATTGATGCTAAATTGGTATGAAATATTTAAATTAAGCGAATTTGTGAATCGTTGGGCTTTCAGCACGACGGTAATGAATACTTTTAAAACGATCAAACCAACACTGATAAGTTTTTGAGTCGTAACGTGTTAACCATATAAGTTTCTATACATATACCAAAAATCGATATACTTTCACAGTCATTTCTTTCTTCAATGGAAAGAATACTAACAAAGCATACCGTAAATGCTCAATATCTGATACAAAACTAGTAGATTTATTCAAAACAATGAAAATCTATACTTTCACGTTTATTGACATACTAATTTTTCGACATAAACTTACTCTCCAAAACACATATTTCTTTTACAAACAATATGTAATAGTTCTGTTATCGCAATCGAATTGAAAAGATGTTTGATTCCATTTTTTTGTATACAGTTTATCACTTCAACTGTATATTGTGCACGGAAATTATAATACTAAAAAAACTTATATATCTATATGTTATAGGATGTGGTTTTAATCGTAACTTCCAATTATTGTATTGTAATTATGTTTATTAAAATTATTAAATTTTTCATATCATTATGAAGCGTTTAACATAGCAACATATAATTCAAAATTTATTTTCAAAATCGTCACAGCCAAACTGGAATATTACATATTGTACACATTAAACTGTTTATGAATAACATGGGAATTATTTTCGTACTCCAATATTGTGTGTCCGCGGCGTATAGCCACGTTTAACTAATATAGAAATCAATTTCATCAACTGAATAAAATTTAATGTTTTAAATCTAAAACTGATTTTTATAATAAATTCTGAACTATTTTTAAATGGTGCTACAATTGTTGAACGCTCCATGATGAAATGTTAGACTTCACTATCTATCATGCTTAATAAAACATCCTATAAATTATAAATTAGTAATATTCCAGATAATTTTAAATAGATATATTTAATTTTCAGTATTTACAATTAATTAAAACATTAATTGAGGAAATTTAATAAATAGAAAAAAAAACCATTGATTATGCATAAAGATATTTACTATAAAGTTATATTTAGAGATTATTGGATGATTTATTTAATTTTTAATATTTCTACAATTAAAAATTAATTAAGGAAATGAAATATTCTATTGTTAATTGAATTATATATAGCCAGCATAGTCAGTATCCATAGATGTATATTTATATTTGATTTGAAAGTATTCATAAACTATTGACATCATATAATTTATATACCATTTGTGTTCTGTTACGTAAAATATTGAATGTGATGGATTAAGGAGAATATGTAATTTAAAAAAAATTTATAGTTTATTCTGAGGTTATCAATGCACACACAAATTATTTACGATTGTGTCTTTTCCCAAGAACAAGGTTTTTAATTTTATTTAATTTTCCATAAATTATCACTTCACTATTTAAAATACATATAATATTGGCACAAAAACCACTTTGATTCTATCATTTGTCGGAAAGGTACAATTTAATTATAATTTATAATATTAACATCATATCCAAATTTAAATGATTTTATGGATTATGATGGAAATCGACCAATGAAGGCATAAACATATATAGTTTATTCAACAGGAAAGATATCATTGCAGTTTTTTGGGTTTTTGTAAAGATAGATATTTTATAAATTGATTTTCTTGAAGAAGATAAAACAACAAGAAAATTATTCAAAAATTGTGTAACAACTATATATGGGAAGAGAAGCTTTCAGATTCTATCAGTTTCAGTTTACAAATCTCCTTAGTATGGCAAGCGTTTTTCATCAAAAGAAGAAGCGGATAGCAGCTGTAAACAAGAATTTTGTATACTTTTCGGAAAATCATTAAAAATAGGATATTTTCAAAATTGCTGAACCATAAAGTGTGTATTATTGTAGGTGTTATAGTGCTATTGGTGAACAGCCCAAGTATGTATATAATTATATATGTAATATTATGGGTATGAATATTTTTTAAGTTAGATCTGTAAAGGAAATACAAATTATGCGCGATAACACAATTATTATACGTAATTGTGACAACAATATTACATTAACAAATCAATTAAAACAATCTGAATGATGCATATGTAAAAAAAACAAATTATTATTATATAATTTTAACAAGAAAATTGATAATAAATTTATTTATTATTACATTGCTAAGTAGGCCCCACGCGACAAATGTAAGAATATACACAGTAAATTTCACACAAGATTGCATTGACGTTTAAAAATGTATTTTTAAGTTCTTTGTTTATATAATATTTTTTAATTTGATAATATTATTAATATATAATTATTAAAACAAAATATATATATTATAATTATGTCAATATATACACATACGTGGGGTCAAAATGGAGTGGACACTTATTGAAAAATGTACAAAAAAACACTTAATTAATAACTTATAGTTGAATTTCATTCACGCAATACGTTAAGTTACGTATTTTCACCTTATGCTTTAATAATTTTATTTAGTCTTTTTGACATACAAAATATTCACTAGCATCCGAAAATGGTCTTGGCTCGCATATTTACCCAAGTAGTTCCCAAATTTTGAAATAGATTTTATTTCGTCAAACTGATTTTTAAGCATTATCATGAAAAATTGCCCATAAATTTTCATTGGGATTCAATTAGGAATTTTGTGAAGGCCATTTCAATAACTTAATTTTCGAATCATTGAAACATTTAATGATTCTCTATCTTCCTGGAAGATGTAATGCCGAAGCAAAGTTTAATTTTATGAAATATGCATTAATAATTTCGATCCGCATTCATTATGCGGTAGATATTTACTAAATTTTCAACTTCATTATATAAAAAAAATACAACCCCAAATCATTATGAAACCCATCACCATATGTTTTTGTCATTTTGCTACAAATTTACTTTTCAACAGTGCATTTTACCAGTCATTTTCCAAGTATTATTTCTTTTCAAACATACAGAACTCACTTTCCATAGTCCAAATAATTTTTTTTTCGCAATGTAATTGTTGGTTCAAAGTTTCTAGTAGAATTTATACTTTTCTTTCTGTTATGAACAATGAATACTAAATGCGGTTATTTTCAAAACAACATTTTCCCAGTGTCCACTCCATTTTGAGCCGGTGTGTTTATATAAAAAATTCAGTGAATACATATATTTATAAATTATTTAACGATATAATAAATAATATTAAATGCCTTAAAGAATCGCACAATTAATTCATGGTTGGTTGAGGTTGAGGTTAAGGTTTTCTTTTTGTTTTATATTAAATCACAAATATTAAATTTATATATTTTCAACATTATAATCTAATTGTGTTAAGGTTTTCATTAAATGTGAAAATTTTAAATTAGTATTAATAACAATACACAACTAAATATATTTAATTATTTTCTCTAATTATATTCCAATAAAACTTATTCGATACATAAATGTTTGTGTGTGTGTGTGTGTAGATATGTGTAAATAAGTAATATATACTAAGGCTGTTTCTAATTTCAAAATTTCATTACGGAAAGTTATTGCTAAATACTTAATTTATGACAGATAAATAGTGGTGAGAAGCATTTAGCAATTAATATCATAACAAGAAGTTGCTAATGAATGTTAGTGTCATATATTTTATAATAGCTTTTATATTATTTTTAATTTTGACAAATCTTATCAGTCTTATTAAAGAAATAGACATTTTTTGTAATTATATATAGCTAAATGCTTCTCACCATTTAAAATTAAAATATTAACATTTGTTATTATTGTTATTATTAAATAATCATAAAAAACAAGATGAATTTAATATAAACCAAACAAAACTAAATTAAACTGAAATTTCCAGAAATTTCATATAAATTATGACAGTGCTACTATAACTGATTTTGAATTTGGCGAATTTACGACTCTAAATTTTGAAATGAGAAATAGCCTAACTGTTTGTAAGCACTTGTAAGAAACTAAACTCAGAAGTTTATAAGTAACATAAATAAGTAACTTCCTTTTAGCGTATACACTTTGGTCAAGAAATGCACAACAAATACTAGGCAAACAATTTGGAGTTACTCAAATAGAAATTTCAAATCGATTGTATGCAATAATAAAGATCCACAAGGAAGGAAGGTTCCACATGACCTAATCGTATAGAGAACAAAAATCGAAAAGTCGACATTGAATTTGCTTCTTAGCTGCAAAAAAAAAAAAACGGAAAAAAATCATTACTGGAGATGAAAAGTGAATATTATAAGATAATCCTAAATGAAGAATGGCATGGGTTGACTAGTCATCTCCGGTCGTTGCGAAGCCTAATATTTATGCCAAGAATGTGTTATTGTGTGTGTCTGCGGTGGGATTGGAAATGAATCATCTACTATACGAACTTCTTGAAAGTGGTCAAACTGAGACGGCTGAACGTTATCAAACTCAAATGAACAAATTGTCTGCGAGGCTATTCTTGAACTCACTCGAAAAAATTCGTATGCGAAAATGACGTCATATCGAATGACTTTATAAATATGGTATATATTCTTGAAATTCGCGTACGAAATAATTCGATTGACTTTCAAGTGCGAGTGGGTATAAACGATAAGTAAAATATCATATCGCATGATAAAATTAATAAATAAGGCCATTTATTTTTGTGAAAATAATAATTTTTTTTAACTTAAGTTTTTTAATTTTTTAAAAAAAATTGTTTAAAATAATTAAATATTTTAGTTATATTGAAGTTATAATATTTAATATTCTTATGGCCGAACTAGATGAGTTAGCATCAATTCTTTCTCTTGAAAATATGCCGATAATGCAGAAGATCTCTATAATGCAAATAATAACAATAATAATCGAGTAGTTCACAAAACACAAGATTCATTTTCGTAATCCGATAAGAAATTTATTAAAATGTACAGATTGAAGAAAGATATGGTTGAAAAACTATCTCCTTTTATGATACAACTAAACCGAATCTGTGCTTTCCATATGCTAAAATCAATATAAATAAATAAAGGTAATTACATTAAATTTACCCATTTTTAATTTATCGTTTGGTTCAATAAAATTTAACAAAATTTCTTGATTAAATACATTTTTTTATTGTATTATTATTTCAAATTAAATAGAAACTGTGTAAAATATTTTCAACACATCATTTAACATTCATAATTTACATATATTTTGACATTTTGTGGCGCTGAATAAAAGTATAACGAGTGAATTCAATAATACAATATTTTAATCGCTTGCGAAAAAAGTCACAGACGAAAAATTTCGCATACGAATTTTTTTCGAGTGAGTTCAAGAACAGCATCTCTGTTGTATTATAGAAAAAAGACCATTTATGGGCCAACGAATACGATCAGTAATATTGCTTTATGACAACATCCATTTACACACAAAAAAAAAACAACCAGGGAAATGATCTTCAACTTGAGTTGTTTAGATCGATGTAGTCTTATTTAACGGACCAGCGGATTTCGAAAATTGATTATTTCCGAAAATGATTCGATGACTATTTTGCCTCCAAACAATCAAGTTTCTATAACGAGGCCATTCATCAACTGTTGGCTAGAGGACCATTTAGATATTAATAGTGAATATTTTGATTTTTACCGTTTGTCACAAGTATGTACATCTTTAACGAAGATGTATTTGACCAAGAAACGCAATGTTTCCATTTCTTCATCTATTATATTGAGTTCATTTATTAACATATTTTTAATATACTTATATAAGTTTGAAAATGATGTGATAATAAAAATTAATACAAATACATAATAAATTAATATTAGCATATGAACGCGATAAAATATTATATAAAAAATTTGATAAATTGATACTAATAATAAGTGTTTTATTTTTATGTTACCAAATCATTGAGACACTTTGCGAGCTCAATATAAACTACTTGTTTCTGTCATTTATAAAAAAAAATTTTTACAAATATTCTTACTTTAAGAATAATTTTCATTCATATTTATATAAATATGTTTATATTGAATGAATATATGGTAATAATAATTATTTATTTTTTTATACACATGCAATATAGCCTTGATAATTGAAACTGATGGCTATTACACACGCATTCATTATTTGTATATGCCGATCGATTTTATATGCCTATTTTATAATTTCAATTTACACCATATATACGCATTTAATTGGCGAAACAATAATATATATTTGATTTTGATAGTTGTATCATTACTGTTGACATATGAATGTTTCCATTTGAACATTTGAATGGTATAATAATAATAATAATTCTATATATACGAATTAACTTATCATAATATTTACATGTATACAAATATTACTAAATAAATAGTATAATGATGACGTCGTCGTATAAATATACTAAAGAGGCACGTGCGTATACATCATATTGAATTTTATTCTATTCATACACTTATAATATACTATACCAAACTTTTTTTATACGCATACGAACCGTATTATTTATAAAAGCAAAAAAATGTTCATATAATGTAAAAATAGAATTTTATATTATACATTTTAAGAATCATATGAATAAATTTCAAATAAATAAATCAAATTCAATTTAATTGTTGTAGGTGGTTATTTTAATCTCATGTACCATTTTTTAAAACATTTTTTACTTATATACGCATACGTTTTACGTATATAAATATATTCTATACATAATAAAATTCTGTTCTGTTATACTGATCGTTGCCGTCGTGTATACATATGAGATGACAGAATGGACAAAATTTCACATGATCAAAAATACGAAAAAAAAAGCAAAAATTTTAATATATAAAAAGAATCCACATTCATTAAAATGTTTATTCAAAATTTTTAAGAAATTAATTGACGTACAATATCTGCGGTAATTTTCCTCTGTCTTGATTAAATATTTAGGTCTTTATCAATGTGTATACGTATGCGTATTTTGCACGGACGCAACGTTTACAAATTGAGTAAAACCAGTAAAACATAAACGAATATTTTAAATTAAACATTACCAGGTGTACCGGTATCAAATGAGCGTCTATTTTGTGAAAATAAAATACTTATTTTAAATGGGAAAGTAAAATAACATTTCATTCAAAATATTGGCCATTGCTTTCTACACATTTTGACCATCATTCTGGCAATTTGTGGATACCACGCCAATGGATTTGTTCGTCTTTCGAAGCAAACCAATCAGACACCCAATTTTCGACTTCTTCATAGGAATCAAAATGTTACTCTGCCAATGCGTGTCCCATCGATGAAAACAAATGGTAGCCGGAAGGAGTCAAGTCTGGTGAATACAGCGGATGGGGTACCAGCTTCCAGCCAAGTGCTTTGATTGTATCCTGAACCGATTTTGCTTTGTGTGCAGGTGCATTGTCATGGAGAAAAATTACCTTTCCGTGTCTTCTGGCCCATCCTGGTCATTTTTCGATCAATTCATGGTTCAAATTGATCATTTGTTGTCGGTAGAGATCATCATTAACAGTTTCATCAGGTTTTAGGAGCTCGTAATACACCACACCTTTCTGGCCCCACCAGGCACACATTTTTAGCAACCAAACAACAAAAAATGAAGGCTCTTTCACAGCAAATGCTCCCTATCGAGATATTTACATCTTGACGCTCACTTCATACCGGGACACCTGATAAATTAATTATTGTATCGTATAATTGGTTTTTTTATGTACGATCTTTAAATTTTCAGAAGTTAAACTAAAATTCTATATATGATTAATATATTAGAAATTATGCCGATTATGAAATATTGATAACAAAAACAATGCCGTTTTTTAAATGACAACAATAGGCAAATATTTGAAAGAATTAAATAACTTTATTCAATAATGTATTGGTAATTGTGTTCGATAACCTTTTGTCATATTGATAACTTCATGATTCCTCCGAACTCGCACAGAACTTTTGATCTTTATCATCAAAAAACTCATCATTATTGAAAAAGTTTACCATTCAAGAAAATTTTGCAAACTTCAAAATAAATGGTAATTTGATGGTGCAACACTGCCCAACCAAACTCCAATAATTTTTGACAAACAACCAAAGATGTGCGTTCCCTAGTAATAATTTGTCCGTAGTATGAAAAATGAGGAAAATTTCCGTGCAAAACATCCATATATTTCCCATGGAAAAGATATATTGGAATTTGTCCAAAGAATGTCCATAGATTTTTCACTTAATATAATAGTATTTTATTTAGGTCAATTGAAATCATTGGATTGTCAGGGTAATATGTCCAACACAATCGATGAATTTTTGCCATCGTTCAGCATCTTCATTCCGTGCTCATAGAACTTCTGGTCTATCGGTAAAGTACTGAATAAAACCGCGATTGGACATCATTGTCATAAGAAAATTTATTCTACAAATACGAACAATTCACGGGTATTACTTGCCAAAATACATTTACAATACAAAGATATTTTTGTCGAAATCCGTGGATCTGCTCACAAAAAATGTGAATATAAAATCTATGGGTATTTTGTGGAATTATAGCAACGAGAAATACATCTAAGGAGAATCCGTAGAAATTATCATGGGAAACAATACGGATAATCCAAGCTCATTTTTTATAAAAATCTATGGAGAGGGTTGCACTGATCATATAAAATTCCAGCGGACATCCGTAAGAAATCCAGATATTTTCTGGGATTAAAACTATGGACTACATATAATCCGGATATTTTGCGGACAAACTACGGACAGTGTTACTAGGGTTGTCACAACACCTTTTCGTTTTGTCAATTGTGTTTCTTGAATTGCATTGTTCAATTTGGTTAGTTGTTGAATATAAATATACACATTTGAATGCTGATAGTTTGGTTGTAAGGTAAAAGTATAATATTGGTAATACCATTGTAATCCCATCTTTTTTTGATGGATATCAAATTTATATGTTGTTTGCACTGGTTGATCTTACTTGCTCCATAATATTTTTGATTTACATTGTTATAAACAATCCATTTTTCATAGCCGCACTTATCAATGGTTTCAAAAGTGGATTATTTTCGTAACGGTTCATAAGCATATCGGTGATACCAATGCGTTAAATGAATTTCTTTAAGTTCATGAGAAATACATTTATCGAGTTTTTTTTTCGTTTCCAATTTTTTTTAAACGCTTTATATGAAAACGGTAATGTTTTTGATGCCAACCCATTACATATAGATTAAATAGGATTGATACGACACCCTGGCGCGCACCAGTTGATCTTAATAACATATAGAAAATATTTGTATTCTTAAAATTTTCGCAAGATCTATTAGAAAATTATGTTAACTACATACATAACCCATGAAAATTTCAACTGAAAACGTTCATCTATTAAAAACATCAATATATGGCTGAAAGTGTATTTTTGACCCATCAAATAAATTCTCTTTTAACTTTTTAATCGAGAATATATGCAAAATAATAGTAAATTGAAAAATAAATGTGTAAATTTCTAAAAATTTTTTATTTTTGACTAATTAATAATAAATTTTATCGAATATTTAATATTTTGGTAACATGTGCAAACCGGCGGCAGTCTAGGCGCAGTTTTTACCGGCAATCCTGGCGTATAGACTTTACAATTTTTTTTTTTATCCTTATTACAGTGTATTTAAGTGTAATACTAAAATTACCATCCATGTCGTGGAATATTTTTTCTTAAATTTTCAGTTTGCCAATGTACTTGAACATAACTCTTTAGTTATTATTTAGAAACTCGAATTAGACAAGTGTAATTTTCTATCAAATTTAGCCCAAAAACACATGTTAAACATACAAAATTTGCAGATTTTAAACATTTAACATTGTCACTGACCCGAAATATTATATCAAAAATGCGAAATGGGCTACCGCATCTACCCTACTATAATTTTAGTTAGACTATTTATTATAATTAAATGCATATTTTAATGAACTTTACACTACACAGTGCTTTTTTTTTAGTTGCTAAAAATTTTAATTATTTATAATTTATAATAAATACCATATACGGACGTTAAGAACCTGCTATATCTACGTACACATTTATATATTTTAATTCACGACACAATTGTTAATTTATAAATTGTAGTATTTCCATTAAATTCCACATTGATTTATATATATATATTGTATTTTGTATATGAAGCCGTGGTATATATAAATAAATTTTATAAATGTAATAATGCTCAATAAATAAAACCGGTGTCATATGTCAGTAGAATATAGGTTTGCAAATAATGATATATACTTTGTTATTTTAACTACAATAAACGAGTATATATATTAAGTCTATGTTTTAATTTTTATTTCAATCAGAATATTATGGCCATCATATGTTATAATTTTCTCACAATTTTCTATTAAAAAATATGTGGATCGGAACAAGTGATAATCAGCGGGGGCAATGTCTGGTTAGAATACGTAGAATGGATTAAGAAGGACAGTTTTCGCATGATGAACGTTGTGCGCAAATCCACTTTATATCTATTATTGATCATATTGTTGATCGTTTTTGGTTCAATGTACACCATTTAAATCGATTAGTTATTGTTATAATAACGTTTACCGTCGACAATTTCATCTGGTATATAAAAGAAACGACACCTTCTTGATGCCATATACCAAATATGCGGTATAGTCTTATTTCCGTCTTTCATAATCTGAGCGATGTTGATGGAGGTTGGTTAGGTTTCTATTGAGTTTTGTATTATCGAGAAACATTCACATTTCATCGCCAGTTGATACAAATATAATTTTTTTTTTGTACTAATAATATTCTTTACTATACTTCGTTTGTTAAGACTATGAAAGTTGCACAACTTGCAACTTGATTTATGAATTATGCCACCAAATCACATATACGTAAATGCGGTTTTTAAAATTTCTTATATAAAGTTACCAATTTAATGTTTGATTAAAATTTATGACTATGCAGAAGCAACAATAGGTTAATAGATAGATAAAATTAAAGCATATACCTAATATATAATAATTATACATGTAATGATAATACAGTTTAAGATCTATTATTAAGATAGTAAATTAGTTTTATTTATTTTTTTCAATTATTAATTTCAATATTTACTTATTTTATTTTCATATGAGAGAAATTCACTTAATTGTTTATATAACAATTGAATTTTTTTTTAAATTTAATTTTAAATTAGCATAACCAAAATAATATCAAATTCATAGAACAAATTCTAAATATACACGCAGTGTGTCGTTTCAGTACGCGAAATTTGAATTTCAAAAATAGACTACGTAGTGACATCATTATTAAAAAGATACATCGTTCCTCTGTCAAACACATTTAACTTCATACAAATCGATTGTCAGGATAAAAAGTTACGCTCATTTCAGTGTCAGTAATTTTGAAGCTTGAGTCGTAAAAACACACCGGATAAAAGTACAAAAAGCAAATATTAAATTTTATTATTTGGAAAAAAAATGATCTTGAGCATTTAAACATGAGGATGATAACCCAAGACATGGACGTTCATAACTTAAAAATCGTGCTGAATTAATGGAAAAAGTCTGTGAAATCATTCCTTTCAGTAGAAATTTCGCTGTGAGAATGTTGACTGATGAATTAAGTACAAGTACAGACTATTTGAACAATTTTAATACTATTATACACTTTAGGTAAAAAATAGATTTGTACACGTTTTGTTGCACATGAATTAAATGAAGACCAACAAATCGATCGTTCAGAGCATTCTATATAAAGACATCAGTCACTTTGCGTATTCGCCTGATCTATCACCGTGTGACTATTTTGTGTTACTAAAAATTAAAACTGAAAAAAGGAGCGTTTTATGATGATGTTCCAGTTATCATCTAACCAACCGTGACAACGGTGATGAAGGGCATTACTATACTAACATAAAAAAAACGTATGTATATGCATTAGTTGATCGTGCCAAACGCTATGTATTGAGTCAAATATGGAACCTATTCTGAACAAAAATCATGTTTTAAAATTTATTGTAATGGGTTTTCTAATTTTTTTTGAACCTCAAATTGCGGTTATTTAAACGACACACTGTGTACGTATGCAATTTTTTTTCTCGTTTAAATGAAATATGAAATAATAGATAGAAAAAAAAACTGGTTTTCATTATAAATTAAAGTGATTTTTTTTTTAAATAGAAACGATAAAAAAAATCTATATTTACTTTGTAAAAATAAGCACTAAAAATAGTCATGTTATGCACGTTTTTTTTTACTCATATACATATGTTTGGAAAGACTTTGGAGACGGATCACCGCAGATAATGTATTGTTCCACAAAATGTTAATATCAAAAAATAATGTTAATTCACTTATTACTCAATATACTGAGAACAATCAAATAAATAAATTATGATTTGATTATGATATGCGAGTAAAGGAGGAATTTTTATTTATATAATTTTTCTATTTTATTCAACACTTTTTTTTTAATATATACTCTTCGACAAATTTTTTTTAAATGGTAAAATTACAATACTTTTGAGTATTGGAATAAATTTTACACCAACAATGAAATTAAATTTCTTGTAATAGACACTTTTATGATTTCTTGTGAAAAATTTGTATGGCAAGACTGTGAACTGTTGTAATTGGTTTTTACAGAAAGTTCCGTGATTTCAACCTAGTAGCGGTCCTGGTCATGGCTTTTAAATATTGTAAAAGCAATCGTTTAGCTAATAAATGCTAATGAAAATTGTTTTTCAAAAATATCGTTATGTTGTGGAAACCTATATCAATCGGTAGGAAATACATCGCGACGATAGAATCTCATCATAGGCGTGAATTTTAGTTTAGTTTTCGCTTAAATATTGACAATTTTATGATTTCTGGATAAATATAAATATTATTTTTATATGCAAATAAAATTGCACGTACTCGTCGTTTGTGATCATTTAGTGTTTGTGGTTCGAGAATTTTCGAGAAAATCCCTTTTTTATTCCAAATTTCAAATTATGCTCATAACAAATTTAACTAATAAACCATTTTATACTTGGCTAATGCAATGAATAAAAAAACTAGTATATATAAAAACCAATAACTATTTTAAATCACTTTACAAAATTGCACGTAATCGTTCGTGATAATTTGGAAAACCGGTGACTGAGGTAGATATTTTGTTTAACGTCACCGCATTGACAATAGTTATTGATAATAAAAATTTCAGTGTAGTAATACAAAAAAATATTAGGCCATTCTGGAAAATTCTCGAGCAGAAAGATTTTAAATATATGCTAATTTTCGAAAAATTAAATTAAAATTCGAAAAACGTATAACCAAATTATTTTTAAAGATTATAGACAATTGATTGTAAACAATAGATTGTATAAACAATAGATGGTATACAATAGACAGAAACAAAGTTAAATAAATTATATTTAAAAAAAAAGAGTGTGTATTGTGCTGTGATAAATAAGTTTGGGATAAAATTACCCTGACTTGTATGGATCCAGGAAATAGTACGCAAAGTTATCTATTTTTAGTAAAACATAACATAACAGGGAAGAGTTGAGGTGTCTTATTTTAGTTTATGAAAAAATTATGTGTGAGTGTTCAAATAATATTTTTATATAAAAATTAATATTACTGTTTCTTCTCCAGTTCGTTTAAATTCTATAACAAAAATAAAAACAATAGTTAATATTTTCGATATTATCGAACAGGCTGTTGTTGTTATTTGGAAATACCAATGCAAAAATACATATGTCCCGTATAAATATTGTCCCAGTTATTATTAATATTAGTATTCTTTTTATTATATAATAATTATTAGTATTATTATTCATTTCAAATTATTATTATAGTATTATTATAATTATCGGAAAGTTCGTTTGTGATCCTGAAATATTTCCAATATAATTCAGTAAAGAAACATTTGAAGGATTTAATGAATGTTTGTGCGGAATGTAATATGCATGGACTAGAAAATCGCGTGAAATTACAATTACCATCGGAAAATGTAAGCACTAATTTGGGGATACAAATAGAAGTCGCAAAATAACGTTGAGCGGGTACCCACCAAGTTGTCTTCTTTCTTTTCTTTCTTCCTGCTCTAATTCTTCTGCATCCAATAACATAAATAGCCCCTGCAGGCCCACACTGTGCATAATTTTGAAATAACGCCCTTAAATAAAAATGTATTGTTTAATATCTACATAGATATTATTTTTGTTTCTTGCTGTGTGTAATAGACCCGTTTCCACATCACCTCAGAGGTAGATTCTCAATGTGTTTTTATGAGGTTTCGTCATTACACGCCTAGTCTTCTACAGAATATAATTTTCTTCTAAATTATGTAATTATTATTATTAATTATTATTAACCACCTGCGATTTAATTTTCGACAAAAATCGAACAATTTTTTCCTGAAGTAAAAAAACTAGTGAAAGTAACTAATATAGGGGTTTTCTATCTTCATTAAACCTAAACGGTTTTCGATAGTCTCGGGGTAAGGTGATTACGCCTAATTGATTCTAAATGAATCTCGGGCTAACGTTTTTAGTAATATTTCGGGTTCCAAATGGAATAAAATAAAATAAAAATTGCACACCAAAATAATTCCAACAAAAACGAACTAAAAATAATATAATATATTGTTATAATTTAATTTTAATAGTTTAATCATTTATTTAATTAATTTTTTTCCTTAACTTAAACTCAAACTGTTATTGTTGGAGTTTTTCAAATTGACTTTCGATCTGTCATAATTTTTCTTAAAAAAATCTGCGTATGAGTATGCCATATTTTTCGATGGAATCGTATGCCAAATTCTATATGGAAACGACATGATGTATGACAAAATTCATTTGGCATTCTTACTCATGGTCAGTGGAAACATAGCTTTAATCGTATATATAGAGCAAATGTTAATTTAATATATGTTCCAAAAATATGCATAAATGTGAAAATTATCATTTAATTAAATTATATATACTCGTAATTATAAAAAAATCAATGAAATGGATTAGTAACAGAATTACAATTTTACGCAACCAAATCGGAGGGAATATTTTGGATTTGAAACTGTTGACGACGCAGCGATAATAATACTTTGGTGCAGGGCATAATCATACATATTTTTATATTATTAAACATAATTATAATTTAGCAGGCGAGTGTAATAAATGGAATAAAGGTAAAGTTTTGTTTTTTTGCAAAACATAATTAATTTTTTTTAAATTGTATTGATTATTATTATTATTATTATTATTATTATTATTATTATTATTATTGTTATTATTATTACAACTTTGTATATATAAACCAGAAATTAATATAGTAGTGTAGCAATTAGTTTTTTTTTGTTTCGCAGCATTATTTATTTCCACTTTTTGTTTTTTTTGATTTGAATCTTATTAATAATAAACTCTTTTATATTGGTTATTCCAATACATAAGATCAAGGTCTACTTTATAAAATTATAAAATAATATAGAGAATATTTTTATTTCATTTTAATATTTATCGTGCGGCTTTTTACAATTAATTTATTGTTAAAAGAAATATTATATACATAATAATATTTTAAAAAATAAACATGTATTTATTGATATATAACATATATTCGTGTAGGTGGTAGTTCATTAATTCCTCATCGTAGTGTATGATCTGTATGCCAAAAAAAAAAGTGTAAGTATATTTCATTTCCTTATTTTCCAATAATAAAAAATTAAACATTTTTTTATCGCACATTTATTAAATAAATACAAATTATTTTACAATACATTAATGTATAAATTTTAAGTAAATTATGTCAATTCATTATTTGAATTAAACCACAAGAAGAAAAAGTGTTGTACCTCTCTCTATTGATACATTAATACATTAATTTATGAAATGTTTAAATCTTTGTGTATGTTATATTAACCCTTGCGTATATTCACTACAAAGTTTTGTACATGATTATCAATATGTAATATTTTAAAAAATACATCGTTGATCCCTAAAATTTTAGCCAATGACTTTAGGATATATTAGAGCAGAAATATTGTATTTTTTCCAATTTGATATTATATTTATCTCACAGGGAATTTAATAGTACACAATTGGTTATCATCAGAGTCCAAGATGAAGAAAAAGAAGATAACAAATGTTTTTTTTTTACAGAAATTTAATTACGTATTTATTTTAAATATATAGTATTTTACAACTAATGGGATGATAATATTGATCATAGTTTGTTCGAGGAATTAATGAACTGCTTCGTTTATATCTAATTAGTATATAATATAATTAAATAAACATAAATAATGTACAAATTGTACAATATATAGATGTTATTGCCGCCGGTATACTCACACACTGCAGAACACATATAGCAAGGACGGATAAATATTTTTAACGAAATCTTAATTAACACATTTATTATTGCATTTTTTTTTTTTAATTTTATTTATTTATTTTTTTATTTTAATTATCTAATTTAATTTTTTTTTTTTTTTCTAATTTTTAAATAATATTACGCGAGAATAAAAACAAAAAAATTTTTATGGTGAAAGTTTCCTTTTTATTTTTCTTCATAAATATTATTTAAAATTTTATATTGATAATATTAATATTAACATCAATCCACGTAAAATAAAATATGAATTGAAAATATCGACGTTCGTATATATAAATACACCAAACGTTTGTATAATGGGATAGCTACGAATAAAGAATAAATAGCCGAGGACAATCTGGCAGTTTTGTATGAGAATTACTATGGGATGTTGTATGAAAGCAGTATCCTATTATAACCTAGTTATTGATTCAGTGATTACACTGTAACGACGAATCAGCGGCGCCAATACAATTGCATTCGGCAAAGGTGATATACCCCTGTAAATGCCCTACGAATTTACAGAATGATTAAATAGGTTGAACGTATGGTTAACTACCAACTTCGGAAAAACAACCAGTTATGAATTCTACAACACGGCGGCGTCGGATCGGACAAGATAAACGGCAACGAAAATATATGGACAATGATTTACAACTTGCATCTTGGAATGTTAGAAAGGCAAGATGACTAGATGCAAAAAACTGTGGTATAAAGATCGTTAAAATGCGAAATTGGAAGACGGGATTGACTGCCGATAGGTCAGGTTGGAGAAGACTAAAACCGCACCTGGGTTATAACGCCATGGAGTAAGTAGTAAGTAAGTAAATGTGTGCGTTAATCCGAAAGCTACGTTTGCAAATATGTAGTTTTTTGTGTTTAGATTATAGCAAGGAATAATATAAATAATAACATTTCATTATAGTATTCTCATACTCTTTCTTATTTTAAAAGATAGAATTATGAAATTAAAAGTATCTGATATCTGAAATCTTCAATGTAGTTGACTATTGAATGAAAAAATATTTCACCTTCATAATTTTTGAATGTACTGCGGGTTCGCAATCAGATCAAAGAACTTATTTTAAAAGCTTAATTTTAAAATTACTATGGACTAATCAGCTATATTAAAATAATAGAATTTTGAAAACATCTATTTTTCGTTAATTGCAGTACAATTGGTAAATTGTGATATATACTCCCATGCGGAGTAATTTACCAACTTAAGTGTAATGAAGTTTATTAGATGATATAAAGCTCCACTTGGAGAAATATATAACTTGAATTGAATATTTAAATAGATTTCTGAAAAATTAACATCCAATGAGTGTGTGTGATTGATAAAAGATTGCTATGTGAAATTTAGGAAATTTGTTAAATCTTAATCAATTTTGATAATATTTCATGTGTATGTTCTGGATTGCGATTATACGAACACTATGAAAACCTGAAGAATCGATACAATGAACTACTGTTCGTTCACACCAACTGCCGGGGATTTGACTATTTAGTCATTTCTAAACCTGATTTTAATGAAATTTCGTATGTATATGTTTAAAGTTGTATTGTATGAACAGTTTCTGTAAAAATTCTGGAAAATTACAAATGCAGAGTGTACCATTTTTTATGCCAACCACCTGAAATTTGGTAAATTGGTCACAAATTGAACAGTTCCTTTTGGATCTTCTGGAAAATCGATAACGGCATTTATATTGTATATATACGCTATTTCATTAAAATCTGTTGAGAAATGACCAAAATCACCAAATTCCAGTTAGCTGGTGTGAAAGTGGTTAAGTGTTCTGATTTTTTCAAAATATTCATAGGAACTGTTCATATAATCCCAAATTTAACATTCATATGAAATTTCTTCAAAATCGGTTAAGAAATGACCAAATTTACTAAATTCCAGGACACATCGCGAAATAAGAACATTTGAAAAGACCTATATGAATTGTGAATTGAAGTGAATATATGCAAAGTCATTATTATAATATTTATGTGTATAAAATAATTGAATCTAAAATGAAATATTTCAATCTTCCAAATTAATTACTTTTTTTGCATTGTGTTTATTTACAGCTATAATTCCAAGAATTTGTACCCTGCTATGTATGGAAAAAAATTTAACGATAACAATATTGCAATAATAGAGATTGGAATGAAATAATTAACATTTAAAAATTTAGAGGACGCGCGTAAAACATTAATATGTGCACGTGAGTTAAAATAAATTATTTATTTTATCATATAATAATTTCTAATGTAAGTTACAGCAAAAAGATTTTTTTGAAGAATTTCAACAAGAATTCATTTACATTTAAATATCGCAAATTATTTATGCGATAATATTAATAATGAAAAATGAACAAACACAATTTTTAATTTTAAAACAGAAAATTGCATATGCGGTGTATGTGCGTATGTGTGATAAAAACTTCAAATATAATAGAAATGCATACAGACACACACATATTCGAATAAATAAAATTAATTTAATAATTAGAAATATTTTAATTCGACATTGGTACAACTAATTTAGTCATTTACTGACTTCGACTGATTATTTTTACGAAAATATTTTTGAAAATGCCCAACGTTGGGTTTACGTCGGTACAACGTCGGATAAATCAGGTCAAATTTTACTTGGTTGCCGACGTTTGTAATTACCATTGTATAACTCGACTTGCAAAATTTAATAATCGATTAACTTAACTTTAATGACTTAATAGTGTCTATAAATACAAACTTAATAAATGATCCGGCTATTTAGTCATATTTGGTCAATGTGTTGCTATATATTTTAATAAGTGCACTAGTTGAATTAAGCAGCAACATGTTTTAATAAAATAATGTGACGTTAATCTTAGTTTTTTGCGATGTATTTTGAATTAATATTTGTCAGTAAAATTAATCCTGTTTTTACAATTTTGTGATAAATAATGGGAGAAATTTAATTTTAAAGACACATCTTTGATTCAAATATAATATATTTTCAATTCACTTCACTAGAATAAAATATAAAATAATATAAGCAAAAACACAATTATTCCAAATATCCGTCGATGTTATGATCATAAATCTTTGACCAAATTGGTCAACTATCGGTCGCTGCAACGTTGTCACCTAACTTTATAGGCAGAGAGCACAACGTGGTAGCAACCATTTTATGTTTCTTGAATTATTTCATTGAAAATTTCAATGACATCGAATGGAAAATTGGCAACATATTTTTTGAACGGGTAAAGCGATTTTGAAAATCTCATTTATGAAATGTGTTTAGGAAATTGATTATATTTTCAGCATTTGTTACAAAATTTTGAAAATTAATTAATAATTTGGCGTGCAATTCACTTATTTCAAAAATCATAAAAGTTGACTTTCCGGAAAATTTAGTTCGCTGAACACTCAGTATTTTTTCCATAAATTATTTCTTAAAATGTATATATGTCTTCTAGAATATCTTATACTGTCTTAAAAAGTTTATAGATCAATTTTCTTTTAAAGCACTCCCATATAGATATAACATAGAATAAATATCGTTTCCGCCCTATAGTAACCATTTGTCCGTTCTTTGAAAAATGTGGAAAATTTCCGTGGAAAAAATCCACATATTTTCCATGGTAAAGATATATTGGAATTTGTTCAAAGAATGTCCACTTATAGTTATTATAGTATTTTATTTAGATCAATTGAAATCTTTGGGTTGTCAGGGTAATATGTTCAACATATATCCGCGCTATTGTAATCATAATTTATTTCACCAATTATCCAAGACAAATTTTGTATATTTCGCTTATCTATAGATATAATCCTCACTCTTTTTAATTTATTCCCATAATTTTTAAAACAACCAGCAACTCAGATCGATATATTTCCGAGGAATTTTGTAAGAGTTTTAAATATAAGATTGTTCTATATAAGGTCAGCTCGCAACTATACAATATATATTCAAAGTAAAAAGAGAAAAGATAAACAAAATCAATTAATTTTTTTAATAATATTATTTTTTTAAGTTACATACAAGTACAACATCAAAATGTGCGCGTAAACTTAATCCAAAGATTCAATGATAGGATTTTTATTTATAATATAAAAAGTGTATAATAAAATGCATAACATTAAAAACATCTTTTAATAAACGCGTTCATCATTATATGGAAAAAATTTTGCTGTATTTTATTAATGTAATCTCGCATCATCATTCATAAATATATATATTACATTAATAGGAATATTTAATTTTATTTATATATACACAACATATAAAATCCATACACAAAGTTAGACTCAAACATGTATACAACATGAACATTTATTTTTATACATATATTATGATCAATTTATTTTACAGAAAAGTAAATGTATATACTGAAGAAATATAATAAATACTTAACATTTTTAAATCTTTTGAAATATTTCTCTGTAATATACGAGTATAGAAACGTTATATATGCACGGGTACAGCTAAATTGCAATACACAAACCGCACGTTAATCCGAACGCTACTTTTGTAAATATACAGTTTATTGGATTATCATACGGAAAAATACAATATAAACAATAACATTTCACTACTATTCTCATAACTTTCTTATTCATTTATATATAAAAAGTATCTGGTAATTGAAATATTCTAGTAGACTTTTTAATAAAAAAAATATTTTCATCTTCATATCTTGGAAGTTCTGGGATAGCAATTAGACCAAAGTATACTATTTTTTTAAAAGTTTTAAAATTAATTCAATAAGAATTACTTTTTCACGTACGCTAATGAAACTGACAACTTAATCGATTTTGATAAAATTTCATATGTATATGCAAATTGGGATTATGAGAGAACAGTTCCTATGAAAATTCTGAAATATTTCAACAACCATAATGTGTCTATACAAGGGATCGTAAATGACCCCTACAAAGCATTCATTATAGCCAGCATGGGATTATATAACAATTCGCTATAGTTATTACACAATTGTATTTCATTTGATGTTTCCCTAATTCCATTAATATATTATTATTCATTATTTTGATATTCAATGGGTCAAATTCATCCAATTCTGTGGCTTTTAAAATAGTTTAGGTGGTTGCGATGTTCTTAGCACCAAAAATTTTAAATTATTTAGAAAATATTCGATTCATAAGCCAAAATACAATTACTTTGATAAACATAATGACATGTCATGCACAGAACGACTAAATGTGAAAACTGTGATAAAATTTAAAAATTATCTTTATAATAACCTTGAAAGTTCCTTCGAACAATATTAGTATTCAATCCGCCAGCTATTGCTCTTTCGTATGAAATACAGACCGATCGGCACCGAAGAACTGAAAATTATTATAAAAATTAGATCCTTGTTCTGTGAAACATTAATTCTATTCAATTTTCTGATTAATCCTCTTTCATATGAATATGTGCTTACAATTAGACAAACCACAACAACAAATATTAACAATGTTTTTAAATTTATAAAAATAATTCATTGTTAAAGTTAACTTTCGAAATAGTGACACATCGTTTGCAATTCACCAAATTCCATCATTCACCATTTGATTCGTTAATTTTTCAGAAATCCATTTAAAAAAGTACTCATTTACAAAATCATTTTGAAGATATGTTGCGGCAAGTTTCTTTAACGTACGTGAAAAAAATACCATACCAACTTAATTGAATTAACACTAGATTGCCGGAGCGAGTCAATTTAACTCATTCAGGATTTTATTGCTTTTTTAAAAAACATATGTTGGTTTTTAACAGATTTATAAAATGTATAAATATACTAATTCCTTCCCCTCCACATTTCTTAGTTCCAAAAATCCATATGTGCTATGATCATTTTGACGGATTTGAGTCAAATTGACTCGCAATCTGGTGTTAAAGTTGCTCATTTTACACACATGTAACTTATTTCTCGTGCCTACATTTGTTTTGTAAACACTCTGAACAATGCGTATAGAGATAAGTTCAGAGAAATACTTCGCTTTATACGTTTTGATAAGAAAAATAAACGATGTGAAAACGATTGAAAACAGACAAATTTGCCTTGATTTCAATAGTATGGGAAACATTTATTGTGAATAGCTAGGCTTGTTATAAACCTGGCGCTAACATAACATAGGTGACTATTTACTCAATACATGCCGAATAAACCAGATAAATTTGGCATCAAATTCTGGTGCGTTGCGGATGTTATAGATGCAAGTATCTTCTGAATGGTTTATTCCCTATTTGGGCAAGAACGAAGCGCGCGGATCAAATATTTCCTTGCGCTATAGTTTGTTGTATATATAAAATCACTGAACCATATATTTAGGTTGTGGACGAAATATTACAATAGACAATTTTTTTTTACAAGCCTATCACTTGGAAAAAAGGTTACGCTTATGTGAAAAACACTTCATTGGTTGGAACAATACGAGAAAATACAAAAAACAAATAGCCTAAAATTGCCAAGAAGACAAAAAGGACAACATGACACAGTTTTCCATAAAACTATATAGAACGAAGGACTGTACGCTTACTATTTATAAAAGTAAGCACAATAAAAAAATTTCTACTATTGAGCTAAAATCATCAAAGTATAGAAATTGGAAAATATAAAAAATGTGTTCCGAAAACTGATGACCCCTTCATGTATTCTATAATATCTTAAATTTAGCAGCAATCAATGCTTGGTTTTTATATAAAGACGTCACTCAAGTCAAAATCTCAAGAAAAAATTTATTTTACAATTGGATGAAGAACTCTAAGCGGTAATTTCGACCATAAAGCCGAAAATACTTTAAAGTATTAAAAAGTCTCTACTAAAAGATTTCAACTACATTTCTATATCATAACTTTTAAAATATGAAATTAAGGAGAATTTTAGTGAAATGTTTATTATTTATTGGTTTTTATTTAATTGACGTTATGATTTGTTATTCAATATGAAATTTAATCCACTATCCCATTCTCCCACACAAAGCATAAATCGCGTTTATGCATTTTTTTAAATTTTAGTACATTTTATAACATTTCTAGTAATATTTTTATAGGAAGTACTTTTTTTTATTAAAATGGCAAAGCTAAAAAGTAAAAAATCACATATTCCGTCAATGTCATTCAGTATTTTTTCTTTTCATTTTTCCAATGTGCAGTGTGTGTTAAATTATCGAGATTTTAAGAATTTATATGCAGTTTTTGCCGCATATCCTATTCCAAGTTATCCGGAAACTACAAAAAATCTTCAGTCTAATGTTTCTACAGCTATTGTATTATTTCATATTTTTAAGGATTTTAAATGCAAACTTAATGACAGAATTGAAAAAAAATTTCTGATTACTAAGTTCGATAAATACTACTAAAAATAGAAAATGTAAATGAAAAATCTCAATTCGAAAATGATTGCATAGAATTTATTAGAATAACCCTGAAATATATTAATGAACGGTTCGAATTTTCTGAAAATAGTTGGTTATTTAAAGTCGCGAAATTATCATTAAATACAAATTTAAAGATTTACTAGCAGTTGTTGACGAGCTCAATTTAAAAATAATAATAAGTGATCAAAATATGGATATGCTATTTGAAGAAGTAAGCTTAATGGAAAAAAATATACATACATTCAGCCAAATAAGTACCCGGAAATTCTCATTTTTAATTTTCTCTCTGAGAATATTTAAAAAAAATTTTTTTCTCAGGTTGACACAACTGTCAGCCACCATTCTGTGAATTTTTATTGCTATGTGTGATTTAGTTTGCTTACGGCGTCATTAGGAACAAGTCAACCTTTTGTGTGCGTTGCGATTTTTACTATGGATAAAAATATCGATCAAAGAGTTTGTGTGAAATTTTGTGTTTCAAACGAAATTTCTTGTGTCAAAACATTGGAAATGTTGAAAAAAACATTTGGTGATTCAACCATGTCGAAAACTCAAGTTTACGATTGGTATAAATCGTTCAAAGAGGGGCGAGAAGAAGTGAACGATTTGCCACGTTCAGGACGGCCTTCGACCTCTTCAACTGAAGAAAACGTCGACAAAATAAAGGTAATGGTGCTCGAAAATCGTCATAATAGTTTGCGAGAGATAGCCAAAGAAATGAACATGTCTCATGAGACCGCTCGTCATATTTTGGTTGATGTTTTGGGTATGCGGAAAGTCGCAGCGCGATTGGTGCCAAAAGATCTGAATTTTCTTCAAAAAATGAATCGCAGTAAGGTGGCTGAAGACATGCTTGAACGCGTAAATTCAGATCCAACGTTCATCGAACGCATCATAACTGGTGACGAGACATGGGTTTACGAGTACGACATGCAAACAAGTCAACAATCATCGGAATGGCGCGCCAAAAATGAGCCGAAACCGAAAAAACCGCGCCAAAGCAAATCGAAAATCAAGGTGATGCTGACCGTTTTCTTCGATATTCGTGGTGTTGTTCATTCGGAATTCTTACCGGAGGGACAAACCGTCAATAAAGAATATTATCTTGGCGTTATGAAGCGTTTGAGAGAGAATGTTCGTCGCAAAAGACCAGATTTGTGGCGGAACAACAGTTGGATTTTGCACCACGATAATGCACCAGCGCACAAAGCGATCATTGTTAACGAGTTTTTGAACAAAAATTCAACAAATATCATCGAACAACCACCGTACTCTCCAGATATGGCACCATGTGACTTTTTCCTGTTTCCAAAACTCAAATTACCACTTCGTGGAACCCGTTTTGAGAGCATTGAAGACATCAAAACTAATTCGCAACGAGAATTGAAGGCCATCTCGGAATATAGCTTTAAAAAGTGTTTCGATGATTGGATTGTTCGTTGGAAGAAGTGTATTGCCTCAGAAGGGGCCTATTTTGAAGGGGATATAATAAATTTAGATGATTGATAAGTTGTTTGTGTTTTATTTCAAATTTCCGGGTACTTATTTGACTGAATGTATATTAAAGCTTGATTTGATGAGCTATCATACATCAACGAAAAATATATAAAAATATTTAATTATTTTCCGGATATTTATAAAGTGTGCCTCAACATATGCAATATTATTAAAATAATTGCTTATTAATTCAGTATCCCTGCTAGTATTTTGTGAATGTCCTCCCCCAGGCATTTCTAAAAGGTGGCAATCCTACGTAGTACTGAAGATAGTATTTATATTTTTCCGTGTGATAATCCCAAACACAAAGAACTATGTATATTTGCAAAAGTAGCGTTCGAATTAACGTACGGTTGGTGTATAGCGATATAATACAACAAACTTGTTGGATATATATATTTAAATACGAGTATCTTCGTATATACGTTATAAATAAATATATATACTCGCTAATATGTGTGTGCATTTAAAATATAAATTAAGTAAAATAAATTAAAATTATAAAATAAAGTAATGTGCGCGCGGTGCTATCTTATATACATATAAGAAAAGAAGAAGGTCTGTCTTATAATATATTTTTTATATAGACACCAGTGAAGATAGTCATACAAATACATATAACTACCATATATTAAAACTATATATGTCTACTCGTAAATAAATTTGGTATATATCATATTGAACTTTGTATATATGTTCGAAAATATATTGCGTATGTTAGATTATAAAAATAACTTATAATTTCACTTATTAATACAATAAACATAAATATATACTTTTTATGTATATGTATTTGTGTGTAAATAGAATTTTAAATGATATACCCTTTTTTTTATTATTGGTAGAGATAGAGAAACAAATTCATTTCGCAAAAATATTAGAATTTTATATAATTATATATATATAGAATATATGTGAATCGTATACATTTAGTAGTTAAGAAATATGAATAATATGTGTTACTAAATAATAATCAAAATTTCATCAGGTAAATTTCACATAAATTGAATAATGTTGAGTCAGTAATTTGTATTTTATTTTAAAGTTAATGTGAGACTAGTGTGAGGCATAGTATGTATATACTCGTATATATAATTGAATTGGACATACGAATACGTATAGCACCCGCATATTACAATTATTAGAAATATGAAAACATTTAATACTTTCGTTAATTACAGTACAATTGGTGAATTGTTATATACTATCATGTGGCGGAGTAATTTATCAACTGGGCTGTCTATACTCCACTTGGAATAATATGACTTGCTATATCAGATATACCAATATAAACCCTTTTTCATGAACTCAATTAAAAACGGTTAAAATCTATAGCACTCGTATACAGTATACCTGCTCACTGAAGTTGGATCACTTGGGAATATTTGTAAAAAAAATACTAGTAAAATTGATGTAATTTATTTTACGTCGTAAATATGCAAACGCAAATAAGAAATAACATTTCTTGACATGATTCGTTTTTCCAATTTTTGTATCAATTTTGTGTTCCTTAAAATTATTGTAATTATGGTGGAATAATTGAAAATAAAAGAATTTTATGTAATAGTACTTATACGTTGAAATGGGATGGTAAAGATATATTACCGAGCGTTAAATCAGCCACCTCAGCCCTTATAAAGACCAAGATATATGACCAAAGGGTTATTGCCAAGAAGCTAGATCTTGGTCGTGAGAGCGCTCGACGGAGAGCGAAGCAGATTTCGAAAAATCAAGATTTTATCTCAACAAAGCGAGCAAACTGCAAATCTAGTCGCAAAAACAGTGAAAGATCAGACCGCAAAAATATAAAAATTGCATTAGAGAACAGGTTTGTGCATCATTACGAAACATTACAACTGTGATGAGTATAAAAATATCACAGGCAACAGTTCGCTATAGAATTTTTTTTTTTAAGTCATATATTGCTCCAAGTGGAACTTTATGTCATCTATAATAAACCTTTCTTTACAGCCAAGCTGGTAAATAATATCTGCATGGGAGTATATAACAATCTACTAATTATACTGCAATTAACGAAATATAGGTGTTTTCAAAATTCTATTATTTTTAAATGGGTGCGATTAACCCATTGTGATGTGTTTGTTTGTTTATTTTTATTCCATAAACGAACAAATGGTCACGTAGCTGAAAAATTTCAGTATTAATATAAATACCGAAAAATTATCCTATGAAAAATAGCGGGAATTGAGCCCGCTATATATCATGATTAATAATATATATTTCGGCCATATACCGCTGCGCTACTGAGTGTGCTGCATAATTGCTGAAGGGAAATTCACTGAGAAAATGAAAAAAACATTGATTGTTATGGGTTCACCAGCATCAATACTTCAAACAAGATGACTGGAACTAGGAACTTTGTATGGCAATGTACATAAAACAAATGTTTGCTTGTATTTAAATGGTGCTCGTTGTCATACTTCAAAATTCGTAAATAAGTTTCTATATACCATCAACATTGACATTATCTTCCTTGGGCTCGCAATTCTCCATACCCTATACAGAATTGTAGGTCCGCACTAAAATTCAGCGGCGGATCGTGAAAATAAAATGACATTCACATGTAAAACTATATTTTTGCTAAAGTCACTACATAAATTGTAAAATATTAGCTGGGCGGTCAATGGAAAATTTTCTAATCAATTAAATATTGTTATTTACAAAAAAAAAATATTAATTTGTATCTGAAAACCTCTTAAAACACATCTGAATTACCAAATTACAAGCGTATTCAAGTGACCCAAGTACAGTGAGCAAGTACTGTATATGGATTGGCAGAGGTGGGCCCATAAGATGGTCGCCACGTTCTCCAAACTTAAATCTATTGGATTTCTATTTATGGGATTTCCTTAAAGAAAAAGTCTATGCAACTGTGATTAATTCACGTAAAGAGTTGATTCAACGTATTAAAGACTATTTCCAAGAATTTCGCCACAAGCCACAACAAGGAGCTCAATTTCAGCAATTACTTTAGGCTTTGTTTATGTAAAACTGTAGTGGTATGTGTTTGTTGGTTTACATGTGTGGTCGTTTGTGTGGGTGTGGTCGTTTGTGTGTGTGTGAAGATTTGTGTGAATGCGTAGGAACGTGTGGAACCCGTTATCTGTCACATCCTGATTTCAAGTTCTGGGTAAAGCAAAGAACAGATAAAATTTATCCATAGCGAAAATCTATTTTATGACTACATCATTGTAGTTAATTATGAATATCTCTGGAACCAGTTGAGACCTATCGTAATGTTATAGCTTAAACGAAAGCTTATGAATGTGGCAAGTTTTTAAACGTATACCGAAAAAAATTTGTCATCATGATTTTTCGACTTATGCTTGAACAAACTTTCAAAAAGAAAAATGGCGTTCAGCTAATTGTCAACATTCCTGTAAGTATCTCGATAACCACATGCCCGAATTGACTTATCTTAACATCAAATTAAAGATCTCGGTATGCTAATGCTAATAGTGTATCAAAAATTTAAAATCAGTTAATTACTTATTGAGATATTGATTCCAGTAGAGTACAAATCACGATCTGCTTAAAAATTTGATTATTTGCGTGTAACTTCGTATCGAAGTCGAATCGGCCAAAATGTTATATAATATTTTCGACGCAAAATGACCCAGACAATTTCGTATTTTCATATTGCCGTCGTAATTTGGGACAATCTGTATACTTTAGTAATATATGAATAGGTTTCAAACCTATTGTTTGCATTTAATGTTGAAAAGAATTCTTTATATCGCATCTTGTATGTTTTAGCAAATAAAAAAAAATATTCACCATACCACACTTGCCTTACACATCATAATTATATAGATAGACGGACGGCATGTAGTAATATATTTTTTATTAACAATAATAATTATTGTTATATCGTTCACAATCACAATTTATATAAAATATTTATACGTGCTATCAAACACATTTTCATTTCATCGGAATAAGAAAGTTATATATTATAAAAGAATATCTTAATATAAATTATAAAGTATATCTAACTACATATATATATATATATATATATGTGTGTAATAACCACACATGTATAAATTATACTCGTATATAAAAAATAAAATCAACAATTATGCCAAGAAACTCTGTTAAACTTTTTTTTTATATAATTATAATTTAAAAACTCTATCAACATATATATAGGAGAAACGTTGTATACGAATATCTTATATATAGCAGCAATAAACATATAAATATATATGAAATGCTAGTACCAGTGTGTTCATGCAATGCGTGTTAAAATCTATATAAGAGAAGTGAAGGAAAGACAAAAAAAAAATAAATAAATAAATTTAGAGGCTCGTCTCATGACGTATATATACAGTACACTCTTGCTAAATGCACATAGCACAAGAGTACGCATCATACAACAAGTCAAAGGTACACACACACACATAGAGAGAGAACAAAATAAAAAATTTAAATTTGCAAAATCTTATAAATAGATTTTATTAATATTATAATGCGATTATATTTATATAAATTTTTATTCGGTCTCATTTATACAAAATATACATATTAAAACCACAGCACACCACTCACTACTATACACACATCCACATTGAATTGAAATCGCATATTATACTTTTTTTTGCTTATAAAAAACATATGCACAATAATATAATGTTAATGAATATATGGGATATATGTTACATACACATATTTACAACATAGCGCCTATTTACATATATATCGTGTTATTTATAAATAATGTAGCTTACGATGTGTATATATAAATAAATAATTAACTTATATGTATACCGACGCGACTCTATAACTATACCTATATATATATGTACAGTGACTATAAAAAAAAACATATAACTAAAAATTTTCTTACAGAGTTGTTTAAAAAAAAAATAAAAAAAAAAACCAAACATTACATTGCAAATATTTTATATCTGTATTTTATCGTATTAACCAAAACATATTTATAACATTTTAATATAAATACATATACTATTTTACGCATACATTTAAAACTTAAAAAAAGCTATATAACAAGTGACATTGTAAACTCACACTTTAGTGTTTAGATATCAAATAAGAATTGAACATATATTGTGCTTGAAGAACAACATTTACTGTGTGTATTTTATTTAAAAACCAAAAAAAATTTTTTGAAAAATAAAATAAAAATATAAATATTATTAAAAAAAGTTGTAATTTTTTAAAAAAAGTAGTGGTAATTTAACTTAAAGATAAAATTTGAAATCACACAATTTTTGTTGATTGATAAAAAATAAAAAAATTATTAATATTCGTTTTCGTTTTTACATAATGTTTATTTTGAATACGTAAAAAAAAAACTAGTTAAAATAGTGTGAAGTGTTTTTTTTTTTATTATTAATTATTTATTTATATTATTACAATAAAACAATTATATATATTAAATAATACTATTATTTATTATTAATTGCCAAAAAGTTAAACTGAAATTAAATGAAAGAACACACATCGAATAAAATTATAAATTATCCATGCATAGACTCAAACCACAAGTGGTGAATTATTTATTTTTTTCATTTCATAAATGTTTAATGAGACACGCGAAAGATAAATAAATAAATAAATAAATAAATAAAATATAGATTGAATTTTAAAAATAAAAATAATAATTATATTATTTAATAGAAATATAGTGAAGTGTAAATTAACAAAAATAAAATGAGTGGAAAGGATAGATTTAGTAGTGGGACAGGCCCAATGGGTCGTCTAATGGACAAAATAAAACGAACTGTTTCAACAGAAGTGGTAAGTGAATAATATTTATTTATATTTTTATTAAATGTGATTGGGGTTTTTTTTTTTTTTTTTGCTTACAAAATAAACAACAACAAAGTTAAGATAAATCTTGGAATATTTTTTTTTAATTTGTTTCTACATAACCTTTATAAAATCCGGAAAAAAATATATTGTATATATAGGCACATTCTTTTATAAATCAATTGTCATTTAAAAGAAAAAAACAAAAAAAAAAAGATGATGCCAAGAAATTAATATAAATATACAGGGTGTGTACGAGCGGTGTGCATTCCGTCAAGGGGATGATGGGGGTACATAATTCTAAGTCGAAATAATAAGTAAATAACATTTTACGATTTGGTGCTCTGTTTTCGAGATATGGCTATAAGGATTTTTTTCGGCAGTCCATCATTACACAAGTACCAATAACTTCGAAAGTAAGGTAAATACAGAAAATTTATAGTAGACCGATTTTGTAGAGAATTAATTTCTGAATTAAAATGTGTTAAGAATTTTTTTTATAATTTACTTCAGTTTCAAATTAGTGAACAATATAATTGAAAAATAACTATGTTTTCTCAAAAATTTCGTACTACAATGAATTTTTTTTTAAAATCTAACGGCGCAACATCTTATTTTTATGTCAAAAAAGTAAAACTAATTTATTTAGTTACAATTTTGTAAAATATTTCATTTGGCTAACAGTTTAAAAGTTATAAATGTTTGAAAAAGTGGTGTTATTGCAGATATAAAAAAATAACAAACTAAAATTATAGCTATTAGGAACAAAAGAATAGTAGGCTTGTTTAAATTTCTTTTATTCATAAGCAAATACCGAATATTCTCATTTTGTTCCAAATAGCTATATTTTTAGTTTGTTATTTGTTTATTTTTACAATTACACCACTTTTTCAAACATTTATAACTTTTAAATTGGTAGTCATAGCTAAATGAAATATTTTACAAAATTGCGAAATAATTTAGTTTTAATTTTTTGACAAAAAAATAATATGTTGCGCCGATAGATTTTTTAGTTATTTTTCAATTATATTGTTCAGTAACTTGAAACTGAAGTAAGTTAGAAAAAAAGGTATAAAACATTTTAATTCAGAATTTAATTCTCTACAAATTCGGTCTACTATAAATTTTCTGTATTTTCCTTACATTCGAAATTATTGGCCCATTAATGATGAGACTACCGAGAGAAATTCTTATGGCCGCATCTCGAAAACAGAGCCCCAAATCGAAAAATGTAATTTAGTAATTTCGACCTAGAATTATGTCACCCATTAGCCCCTTCTAGGAATGCGCACCGCTCGTGCACATTCTGTATATTGTGAATAGGATACAATAATAAAATATCTCTATAGCATTATCATTTGAATGAAATAATAAATTTTAGAAAGACCTTAAAAATTGCATAAATGGTTACAATTTTATTTTTTGCTTTTAACAAAATTATTTGTAAGAAACCGGTTCAAATTAGAAGAAGTTTGCAAATTGAAAAAACCATTTATTATATGATAATTTATTTATTCATTTTATTTTTGCATAAAATTGAAATGCCAAACATCCATAATAATAGGAAATAATATAAAAGATTATATTTAACAATCAATGAATAATAATAGAGAGGAACCACAAAAAAACAAATGTATTTTTTAGTATTTTAAATTGGAAAATTTATTTTTATGCGCTAAAGGTAGAAAATAACTTAACTTATCCAAAAAAAAAATATCTAAATCAAATATCAAATGCGATGATAAATCAATATAAATGATAATGGTTGTGTGACTTCACATCCCAACCAAACTGCAACAGTTTTTTTTTCGTGTTTACCACAGATGAGTCAAAAATATATCATTTTCGTTATATATTTCACAACCATTACGCGCTTATGTGTTTTGTTGATTTTTTTTAATTATTATAAAACTCATGGACATTTAATAATTATTTATTAGTTTTTTATTGTATATAATGTAAAAGGTTTAAATAACACAGTATGTCGTTTAAATAACCGCTATCGGAATTTAAAAAATAGAACACGTAGCATTATGAATAGGATACATCTTTCCTCTTACAAAACGCACTCAACTTCAACGCGGTTAACATATTAAAAAGTTACACTGCATTTGAGTGTCACTGTAGTTTTGATGAATGTCTCTAATAAAATACAATGGAGCTAATATTAAATTTTGTTTTAAAATTGGAAAAACAAATGTGCAGAGATTTATAAATTGTTGAAAAAAGTTTATGGTGATAATTGTATGTCTCAACGGGCAAATGTATGACTGATTTTATCGTTTCAAAAATGGTTGGTGAGGATTTAAATGATAACCCAAGATCAGGAAGTACAGAACTTAAAAATCATGCTAAATTAATCCAAGAAATCATGGCTTTCGATGGAAATTTCACTATGAGAATGTTGGCTGATAAGTGCCAGTATAAAAACCCTATTTGTTCGAATAAAATTCAGGCTGAATACAACTGTTTTTATTGCAAGATAATGCTCCACATCACAAGACCAAAAAAGTGAATGAATTGTTAATGAAAAAACGGATTTTTCTCATCAGCCATCCTCCGTATTCAGTTGATCTATCACCATCAGACTATTTTGTGATCCCATAAAACTGAAAACTGCCATGAAATGAGCGTTTTATGATGTTCCAGTCATTTAAGCAACAGTGACACAAGTGACGAAGATCATTACTATAACGGGCATAAAACAATCTATGTGTGCATTAAGTTGATCGTACTAAAACGCACGTTTCAAAAATTATTATTTTGTATTTTCTATTTAGTTTAACCTGTGGTCATTTAAACGACACACTATACAACACTTGTAAATGATATTTTCTTAAAATCGATATTTGTCATATATATTTTTGTATTATGTAAGACGAATTTTATTGTTCCAATTTATTTTATATATAAATATGGAGAAAAACTCCAGCACATATTTTTGATGCTTATAAAGATAAATAATTGTAATCCACGAAATATTAACCGGTATCCGGCATTCTCTCTCTCTATATTATATGTGTAAAGTGAAATAATTTCACATATATTTTAACCCCTTGTCTTACGATTTAATTTCAAAGAAACATGCGTGTGGAGCCTATTTAATTTTAATGCAACTCTGTGCCGGTGTTATCACAACATAAAACTAAAATATTTTAATTTTAATGAATATATTAATAAAAATATAGATTTTATTTCATTTGTAGTAAAACATATTTGTAAAATAATGGCAAAAATGAACAAATTTGGCACAGAAAATGTTTGCGGGCGATACTCGTCATTTCCACTTATGGGGTTAATAGATGTGTATGCGCCAACAAAAAACTATTGGATACAAAAACTATGCATATTTTTCATGTAAACAAAACAAAACTGCGTATATATAGAATTGAACAAAAACATATCAACAAATATTTCCCGATTCGATCGATTTTTTTGAGATCGCGTCATATATATTTTTAAATGAATTTTCTCATTTAAGCAGATTTAAAGCGAAAGATTCAAAATAGATTATGATTTGTTGAAAAAATAGAAATCCATTAAAATTATTGTCACGTAATTAAAAAAAAGATAATAATTCATAAAAGTCTATTTTCCGAAAAATTGATTAAGTTGACATTCAATATTTGTTTTCATAATATAGTCTAGTTTCAACTATAGGCTACCAGAAAAAAACAGTATTATTGTAATCTGAAAAACGCCTCTGATAAAAACATCGATAATTTTGTAATGTTTTGCATTTTTAAATTATATTCGCTGCACAAATAAATTTCAGATGATTTCATATGAACAGCAGAAAAATGTCAGAAAGGAACCAATTAAAGCAATTGTTATTATTTATTTCATCGCCGAGTTATCGGATTTATCTTTCTATTAGAGCTATTAGTTATTTATAACAAATGGAAGTATGGTCATTGAATATATTTATTTTGCAATGTAAAATGAACTTTTATGAATTACATCTTGTTTTGAATTTTGGCATCATATATAATTATATTAGAATTATATTTTTGTAGACGGATTAGGCAGCAATTAATTAATATTCAATATTTCATATATGGAAGAAAATTTTATAAAATCGCTGTACCATCTTCGGAAAATATATAGACAATTTTCCAGTTTATGTCTGTGATAATTCCAAAATAGAAATTATTCTGATACACTAACAATTTTAAGAAATTTGAAAAAAAAAAAACCATTTCGGGATGCTGTCAATACATTTTCAATTTACTGCTGCATTATTTAGATGCCATATAATGACAAATTTTGTATTTGAAATTTACACATTCAAGTTTATAAATCATGTTGATTTGAATCCATTTACCGATATCCCGATATTTTATATGAATAATTAAATTTATAGTAAATGTTAGCGATCTCGAACATTCGTTCACACGATCAAAATTATACCATTTATTAATACAATTTGTAGCTGCATCAATGGACATAAAATAAAAATGTGGTATATAATTTAGTTTTTAATCGCATAATATATATTGTATCGGATACAGTAATGTATCGGTTACAATAATGTATCGCATTTTATTATTTCTTTTATTCTTTAATATTTTCTAGTTTTTATTTGTCCATATATAAATGAATGAATCTGTACTGCCCAGCCGAAGGTAAAAATAGAAATATTTTACTGCTACTATTTATATATTTGAGATCGATTGAACTTGTTAATACAATGTAATACATATACAATGATTAGAAATATTACAAGTATATAGAAAAATTATAATATAAAAATAAAATAATAAATGAGGTGGTTACTGGGTGGTTCGATGTTTATCTTGAAACAAATCTCTAATTTGTTTCAACGCAATATATTTATTTTTGTTGAACGATTTCCAATCTTTGTAACAGTTCTTACACATTTTATATAAACGCAGTAGCAAAATTGTCTATATATAACATCGTATCATATGTATCTGAAAAATGTGTCATGCGACTCGATGATCCTGATCTAAATACGGAAAGTAGCATACATATATTCCATATTTTTGCTGTACACAATATTTTATTACACTACTTTAAAAATGTTTAAACTCATGTGAAATGTATCCCTATTGAAACGCTATTCGCAACAATTTTTAAAATTAAAAAATTAACATTTTCGTGTACAACTTCACAACAACAATAATATGTCGTGTAATCATTTTTATTACCATATATATAAAAAAAAATAAATATAATTGTAGCCAACCTGTCTCCAATGTATCGCATACACATACACATAAACATATTGCACAATAGATTGTAATAAATTGTTATATATTTAATTTTAATGTAAATCAAATTTCTTATATGAATTTAATTTTGATGTTGTGTGATACACCTACATTTATTATTATTAGATTCATTCACTAATACTAGATAGAAATCTGCAATTATGATTATAGAGAAGTGTATTATTATACGATTATATAAAAATTCGCTTATACATAGCTATTCATATATTTTACAATTATAAAATACGATGACTAGGAAATTAACTTTAAAAATACATATATTTAGAGAGATGTTTTAAAATACATATAATTTTCTTTTTTATCAACTGACATAGAGACAAGGTCGGGCAAACTGCAATTAACCTAATTTTAAATAATATAATAAATTTTTGTGTGAATAATTTCAATTTTTAAATGTATAGGAACAATAGATATCCGTATTTGTATATACCAAATTGAATATATGTGCGCAATACATTGTTTACAAACAACATTTATTTATGCATACATATTCCTAACCTAGATATATTATTGTTTTGTAAGAGTTCAAAAGTACACATGTATTATCATGTATTGTATACAAAATTAATATATGATGACATTAAATATAACGAATGAATATCCATAAATTGGTGGACATAATCAATTTTGATAAATAAACAATAAGAAAATTTATTTTTAGAATAATTTTATATATTGTGTGGTTACATCGTCGTGTGCCTTAAATTTAGAGTTTCTATTTTTATAATCTAATAATTTGTTCGTTTACAATTCATTTTTTTATAATATATGAAAATAGTAGTTTATTCAAGAATATGTTTATTTATAGTACATATAAGTGTACAGGGTGTCACATTTCAAACATTATGACTGAATATGTTAAAGGCATAGGAGGTTAAGATTATCAAATACTGAATTTCGGAGAGAAGTTTACGGTGTACACATATATGAGTGACCTTGTATGACCTTGAAATTTGTTCACCGATAAATGGTTTTTTTTTTCTTTAAACTATAGATTATAGAATAGCTTGACATATGCGAATTTATGAACGATGTACATAAGGCATATTTTCAATTTCAAAGTTTTAAAAAATTATCTTTAAAATAATTAAGAATCTGTCAAATTTAAACCATATGTAATTCAAAATATCAATCGTGTACCAGTTCACCGCTATCGCAGGTATACAAAATGCGATAACGCCAGTTATATTCTTTTAACTAACTAACTCATTTTAAGATATACACAGCAGTGGCCAGTGACACGTGAAAAAATATTTTCATATTGCAATATGACTATATTTTTCTGTTAGCCGAATCGAAAGCAGACTATATTTATGAAAAAAAAATTGGAATGTTCACTTACTAAATTTCCCGGAAAATCGACTTTTAAGAATTAACATCATTTTGAATGATGCACCATAGTTTCGGGTTTCCAGTTTTGTAAAATATAATCAAATTTCAATCTTTCATAGAAATCTCTTCTTCTTTTAAAATCGATTCACACATTCAAAAGATATGGATCGATCCATCAATTTGATGTCATTGAAATTTTGTATCAAAGTAATGGTACTGTATAAATTTGTGTACCACCAATTTTTTTAAATTTTCTCTGGCCATCGATTGGAAAATCAGTTAAATCTTTTGAACGCGTGATTCGATATTAAAAATCTCTTCACAGAAAGATTGGAAAATGATTATAATTTGCAATGCTGTAAGAAAAAATGGAAATCCGTTAAAACCATGGCCCGTAATTCTAAAAGATGATAGATAATTCATAAAAGTCGATTTTCCGGAAAATTTAATTCGGTGAACCCCCAGATTTTTTTTCATAATTTAAATTAATTTCGCCCAGGTTATAACAAAAATATAGTGATATTGAAAACTGAATGCTATTTCACGGTGAAGACCGACTGCTACGCAGTCTAATAATGCTTAAAAATAGGACACCCTATATATATATGGGTATTTGTGTAACAATATACAAACAATTTAAATATTATACGTGAAGATAGCACAATTTTTGCGTAAAGTTATTATTTTTATATATACAATATATTGGACGGAAGTATTATTACGATTTATATTATAGGATTAATATATCATTGTTATATAATAAAAAAATATACTATATACCACACACACACTTACTCGTCGTATAAATATAAAAGTAAGGAGTATCTGAAAAATTCTCATCCTAACAATTAAAGATAATTTTTTTTGACGTGTAATATGTGTTTTCAATCAAATTTCCTAAGAGTTTGAATGCCATCATTAAATTTGTGATTTCGCACATTGTCTGTAAAACAGGAAATTCACATTCTATTTTTTCCATCCAATTGATCCAAAATGTTACAATAATATTCAGATTGTATTAATTTACCTATCTGATTATGATTTTTCAAATGAGTTTTTGCGGTCAACTGTTATAGCAAATGGGCCACCAATCTAGCACAACCCGTTTTGATGTTTAATTCTACATGCAAAATTTTTCCACTTCATATTTTTAAGATATATATCTATGCACTCGGCTATTTCATGGAATTGTTGAATTATTTGTGGTGTTATAGCATTTTTTGGATAACCTTCGTGTAATTTTTTTCTGCAAAAACGTTCAAGTCCACATTTAAAATCAAACCACCTCATTTGCTTCACATCATTGCGGAAAATTAAGGTGATTCGAATCTTTATACAGTTTTAAAAATTTTTGCTGAATTTCTGTTGTCATCCAAAATAAATAATTTAATTACTATATAAAATTTCCCGTTTAATGAAAAAACCAAGTCAATATTAACCAACTGCCTTCTACTGGAATAAATTAAACGATGGGAATAAAATTGCATATGTGTTTATATGATATTATACATAAAGGATAAAGGATGAAACTTTCCAATGAAATTATTGTTTCTGTAACAACATCTATATGTGTCAAGCCGAGAACTATTTTGACCGCCTACATTTAATTCATATTGTAATAAGTACATTTAATAGCCAAACAAAAATATGCAACAAAAGGCTTTTTTTTTATGTCAATTACTTTTTTTATTCGCATTTTTTCTTTTATTATTTTACAACAACTCCGTTTATATATTATAAATTTAAAATGAATTTATAATTTATTTAATAAAAACAAAGCAATAATTTTAATATTAATAAACAATAATGGTAATAAATATTTGTACATGATAACGAAAACATCACTTCAATGAAATTTAAGATAACGGGTCAAAAAAGGTTATATGCCACTTTTCAATCATATATGTGTTTAATTTTCAAACCCATCATGTTTGTGTACTGTTTAGAACAGTGTTGGTCCAAACAATATTGTATTTACAAATAAAAATTGAATGAAATGTGTACAAATAAACATTAAATTATATTTCATTTTTATATTGTATAATTATAATACAGCCGGAATTTTTTCTTATGGAAAAACGATACATTGTCGCAAATAATCCTTAGAAGTGTACCTTAACTACTAGTAGATGTGTGACCATCACGTCATACCGGCTGTCAAAAGGTTAATAAACATATAATTGTTATGTAATAATATTTTTAACTATATGCCGGGTCAATTCCTTATTTTATTTGAAATTCATTTTTATTCGTTAATACAAATGCCAATACATTCTCATGCCACATTAAATTGATTGAAGAATAGAACTTTTTATTGATATTTTTACATTTTCCAACCTGTATATTATTCTACATACAAAATTTTCTACATTTTCTGCACAAAAATTGAAATTCAAATTAAAATCTGGACTTTTTTATTTTAAATAAATTATTTATAATGCGATGCTTTTTATTGTTGTTTACATATTGTTGGAAGTGGCTAACAACACAGTTGAAAAATTCATTTATTATCTTTTCAACAATATTTTGAAATAAAAATTTTGACTAGTATTACATTTGTTTTCGGTCAACACTGTATTGTGTTATGTTATGATGAACAATCAACAAGAATTCATTCTAGATCGAGATGGATTTCTTATCAATTTTTATTTTATTATTATTTATGGTACTATATTTATTTTTTTTTACCCACCAAATAACAACATATATAGAAATATAAATATTTCATAAACTATATAATTATAGGATTCTAATGTAAATATTCCAAGAATTATATTAAAAACATATTTAGTTGTTTATTTATTATTAAGATTTACGGATGTATTTTGTATGTGTGTTATTCCATTATATTTGTTGGAAAAATATTTTTTGTTAAAGAAATAGATAGTTTTTTTTGCTCTCAATATTCTGTTAACATTTTTAAAAATTTAATTATTTTACTTAAAAAATTGTGTACAAGAAACATTCAAAAGTGCAATTGTATTTAATATTTTGTTAATCATAAATTATAGGACGATACACGCGATCCATTACATCGTGGTTATTCACGTGTTGAAACAGCCGAAGGTTCATTATCGAATTCATCAACATCTACCAGTTTAGACACAGTTATTATTGAAAAAGAATTGTCACCATTACGTCAACCAACAAAACAACGTTCATACAGTCCTATATTAGAAACAGAAGATGTTTCAACACAATTACGTAATATTAATAGTGATATTAGTGGACTTGGCGGAATCGGTGGCGATAGTAAAACATCAACATTAAATATTAACGATGCACATAAAGCATCAAAATCATCGTTAAAAACATCTAAAGTATCATTTGAAGAAAATCAATTTAGTAGTGACGAAGATAATTTTGAGGAAAAACGAGATCAATTTCAAAAGCGTAAAGCAACAAGTACAGCCGGATCAGATCATAAAGGAATTTTAAAGGTATGTGTAAACATAAATATATAATAAAATTTTAATAAATTTACTTTAACGGTTCCAATTATAAATTTATTATAAAATTATAGACAAAATTAATAGAGAATGATAACAATTTATTACTTAAATATTAAATTAATATTATTTTGTTTTAATACGAGATATATTTAAAATAATCGTTTGAAAAGAAAAAAAAAACCAATGTTAATTTTAATATAAAATGCAACACATTAATTGCAGTTGCATAACTACATTTAATCGCATTATATCATATTTTTCATACGGAAAGATCTAAATACTATACAGTGTGTCGTTTTAATTAACCGAAAATTGAATTTAAAAAATAAAAAAAGTAGTGCCTGATCATTAAAAAACACATCTTTTCTCTTCCAAATTCACCCGACTCAATATAAAATCGGTTGACAGGTTAAAAAGTTACACTCATTTCAGTGTCAGTAGTTTTGATGTTTGTGACGTAAAATTACAATGAAACAAAGAGCAAATATTAAATTTTGGAATTGCAAAAAAATGTACGGAATTTTTACAAATTGTTGTAAAAATTTTAAGGTGATGATTGTATGTCTGATCGAAAAGACGAGAACGTCCAGAATTTAAAAATCGTTTTGAATTAGTCAAAAAATCCTGTGAAATCATTACTTTTGATTCAGATTTCACTGTGAGAATTTTGACTGATGAATTAAAGTACAATAGTAAAGACACTATTTGTTCGAGTCAGCTGTTTTTATTGTACAATAATGCACCACCTCACAAGGCCAAAAAAGTGAATGACTTTCTGATGAAAAAACGAATTTCTTTCATTAGTCACCCTTCGTAGTCGCTCTATCAGCGTAGTCGCACGCTGTTTCGAAAAACTGAAAACTGCCATGAAAGGAGCGTTTTGATGCCAGTCATCCAAGCAGTCATGGGAGACACGGGTGATTCTTTTTTGAACTTAAAATTGCGGTTAATTAAACAACACACTGTGTGTGGACTTACACTATTTCTACCCGAATTGGTATATACGAGGGCTGTTCGATATATTTCCTGTATTCATATTAAAAAACAGTTTTTTTGGAAAAATGTTTCTTTTTTTTCCATCATACTCCCGCCCATAACTCAATACACTTCATCAAACGTTTTTCAATTTTTTTTTATTCCGTCTGTATAGTCTGTATTCTTTGCTAAATGTGGTCATAAGCATTCTTGATGATTCTTCCATTTTTGCCTATCCATTGTTTCGATTGTTTTTTTTTTCTGATATGTAGTGTTGGATCTATGTCTCATCAATTGTATCGCCGTAAAAACTCTTTTGGATTACACTGATATATAGCCAAAAGCTCCTGACAACATGTCCAACGAATTATCTTTTGTGTGGTAATGTTAATAAACGAGCGGCACTCATCGTGCATACCGCTTTTTCATATTCAATTCCTCATGTAATAGCCTATACTATGAATTGCACCACACGAACTTGTAATTTATCCATTTTCTGAAAAATATAAAAATGAACTTATTAAATTACTTGTAAATAACCAAAACTACTTTATAATCGATTAGTTTGAAAATTTGCATCATGACTTTTAAAAGAATGTTGTGTCCACAATGGCAACGGTAAAAAATTTAAATAATAGTAACTAGATGTAGTTACAGGAAATAATATCGAACAACCCTCTCGTACATATATTTATAAAATGTATATTCTTTAAAATAAATAAAATCACTATAACACAATTTTTCATATAATCTAGGATTTAAGACATATATTAGCAACAGACGATCGTAAAGCATTTCAATCAAAAAAACACGTATCACTTGATATAAAAAATTCAAAAGTATTAGAGAAAATATTAAATGGTAGCTCATCGGATGAAGACTTTGAATCAAATCGTGAACATTTTCAATCAAGAAAACATAAAAGTTTAGATGCAAAAGTTAAATTTAATGTAGACAAAGATAAAGAAAAATCAACGTCAAGTAGTGAAGACGATTATAGTAATATTGAAGGAAAACGTTTATTATATAAACATGTCGTTGATTTCTCGAAACCGGTAATTATTGATTTTAAGGAATTAGATGTAAGCGATGATGAAGATTTTATAACAGCACGTAAAAATTTTCAACAGCAACGTCAAATAAGTACCGATTCACGTAAAAGGTTTGTATATACAGAATATAATTGAACGTTTTTTTTTTAAATACAGTAAAAATTCACGATTCACGTACATTTTGTGGATCGATTATGTTGCATTAATTGAATAAATGATGCATGAATCGAATTTTCATGTTCTCCACGCTATATATTTCAAGAACCAGAATATCTATAGAATAATGTAATAAATGTTAAATGAAAGCTTGCAGCACTTAATCCCATTTAAATTAATTGTTATATTTGATATGATTGAAGTTCTGGAATTACAACAAATGATGTCAGTTTGTCAGTCCATTGAATTGAAAATTTTTATAAAATTATCAAAATATGATATTATTGGAATTTTTTGTGAGCTCAGTTATTGATAAATTTAGCAGATATGTTCAAAATAAAACTACGTGTTCATTTTTATACAATTTCTGGAACAACCCTACTAACAATTTGTGCGTACTTTGAAAAATGAGGAAAATTTCCATGGAAAAAATTCACATATTTTCCATTGAAAAGATATATTGGAATTTGTCCAAAGAATGTGCATAGATTTTCCACTTAATATAGTAGAATTTTATTTAGATCAATTGAAATATTTGGATTGTCAGGGTAATATTTCTAACATATAACCGCACGGTATTGTATTCATAATTTATTTCACCAATTATCCAAGACAGTGGTTCAAATTTTGTATATTTCGCTTATCTAATCCTCACTCTTTTTAATTTATTTTCATAAGTTTTAAAATAAACAGCAACTCAGATCGTTATATTTCCGAGGAATTTTGTAAGACTTTTCATGGATTTTATCCGCGGTTTTTTTTTTTTTCTTGTTCATTACAATAAAAATTGCACAATCGATGAATTTCATCGTCATAAGAAAATTTATTCTGCTAATACGGACAATTCATTGGTATTACTTGCTAAAAATACATGTACAATCCAAAAATATTTCTGTGAAAAACTGTGGATGTGTTCACTATGGAATAATAGCAACGAGAATTACTTCTAAGGAGAATCCATAGAAATTATCATCGGAAACAATACGGATAATCCAAGGAAATTTTTTATAAAAATCCATGGACAGTGTTACACTCATCATATAAAATTCCAGTGGACATCCGTAAGAAATCGATAGATGTTTCCTAGGATTGAAACTATGGACTACTACATATAATGCTGAAATTTTGTGGACAAACTACGGACAGTGTTACTAGGGAATGCCCAGATAATATGCTTCAAGAATTTCTGGAAATTTTCCAAACATACAAATTATATGTTAATGGGATTAAGATTCAAGCCTTTCATTTAGCATTTTTTACACATTAATTTCTATAGTGAGCATCAATTTTAACATTATAGCAAATATATGGTGCATTAATCGTATAGAGATGGAATGAAAAATTGATGCCTGAATAGTAGTGTACATTAGTCGAATTGTGCTTGGATTTTTACTGTATATTTTAAGTAGCAATATAATAACCATTTGTATTTTTATTATTATTATTTTATAGTCATCGGTTTTTTGAAATGGATGATATGGGCAGTAAGAAAAGTGAAAATATAAGAACAGCGGTACCATTTGTTAGACAAATTACAGAAGATGGTAAACCAAAATTAGAGGTGTACAGACCAACAACAAATCCAATTTATATTTATACTCAGGTAAATATTTTTCTATACAAATATATATTCTTCTGCGTCTATGTCTGGTTACATTTTAATAATTACATTTGTAATATAATACATATACGAAGTAAGTAAGTAAGTAAGTATTGTATAAATGTGCCAGACTAATAACAAAAGGAAAAAAAAATAATTATTGTTAAAAAAAAAATAGAAACATCACAACACAAATGTTATACAAAACAATAAATTATATTTGTTTATTATATGTACATTGTGTCTACAAATATGAATCGTAAAATATCATGTGATATATATATATTTTCAAAGGAATTTCAATTATTACTTTAAATTTTAAAATAACAATATATTTTGATTTTTTTTTTCAATATCAATATAATATTATGGAAAATTTATAAGTTGATAATTTATTCTTATTCACTGCTCTGTGATTGAGTTTTATGTTACAAAAAAAAAGTATATTTCGTAACAAAATTTGTATTACATTAATACTTATTAAAAAAAAAAGAATAATAATAATTTTTTCCAATATATATTAATATGAAAAATAAGAAAATATTTACAATACAATATAAATCAAGGCGTTCTATTTACAAAAAAAAAATAATTAAAAACTAAAATAATAATAATAAAAAGTTACTATCAAATTAATTAAAAAATATAAAATATATGTGTTATGCTAATTTAAATAGTTTAGTGAACATTTACTAATATTCGTAGTAGCAAAATATTATAATTTTCGTGAAATAGCGCATATTTCTGAATTTAAATAATATTTATTTGGGTATATGCAAAAGTATGTTCCGTTTTTCTAATACATAACGTAAGTCTTTTGATAGTATTTATATAGAATCTGATAATACAACCTCTTGAAAAACTCTCTTTATAAACTTAAAAAAAACGTAGTACATATAACATTGGATTGCAGTGTAAGCAAAATATTTTATATTCGCATGAAAATGGAAAGTTTTACGCAATCTTAAAAAAATAAGAGTGCGATTGTGTCCTTATTTTAACATTCCAAAAGATGACACTGTGTCAAAACAATAAGAAAAGTATTAAATATGCTTTTTCGAAAAAATTATATTCATCCTTTTATGAAACATTAAAAATGATAATTTCGTTGATAAAAACTGTAGTTTTAAAAGAATATATTTACAACTTTTATTTAACTCATATGTAATATCATTTGAAATAGTTATTTATTAGTTAGTTACCGATTAGTAAAACATTAAAATTTCTTTTTCAAAGTAATATTATATATTTTTTCTGTAAAAGTTATAGTCAGTAATTGAAAAGGAATAATATAACCCTTTTTGGTTTATTTAATTTTACCTCTTTCAAAGGGATGAATTTGATTATTTCCTAAAACATTACAGTATTCAAAGAATCGAAATTATTCTCCTCCAAGGGATCAATTCAGAACTAATAAAGGCGTATTTTATATCACATCATAAAGAATTGTTGCTAAGCTGCTATCAAATCATCAACATATTTCAAGCACATGCACATTTTATCATATTTTCTATAATAGAGTATTACTAAGAATACAACGAATCAATTGCCTATTACCAGCAGATCTGTTCTACATTTTTAAATCCATTTAATAATAATTTAAAAGTATGGTTTCAGTCCATGGTGTGATTAATTTCTTTTCGCACTTGTTTTTTGGATATTGTAAATAAAAAAATAAAACCTAATGAATTTGATCCTTTCATTTTTTCGATTTCTAAGAGTGTACCAAATAAACGACATTTGAGCGTGAAACATTATTATTTTGTTTTCATTGTTAAAAAAAAATCCGCTGTTGAAATTGTGATTGGAGATGAAAAACAAATTTACTACGAATCGTAAGTTTAAAAAAGCTTGGGTACAGCCTGCTGAAGCTGGTTCCATTACAGCCAATGTTAATAAGATTATGCTCTGTATTTGGTGGAATCACGAAAAGATGTTGTGTACTATGAATTGCCGAAAGCCTCTGAAACTATCACTGGTGATGTCTACCGACGACAACTATAATGCGTTTGAAGCAAACAGTGATGGAAAAACGACCAGAATGCGTGAAAAGATAAAACAAAAATAATTTTTCTAAATGAAAATGCCAAACCATATACTGCAAACGTCGTTAAAACATACTTGGAAGGGCAACACTGTCAATTTCTATCGCACCCGCTGTATTCACCAGACATTTCGATTACTATTTATTCCAGTTAATGCAGTTAAAACGAACGATTCACATCTTATAAAAGTATAAAACATTGACGAATGGTTCGTTTTAAAAGTTTAACGACTTCTTGAGACAATGATTCCGTAAATTGCTTGAAATATGCGCGAAGGTTGTGGAGCACACTTAGAATAATGTACAACTCTATACTTGCTAAATAAACATATAATATTAATCAAAAGTAAAAAAATTAAAATTTCATGAAAACAGAACTATGTTGCCAACCCAAATGTATATTATCATATGTTTATTAGGAAAAATCTGTACAGAACCAGTTTGTTTATACTCATATCTCATATATTATTTTGATTTCTTTTTTGCCTTAATTAAATAATAAATTATAAAATATTATGTTACATAGAAAAACATCTTATAATATAATTAATTTAATAATAACATAATTATTATAAATAAATATTGTTGTGATTGTTAAATATTCGTACAGTGTAAAGTTTTTTTTTTTTAAAAAGACAGAAATTTCATTTGTCACTCACATCCAGTACAATATAAGTATTTTACGTAGATATATATTAAAAAAGCATCTTACGCACATAAAATGTAAATTTCAATACAATATTTATGTTTTTTAATTAGTATATTATCGTTAAAATGATTTTCATTAAATTATTAAAATAATAAATCAATAACAATATATTCTTATCATGTGATATGCAAATGCAATTGCATCAAACAGCACAATATACAATAATAATATCATGCATAAATATACGTATATATTTTTACTACCCCCCATTCATTTTGTTAACAGACCATTTAATAATTATTTAAAATTTAATAATAAATATTTTTCATATGACCTCTTTCCATTATCGTATAAATATCAAATGATAATTTACACATATACAAAGGAAAATAATATTATTTATATAACATTTACTGCATAAGGAAATGTAATAACATATAAAATACCGAGTGACTCAGAACACTGGCGTAAGATCTATTTTAAAACCAATGGTCTCTACACTCTAACGATATTAGCTATACTTCTACGGCATTGACCGCGTAAATTGGCTATTTATACCAAAATTGGAACTTCTAATCTTAATTACGAACCGTTTAAACAAACTTTCATTTTTACATACAATTGCATTTTACTGAATAATTAAAATTACCAACATTTCATAGGATATATTTTCAAAATCGATTCGACGCGTTCAAAAAAATATCGATGTCATTGGTATATTGACCGTAAATCGGGTTATCTATACCGGAAGACCACAAGTTTTAAATGAATCGTTGTATTTTTTAAAACCGAATTTAATATTATCGCCAACAAAAGAAACACAAACTTTATCTGAAACAATTCTTTTGAATAATATGTGTTCTCTGCTGTAATTGAACTTGGAATGATTTTATAATTAAGTTTGATGTGAAACACATGCATAATACCATCAAAGACCAAAATAATAAATTTTATTATTAATTATGTATTTTGTGAAGTTATTTCAAGTGGGTGCATAGTGTGTGTGTGTGTGTCAGGGGTAGCTTGTGAAAATAAATTGGAGTTCACATGTAAAAATATATTTTTCCCAAAGTCACTACTAATATATATTTATAAATTGTAAAATATTAGTCCGGAGGAACATTTTTCGGCAAATGGTTTTTGCCATATTTTTAATGGATTTCCAATTTTTATTGCAAAATTACAAAATGTAATCAATTTCTAATGTTTTATAGAAGAAATTTAAATAAAATTGCTTCACACGATCAGAAAATCGTGTCAATTTTCCATTCGATTTAACAGGAAATTAAAACAAAACCATAGATTTTAGTATTGTACATCAAATATACAAAACTTCAATAACATCAAATGGAAAATGGACAATATTTTCTGAACGTGTGATTTAAAAATTTCTTCTATAAAAATAGAAAATTGATTGTTTTTTTAATGGAGCAATAAAAATAGGCAATTCGTTAAAAATATATGGCTCGTAATTACAAAATTTTATAATTCGTGAAAACCGATTTTCCGAAAATATTTCCATTGGCCAATATACTTTACAAATTATTAAGTATTAGTAGTGACTTAACCTATATATTTGTTTATACAAATATTTCTCATGAGCCACCATTTGTGCATCTAAAATTAAAAGATATCCGTTTTTTTATGCCTTACAAACAAACAAATAGTTACTGAGATTATATAGCAGAAAAAGTTCAGTATGAAAATACCGGAAATCTGTGTCATACAAATTTTGGAAATTAAAAACCTTTTGTTTATACATTTCGATCGTTTTAGCTAATAATAACTATACTGCGCACCCGCCCGTCGCTATATTATACACATTTCATATTTCCCAATGTTTTAATTCATTAATTTTTCAATTAGCATTACTTTTAAGGTAGAGATTCCAAGAATAGTAGTTTCATATCAATTTTTATTTCCTTTTTTTTATTCACCGTATGTAATTCAATTCAGCATAATAAAAAGTGCAATGTTCGATATTTAAAATGTTTGACTTCCGGTATGCGGATGATAAATTTCCGGAGTGAAAAATATAAATTTGATAAATACTTATTACAAAGGTAGTATCCGAAATGATTTGGTTCACCCTTTACGCTCTAGAATCGATTCACATATTTTAAAGATCTTTATCTTATATGATATAATTGTATATTATCGTATATTAAAATTATACAATTTTTCTTATACTAATAATAAATATATAGCATAAAAACTAAAAGGATAAAATAATTAATTTGTTGTTTGTAACGCAAATATAAACCAATTTCGCATGTATGGTATAAAAACCATATAAATATACGTTCGTAAACTCTCAATTATTATATGAAAATATTTTTTAATTCTCAATGCAAATATGTATCATACGTTACAGTGATAATATACGCTGTAAATTAAAATAAATTTAATTAAAATAATTTAGAAAAAAATTATGTTAACAACAAATAAAATGAAATGAGAAATAAGATTAAGTATAATATCATTCATATATATATACCGCCATAAGTATATTATATTTATAATAATTAATAATTAAAAAAATTAAAAAGTGATTTAAACTGGATCATATGTTCACTATATACCCTTTATATAATTCCTATTCCTACGTCAACGTAGATCTTCCTTCTATCCATATCTATATGCAAATATATATATAAAGTAAAATAGCATAAACAATATAAATATAAAACATACATTTATAATATAATAATGATTAATATTTTTATAAACGATTATCAATGTGAGAGGTTATATTTGAATGTGAACTTCATATAAAAAATAATATTATTATATTAAAATGTATAGGATGATACAATTGATGGTGATGATGCTCGGCAGTATTGTTTTTCTTATATGAAGGAAAAATATATAGTTTTATTTATATAAAAGATCCTTTGTGGAAAAATTTCACAAAACCAGTATTTATGTATCGCCCGCTATAACGCTACGAATATTACAGTTTTGTGTATACATAACGTTATAACATTTACTCATTTCCATTCATTTGCGTATGACCCGCAATTGAATATAAGTTTAACTGGCGGTATGTTAAATTGTACAGCCAGATAACTTGATCGGCAACCGAATAGTTATTTGACGTACTGTTAACACAATTCCAATTGCATTTTTAACCTATTGTTAAGTGTGGAATTTAATAAAAAAAAAATCACACCCAGTGCGGAATTGAAATCACAAAAGAAGACGTGGTATATATGTTACACGTTGAACGCACGGTAAATGGTCGTTATATTAAATTTTACGAAAAACAAACAAGTTTATTTTATAAAAAATTAACAATTTATTGTTTAACCAGTTAACTGTTTTTCACGAGTATATTCGTCATGAAAAAGGTGCAAAATTTTGCGTAAGGACGAGTATATTCGCTATGAGTAATAAGTATTGACAATTTGCAAGACGCAATTTTGATACACATTTTCCAAAGAAGTCGAAACAGTGTATTGGCCATGAGTAATAAGTATTGACAATTTGCAAGACGCAATTTTAATTCGCATTTTCCAAAGCGATCGACGCAGTTAACTGGTTAAATCTAAAACAATTAACAAAAAAATTCATTAAAAATGCAACGATAATTAACGAAATATACAAAATAAAATAACTAAAATGAACGCGAAATGTCAATCTACCATATATGTATGGTGTCGTTCATTTACATTGTAAGGGTTCCCGATATAAAGCTGCGGCATGGTAGGGATCGGTAATTACTTCTGGTAAGTTCTATCTTTAATAGAAAGAAAACATATTTTCAAATAATATTCATTCAATATATATTACATTTTATTGAAATTTCGAGTTTTTGTAATTTTTAAATTCGCGTTCGTGTATACATGTCAACCGCACCGCAATAGAGATTTGGATTGACGTGTATACACGACGAACACAGTTAAGAGATTAAAAAATTAAGATCCAATCATAAATTTGAAAATTAAAATTAAGTTTTTTATTATAATTAATCGGAAAAATCTATATAGCTTCAACATTAAGTCAATTTCCATATCAAAATATATATGGATATATTTTCAATTACACAAAAGAATATACAATTAGTAAATAGTTTCAAAAAACGTATAGCAGCCACCAAATTCGATAAATTATATATAAAACTATATGATGCCTCACGTTATATGATTAATTTTTGTAGTATTTTTATTCCTCTGATGGCTCGCTATCTATCTATAATAAAAAATTTGTTTACACAGATATTATTAATATTATACAATTAACGTAATTGTTTGAAACAGGATAAGTTAGTTTTAAATGTTATGTTATTTATATGAAGTAATTTACGCAGTAATAGGTGTACGTACTTATATATACTTAAACAATCTGAATAATTATCGGTTAATGTAAATTTAGAGATAGTATAAACCTTATTATGCACAGGAGAAAATGGTACAAAAATTTGAAAAACATATACACTTCAAATTGTATCATCCTATTTATAATTACATATATTCTATGCATGAATACTCTCGTATAATAAATATTATATATATATGGATTTTCTTTTCAACATATAATATATAACTTATATTATTCAGAAATATAAAATAAGTGATAATATTAAATACAATTTCAGTCATTGAAACATACTCAGTCGTGTATTAAATATATTTTAATTTCGTTAATTTCGTATATTATTGCTATTAATAAATAAATATTAAGTAAAATTTCAATTAAATTAATATTAAAATTTGTGTTAATAAAAATCGTATTGTTCATTCGTTTTCAATATAAATATTATAATTTAATTGTGTATAAAATAAAAGTATTTATATAAATTTTATCTGTATATTAAAAAAAAAATTGTGCATAAAATAAATTAATTGAAAATTTGATAAAATTTAGAAACTATAAAATAAAAACATAATTAAAAACCAATTGTTGTGTTAACATAAAATTTTTTATAGTAGTATTTCATATTTAAATTTTAAATATATACAAATTTATTCTGTCCTCCTATATAAGTTATAAAAGGAAGTTAATATTTATATGTTTGCTAATGAATGATAATACCACCAAATACGAGTGTATACAATAAACAAGACCAAAATATATATTATTCAACAACTTTTCTATATATATTAAAAATTTTTAAATTTTATTCACACACAAAATTAAATTGAAAGCCATAACCTTTCTCAACAATCTGGCAAATAATTTTTGTTGTTGTTAATTTATTTTGATAATTATTTTTTAAAAAAATAATACATAAACTATAATAATTTATAGTTTTTATTATATTATGTATTTATTGTGAATAAAAAAATGTAAATATTTAATAATTTTTTTTTAAATAAGATGTTTTTTATTATCACAGGAAAAAATTGAAATGAAAACAAATAGTGTGTATCATTAAAATGAATAATTAATAAATTAACAATTAACAAGCCTATACAAGTGACAGTATATTTACACGCATTTTATGATATGTGATTGTGCGTATATAATAATGTAATGTAAGCCAGTGGTGAAGCCAAGAGAAATGATCTTCAGTTTTTAATGTTTACTATCTTTTTCTTAATTTGTCGGAAAATCGACATTTACGAATTATCATCTTTTTGCATTATGGGCCATATTTCTAACAGGTTTCCAGTTTTGTATACACAATTTTAAATTATAATCAATTTCCGCAATTTTTCATAGAAGAGATTTTTAAAATCGATTCACGCATTCAAAAGATATGACCGATTTTCCAATCGATGGCAAAGAAAATTTTAAGAAATTTGTGGTACTGTATAAAATGAATACCCAAAATGGTACAAAAACTGTATACAGTACCATTATTTCATACAAAATTTCACTGACATCAAATGGAAAATCGGTCATATCTTTTGAAAGAGTATATCTATTTATTAAAATCTCTTCTATCAAAGATTGGAAATCGACTATAATTTAGAATTCTGTATACAAAACTTAAAAACCAATTAAAACTATGGCCTGTAATTCAAAAAGATGATAATACTGATAAAAACCAAAATTCCAAATTTTATTTTCATAACGTAACCCCCTACTTTCAACTCGATTACCAAAAAAATATAATGATATTGTAATTTGAATAAATTTTTTCACGTTTCGTCCTTGGAATGTAACATACATTTGTATAATAAACAAAAACACAAAAATACAATCAATTTTATTTCATTGGCTTCATCTCTAAATTTCTCATATAAATTATATTTAAATAAAACAAACTCAACAACTACAATAGTTTTTTTCCTTTATCTATTGCAATATTATTATTGTATAGATATAAATTATTTAATATATTTTAGAGAATTGTACAAATTTTGTAACTATTGATAATTTTCGTATATATGGTATTTATAGTTTGTTTAAATTAATCATCTCGGAAAAGGTTATAGCCCAAAAGTTAATAATCAAAAAGGTGATAGTAGCGAAAATTATAATTGTATTTAACAACGAAGTCGATAAGCAAAAATTTTATTAATACCGAAGGCTAATAATCAAGAATGGCTATAATAACTTGCGGACCAATAAATAAAAATAATTTAAGGTTCATGTATTTGCTATAAAGGTATGCTATAGAACTAGTTATAGCCGTGTTTTTGATTATAACCTTCTAATAAATATCATATATTATTTTCTATATATAGCTGTTCCATTGTGAACGCAAATAAAGTGAATCTAATATTTTGTTTGTTTATTTGCTAAATTCAGGTGTATCCAAATCAGTTTCTGTATTAATAACATTCTTGCTTATCAACTGCGGGTTATTAAATTCAATAATTTTCGCGATTATCGCCTTGTTGATTATTAACGCCTTGATTATATTAGCTCACTTCTTCACTACCATCCACATTTATATACAATATGTATATTCAATTAAAAATATATCATATGGGGTATATAGCGTGAACATTTGTAATAACTCATTTCAGAGTTCAAATATCAATGTAGATAATAATAATTTTGAAAAATAGCACATTAAATAAAATATAGAACTTTTCAACTATAATATTTATAAATAAAATATTTATTCTATTTATAAAATAATAAATATATATTAATATATTGAATTTGAATACATAATAATAATTTAGTATAGGAAACAAATATATTATAATATATTATGGCAAATTTTATATCTTGTATACAATTGCATTTTTAATTATAATATCGCATTACAATAGTTATTATTTTTAATATATATCATATTGATGAATTGTTTATTTATAGTTTCTCACATTTTCACAATTAAAAAATATATGTTTATTGTTTTCCTATAAGAAAAAAATACTGAATTAATTAGAATCCTTCTATATGTAAATTCCGAACCATACATGTGTGTTAGTTTTCACTTTAAAAATTTAAAAACCGTTTTGAAAACGTTTGTAAATGGTGCCCCAACTCCAATTTTATTTTTTACACCCTCCACTCAATAGTCTTACATGTGTAAGTGAGATATTGTTCATACATTCATGTTCGGGAACCAGACGAGATAAAAACCTAAAACCTAACAGTGACCGAAACCTTTAGTTCATATTATAATATAGAATATTTTTGTAATCTAGATATTATTAGAAGTTCTGAAATTTTAATTTTAATAATATAGTAATATATTTCTTGCATCATGTTTAACAACATTTGTATGTATAGCTAGAGAATGGGATTATTTAAACAATTACTTTTTTTTTTTTTTCTCATACCATATATTGCTTCAAGTGGAGCTTTATGTCATCTAATAAACTTTTCATTACAGCCAAGTTGGTAAATTACTCCGCATGGGATTATATAACAATTTACCAATTGTACAGTAATTAACGAAAGATAGATATTTTCAAAATTCTATTATTTTTATATGAGTGATTAGTCCATAGTGATGTGTGTGTATGCAGACATTATTAATCTTTGAATAGCGTCCAACATCATATTTTCAAAGATATCCGTTTTTCTTTTTATTCCATAAACGAACAAATGGTCAGCCAGCAGAAAAATTTTAGTATTAAAATAATTACCGGAAAATTTCCTATGAAAAATAGGAGAATTGAACCCGCTATATTTCATGATTAATAATATATATTTCGGCGCTATGCAACTGCGCTACTCAGTGATACTGAGTTATGGGTACTTATAATCCCAATACTTCACAAATATCCGGATTAGCAAAACATTCTATATCAGAATGTGAACTATAGAGGATTCAAACTTTCAGGCACTATTAGATTCACGTTTCTATTTCGTCTGGTTACTGAAATAATATATGAAAAAATTTAAACTTACACAATTAAGACTACGGTAATGACGGGTGAACTATAAAATTCGCATTGCCTTAGAAGTGTTAATGATATTCCATAGATGTTCATATATTCTCAATTCATTTCGGAATATTCCGTATAAATGGTTAATTTCGAATAGAAATAATAGAAAACCGTACATTCTAAAATCCATTACGAAAATGGTTAATATAAAACACGACACCATTCCGAATGTGGTGAATTAAATACTATATTATATTAAAAATATGTGTTAAAAAAGTGATAAATTAAAAAATAATTAATAATATTGTTCTTTTCAAATTACAAATGAAATATAAATTAAATAATAATAAAAAATAAATGGTTCACATACATAATTTTCAAGTGCAAACGTTCAATTTACTTTGTTGTCGATTTTCAATCATTTTTTTAATCAAAATATCGTAATATTTAATAGCATAAAAATATTATACAAATCGATCATTTAATAATTAAAATCAAACTTATAAAAATATTGTAACATTGAAAAACATATTGTGGAAAAAACAATGTGTTGTTTCACTAACTTTATTTATTCCATACTCAACGAATGATAATACTCACAAAAAATTTAGGGAAAATATAAAAATAATAAATTACCCAACCAATTGGATTTGAAAATTAATTTCATATAATACATTTGAATTTATTATTATTATTTATTAATATAATTTCTATGGTAAATATAACAATTCGAATGGTTTTGCCCAGTCTGAATTTTCCAAATACAAATGCTGTTGTCAATAGTTTCGTATACAAATTGTTCCGTACAGAATTATGGGAATAAACGCCATCGTATTATTTATGGTTTATTGATGTATATTATAAACCGCAATTCACAGTATCGCAATTAATATATTTAATATTTAAACAATATTTTTGTATAGGTTAATATTACTTGTTAAAGATTTATTCGAATATATTATTATATCTATGATTATTATAACCATAAATTTAAGAAGAACGGACTATATTATTTTAAATACCGGAAAAATTAGGTCACACATATAAAAAAATAAAAAATAAAATAAATAAATAAACAATATTTTGATAAAAATTATAATAACAACTCCAACCAAATCAATAAAAAAATTCATATATAAATAAATTTATATGTAAAAACAAAATATTGTATTCAATTAATTAAAAGATAAAAATTTCCATTCATTCATTTTCTTCAATTGTTTCTCATTTGTTTCCTTATTTTTTTTAATATACACAATATCAAAGAAATAAATGTGTACTAAATTGAACAATATATTAAATAGAAGATTCATGTAGAAAAAAAAGCCTATGCATAATAACATTTTTGTGTTGATAACACAAAATAATAAATAAATAAATAAATACAGTACATTGACATTTTAAAAATCAAAATAACATTTGCAATATTGTACAATATTTAATAAAAAAAAATTAATTAATTTATTACAAGAGACACAAATGAATAATAACACAATTATTTAATAATATACGCGTAAAGTGATTCAGCCATAGAGGTTACAGCTAATGTCATTCAATCCGGCGATGATGATATTAAAAATATAAATGAGGCAAACGCATTTTTTTTCAGTATTTTTTCATACTAAAAATTACTCAATTATGAAAATAGAAATTAAATATCTTTGAAAATATGCGTCGTGTTCAAAGATTAACAAGATATGTATTTAATAAAAATATATATAAACACAACGCTATATTGGGCTATAAGACACAAATTGTATTGTAAAATATGAATTAAACCACTGTTAGCTTAAGGGGAGAGGTGATTTAGCGTGTCCACAGACAATCAACCGATATATACAGTTTACTCGAAATGAGTACGTCGTATATTAAGGGCAAACGGAATGCGTCAATAGGTATATATTGTTTGATATAAAAAGTGAATCTTATGTATACCAGCGATACACGATACCACCGAATGAATATATTAATGATAAATATGATAAATTGTATTCTATCCATACAATAATACAATAATCACACATTCGATTAATATGAAAGTAAATAACATTTGAGTTAAATTTGTATATTAAAGATATTATTGGAAATATTGTGTATTCGTAAGCGAGTTTGTTCAAAATATATTTTTGTAATCGTCATTTTGGACCATATACTATATTCACTGTATATATTTCTTTATATTTATTATATTTCTGTTTCCAATTTATGCATATTATTAAATTAAATTATGAATATTCTGCATGTGTATAAAATATATATATATAATTTAAATAAAGTGCAGTCTTGTATATCTTTTGAAATAATATAAAGTGGACACGTCATAAAGTAGTTTTTATAATTTGATAGTATTAAAAATACAAATTTCTGCATATTAAATACATTGAATTTTCAATAATATACACTATAAATTCTCGTAATTCAAAATCAAATCAATTAGGTTCGCCAATTTGAATTTTAAAACGTATACCAAAAACGATGTAAATTTTAATATTGCTATTTCGCAAACATTTTGTGATTTATATTTAAGAGTTTTTGACATTTCTATTTTAAAAAAATATTTTCATTGGCGATAAATCTGTGAATTTTAAGTATTCACCGTGTACATTGAACGAGACAAAAATACATCGATGCAGAATCTAGGCACTAAAATAATATATTGTTAGAATATTTTTTCTTACTAAAAGATTTATTATATAACCATTATTTTAGAAAAGATTTTAGCTTTAAACTATTGGCCTGAGTAGTGTAATAGTATACTGATGAAAATATACCTCAAAGTAAATTAAATTAAAACACAAATTTGAGTCCATATAAAACAGATTTTATAAAAATTAAATCATCTTTGAGCTATAAATGTTGTATGCTTATACCATATATGGCATCTGCAAAAAATATTGATTACATGCAATTTACAAAATCTATCGGAATGGCAGTACACCTAATTCTGTTTTTTACACGATATATCATAGATATGTTTCTGATAAATTCGTGTACAAAAAATTCGTGTAGTTATGGAAGAACGCAAGATTGGTGCCGGATATTAAAATCAATTAAAATAATTTAAAAAAAAATAACCAAATAAAAAGACTATTTTTAAACTTTATTATTTTATTACAACAAAATACGATAAATAATTTGTAAATAAACTTTGTGGCGGAATATTGGTCCAACAATATGGATATTTTGGAAAACGAATCTCTACCAAAAATATCTTTTAAAGAGAAATTAATCGATTGGTATATTAGGAATAAACCATCCCGTAAATGTTTCGCAGAATTGCGTTTTATTTTACGCGAGGAAAACTTAGAGATAGCACGTAAAATTAAAATGGAGCTGATGTAATTTAAGAAAACGGTGATAAACGATATGAAGCAACAGTTGCAATAATTTATAATATTTTTTAAATATGAAGTAAATTATTATTTTATATTAAAAATATAATAAATATTAAATTATATTAAAATATATTGTCTACGTTTATTTTTAAAATTAAATACAACTTTTTTTTTTTTAAAGAACTAGTTCAAGTACTGGTGAAAGAATACATAATCGAATTCAAATTAAAATTAACCAGTTTAGTAACTAGTTGCAGAAATAACTAGTACTAGCACTTAAATGTTTACACTTGAACTAGTTCAGTAATTGGTTACAAATTAACTAGTTCTACAAAAAGTAATGCAGTAGAGGACAATTGTCTTTTCGTAGGACATCTCAATGTTAAAAGAAACAGTTCGAAACATGTAAAAGGGCGTAGCGTGGAACCAGTACAATTTACTTTGTAACTAGTTGTACTACTAGTAGTAGAACTAGTTCTCTTTCCTGCAGGAGACTTGTGTAAAGAGAAATTTTTTTTCTTGATTTCGTGTAAAATCAAAAAGTTTGTGTAAAAATAGAATTAGGTGTGTATATTATAATTCCATCAAATATTTGGCTACAATAAATGTTTCCTTAATTCCATAATATTTACTAATTTTAAATATAAATAAATTCTATATTTGTATAATTTATACGCGCGTATACAAACATTTTCGAATCACTTAATATAGTAATATTAATATTTATATTTAAATTAATGACGCCACATTTAAGTGAAAACATACCTCTTCAAATTTAACCATTTATTTAATTTTTGATTGGCTATTGCCATATTATTATTTAATATATCGCACATCATTCGCAATTCATTATTAATACGCAATGATTCTTATTTTTTTGTTATCTATTATTTATATAATAAATATAATGATATTCATATATGGTATTTTAACATATTATATATATACAAATTGACATAAACAATATAATATATGTATAAATATTTATTGCTTAACTAAGTGTAATTACAATCAATATAAAGTTCAATTTCAATAATATGATTTTTAAATTAACGTACATTGATTGTATGTATTATTTATATACTCGTCGAATATTTGCATGTACGTACATGTATTATACACAGTATTTGCAAAATGACAATGTAAAAAATTATAATTAACCGTATGATAAAAAGCAAAAAGAGAGGCTTGTTTAATTTAAAAAATTTAAATATACAATACATTCATAAATACATACACGAAAGATAAATTTTTAGCAATTATTTAATGTTTATTGGGTTTTTTTTTTTTGCTTTTTTGTTGACGTCAAAATTAACCATAAAAATAATAATAAATAAATAAACTTCTTGCAAATTGAAATTAATTAGAATTTTATATATTATAACTATAAATTCATGGTATATACTTTAATAAATTGTCCTTGGATATTGTTATTATATGGTAGATCAATGTATTAACAATTTACATATATATAAAAAATAATAATAATAATATAGATATTTGAATTGAAGCATAAAATAATATAATTACTGTTTGTATGGAGAATAAATGACGAGCCTCTTTTTCGAATTGCACATGTCCCATATGTATTTATTTATTTAACTAGTATTAAATATATGTTTAGTTGAGATAAAAATTAAAATTTATTATATGGAACGATTAATATTTTCAATTGACAGTTAAATTTTGTAAATATATTTAAATTTTAATAAATTTGATCATCTGCTATTAATATTCATGGGTTGTTTCTATATAGTATATTTTCTAAATAGAACACAAACGGTGCCAGGACAACAAACATTACAAATAATTATTAAAATAACACATTTTGAATTTATGCCGTATGCCATATCCATTCCGGAATGGTTATGGAAATGTTAAAAGACGACATATACACTTTATTCCAATTCCGAAAAGAAATGTTAAAATATGCATATCCGGCGAATGGTTATATTTTTTTGGAACATAAACACCAAATTATAACTTCATAATTTCTTCTCTTGTGCTTTTGAATGGTTTATGAATGGCGTTTGTGATTGGGAGATTATATGTTAAAATTTATGTTTCTATTATTCATTTTATTAACTTTATTGTGAGGTGTGAAATTTATATTAAAATATTTTAGAAATAATTTGTTTTTTAAAAGAAATGCTAACAGCAACGCAGAAATAATTCAATTTTTTTTCATCAAAATATTTATTTTTAGTTTTGGAATAATTTGTTACTATATTGAAATGATATAGGTATAAACTGAAATTAACCATTAACACCAGAATGGATATTAATGCACCGACATAAACTCAAATCCATAAACATTCCGGAACGAATATGGCTTATGGTATAAATGACCACATACATATATTATTTATGACGCAAACATTTATTATAAGTATATTACGCATGTAATATGTAATATAGTACAAATTAGGCGCGAAAATTATTGCAAAATATTTAAAAAAAAAACATATAAATTCATCAAACAACAACATATTCTTATTTTTTTCAGTATTATTGTATGCATAATCATTATTTCGATGACCTTTCTTATCATTTTATTTTACACTTTCGCTATATATTATTCATATGGTACACATCAATACTTATACATATACACAGGTATCCCTTAATTTATGCGGTACTGTTGTTGTACGGCCTTTGCTGAGTGCGTTCATAAATTTACGACACTCCCTTGAATTATGCAATAGGTTTGGCAATATCTCTATAAAAATGAATTACTTTTTGCAATCAGAAAAGATATAAAATAAATGACAAGCTTTGTTTCTGTATCGTTAATATAGTGATAACTGAAATTCTATAAAATTCTTGACATCTTGCAAGTTCTGGAACCATAAGTGAAGTATTATATATAGACAAAATATAGTAAATTAAATTAAGGCTCTTATATAATATCGTATAATTTCTTAATTTACATATTAATGGAAATTTGAAGAAGAAGCTTTAGAATTTGATAATATTAACTGATGATATACAGAAAAAACTACTACTTAAAATTGGTTTTCCTGGAGAAGTTTTTGGAAACATTGAAACTTAACCAATTCTTATCCAATGTTGATCAAATTTAGTATGTATATAATGGGTACATATGAGTAGTACTTCTATGAAATCGACACACTCGGCAGTTTTATGAATCAGATTATAGAAATTATGAAACTTGATCAATTCTTATCCAATATTTGATCAAATTTGGAATGTAAATTATAATGGGATTATAGGAATAGTTCTTACTGAACTTTTGTGAAATCATTAAACTCAGGACATATAGGAACTATTTCTATAATCTCATTATATATCTACATATTAAATTTGATTAAAATTCGATAAAAATTGGCCAAATTTCAAAGTTTCAAGAAACTGCGAGCCAAGAAAATGGATTGGCGATGAATTGTCGATTATTATTTTTGTAATTTCTTATATATATAACGTCGCATCGATTATGGAGTTTGCATTAATATAAATGAAGAAATTATGAATATATATTGATTTTATCATAATTTAATATATGTTGAAGCTACTCCACTTTTGGTTCCAGAATTTCCAAGATATTAACTATTTAAAAAAAAAATAATTATAATATTAAAAAACAACTTAAATTTTGAAACATACTTTATTTCTATCTGATCTGTTTCGATATATATGCGTAAATAAAAGTATGTTAAAATTTTCCCACGAATTATGCGCTTTTGGATTAGTGCGTTGCATAACTATCGTATAATTTAAGGGAAACCTGTAGTAATGAATGATGACGTAGATATACTTGTAAACAAATACGCATATAGTAAAAAAAAATCTTTTATATCCATAATAAATATACTACAAAAATCAGCGTCATCATATCACATCCACGCGCTTCCTTTATTTTGTATAATATAATATATTATTTTGTGATTATGCAAACGTGAGCTTCTTATGATGTCTATTAGAAACCATATGTATTTTAATTATATATATATTTAAAGGGGAATGTATTAGTTGTCGGACAAGTGAGCGCAATAATATAAAATAACAAAAAGAATTGAAAAATTTTCTTCAGTGTAGTAAAGATAAAAATTACTGTGGATACCCAAAACCAGTCACTCACACTCTATATTATAAAAAATTTAAAAACTACCACTATTTATAATTGATTAAATTCTTATTTGATTATTTTTGCATGTTAACGCATACGCAGGTGATAATTTTTATTAGTTCAATGTCAAAATCATTTATTATATAATAATTTCTTCATTATGCGGACTCATATCGTGTATTTACTGGTCCCTTTGGATTGTATATGAATATAAATTTAATGATTATATTTTTAAAAAATTTCCTTTCTTACTTTTAGCATGTAAATAAAAAACATATAATAGTTTTTTTTTCCAATTTGGACAATAAATTGTAAATTATAAAATACATCATTTATTAAATAATAAAATATAGCAATTGAATTATGCGCAATTAAAATATATTTATTTTTAAATAATTTAAATGAAAATTATTGAAATTTTTAACTTTTAATAAATTATTGTGTAAATAAGAAGAATTAATTACAAATCAAAATGAAAATTTTAATGCGTGCAGACACTCATGTGTCTTTTTCAGTACCATATGAAGAACCGAAAGCAAAATGTACACATTCACAGGTTATTATTAAGTGGTTCACATTTTTTTTTTTAAACAATAATTATTTTTCTTTTAAATAAAACAAATAAATATTATAGTGAAATAGAATAATTTATAAGGATTTTTATATTTCTATAGATTTTGGCCGCCCTATCAGTATCACTAGGCTCAATGGTTGTTGGTTTTTCATCTGGTTATACATCACCAGCTTTACCATCAATGAAAAATGAAAATATTACAAGTTTTGAAGTTACAGCCGAAGCGGTAAGTTAAATATATTGTTTTATTATACCTTTAATGTTTGTGAATGCGCGCCGTACCGTGGTTTCACGAATTTCTGGTTCCTGCCGGTTGGTGTTTATAAACAAATATTGTTTCGAAATCTACTATTTGTTGGAGGAGGCGAATGTATGTGTGTTCGAGTGCTGCAATATCATATTCGGGAAAATAATCTTTTGATTAATGATTTAAAAATGGTGGCAATTAGAATTCCACCACTGACTTTAGTTTTTTCTATGCATGTTTGTCCGTCTCGTCTAATTGTGTGGTGGTGGGATGGATTGATTATTTTTTAGTACCTATGGTATTGTTGAATCATTGCGTTTCGCTTGGAATATGAACATCTGCAGTATTGTTTGTCATGCTACTTGTACCATTGCAACCGATGTTTTTTCGAAATGTTACCAATTAACAAATTGTTGGTGTTGATGGTGACATGCTGTTCTTTTGATGTGAATATCCTACGTTGCAGGATTTTGACTTTCCGATGCGATTTGTATCACATCGGATACTTAATTCTAACGGTATCAATATTGCTGGATATCTTCCATTGGAAATATGTGATGACTTATTGTAATATTAACTGTTTTTAATGCAATAGTTTTTTAATTTATTTTATTTTTATATATATCTAATTATGTATAGGGTTCATGGATTGGTGGGATGATGCCATTGGTTGGTTTAGTTGGCGGCATTGCCGGCGGACCAATGATTGAATATTTAGGAAGAAAAAATACTATATTAGCAACAGCAATTCCATTTATAATATCATGGTTATTGATTGCATGTGCCACAAGCATCGGAATGGTATTAGCAGGACGTGCTATTAGTGGTTTTTGTGTTGGTATTGCATCGTTATCATTACCCGTTTACCTTGGTGAAACATTACAGCCGGAGGTTAGAGGTACATTAGGACTTTTACCAACTGCATTTGGTAACATAGGTATGTATAATAATACAATATATAGCATATAGTGAACAAAAATGTGTTTTTATTCATTAATTATTATTTTAAATTTGTTATTCATAGGTATTCTATTATGTTTTGTTGCTGGCCGATATATGGATTGGTCGATGTTAGCATTTCTCGGTGGTGCTATACCAATACCATTTTTATTGTTAATGCTTTTGATACCGGAAACACCCAGATGGTATGTGTCACGCGGACGTGATGACAGTGCACGTAAAGCATTACAGTGGTTACGTGGTAAAAAAGCCGATGTTGAACCGGAATTAAAGGGCATCATAAAAACACATACCGATTCGGAACGACATTCGTCTAGCAGTGGAACAGCAGAATTAATAAAAAATTTAAAACCATTAGCAATATCTTTGGGTCTTATGTTTTCCCAACAATTTAGTGGTATAAATGCTGTAATATTTTATGCTGGTGATATATTTGGTTTTGCTGGTACGGCTGTAGAAGAAAGTATATGTGTTATTATTATTGGAATTGTAAATTTTGGTGCTGTATTTATGGCAACAGTTTTAATTGATAGATTGGGACGAAAAGTAAATATTAATTTCTATTTATTTTAATTGCATTAGCATATCGCTTAAGAATAGAATAAAATTACAATTTATATTATAGATGTTATTGTATATATCTTCGGTTGCAATGATCGCAACACTTGCAATATTAGGTGGTTATTTTATTGCAAAAGATAATAACGCTGATGTGTCCGGTATTAGTTGGTTACCATTATTTAGTTTAATGGTTTATGTACTTGGATTTTCACTTGGTTTTGGACCGATACCATGGTTAATGATGGGCGAAATTTTACCGGCAAAAATACGTGGTAAAGCGGCATCAGTAGCGACCGCATTCAATTGGACATGTACATTTGTTGTTACCAAAACATTTGCAAATATGATAAGTATGAAGTGGTTTTGTTTTGTTTTTTTTCTTTATTCAATACATTGATTAAATGAAATTTATAAATAAAAAATATATCATTTTATTTTTAGCATCGTTTGGTCTTGGCGGTGCATTTTTATTCTACGGATGTATTTGTGTTGCAGCATTAGTTTTTGTTATAACATGTGTACCCGAAACACAAGGTAAAAGTTTAGAAGATATTGAACGTAAAATGATGGGACGTGTAAGACGTATGAGTTCTGTGGCAAATATTAAACCGTTATCGTTTAATATGTAAATTATAAATACTTTAATTACTTAATATTCCTAAACATATATATTATTAAAATAATAGAAAGAAAAGAAAAGTGCTTTAAAAGTTGAACAATTATTGATGAGGGATAAAAGAAAAAGAAATGTAATTTTCTTATGGTCAATTGCACCAATCAATCGTGTTGCTGTACAATTGATTATTAACGATATTATATTTATTTTATTTGAATATTATCAAATATTAATTTTAATTAAATTTTGATTTTTGTTCAGTTGTGATATAATTTAAATTTATGCACAAAAATTATTAAAGAAAGACAAAATTTGTTCAATGTTTTTTTTTAATTTTTATTTATTTATTGAACACATTTTTAAACGAGATAATTAACAAAAAAAAAAAAAAAACACGAAATTAAGTTAATAATTTTATATTGATATTTTTATCTTTTACTTTTACGCCGTATATGATAATTATGAGAATAGGAAATTTATGAAATAATTTTTATATATCTTTTTAAAAGACATTAATTATTACAAAACAATGAATTTATAAAATTTTAAATTTACTTATACACATTTAGAATATATAAATATATATACTTTATTTTATATAATAATTAGAAGCTTTATAAATATACTGTGCCTATATACTCCACGCCGCACACACCCACACACATTAGAAAAAGGAAAACAGAAATAGTTATCAAATAAATATATATATATAGAATCTCTACACCAATAGTAGTTCCTTTTCCTTAATAATATAGTTGTTAATTAATTAATTAATTAATTAGTTTTTTTTTTTTTTTAATTTAAAATAATTTATAATTTTAGTAAAAAATTTAAAACCAATTCAAAATATAGTTAAATTGTACACCAAAATTATATTTATAGTTTATGCCAAATATTTAATTTTTATTATTTTGTAAATATAAAAATTTATTTGTTATAGCATTAATTTTTATTAATTATTAAGAGAAATTATTAATTTGATAAATTTACTTTATTTTTACAAAATTAATAATAATTAAAACAGTAATAGGCTAATGTCTATTAATATAGATTAATTATTATTTAAATTATTCATATATAAATTATAGAAATAAAAATGTTTAATAGAAAATTAATTAATAAATGAATTAATTAATAAGTGATAAATTAAAATAAAAAAAAATTAAAATATATATATTTTTATAAAATATACTTGAAAAAAAAAAAAAAAAAAAAATTAGTGTTTAGTTTTGTTAAGCGTAAAAATAAAAATAAAATTATTATTAAAAATTGATGTTGAAATTTCTTTCATTTTTGAATTATTTATAGTTTTGTCAGCGCTTTTGACAAAATGAATAGGATTTTTTATAGTTAAATTTACAATACTTTTTTGGTGGATAATAGAAAAGTAAAAGGAAAGTTTAGTTGTTACCGTTTTCAGTGTTACAAATATGTGCGTAAATTGAATTAATTGTTATTAAAAATATAATACTGCAGGGCTGGACCTTTCGTAAATGCAAATGACGTACTTGTTTGGGGTGCAAACGAGATGGAGGGCGTATAAAAATTAATAAATTATTTAATTATAGACACACAATTTGCCAAAAATTTAAAAAGAAAATTTCATAACAATGTATTTTTAAATTTTGCACAAGGATTTAACTGTATATACCAGGTGTACCGGTATCGAGTGAGCGTCAAGATACAAATGTCTCGATAGGAAACATTTTTTGTGAACGAGCCTTTATTTTTTTTTTTTTGTTTGGTTGCTATGACATCTGTCAAACATATTTAGTATACGCATCAAGTCATTGTACAAACAACGTCAAATTTTTTCATCGTGTTAAAAATGTCGAATTTTTGGTACCAGAAAATGATTTGATTTGCAGAAAGCATTAAATTTTTGTTTTCATTTGAAGAAAAGTGTGTACAGGGTCGCATCGAAAGCTTGTGGTGGAGGCATATGGTGATCATGATCTATCAGAAGCAACATGCAAAAGATGATTTCAACGGTTCAGATATAATGATTTTGATGTGAGAAATAATGAACGTGGAAGACCACCAAAATAGTTTGAAGACGTCGAATTGAAAGCAATGTTGGATGAAGATGACACTTTGAATCAAAAGCAAATGGCAGAAATGTTAAATGTTGCACAACAAACAATATCAGACCGTTTAAAAGCTATAGGAAAGATCCAAAAGTATGGAAAATTTGTGCCACATGAATTGAATGAACGACAGATGGAATACCGAAAAAACACTTTTGAAATTTTGCTTGCCAGACACGAAAGAAAATTTAGTTTTGCATCGAATTGTTACTGGCGATGAAAAATGGATTTATTTTAAGAATCCTAAACGGAAAAAATCATGGGTTAATCCAGAACAACCATCAACATCGATTGCAATACCAAATCGTTTCGGCAAGAAGACAATGCTGTGTCTGGTAAAACCAGAAAGGTGTAGTGTACCACGAGATCCTAAAACCTGGTGAAACTGTTAATGCTGATCGCTACCGACAACAAATGATCAATTTGAAACATGCTTTGATCGAAAAACGACCAGAATGGGCCAGAAGACACGGCAGGTAATTTTGCTCCATGACAATGCACCTGCACACAAAGCAAAACGGGTTCAGGCTACAATCAAAGAACATGGGAACGGCTACCCCACCTGCCGCATTCACCAGATTTGGCTTCTTCCGATTAACATTTGTTTTCATCGATAGGACACGCATTGGCTGAGTAGCACTTCGATTCCTACGACGAAGCCGAAAATTGGATGTCTGATTGGTTTGCTTCAAAAGACGAACAATTCTATTGGCGTGGTATCCACAAATTGCCAGAATGGTGGTAAAATTGTGTAGAAAGCAATGGCTAATATTTTGAATAAAATGTTTTTTACTTTCTCACTTAAAATTAGTGTTTTATTTTCGCAAAAAATCGCTCACTTGAGTAACTACTAGTAATTGTCAATATACGATAATATTTTGGTATTATAATAGGCATAGTAATATGATTTGATCGTTCACGGATTAAACGCTTTTTGTGAACGTATTCATTTTATATGTTTATCATTATGTGATGTGTTACGTGCATGTGCATTGTCATGGAGCAAAATTACCTTGCCGTGTCTTCTGGCCCATTCTTCGTGTCTGGCAAGCAAAATTTCACAAGTGTTTTTTCGGTTTTCCATCTGTCTTTCTTGTTGTTCTTTTGGCACCCATTTTCCACACTTTTCTTTCTCAATCTTTATCTCTGAACCGTTGAAACCATTTTTTGCATGTTGCTTCTGATAAAGCATTATCACCATATGTCTCCACCACAAGCATTCGATGCAACTCTGTCGCACTTTTCTTCAAATGAAAATAAAAATTTAATGCATTCCGCAAATCGTCATTTTCTGGCACAAAATTCGACATTTTTAACACGATGAAAAAATATGATGTTATTTGTACAATGACTTGATGCGAATACTAAATATGTTTGACTGATGTCATAGTAACCAAACAAAATAAAATTTAAGGCACGTTCACAACAAATATTCCCTATAAATACATTTGTATCTTGACGCTCATGCGATACCGGTACACCTGGTAGGCTGAATAATTCTAATAAATTAATACGTATACATATAGATGGAATAATTCTACTAAACTAATTACTATTCATGCTTGCAGTAATAAATATAAGCTTATGATGGCTCTATGGCTACAGATTATTTTCATATTTTGTAAGCGCAGTCAAATACATGGGATTCATCTATATAGATAGTATATGGTTTTGAAAGTAGAAACGTATATATTTAAGTATTTCGTGTTTATAGAAGAAAATTAAAAATGCTTTTCTTTTAAGAAATAAATAAAATCGTGCACTTCATAAATATTTTTGTAAATAAAATAGTTATTATCCAGATTTAATAAAATAAAAATAGTCCAGCAAATAAACAATTAATGATGATGGCACACAAATATATTTATCTTGAATTTATGAATATTATAGTTTTTAGTCATTTTGTACCGACATAAAAATGAATGTGCTGTTGCAGCACTTTTATTTCATTAAAAAAAATAAATAATAAATAACAATAATATGAAAATATTATAATATTGTGACATGCATTAAGGTGTAATAATTCAATTCCAATTGTTATAATTGTAAATAATAGTCTACATTTTTCTCAAAATGTTACACAAAATCATCAATAATAAGGTAACATTTAATCTATGAAATTGTCCTCTTAAATGGAATATTGTTTGTTATATTAAATTTGATATAATTCTTGTCTACTAATAATAATAATAAATAGTTAAATAATAGTAGAAATCGGATTAATAACATTTTTAACCCTTTTATTTATTTCTATTCCACTATTTAAAACTATTCCAAATCAAATAATGTAAATTAAATTAATAAATAAATACAATTTAGATTTTAGTTTTCAATAAAATTACTTACCCATAACTTGTACTCGGCAAATGGCACAGGTATCACATTCGACATCCCAGCTCCACATTGCAACGGCATTCCATTTTTTCAATGTAAACATTTTCTCTGGTTTGATTGCATCATTTTCGAATTTTTCATGTGAAATATAATTCTCTTCTTCCATATTTTATTTTTATTATTATAGTAAAATTCTATTATTTGAAAATAAAAAACTAATTTTTATTATTAAAAAGTTTTTAATCTTATACTTCGCAAAAAGCCAAAAAAAATGTTTAACAGAATGAATGACAAAATTATAAAATAAATGCTACCACTAATAATGTAAAATTGTTAATGAAGAACGAACATGACTCATGACATTTTTTTTCTTATTTTTGTTTATTACCCTTGTCCACACTTGCTAGACCATAGAGAAAGAGGACTGAAATTCATTTTTGCAATGATCGAAATACCATAAACAAGCAGTGTACTGTCACGTACACACGATATACAGCTGAACGAACGATTTTTATATGAAATGAATGAAACGTCATAATTTGTTAGGTTATTGTATGATTTGTATTGTTGGGCTTCGTCCGTAAGCAATACCTGGGTAGAGTAATATGAAAGGCCCCACACACGATACAGTGTTCTAGTCAGTGTACTGTGTAGAAGTAAATCTTTAAATGAAATTTGTGCGTGTGTGGTTAAATCGTTGCTTGCATAGACGTCAACACAGACTTGTTGATCAAGTTTGAATGAAATCTGTATTTGTTTGATTTTCCAACGATTTATGGCAGTGTTCAAGTTAACTTGAGTGGGGTGTGTGGTCAGTTCAGTGTTCATTGATCACATTTATTTTGTTGTTTTATTTGTTTATTAATTGTTATCATTAATAAAAATAATTTTTTTCATTTGCTATCGTAGATAATACTAATTAATATATTATATTTATATGTGTAAATAATTAACTGCTGTTTTATTTATTATTATTTTTTTTTTTTTTTCATAATGTTTTTTTAAATAGTAATTAAAAGTTGACACTAAAATAAAAATTCAAAAACACTTTTTTATATACAACTATTACCATGAAATTACTCCATTAATTTATGAACGACTCAGAGCGCTTCTTTTTGACATTACAATACTTCGAGCTGCGTCGAGTGATATTTTACGAACGAAGCCTTCATCTTATAAGAACAAGAAATCCAAAGAATCCAAACGACATAAAATCGACAAATTTATTATGACTATTTTCAGTAAATAAATTTTATAGTATTCATCAATTCATTCAAATTTATAAATTTTGTATTTATCACCGAATTCAGAATTTGTTATTTCGTCAGCTGGTAATTAAGCCGCTATAAAATAAATAAATATAAATAATAAGAATAAAAAACAAATAAGAAAATTAATAATAATAAAAAATTATTGCGTAGTAACTGCTAATAACCTCGATAATTGATTAAATGATTGGCATAATCCATATTAGCCAGCGTCATTGGTTTACTCACTGTTACGGTACGGAGGTGGTGTAAAAGATCATCCTCTTTGTATAGTCACTCACGTCCGTATTTAATTATATTTGCTATTTCATCTTTTAAAGGACAAGTGTGACTATTCAAGCCTAATTGCGCTGCAACGTTCAATTGTGACTGTAAAAATTTGACTATATAATTGTTTAGGAAAATTTTCGCTTATTTATTTATCCAACTGAAAAGCTTTTGATATACAACAATTTTCGCATTTTCAGTTTCTAAACGCGTATCCTCTTAATTATTGTTCCAGAACATTTTCAATTAATATATTAATTACACAAATACACATGATACACTTTTAAAATAATTATTCTTCAGGTTAATGTTCCCAATTTTTGCCATTTCATAAGTTAATCGCTAGATATAGCCTGCATCATGGTCATTTGTTATAATCTGTGTTAAATATTTCATTGCACAATTTTTGTAAATGTAAATATAATGTTTTTGTAATATACAATTTTTAATGTAACAAATAATGTTAACAATTAAAAAACATTTACGCGCATATTTGTGTTCCATTCATTGATTTTATAGTTAATATCTAATTATTTTGTCATATACATAAAGTTCTGCCTATTCTATATTAATATTGATATATTATATATATACGTATATTTTACGATGCAATATTATAGAGATCCTATTTGATTACAAAATACAGTTGCGTTCAAAAGTATAACTATTCGACTCTATCATTAACAAAAATGATGGAAATATATAAGTTTTAAGTAAAGTTTTCCCCATGTTAAAATGTTATTAATATTATCAACGGTGATTTTAAATGGAATCTATATTAGGCAAAAATGTATATAATGATCTCTGTAATATCTATTTCAATAAATATTTATTAACTTTAGCAAAATTATTATCTATTTTTTTAATACTACTGTATATTAAATTATATAAATAAAAATAAATGTGTATAATTATAAATTCTATAAAAAGCTTATAATTGTTATTTCTAATAATAATAATAATAATATAATAATGCAAAATTTGTGTTTAGTGTGTTTTATACGATATAAAAATGAATAATTTATTAATAAAATGTTATAGGCATTTTTTATGCTTTTATTCTTAATTTAATGTTATAAAGTGAAAGACGTCGCGGTGCGAGCAGTTCATTTATTAAGTGTATTTGTTTTTTCTTTAAGTAAAAAATCGAGCTAATAATAAAATGTCTTTTAATCGTATAATCATTAAACGTTCCATAATTTCACATTTAATATTACAACTAATTATGATACACTTTTCACATCCACAGCCCAGTAAAATTATAGAAATTCAAGATGATGATGAGATTGAAATTATTACTGGCCATCGCCAACATGAAAAACCAGATAAAATGCAATTAGGAAATTATCCAATAAATCCGTATTTAGTGGTATTATAACAAAAGGAATATATCTATATATTATTATATTTATTATTAATTAATTATATTGTATATTTAAATTATTAACCTATATATGTAGCGGTATCCATCATGGAGAGCATCAGCAAAATTTGCAGCTGGTGATAAAATTGAAAATGGTCCAAGTGGTGAAATTATATTTAGACAATTTAATCCGGGTGAAATAGTTACAGTTACAATAAATGCAACAGGTTTACCAGCGGGTAAACATGCTGTTCATATTCATGCATTTGGTGATTTAAGTGATGGTTGTAAATCAACTGGACCACATATGCGAAATATGTTGGTAATTAATTTATAATTATATATATAAAATATATTATTCGAAAACATATATTTGATTAAAGCTACATTGATGGCACTCGTTAGTTATGTGATTGAAATATATTATTAAATTATTGCCGAAGAAGTAAAAGAGTGATCACTATCGGGCAACAGTTATAACACTCTGCCGAACCTGTTTAACATTCATGCAACGAACCAATAAGTTAATAAGTTGATTTTATTTGGCAAACTGTAATTTGGATTACCCTTATACAACTTCTGTCAAATCCAGCAATATGGTATCCGAACCTTTATAGCTAATTAATTTATATTTTGAATAAAAGTACAAAATACATGTAGCTTCTAGAAGCAATCTATTGTAAATTATAATACTTAATATATACCTATATATCGGATGATTTCTGGTACACTTATGTCATGCAAATTGAAGTCTGTGGGTGCTGGTATATCTATTGTGATTCAGAGTACTTATTTCTCGATGTTAATAGGGAAATTTGTTACAATATATTCTTGGTTTTTTCGAGACGAATATGCAGAACATATATAGGAAAATTGATTGATGAGTCTCAACTACAAAGATGAAACGCATCTTCGGATTGTCAGCAGCCAAAAATAAAATTATATACTTTACAAGCGACAGCTTCACCAAGAGCCTTGCAGACAGAGACGACAGACGAACATTACCGCCTAACCATTTTCTGTGTGAACGATCGGTTTCCATAAATTGTATGTAAGTCAAATATTTTGTGCTTAAGAGATGGCGGGTTGATCATGATTGACATGCGGTTTTCATACAAAAAAAACCCTCTAAATAGTTTGGGTTGACACAATATGGTTCCGATCATTGGTTTTTCGCAATTGATTTCATACCATATATTTATATTTAAACGTAATCTATTGCTATTTTTAAATTTTAGGTTGGAAATATTAATGTGAAGGAAGAAGGTACAATTGATATATCATTTCATAGTCCATATGTTAATATATTTGGGCCAAAAGGTGTCATTGGACGATCGGTTGTAATTCATGAAAAACCAATTGTATATCATCGTTTTCCTGATATATATGGAATACCAAATGGTATACATACTGTTAATCCGGTTACATATCAAACTGAAGAAATGATAGTTGGTGGAATGGTTGCTTGTGGAATTATAACAATTACTGATAATATTGTTCATTAATTTACATACACCATTCTTTTTAGGTTTATTATTTTTTAGAAAAAAAAGTTTTATGTTTGACATTGTGAATTTCTAATTTTATATAATTCAAAACAATTGAACAAATATATTGTACATTTTTATTTACATTTATATTCAATGTTTCATTTTTAATTTTATTAAAATTATGTTTACATTTTAAATTAAATATCAATCAATTTGAAAATTATGTTATATGTATTCATATGATATATTATTTGGTCAGGTAATTTATTTGCGTAATCACTCGTGTGTCTGTCTATACACATAAAAATAAATAATAAATAACAATCAATGTACTTATATAAAAGTAAAGCATTTTTTTCAAATAATATAGTTCTTCATTTAAAACTTATCGGTACCAATTGTATAACAATTCTAACTATCGACGATAACTTATGAATCAATTAAAATGGATTTGTTTCAATATTTTTGTCATACAATTTGTTCAAAATTGTGATAACTTTAAAGCGAAACGAAATGAAAATGAAATTGTACATTCAATCAAATCAATATTAAAAGAAATACAAACACCTTTACGAGTTACGGCTATGGTTTGCTGGAATATGGGTATATTTGAAATTCTATTAATATTACTCCGAAAATATAATTATTTTTATATTTCTATACTTAAAGAATTTTCTTATAAATTTATTCGAAATTTCAATAACCATCACAACGAAAATTATACTATAAATACTTTTGCAATAGTTCCAATTAACATAACATATTTTCCGTATGTTATGGATGAACAACACGAATTAATAATTCTAGATATAAATTGTTCAAATACAATGGATTTATTGAAACAGGTAAATGTAAATTACTTATTTTGTTATTTAAAAATACAATAGCTTTAAATTTTATAATGTTAAAAAAATACTTTATTTAAGTTACACAATCAACTTGCATTCCACTATAAATGGATTATAATTGATAGAAATATCAGAATTGTTAAGGAAATGGATAAACAAATATTGAAAATATTTAAAAATTATTCAATTCTCATTAGAAGTGAAGTTTTTTATATATCAAACGGTGAAGAAAATAATGATACAGTAATAAAACAAGGTGATTTTTAAATGAAATCGATAAATATATAAATTTATATATAGCCATTTAATTTCTATCTAGTGTATCGAACGTCAATGTTGAATCCCTTAATTATGGAATTATTTGGCATAATAAAAGATGGAAAATTTAATAATTATAGAAACCATTTAATTAATGTTCGTCGTCGAAATAATTTAAATGGTACATTAATTAATGCTTCATTAGTTGTGACAAATAATAATACGGTAAAACATTTAACTGATTTTAGGTAAGTAACATTTTATGTTTTATTGTAATTGTATTTGTTAATTTTTTTTTACAATTTTCTGTTGTAATATTTATATTTGTAATTATTTATTTTGATTTAAAAATAGACATAAGGAAATTGATACGATTACAAAAGTTAGTTATTTATTAACAAATCTATTAATAGAGTTTGCAAATGCTACAATAAATTATACAATTGTCAATACATGGGGTTATAAAAATAATGAAACGGGTGATTGGAGTGGAATGATTGGAGATTTAGTACAAAAAAAAGTTGATATTGGTGCATCAGCATTATTTTTTACAATTGATCGTATACATATTATAGATTATATAACAATGCCATCAGCAACACGTTCAAAATTTATATTTCGTTCACCCAAATTATCCTATACAGATAATGTATTTTTTCTACCCTTCGATAATTTTGTATGGATTTGTTTGATTGCATTAATTTTAGTAACCGCTACATTTTTATCGGCAGCAACAATTGCCGAATGGAAAATACCATTAATAAAAGATGTAATTTATTTTTTTATTGAATTGAATTAGATAATATCTATTAAATCGAATGTATATATAATATTGTATATTGTATAATTGTAAAATTATAGGATAATAATGATTCAGGAATATTACGTCCGTCTGCAAGTGATATTTTTTTAGTTGTCTTTGGCGCAATATGTCAACAAGGTTCATCGGTATCACCAAGAAGTTCTACAGCACGTATTATTATGATAATTACATTTATTATTTTAATGTTTTTATATACAAGTTATTCAGCAAATATTGTAGCACTTTTACAATCGCCATCAACACGAATTAAAACACTTCAAAATCTATTAGATTCAAGACTTAAATTCGGTGTAGATGATACTGTTTTTAATCGTTATTATTTCTCAGTTAAACATAAAATTATAATACTACATATATTTTTAGTATCTAACTTTTTAATTAAAATCTATTAAATTTATTTTTCTATTATGTATTAGCATGAAAATGAACCAATCCGAAAAAGTATATATGAACAAAAAATATGTCAAAAAGATGGTACATTAAATTATATGAATTTAGAAGAAGGTGTTAAACGTTTACGAAATGTAATTTTAATATTATAAATTTTCTTCTGTTTAACGTAATTTAACTTAAACAAATTATCTATTCTTTTTATGGAATAGGGTTTATTTGCATTTCATATGGAATTAGGTGTGGGTTATAAATTAATAAGTGAAACATTTTTTGAAGATGAAAAATGTGGCTTACAAGAAATTCAATATTTACAAGTTATAGATCCTTGGTATGCAATTCAAAAAAATTCATCTTATAAAGAACTATTTAAAACTGGGTAAGTATTTTCTTGAATGTAACAATCACTTCGCGAATATAAACATTATTTGTTATCTTGTATTCAATTAGAATGATGAGAATACATGAACATGGTTTACAAGATAGAATAAATGCAAAATTATATACAAGAAAACCAAAATGTAGTGGAAGTGGCGGAAAATTTATAACCGCAAGTTTAATTGATACAAAACCAGCTATTTTAATATTATTATGGGGATTTTTAGTGTCGATTTGTATATTATTTATAGAATTATTGGTTGATAGTTTAACACACCAAAATAGACCTGTACAATTCAAAAAAAACATTGCGTTATTGAAAATTAAATTGTAATTCTGACACCTTAAATAACACTTGATTTTGGTTAGCAAAAATAGAGATGTCCTTGGACCGCAATATTTGCATATATAAATAATTAATTTATTTGATAAATTTAATTTTAATTTTTAATAAAATTTAAGAAAAATATAAACCTTTCATTAAATATAATTTCAAGCAGCAGCAATTTCTTTTAATGGACCTTCTAAATATGCTGCTAGTGCAGCTGCTTTTTCTTTTAAAAGTCCCAAACCAACGGTTTGTTTTGCATATAAACACAATAATAAATTGGAAACCTTTAATGAATGTAAATTATTAGAAATGTTAAGTTTTGAAAATTTATGATTCATTTGAAAGTATACTTGGGTTATTGCTACATGACCATTTTCACATTGAAGCAGCACCAATTCTAACTTATCATCACGAAATGCATTTCGACCATGTTTTTCATAGGCACTCCAAACATTACTAGCTATAGCTGATGTAACTCTAGCATCGCGATCACCATAACCAGAATAGGCCAAAAGAGCACCTTCATGATTTAATAGTCTAAAAATAAAAATAAATAAACAAAAATTGGTTTTATGTCTTTTATTAACTTACAATGTATTTTCTACTCCGCCTGTATTAGCCTGTCCTAATACTTGAGTTAAAGCCTTTGGTTTAAGCATTTTTATCTTATTTATTAAAATATTTTCGTGATAATCTACTTTATGATATTATATACACAAACGAAAACAAAACAGAAACTAAAATCGTATTTTATGCAAATAACAATGTAAAACAAAAATATATTTTTTTTTGTTTTGTTTTTGATATAAAATTATGTGAGTGTGACAGATTAACGAACTTCACTATTTAAATACAGCGGCATTAAAATTCATTTTGGTCGATGAATTTGGATAGTTTTTCAAAAAAAATTTTTTTTTGTATATGTATCCCAGTCCCCAGTGTATAATTAATAATTTTCAAAAATACCATTAAATTTTTTATATTTTTATTAATTTTAAAACAAATAAAATGTTTGTTATTAAATTAGTTTTATTACTGTCAAACTATATTTATATTTTATTATAGGGAAATGACAGATTTTTTTTTTTTTTTTACAAATTAGCAATTCAGCTATAAAAAAAGATGAACATGATCATCTTTGAATCTAGATTTTCAACCTAAATTATGGCTAGGCCCATAATTAGATTTTAATTTTTTATACTATTGTGCTCTTCTAACTAGTATGCCATTTGTATGCTATATCTCAATTTTTTCTAGATTCAAAAATTGGCCATAATGTAAATCGCCCATGCATAATATAATAATAATGCAGTATATATGAACGTATTGGTCGGAGGCTTGGTGCATGACACAGAACCAGGGACAATTACGGCGGATTTTCGAACGAAAGGTACTTCGTGGCATATTTGATCCCGTCAAAGTACAGAATGGTTAGAGGCGAAGATACAATTTTGAATTAGACAAGTTGTTCGGTCAACCAAATATTGTCAAAACAATCAAAATCAATAGATTGTGATGGCTTGGACAAGTAGTACGCATGACGGAGGAGCGTGTGCCGAAAAACTGTTAAATAGTATATCAGAAGGTAGAAGGAGAGCCGGGAGACCTAAGGCGAGATGGCTAGATGCAGTAAACTGTGATATAAAGATCCTTAAAAAGTCGGGATTGGAAGACATTTACTGCGGATAGGTCAAGTTGGAATAGTGTATTGGAGACGGCTACAACCGCACCTGGGTTATAACGTCATGGAATAAGTAAGTAAATATATAACACATCGGCTGAAAAGTTTCCGAAAATTTTAAGAGGTGGCCACTAGAATTTTTCTCATATGATTTTTATTTAGTACCAACCTTCAAATGATTCGTATAAAAATTTTGGCAGCAATCGAACCATTGTTTTTTTTGTTTTGTTATTGCTTTAAACGTCACGCAACTTTTGTTATTGAAAAAAAAATGGAAAAACACGAATTTCGTGCGTTGATTAAACATTATTTTTTGATTGGAAAAAATATATCTGAAGTCAAAAAACTGCTTGACGAGCATTATTCCGACACTGCTCCAGCTCTCAACAGTAAATTTGTGGTTTGCAAAATTTAAAACCGGCCATATCAGCACCAAGGACGATGAACGCAATGGACGTCCAAAGGAGGCTGTTACTCCAGAAAATATCAAAAAAGTCCACAAAATAATTTTAGATGACCGTAAAGTGAAGTTGATCGAGATCGAGAAACAGAAACCTATTTTGAGGAAAAAACGAAATCGTACTATAAAAATGGTATCGAAAAGTTGAAAGATCGTTTGAATCAGTGTATGTTGATGAATAAAGTTTAATTTTGCAAAAAAAATGTTTTTTTCTTAGAATTTTCGGAAACTTTTCAGCCCATGTGTTATTTTGTGTGTGAAGCGACATTGTTTTGAAATATTTTTTTGCATATGTATATATGTTAATCAATAACATGTTTGTACTGCAGTTGAAATAGTTGTCTGACTATAGTTAACAATTTTACACTCACGAAAACAAATGTATCTGTCAAAATTCATCTATTTTCGTCAGGAACAACCAATAGTTGCCTACGGTTAAAAACAACGTTGTTATAACTATAGTTGACTATAGCTGTAGTCACGACCACGCTCCTGATAATAGCTGATGGTATACTCTTTGCCTTCCTATAGTTTCTAGATAGGTGTATTTATTTAGTTATATACACTAGATAACCTCTATTATAGTAGGAGTATATACTTTTAGTAGTTTTGTAGTATAACCAAATAATAAATATAACTGTAAATGGTTTATATTAACGCAATGACACAACACCATCTAACAAAATCAGCACAAATTCCAATATAAGTTTTTTCACTAACATTTCACGATATAACACGTCAAAAGATTTACTAAAATTCGTAAAAACACGTAGACACACATCAGTAAATATTTTTACAATTACATTTATTAACTTTTAGAAATTTTATTTACATAGGAAACAAGCAATATTTTTCAATAAATTCCCAAAATAATTTATAATATTTCGAATTTTTACAGTAATTGCTTTTAGTTTTCATCTACATGATTATTTTGTGGGAATGTCTTAAATAAAATATTCTTATTTTAAATTAACTTAAAAAAGAAACAATGAAAATATATTATTGAAATTTAAATATGAATATGTTTTGTTGAAAAAGTATATTAACAATTATTACACATCCAAAATTATGTCGTCCATGACCACCACACATCTAATTTAATACTGCCCGAAGGACGTTATTTATATATTCTAAAGTTTTTCATTACATTTTTGTTTTATATATTTGGAATCAAATTATGTGTAGAATAAAATACATTTTAATAATAATTATTAATATTATATTAATTTAAGCTGATGCTCTGCTATTAACATAAAATTGTTGACCAGACAGAAGTAAAGTGCCAATATAAATACAAGCTGCAATCCAACAATTATATGCATTCTAAATAATAAAAAAAAATATAAATCAATGTTAGTAATATTAAGTTCAAGGATTTGTTATTACAATGCTATAAAGAATAGAATACAAAAAATTAAACTATAGCCTTAAACATGACTGGATTAATAATAGTAAAAATATAGATTTTGATTCAAGTAAAAAATATTCAATTTCAAAGGAATATATAAAATAAGGAAACATAACCATGTAATCCATAGTTCGGTTTATAATTACAAATAACTGTAAAGATCGGAAATAATATTAAACTTTGATGAATAAAAAAAAAAAGTCAGGTATTTCCACCCTTAACATTTTAATGAAAAATAATCTCGATCTAATCGTTATCATTACAATACTTGAAAGTTGAAAGATTTCTTAAGTTATCAGTAAATAAATAGCGATACTACTTTGGTCGAAAATTTTAATGGAACTTTCGCAAAAGAAATTAATTAAAATTAAATAACAATTGTAATTACAGAAAAATATAATTTTAAAGATTTTGAGATTCGTTTATCATTTTTCCATTATAAAAAATAATGAATTTTATAAAATCATTAAAATTCTTCAAGCATACCACAATTTAGCATAATAAATACTATATTCTGCTTGTACATTTATTGTAATTAATTGTGATAAGACATTGATTGCAATGAATGGCATATATTAATCACGATCACACGATATTTGTCATCAATGGAAAAAAATAAATAAGTATCAATATACCTGGCTATATGCAGCATCTGCAGCAGCGTAAAATTCTTTTGGTGTTGGATAATGTTGCTCAAGAGGTAGATCTTCTATTAAAGCTACACTATGTATAAAATAAAAAATTCCCATTAAGGTCTGAAAGAAATTAAAAAAAAAACACATATTTTAATTTATTTTTATTATAAATTTATACAATTTTCAATACCTACCAATTGAATAATTCCCCAAATGGAAATTATAACACCACATAATGATAATTTGGGACCACAAATTTTCATTTTGATTTTATTATTTTTAAATTGATATGAAATGAAATTATAATTTATTAATATCAAGTGAAAATATCGTCCTCGATAATCACAAGATATTTTTCATTTCATGAAAAAAAAAAATAGAGAAAAAATGTCAGGTGAATGTGATCATGTGACAGACTTTTAAAAATGTTATGAAGTTAGAAAAATTTGCTTTAAAATTATACCAGTTTATTGTTTTTGTAGCGGGATTCTAGTACATTAAATAATTGAAATATACAACATTGTTTTTACCTATTATCAACATTTTTTTAAAATTTATATTACAAAATTTGCAAGAAAATTTATAACATAAAAAATCGTTTTACAATTTGAACAATTTTAAGAAGGCGATTTTCGGCATTTTGTTTTCTTTTTTCGCCATGCTTTCGCGTATAACTACTATTAATATTTAAATGTCTAATTAATTTAATACAGAATAAACAAACTATTATTATATAAACACATGCATATATTTAATCTACACATATATTTTCTCAGTTTATATCCAACAAATATTTGTCAATCTTGAATGTAACCAAATTGTATTTTAAGAATTCTAGTCCAGTCCCACTGTTCAAATATTACAATAATAAAATTGTTGCTTTTATATACAACTAGACATTATCTGAAGAAAGAAAAATACAAAAAACATTCTATTGCACAATAAAAATTTATCAAATTTTCTAGAATTTTTTTTATTGATATCTCACTAATCCAGTGGAAACATTGCAAAGTATAACAGGTATAACAGTTTCATATATACGTCAAATGTCATTTTATTTTCACTGTTTTGTTGTTTGATCACAAAACGAAAACGCAAAAATTCACCTAAATGAAGGAATTGATTCAAGAAAATATATTTTTGTGTAATTTGATTTTATTATTTTATACAATTCAATTTTAAAACATTAAAATATATATTGCAAATGAGTTTAGAATTTAATTTAACTGCAATTAATGCATATTTATTAAAACCTATAGATGTAATTACCAGTGTAAATTATTTTGAATTGTACGATAACTTATTTCTCTATTCCAAAGATATTTTGGAAATTGTTTCCGAAAACTTAAGTAGTCCAATAACATTTACTGATTTACAAATATTTTTATTAAAATTATTTTTAATAATTATAGCAATTAATTTAGCATTAATTGCTTATTATTGGAATAAATACGGTGGGGTTATTACAGATCGATTTATTCGACCAAGTAAATTAATTTAACAAATGACTCATACTAATTTATTTTTATGTACAGAATTTTATGGGCTTCTTTTAATTTCCTACGATTTAGGTACATTAAAAGAAATAGAAGAATTAAAATTATCAGTTGCAAAATTAAAATTACCCTGTGAGCATACACCACGAATATAATAATAAAGTTGTTAAATTAAACAATACAAACAATGTCTGATAAAATTAAGAAATATTTCCAAAACAAGAAAGACCGCTTAAAATTTAAGGTAAATGTTAAAATATAAATAATTAAATATTATTATCTTATTATTTTTAATTTTTTTTTAAATATATAAGCATGCTGGACCGGGAAGAAAACTAAATGAAACCGATCAAGGACCAAGTACATCTAAATCAAAGAAAGAAGTTTATGTGCCACCAAAAAGAAATGAACTAAGCTCAGAAGCGCGGTAAATTTTGGCAATTTATAATCCGGTTGTATTGATGTTAATTTGATTATTACTTGTAAATAATACAGAACCGCAGCAGAGGCAGCTATGTCCAGAATACGTATTCATGACGATCGAGATTTTAATAGTTCGTTGGAGACGATTCGAGCGCAAGTGCGTAAAGAATTAGAGGATGAGAAAAAAGCTAAATTGAACATCAATGAGAAGAATACTATTGAAGATGAAAATAGTAAAACTAATCTTGCTGTTCAAGGTGTTTATTTCAGGTATAAATTTATAAATATATTATAAATAGTATATAGAGAAAATTTATATGAATTTATCTGTTGACTTCTTTGCAGATGTCCATTAATTAATGACGAAATATTGTCGCGAAAAGAATGGAAAATAAAAATTAAAGAATTTTTATATGAACAACTTGAATATGAAAAAAGTTTAACGGCATGTCTAATTATATTAAATTGTAATATAAAAGAAAAGGCTGAAATGTGTATCGAAACATTAACCAAATATTTAGAAAATATAATTAATAATCCGGAGGAAGAAAAATATCGTAAAATACGAATGTCAAACCGTATTTTTTGCGATAAAGTTAAATGTGTAGAAGGTGGTTTAGAATTTTTACATGGTGCCGGTTTTATTGAGCAAACAATTGATGAGGATACATTTTTAATATATTCGGATGAAATCGTTAGTGAACAAAATAAACTTTCTGTATTAATAGATGCATTGCAAGGTTCAGAAATTATTGCTTTAGAATTAGATCGTAATATACAAGTATTGAGTCCAACACAAGCACGTCGAATTGAGTTACCACCAGAATTTTACCGCATTAGTCCAGAGGAAATTAAAAGAGAACAAAAATTAAAGTATTTCTGATTTTGGTTGAAGAGCAAGAACAGCAAATCATATAAAAATTATTTTTTCTAATTTATAGATCTGAGGCACTGGAAAATGCACAAATTTTAAAAACGAAAGCAATGCGTGAACGAGAAGAATTAAGAATTGTAAACAGATATAAATTTGCATTATTACGAGTTCGTTTTCCGGATGGTGTTTTCCTTCAAGTAAATAAAATTATTTTTATATTAACGCACCTTATTTAAAAAGAAAATATAAACAAATTTCAGGGTACATTTAATGTCTATGAAAAGTTATCAGATGTATATGAATTTGTTCAATCATGTCTAAAACATGAAAATGTTGAATTTTCATTAATTGCACCAACAGGTTATAAATTCACTGAAGATGATCGAGATAAATCTATTTTTGATTTACGGTAAGAGAAATTTATGTATTGATATTTCACTATGGTAAAAATTTATTTGTTTTTAGCCTTATTCCAAATATATTATTAACATTTTCCCAAGAAGCTGAATGTTTTGGCAATTACTTAAAAGACGATATTTTATTGCTTATCCAAGCTTAATTATAGAGAATAGTAATAATAAATATAGTAAATTCCAATATTTTAACTTTTCAATATTTATAAAAATGTTTTGGCTATCATAAATATTGTATTTCATGATTATAATTATTGTATGTATCTATCATGAGAATAATTTATTAAAACTTAAAATATATTAATAAAATACAAGTTATTGTTTTTAGTACGTCAAATTAGAACAAAAATATATCATCTTGTCTTTTAAAAAACTAATTGCATTTCTACAGGTAATATATGACAAAAAATTATGGATGATTTAAATGAATTCTTTATCTCATTTCAAAGTTCATTTTCGACGATATAATGTAAACCTTCTAACGAATTTTGAGCTACCCTTTCTCACACAAATCACTCAATTCGCACCAGTAACAAGAGTAAAGTTTATGTTAATTTTTCGATTGTTGTTTCAATAAGATCATAATCGTATAAATTTGAAAACAAATAATCAATAATCATTGATCTGTATAGCAATCCATTGACTGTAGTGTGCACCCTTTGTTCGCTTTAAAAGAAATGAGATCCAATGATTGCAGTAAGTGTAAACGATACCTAACTAGTAATCTTTAGTGGATACAATAAATATTCACGAATCTTTTGTGGATTACATTACAAATACGACAATTTTACTGGTTGACTATGATTAATAGGAAAATATTCAACAGTTTTTCTTTATAATTGAGTGCTGGAATTCTGTCCTATAAATTGTCTAATTTGGAAGTGTGACGGTTATTGGGAAATTAGTAACCAGTACTTCACGAAACATTTGGAGTAGGGGGAGATACATACTAGATGTTGAGCGACAGATATTATATAATTCGGTATAATAGTTTCATTGTAAAACCTTAATTTATTTTATACTATTTCAAAAAAATACATCATTTCATAATTCATCAATAAAATAAATGAATTTTCTGAAAATTGGTATAAGGAGAGTGTGTGTCTTTGATTTTAGTAGTTTGTAAAAGATAAACCTATAAAATGTCAATGCAAAGACTAACAAATGTCATTTACATTTTCTGATTTTTTTATTGATACATTTTTACATGAAAAAGATATATTCGTTTTGGAATATATAAAAAGGCGAGCAAAACTATACAATGGAATTTTTCCTCCTTTGGCATATTTATTTTTGTTGTAAACTCAACCTATCCTTTCAATGTGCGAGAATGATTTATATACAAACGATGAAAAACCGTAATTTATATAATTTTGTTTTCTTTGAATTTGTGGGAAAAATCTCCGATTTCATTGCATGTCAGCCCGACTATAAAATTTAAATTAAATTAACGATTACGCAACTCTTGTCGTAACTGGTACATTCATTATGCTGATATCAAGTGGGTAAAATTACACTCCTCATGGTAGTATGTATAACAATCGAACAATTAGTCTACAATTATCGAAAGGCAGATGTTTCCTTAATTCAATTATTTTTATGTAAGTGCTAATTAGCCCATAATGGCGTGTGGCAGGTGCAGATATATTGTTAATCTTTGGATAGCTTCAAAAACTGTTTTTGGCCGTCAAAGTGGGATTCACGTTAGATTTTAATGTTCACTTTAAATGCGTAATCTACATATTATAATAAGATATTATTATCCCTAGTAACAATTTGTCCGTACTTTGAAAAATGAGGAAAATTTCCGTGGAAAAAATGCACATATTTTCCATGGAAAAAATATATTGGAATTTTTCCAAAGAATGTCCATATATTTTCCACTTAATATAACATAATAGTATTTTATTTAAGTCAATTGAAATTTTTGAATTTTCTGTGTAATATGTCCAGAAATATCCCCGGTATTGTATTCATAATTTATTTCATCAATTATCCAAGACAATGGTTCAAATTTTGTATATTTCGCTTATCTAGATATAATCCTCACTCTTTTTAATTTATTTTCATAATTTTTAAACCAACCAGCAACTCAAATATATATATTTCCGAAAAAAGATGTACAACGGTGATTTTTGCCATCGTTCAGCATCTTAATTCCATGCTCATAGAACTTCTGGTCTATCGGTAAAAGACTGAATCAAATCGTGATTTGGTACCATCGTTATAAGAAAATTTATTCTGCTAATACGGACAATTCACGAGTATTACGTGCCAAAATACAAGGACGATCCAAAGATATTTTTGTAAAAATCCGTGGATCTGCTCACAAAAACTATGAATATAAATTCTAGGGATATTCTGTGGAATAATAGCAACGAGTACGAGGAATACTTCTAACGAGAATCCGTAGAAATTATCATCGGAATTATACAGATAATTTAAGGACATTTTTTATAAAAATCTATGTACAGGGTTGCCCTCATCGTATAAAATTCCATCGGATATCCGTAAGAAATCCATTGATATATCCTCGGATTGAAACTACGGACTACTACATAAAATGCGGAAATTTTGCGGACAAACTAAAGAGAGTGTAGTAGGGAACAGACATGGAAAAGTGATTCTTTTGCACGACATTGCTCGTCCTCAACACCGATAAAAGAAACATTGGAAGCACTCGCATGGGATGTGTTACCACACCTACCCTATCCACCAGATGTTGCTCCATCAGGTTACCGTACTTGTTCAGATCGATGGCACTAGGACTCTGTACACAGCGCTTCCACAATTAAGAAGACGTCCAAAATTGACTTGATTTTTGGATCTCATGCAGATATAGTTTAGTTTATGGATGAACATTGGACCACCCACGCATTCCAATTTTTAATATTTATACTATTTTTTAATTATAATAATAAAATTAAATAATTATTTGGTTTTTCTTTCAATATTTTTTCTTTATTTATACTTTAATTATTCATTGGAAGAATATCGGGTACATCGATGAATTGTTTTATAATTTATTTATTTATTTATTTATTTATTTATTTAATATTTTTTAATCATATATTTTTATTTGAATATTGATTTATTTTTTTTTATTTGTTTGTTTGATTGATTTTTTTTTTGTTTAATATTCAACACCAAATTTTATGATTAATGTTTATTTTTATTTTTATACCATAAATATGTATATATTTTTAATTGTTATATTTTTTTTTATATATATGTAAAAGATGAGCATATAATAATAATAATAATAATTAAATTGTAATGTATCTATTTAATGTGAATAATTATGTAAATGATGAGATTGAATGTGTATAGAGTGTGTGTGTGTGGGTGGGTGTGTGTATTCGATGATTTTCATAATTATTATAATAATTTTAATTAATTAATTGTTTTAAATATGATGATTTATGATAAATATATATATATATATATGATGGTGATGTGCTTGGTGGGACGAGGAATATTAACAGCATAATTGTTCAAACAAATAAAAACACAACAAATAATAATATAATAATAATTATAACAAATTTTATATTATCATTATTATTATCATTATTATTATTATTATGATAATTTTATTTTATGATAAATAATTAAATTTATACAATTATTATTATTTAAACATTTTAAACAAATCAATAATTTATTATTTTTTACATATTTTATTTTTTTTTTTTTGAAATCGTATTGGGCGCAATTAATATATAATTTCTTATTTTTAAGTATATATATTTTTTAATTATACTTATTTTTTATATTATGATTATGATTGATTAAATGTATTTTAATATGTGATTGTATTTTAATATTTTTATTATTTTTTTTCACATTATTAATTAATTAATAATCATAACAACATATTATTTTGTAAATTTAAATTATATAATTTGATAATAAACACAACATAATTATTATACAAAGAAAAAACATTTATGAATAATCTAATAATTATAATAATAATAATAATAATAATAATAATAATAATATAATAAATGTTAAGAACATTAAAAAATTAAAATTAAAAAAAATTAAAAGTACTAAAAAAATAAATTATAAAAATAAACGTAGGGGCCCGCCCACGTTTACGATAATATATTATTGTACAATATTTTATATATTTTTTATAGATTTTTAAATTATAGTTAATTGTTTTTATTTTTACATCTATTTTTATTTTAAATTTATTCTTATTTATAGTATTAGAACTTATTTTTTAATTATTCACAAATATATATATTGTATTTTTAACAATTTTTTATTTTCATTTAAAATTAAATTTTTTTGATACACACAATTATAAATCTTAATTATATTAAATTAAAATAATATTTTCTAGCTACTTCAAATTTCGCTATCTAAATTTACTTGTTTTTATTATGTCTCCTTTTATATATATTTTGTTTAGATTATCTTTAAGATTATTATTAAAATCAATTATTAATTTTAATTATTTTTTTTTGTTTGTTTTAGATGAATAAAAATAAAAGAAAAACTGTGATTTATTTTTTTCTTTTGCTAACAGTCTTTATTGCTTCTCCCTTAGAAAGATTTTTTTAATTTTATTTCTTGTTTGTAAATATAAATGGATATATTGTGATGAGAAAGAAATCAATTGATGGTAAAATACGCATAAATTATGTAATTTAAATTGAAATATGATAAAAGGATGGAATTATTATTAAAATTAAAAATATTAAAATGATATATAAATGTTAATATTGGATTGGATGGATATATTGAAGACTGAGATTATATATATATATATGCAGAACTTGCCTCGATTTAGAAGCTAATGTAGGCATTAAAAAAGGTTTATAGAGGGCAACCAAGATCGAACAAAATATTATTGGAATTAAAATTTGATGTAAGAATATTTTACGTATACATTTAATTGCCAGTTTTTATTTTAATTGTGCATTTTATACACATCGTGTGTCAATTATTGCTTATGAATCGATAAGGATATGGTAAAAATTTAGTAAATAAATTTGTTTATGGCTTAATGTTAATATATACATATATATATTTTTCCGAATAAAAACAATCACGCTGTATTTATGAGCATGTGTTGCTGTATGGGATGTACCGAATAGTAATAATTAATGATTCGCTATATGGGAGCATTGGAGTAACAATAAGTAGTTACAATTTTTTAAATTTGAATTATAAATGGAAGACGAACCATATAAGCAGTTACTTTAATCGTTTTATCAATAACCTATATGCGAACCAAAATCGGTGGCAAGATGTTTGAGTCCATGATAGAATTAAACGTGAAGAACCCTAGTAACAATTTGTCAGTACTTTGAAAAATGCGGAAAATTTCCGTGGAAAAAACTCACATATTTTCCATGGAAAAGATATACTGGAATTTTTCCTAAGAATGTCCATAGATTTTCCACTTAATATAATAGTATTTTATTTAGATCAATTGAAAAATTTAGATTTGACAGTATAATATGTCCAACATATATCCGCGGTATCGTATTCATAATTTATGTCACCAATTATCGATTCAAATATTGTATATTTAGCTTATTTAGATATAATCCTCATTTTATTTAATTTATTTTCATAATTTTTAAAACAACCAGCAACTCAAATTGATATATTTCTGATGAATTTTGTAAGACTGGGTTTTATCCGCAGTTTTTTTGTTCTTGTATATCACACAAAAAAATTCACAATCGATAAATTTTTGCCATCATTCGGGCAGCATATTCATTCCGTGCTAATAGAACTTCTGGTCTATCGGTAAAAAACTGAATCAAACCGCGATTTGGCACCATCGTCATTTATTCAGCTAATACGGACAATTCATGGGCAATACTTGCTATAATACATGTACAATCCAAAGGTATTTTTGTATAAATCCGTGGATCTGCTCACAAAAAATTTGAATATAAATTCTATGGATATTCTGTGGAATAATAGCAACGAGAAATAATTCTAAGGGTAAACAAACAAAATTAATTTAAGAAGTTGATGGAATACAAGTTGATGTTTTCTTTAATCGTTTTTAAATTTAAATACATAACTTTGCGTTATATTGTAAATTAATCAAGGTTTGCAATATACCCGATAGACGATAGCAAATTTTACAAAATCGGCGTCAATTTATATCACGGCGAATTAATATAGAGCTTTTAATATTTTTACAATGTATTTGTCAATCAATGCGTACGTAATTAACATAGAAAAACAATCAGCACAAATATTACTAATCCGGATTGTTTCTAAGAAATTGTGAAGGTCTAATCCTTCTGCTTTATTATTGAATTATATTTATAAAGCAGCTTCTAGCGAAACAAAATTGCAGACAAACCCATTAGTGAATTGTTAAATAGATACTAATATACGGAATAATTCACAAATTTGATTACAATGCAAGATGGATACCCGAGGGATTTTAACGACGTATATGTCTGTATAATCAATCCGAACTCGGCAGGGACATAAAAATTAACCTGAATGGTTGTCCGATTCGATATTCCCCGAAATAGACACATTTTAGGCACACATTTATCATAATAATATATTTCACTATTGATCCCGATCGCGAGTTTTAGTTAATAGGGCCAAAGCAGCGGGTCAGTAAATAATATGTAAATTGACAGAAAATGGCAATGTGTTTTAATTTTTAATATGACAAGAAGGTGGTGTACTGGAATTTGATTTAATGACACGAGAAACGTAACGAGTTAACGACAAAGGCATTACTAAATTAACTAGACTCGAGGAAAAATAGTATTACAATTGATCTAAAGCCTATGGATTAAGTTACAGAGAAAAATAAACTTATTCGCGGAACGATAATATTGATAAAAAAGTAATTATAATATGTGTCGAAAGTGAAGAAAGATAAAGTGAATAATGGTGGCCATATGAAATAAGATAACATTATCGAAGTTCATTTCATAAGCATATAGTCATTAGAATATATGATTCTGATACCATGTTATGGTTCGATTGATTTATTTATAATTATTCACATTTATCCAATATTATAAAATATCATTTTATAACGTATTTGACTTCCATCCTCTTTAACACACATACATATGTATAAAATCTATATTAAAGGTTTTTAAGTAAAGTTAAATATAATGAAATATATTGAAGAATATAAATATATTAAAGTGGTTTTTTTCACTCTTTTCGAATTCTGTCTGTACTATCCTGTACATTTGGAAAATTTCATCTTTTTAAGCAGATTTTTTCACTTTACTTTTTTCTATACAGTCTCAGTATCCATTCTTAACATAGATGAATTAAACTTTTTCTCGAATTAATGTATTTCTATATTTGCTACCCTTCCAAAACATTAAAATTTAGTGCTTTTTCTTGTAACATATCATAAGGATTAAAAATTGACACTAAAAAAAGTTCAGAATAATCTAATATGAGACGTTTACCGTACTTCTTAAAGTAACCCATCCTCCATTTCTTCTCCTTAAGGTATAAACACGTATAAAATTGTATTTTGGAGATACTTATATAATATTAGTGTTAATAGAATAAGCATTAAAAGTACAAGTAAAATAATAATTTATTTGGCTATTTAGGTGAACCGTATAGCTTTCTTCCACTGATTGTGATTGAAAATTTTCGTTTTACAGCTCCCTATTAAAACACTGACGATTCGATTTACCTTCTTATTTTTATTCAATATATATTGTAGTCACAAAAAACAATTTGTTGCTATTACTTCAAACAACGAATCATTGTCAATAACAAACAAAATTTCAATGAAATTAATAATTGAAAGAGGTGTTAAATTAAAACTTCAATATAACAATATCTTAAACTATTTTACATGCAGTTAACCAATACCATCCAAGGTAAAGAAAATAAAACTGTTTTCTAACTTTGCCGGATCTTTTCGAGAAAAACTTTTAAACATTCATATCTATTTAATCCTATCGGATTAGTTTAAACATTGAGGCAATATTAGAATTATAAAATATGCTTTTGTTTATAGGTGCGGTACTTATTAAGGAGGATAAATAGATGAGGATAATCTTTAAAATAACTAAATGTATTCACCGTAGTAGGCGGTAGGCGATTCGTATTAAGTATGAGAGTTGTACTTACTCTATATATGTATATTAAGGTACACTGTAAGTTTTAAATCTTTTAATAGTGGGAAAATCTATTTAAAAACATAAAATTTCTCACCTTAAATTGTGAGATGATACAGACAACGGTGGGTATAATGAATTAAAATCTTCAGGGGAAAAAACAACCACTTTAATATATTTATGCATATTGTAATTATTGTTTGTATGATGAACTTTATAACAAATATGTAAAGATAATTTTGGTTTAATTAATTAAGTAATAAATAAATTTTTCATGACCCTGTTTTTATATTATTATTATTATTATTATTATTATTGTTGCATTAAAAACTCGTATTAACTAAAGTATAATTTTAATCGAAAAATAGGTATTCAATTTTTGTTATTTTTTGAAACATATATAAAATATCGATGATAATAATAATATTAACAACAACAACAACATTATCATCATCACCAACATTAATAACAACATTTTTATGTGAGAATGATAAGGATATATTAACCGCACCCCCAGCCATATATATATTTATACATGGTAAGAGATTTATTCGCTAATCCTTATAAAACACTTTATACATATTATACTTAAAAAAGTAAAATTAAAGAAGTTTTCTTTTAACTTTTTATTAAAATTTACATTTTACTTCTCTTTATTTTTTTCTTATGTTCTTTTTAACTTTATTTAAGAAATTTAAAAGTCATTAAAAGTATATTGTTTACCGTCTGAAATTGGTATATAATTTTGTAAATATTAAATTTTTAAAACTAAAAACACATCAGAAATGCGAATGAAAAAAATGTGCAAAATTAGACGAAAAGCAATGACAGTCGGATTAAAGTTTACGCTCGCAGTTTACAACTATATAAAAGTCTTTTTTTTTTAGCTTAGCTTTTAGAATTACAGTTTTTTTTTTAACATTTTCGCTTAAACAAATTAAATGATATGCGATTTTTTTTTTAATTGTTTAATGAAAATTTATGAAAAATTTTATTTTTCTAGTTAGGATTTTATCAGTTTTCTTTTTTTTTTTAATAATATTTAATTGCATTTAATTTAATTAATTATTTATACACATATAATTGTATGTATTTTATGATGCAGAGAGATTGTGTAATGTTAAAATTTTCCAATTAATTTATTATTTATATTATTTATAATTAAATATTTTATAATGTTTATTTATTTAAAATTGTATTTAATTAATATTGGATTTTTATGGAAAAATTATTGGTGTACAATATATTTTAAAAATGTTAATTTTTTTTGATTTTATGGATATAAATTTATAATTAATACATCTTTAAATGCATTTCTTCATTGTTGTAGAACTATAGAGCGATGCCTTTATAATATTGTATATTGAAATGAAATCAATTACGATATCGATAAGTTGTACTCTAAACAGCAATAGTATTCTAATTTAATAATTTCAATTTAGGAGTTGGATTATTGAAGACATTCTCGTTATGATTTAATTAAAAATAAAATTATCAGTCACATTTTATACAGACAGAGTAACAGGAGCTTGATTCGTGACAGAGTTTATTATTATAGTCAACTACTACTGTATTCAATCTATACCAATATTGATGCCATCATATCAACATACCGAGAAACACCATTAAATAATCTATTGTGATATCGTGAATATCAATTATTATGGTAGCGTTTAAAAAACTATTCCTTTATTTGACATATTAAACCTAAAACCTGAAAATGATCTGCCAATTTGAATATAATAGATATACAGCATGTCGTATATTGTTCCAAATGGAGTTTATGGCATCTTATGAACATTCATTACAGTCAACTTGGTAAATTACTCTGCATGGAAGTATATAATAATATACCAATTGTACTGTAATTAACAAAAGATAGATGTTTTCCTTATTATTTTTATATGAGTGATTAGGCCGCATAGTGATGTGTGTGTGCAGACATTTGTAATATTTGAGTAGCGTCTAACACCATATTTTCAAAGATACCCGTGTTTCTTTTTATTCCATAAACGAACAAATGGTCACCCAACTGAAAAATTTCAGTATTAAAATAAATACAGAAAAATATCCTATGAAAATAGCGGTATCCGCGCTATACCACTCCGCTACAGTAGATATACCACCTATAAAAATTCTATTATTCAAGATATTTTCATGTCGAGTAAACGTTAATTGCCCAGAGTCATATACTATGTTAATTCCCACAATAGTGCACATTAATTCCACAAAGCATCTAACCAACATTGCAGTTAAGTTGATTAATTTACATTTCATATATGCAACATTTACCAATTCACCCATTTGTAACACATAGTTAATCTTTGAATACAGCTTTCAAAATTTAATAAAAATGAAGAAATATGATAATTGAATTATCTTAAGTATTCATATTACTGGAAAATTGTGTTGCTAATGTCAATACCGGCAATTGAACTCGTAACTTCCTATCGAATGAATGACATACACTTTAACCAATGCGTCACTGACACATTGGTAACTATAATTTCTTATTACTATATAGACTATCTGCATACTTTTTACTGCATTATTTTATGAAAATATATCAATTATAGATAGTCATTAGAAATAAAATAGTAACTTTCGCGTGTGATGATTAAATACGATCAAAAAACAATTCACTCAACATTATCAAGTCACATATATACATGGGTAAAACAGAAGTATACACATTCTGAAATGAATATTTCAAAACCATATAGAATATATACTGATTACGAAACTAGGTTTAACGAACTTCCGGTAAAGGGTGTTGTCCAACTTCTTAGTATAGGAAATTTAGAAACAGTTGGTAAATATATGTTATTTCCAACTACAACCTTACATTTTCTTATTAAAATATCTAATTGAAGAAATGATATTTCAAGGCAATTCATAATTACCTAATTTTCGTTTTACAATATTTCTTATGGATATGGTGTAATCGTATTTTGTAATTACTTTTTCATATCGGTTATTACGTTTTTCTTTAATCGTTCAATTTTTTCGTTCCATATAGTTGTAATCTTAAATATATCATTGATGATCATTAATACAATATACTCGCATGTACCAAATTCATTTTTATGCGACTATTTCCCCGTATCGTAAAATTTTGAGCTAATTTATTAATAGATTTTTCAAAATATTTCGTAATTTAAAAAGGAAAATTTTAATGTAATGATATTATTCTTGAATTTAAAGCGAAATTGCCCTTATAAAATTGCAATTGTAATTATAAATTTGTATCCATAAAATCATTCCATGACATTTTTTTTAAAATAATAATATTTTTATATTCTATATTATTGTTTCGGTTAGGCTTAGGATGCGTACGTATATTGCTATTGTGTATTTGGTATTTACTTATTATTATAATGTTATTTATTTATATGATTTTATTAACTGAATTTTATTTATTATTTATTTATAATTATTTGATATAAATTATAGCCAGTTTGTAATTGTGATATTGATAAATTATTATTATTATTTTATTATTACAATTTTATATATGAAAATGTTAATTTTACTATTAATTATTTGATTTGATTAAATTATCTGTAATGTGTGTGGGTGTGTGTAGGTGTGTGTGTGTCTGTGTTATGTAATATATACACAAGAGTATGAAATTCTACTATAATATATTATAATAAAGTAAGTTAATTTTTATCAGAATATTATTATTATTATTATTATTATTACAATTGTATTGTTTATTTGTCATTATTTAAGTATAGATTTTAAGTTCATAAAAAGTATAATATTTTTACAACATTCACTTACTTTTCCGTATTACAAAATATGTACATTAACAATTGAATGAAAATAATAGTCCACATATTTATTAAAATCGGTATGAGCAAACTCAAATATTATTCGTGTTGCTATTTATAAATGGATTAATGAATTATACTTTTTATGTAAATTAATTTAAAGAAATAAAGAACAATAATAATATCAATAAAAATATAATAATAATAATAATAATAATAATAATATTAATAATATTAATAATATTAATAATAGAAACATAGAAATATTTAAATATTAATATATAAATTTTTGTGGTCCAGACCAGCTGGATTATTTTTTTTATTTATTGCTATTTTTTTTAGTTTTTCTATGCACATATTAAATTCTTATTATACATATGGTCAAGGATTCTATATTTTCTCTATATTTAAGAGGATTACAAAAATTATAATATTAAAAATTTATTAAAACGATATTGAAACAAATAACAAACAATATTTGTGTTTATAATAGAATAGTATCTTATTTTGAGAATCCTCTTACATGAAAATCCGACTATTTTATTCTAAAATAGATTATAATAAAGTATAACTATACAATTTAGAAAATACATTGACTTAATTATTAAATTATAATTATGATTAAATTTATGTAATAATTGTTGTTGTTATTATTATTATTATTATTATTATTATTATTGGTATTAATATTATTATTGTTATTATTATTATTATTAATATTATTTATTAATATTTTATTATTTTATATAACGATCTTTATTGTAAGTAAATGGACAATTTTGATATACACAATTGCAGCTGAAAATTTTCAGTATGAAAATGTTTATGGCATTTTTGGGAATTGAAACCGTAATACTTGACAGCGTCATTGTGTGTGTAAGAGTTAAAATTTTCATAGCTTTTACATAACATTTTTTATTGTACGAGTTAAATTGAATTGAATTGAATTTGAACTAAAGATTGTTTCAAATCGTTAATCGTAGAGAAAATTATAAATTTTTAAGAGGTGAAATTACACAAGAAGAAAAACTACATTCTAAGAAGATTTTGATTAAATTTAGAAATAAGTTTTAAATTCTTCATCTGAAAAAACAGAGCGACTATCGTGAAATTTCTCGACATTGTATTTTTTGTCGATTTCGTACATTTTGTATCATGAATAACCGCTTTCGTAAGAATATTGAACAATCCGCCACATCATGAAAATACGCTGTCGTTTTTGTACGATAGCGAACATTCAAATCCGACACCTATTTATGTGTCGAATAGGTATCGGATCAATTGAAATTATTCTCTTTGTTGCTTGTGGTGTTGCTATATTATTTAAAAAATAAATTACATTGGAATATATTGGAAATTATATGGCAAGGTGAACATCCGAAATCGGAAATCGAAATCGGCCCCCCAGATATAATTTTATTGAATGGAATATACAGAATAGATTATAACTATTGTCATGCGGTTTATGTTGGTCAAACTTATCGATCGTTGCGTATAAGATTAGGATAACTATATAGCTAAAACATTAAGGCAAGTTTCATTTTTCGACTATTGATAATAATAATCCCGGAATTAATTATATGTTTTACTTTAATGTTATTATTTTCATTCATTTTATTTTAATTTCAGTGAACTAAAAAAATTTTTAATCTTAAATCTTTACAAAATTCAGAAAAATAACTGAAAAATTTAATATATCAAATGTCCCAATATCAGTCGTACATAAAATTGTATACACACATGCTTGTCACGCTATGTAAAACTATTCTCTATGTAATTGAGTGATTTCTAAACATTGATGAATGAGAAAATTGGTAATTTAAACAATAAAATTAGTTCAAATTTCAAGTTGACTGTCAATAGGACACTGACAGTGATTGGGTCTACTACCTTATGTATATTTTCTATACATAATAAATTGACTATTAATTTGTATTAAATATTAAAAATTTACGTAATCGCAACTCAATTCCAATTTAATGCAATAAACAACATAATATAATGTTATTGATTTAAAAATAATTAATAGATTATAAATATAAAATAAATTTATTATTATTCGTTATCATTTTGTATTTATTATTTCCATAGCGCAATGTTTTGTTGTATTGGAAAAGAAAATAAATTGCAATAATTGATATCTTGTGCGGCAAGTTGTGTTCCGATTTATTTCTTTATTGGACATACGATAATTTATAAAATTAAATATTAATTGATAATAAGCAATTAATGATAAATAATAATATTAATAATAATAATAATAATAATAATAATAATATTAATAATAATAATGATTTATTGCAATAATTAAAATATGTATAATTTTATTGCAAAAATAAATAAAAACCGATGGAAGTATATTATTTTAAAACCAGTCGCCAGTCGTCATTTTGTTTCCGCAATTTATTTTTTGTGTAAATGTTTTTTAGATTTTTTGGTTTTTGTAAACTAGACAAATTTTTAATAATTTATTAATTAATTATATATTTAAGATTCACTAACCTATTAAAAAAAATGTATGTTTCTTCCAATTTTACATTTACAGATTAGTTTTATAATTTTTAATTAATTTTCAATTTTATTATTTTTACATTATATTTATTATTATTTTATATTCAATAAATATGTATGTGTATTTTTAATTTAATTTTTTATTATCTCATATATAATCACATGAAAATAAAAATAAATATAATTAAAACACCTTAACAATAAAAAAAAAAAAAATTAAAATAAAAATAAAACTCACACAAATTTGGATATACTTATTTTATAATAAATATATATATAATTTTAATGAATTAATTAATTTATCCTAAATGTATTTATTAATTAATAATGTTAATAATAATAAATTTATTTATTTATTTATTTTGTTAATATTATAAATTTTTCAAATTTATTTTTAAATAATTTTGAAAATTTACTTTTTCTTTTGTTGCTTTTAAAAAATTGCTTTTTCATTTTGTTTTGTTTTTATTTTGTATAACTATTTTTTTTTTTGTTTTATTTATTTGATTTAATAATATTTTATTTAATTTTTGGCAAAATTATTTCATTATAAAATTGTTTGTATTTTTTTTTTTAGTCTTTATTTCCGAAAATTAAAAATTATTTAAAAAAAAGAACGTAATACCAAACGCACATTCATTAAATTTTAGTTATTTTACCGCGAGAATCCGATTATTTATTTTTTTTCCAATTAAAATTGTATTAATTCATTTTTATTATTTAAATAATTTTTAATAATAATTAACACAAAAAAAAAATAAATAAATTGTTTTTTATTACTTCCTGGAGGGAAATGTGGACCGCCGCGTATCGTGCGAGGGAATAGAAAATGATTTTGTTATATTTTATTTGGAAAATAGTATTATTAATTTTTATATATAGCGATTTTGTTACAGATAAAATAAAACTTAAGTTAAAATTTAATTAAGTCTTGTCTTATAAAAATATATACACACAAAATGTTCAATTTTATAATATATATAGCCTTTTTAGTATTGTCATATAATAAATGACTAAAACCGTTCACTAAAACCATAATTAATAAATAAATGGTGAAAAAAATATACACAATTTCATTCATATCAGGATTAAAATTAAATTGAATTATATGGCCTGCTAATTACTTTTAAAAATTAAAAACGTATCTATAGTGCAATTTGGTCATAATAAATATAGTTTTGTAAATGCGCAGCATATTTATAAATTGTAGAAATCAATAAATATAATTTAATTATTTTTATTTATGAACATAATATAATTTCAATTTAGTCGGCGAATTCATTTTGAAGCAAATGTTTGCGTAAAAATTTGCCACGGAACACACATCGAATTATTTATTTATTTATTTATTTATTTATTGTATTTATCTACGAAATTTTACATTTAAGACAACGATCTTTAGAAAATATGTATTATAATGTGTAGTTTTAGATTTGATGATATTGCAAGAGAAAGGAATGATGGAATTAGGGATGATTTATTTTGCTGGACTAACATTTTTTAAAATATTAACATTTGACTAGAAATAACAGCGCATGTTGGCATTATTAAAAATAAAAATATATTTGTGCTTAAATCATGATAAGATTTTAGGAAGGGAGTCAAGGTTTCACCGTTAATATAAATAAGGTCAAAAACACTCAGTAGCGCAATGGTATAGCGCCTCGTTCTATTCATGCTATTTTTCAAAAGAAATTTTTCGGTATTTATTTGAATACTGAAATTTTTCTGCTGGCTGACCATTTGTTTGTTTATGACATAAAAAGAAAAACGGATATCTTTGAAAGTATGGTGTTGGACGCTACTCAAAGATTAACAATGTCTGCACGCACACATAACTATGGGCTAATCACCCATATAGTAAAAATAATATTATGAAAACATCTATCTTTTATTAATTGCAGAACAATTTTTTAAATTAAATTTTTATATACTCCCATGCGGAGTAATTTACTAACTTGGCTTTAATGAAAGGTTTATTAGATGATATAGGGCTCCACTTGGAGCAATATATTACTTTAAAAAATTAAATATATAGGGCCATAGGGACAATTGCGTCTCGTTGACTGTCTAGTAATAATGAGATTACCAGTTCTGGAGGATGTACTGGATTTTAGAAAAACAACTAAATTTTATCAATTTGAAAAGAAGCAGCCACCACTTGAAGTCATAATATGGACGTAGAAATAGAATATAGTAATATTATCGTTGAGGTATAGATTAGAATAACTCAATTTCGGTCTTGTAAAATACTAATTCAACTATGATCTATTTCCATCTGTATATATATTGATCCAATCCGATATTGATTTTAACTCACTATTAATATTGATGCGAAAGAGAGGACTTTCATTTATTTTCATAATTTTCAAAACAACCAGCAACTCAAATCTATATTAATAATCTAGGACTTTTCAAAGATTTTATTTGCGGGTTTTTTATTCTTGTTTATTATAAAAAAAAATGCATAATCCATGAATTTTTGCCTTCGTTCGGGCGATATAATCATTCCGTGCTCATAGAACTTCTGGTCTATCGGTAAAAAACCGAATCAAACCGCGATTTGACATCATCGTCACAAGAAAATTTTTTTCTGCTAATACTGACAATTCACGGGTATTACTTGCCAAAAAATATCTGCTCACAAAAAATGTGAATAAAAATTTTATGGATATCATGTGGAATAATAGCAACGAGAAATACTTCTAAAGAAAATCCGTGGAAATTATCATCGGAAATATACGAATAATACAAGGACATTTTTTATAAAAATCCATGGACAGGGTTGCACTTCTCATATAAAATTCCAGAGGATATTTTGCTGACAAACTACAGACAGTGTTACTAGGGTATTGACCCTGCAAGCACACATCACTTTAAAATGATTTGTTAAGTAGCTATTAATTAAATTGACACCGCTGGGAATACAATCGCCGAAAATAAGAAGGTAAGTTTAAAAAAAAGATAATTAATATTAGCTGTATCGAATGGAGTAGAAAAACTCAAATAATATCAAAATTGAAATAAGAATATCATTTAGAAACTTATAATATAAGACAGTGTATATAGTTGATATAGTATCTTTGTCAAGATCTAAAACCATATTTACCATATCTGATTTTTCATAATTTTATATTATGAGCTAAAGTCTTCGAAATGGAAGATAAAATAAACTAATCGGTCGAAAATAAGAATTAACACAGATGATCTCAATTTACAGGAGCAACTATTTATAGTCGTACATAATCGTTAAACGAATCTTGAAAGCGTGTATATTCACAATATTCTTTATAATACAGATACAGTTCTGGTGGCTTTTGTTTTTGGCAACTGGTTCAAATAATTCAAAAATTCGACTAATTTGAGTAACTTAAAAATAAACATTATGTTCACTTATCATAAATAAAAATAAACAAAAACTAATGAAATGAAAATATTAAAGCTTTTTCGATTTCTCACATTTTTCTTGATTTTCTGAATGATTTTATTTTGTATATAATTTTATAGTGTATACTATTTTTTATAAATTTTAAAAATTCACTGAATATTTTTGTGGTTGAGTGTATATAAAGTAAAAATATTGGTCCAAATTTATAGATTAAATTTTTCTTTTTCATAATATTAGTATTTTTTTTTTTAAATCGCGTATATAATTTTTGTGTTCTTTAAATTTAATGAATAATTATATAAGAATTTTTAAATATTTTATTATATTGTAGTATTTTGAAGGTGTATGGCGAAATGTATTATATTAAAAATGGCCATCTTTTTTTTTATTTTGTCGGTAAAATTCATAAAAAAAAAATATAAAATATTATTTATCTTTTTTCAATTTAATCCCTCATTATATTGTTATTAATTTTTTTAAAATAATTATTTATATTATATTTATTCATATCATATTGCTACTATATTCCAATATTATATGTACACATTATTATGTTTTAATTATATTCTTAATCGTATAAACACCAGTTTTATACTTAAATATGGTAATTTAAAATTTAAAATTATTTATACATACACTACCGCAAACTGCACACACACGTAGATTAATAATAGCATTATCCCCAATTGTATTGTATTCATAATTTTTAAAAATGGGGCCTGCCCATTTAATTTTAATTCATTTTCTTTTTACATCATCATAAAGGATAATTATCGCTTCTTATCATCAATCAGTTCATTCCATTTTTACGTTATTTTCGATATTATCGATCAGTAATATTGTTTAATTTTTATGTATTTTGATATTACATTTTTTTATATGAATTTGTAATTGTTTTATTACAATTATTAAGTGATACTTTGTTATTTCAAATAACTTATTGCAAATAATGTTATGTGATCACCAATTCTAATGACGTATTGATCCTAAAAATGAAAACAAAAGAAAAATAAATAGAAAATTTATAGATTTTAATTATTTAATATTTTTAATTCATTCGAATGGCATTTGGCAGAGCTAGTTCCTAATAAGTTGCTGTAAAATAGATATTCAGGTCAATTCTGTATTGCGATAACATTTCATAAATTGATAATTTGCTGCTCAATTCAAAATAAAAACACACATTCATATTTAAAGGAATTTATTTAATATATAACGGTATATACCATTAGGAGTTTACGCAGCTGACTCTAGATATGCGCAATTTTGCAAACAGTCACTGATGGATTTTTACGTCACTTTAAAGTACAAACTATTTTCACTTAAATTTAGTTAATTCCACATACCTGTTTTACTAGAGGGTGATAATAAAATCTACAAGATAATATCATACTCTGTATTTGTTGGAATCTGGTATGGTGAGTCGTTTATATAATATAACCAATTGAAACCAAACAGTTACCGCCGAATGTTATCTATACAGCAATTAACTCAATTGAATGATAATTTATATATTGCAAAAACAAACATACCATAAATTATAACATAAAATAGCTGAAAAATGATTCTATTCATTTCTTAGCAACCTTCTTATATTTGCGCCTTCCGGGTATCAGTTTTCAACGAACTTAATAAAAGCTAACATTGTGTTCTAATCGTTCATATCCATATACAATCAGTTAAGAAATACTATACTATAGAATTGGTTTATGTGTTAGTTTAAAGTAACAACTAACTTTAAAATTGCAATAAAAACTGGTATACAAACATATCATCCAAATATTGAATAGCACTACGGTGGCGTTCTGCAGTCTGATCAAGTGGAAGTGGCCTGGCGATTTTTTCCATTTCTATACAGAAATTATCTATAAAGATTAGCTAAATTGACAGAAATATGCAGAATAAAACTAAAAGATGTGGGCATCAATTTTTCAGCGTAACATAAAAATTCGCATAGGCGTAAAAAATATGCATCCAATTCGATAAAATCAATCAAATACACATTCTCATACTAATTCCTATGCATCAACTTCCCACGAGTACTGGCTCTACATCTTGCAACCATAAATTGAAAAAAAAACTTCTCAAAATCATTCAATCATTTGACGGTGGCATAGGAATAGGAAATAGATTTCGAAGATTTCTTTCTTTCGAAAAAGTCTAGGATCTATAGTCCTCAAAGTATAAATATAAAATTTCACGAATATTGGAAGTTCGTTTTCATATTACAGAAAAAATGGAAACATATTTATATTCGAACCAATAACGTCGCAGGATGAGCAAAAACTTACCAATCGAAAATTACAATAAAATCAAAGTGGTCATTTCGGTGATTTGAATGCGTGAATCCAAAGACGGACAGTATGTCAAATTAAGGTATTTTTCGTCTATGATACAAGTGTTCTTAAAGATATATATGTTGAATATAAACATTAAGGGACTGTACAACTTGGCAAAAAAAACCGCATATCATGAAGTTAACTCTATCTCTTTAATAATATTGATGGAAATATAATAAACACTATTATTTATGATACAAATAATAAGAAGAACAATATTTTTTTGTTGTTGTTACCTAACGTCCCAATGTTCGTTCTTCTATCTATATCTGTTATTGCGACTAATCTTTCTTTATTTACATTAAATATCCTGAAGCACGTTGAACGTTAATTTTTACAAACAGAATATATAATATTATAAAGGAATAACAATTTATTATATTGTCATGTATGTACGTGCATAAATTTCCGAGTAAACATCAAATACATTGTACGTATATGTTATGTGTATGTGTATGGGAAAAAAATTAAATTATATAGTTTATATTTTATAGTTTATAGATAAACTGATAAACACGATGTTTTTAACAACAACAAACGAAAGAAAAACAAAATAGAAACTAAAGTAACAATATATTTCTTATAAAATGATTTACGCTACACTTCAAAACAGTTTCTTTATAATATACTGTAATACATATTAAATACAAAATACATAAAACATAAAAACATATGTATAAGAAAGAAGCGCACCGTACACTCGTTCGTAGCATATATTACATAAGATTGTAACAGCAAAAATTTACCTTGCGTGTTTAAAATTACTTTAAAGTTTTTATACTTGGTTGGATTTTAGTTCAAATAAGCTTTATTCTTATGTAACATTTATTTATTTATTTATTTATTTACAAAGGGTTTTCTATTTTATATTATTGTTTAATTTTTGCTTTCGAAAAATAATTTATTGGAAGTTTACACGTTAAACAAATAAATAATATAGAAAACAAAAAATGAGAGTAAAGAAAAAATTAAATAATACAATTTCTTTTTCAGTGATAAGGAAAATTAATACGTTGACAATAGCAGTACTGTGATTTGAATTTACAAACCTAATTATTTTGAATATTATGATAATTACGAGCGAGTTTTATGCGTAAAATAATATTCCAATTTCAACTTATTCGCATTTTAGCTCGGATTCATTCAATACAACCAGTTTTTTTTTCTTCTTTTTAAATATTAAATTATTAAGTCTTTAATTATTAACGACTATTAACTTTTATTTCTAAACTTTTTCATGCGATATTATTTAATTTAATTTTTAATATAAACTATTCACTGAACTAGGTCGCACTCAGATTATTACTTTTTTCTTACAACGCCCGTAGTTTTAACATCTATTTGATTGTGATGAATCTCAAGTCGTTAGTTAAAATAATATGTCTTCGTTTCGAACATGCCACGTGTAGCATTAACGTACTGAGTTGTTTTGAAAATGCTAATTTTTCTTTGTGCAGTCTCAAAAGTTGTACGCCATATGTTCAATTTTAACTGTCTGTATGGAATCAGTTTTCAGTCAATTATGAATATTGCCAGTTCGGATAGCCTAACAAGCAGTTAATACATTTTAATACATTTTATGTGCAATTCTTCTTTTTTCTTTTTAATATTAACACCTTCTAAACCCAGTTTCACATACAGTGTCATACCCAACACAAGCAGAAATACAACGAAAATTAATGGAATTATATAAAGATGCCTTTATTTTACATTGTAAAAAAATGATCTGCTATTTTCCAATGTGGTTATGCAAGTCCTGCAGTTTATTCACGCGAAGGTGATCCAAAAACTGGTATAACATCAATAATCATTAAACAAGTCTTTGCTATGATGGTGTTAGATGATAGACGAAGAGACAGTGCATGCAATAGCTGAGGTCATAGGCACCTTAAAAGAATGAGTTAGATATATTTTGCATGATTATTTCTTAGTCTATATTGTCCAATTCAATGAAAACCATAAAATATATAGTAACAAAATTATATACGCGTTAATACACGAAATGTTTTTTACAAACTGACTACGCGTATCTACTAATACTATCAATTTAATAGTAAATTGAAATAATATAAATTACAATTTATAAGTAAATAATTACAATGCGACAAAATAAATACACGTTTGCTATGAAAATGATGCGTATGCATAACAATTAAAAACCTATAAATGAATAGTAAAATAATTAAATACCTGAATGACCAACGGTCAACACTTCAACCGGCAATGATCCTCGCCTTCTCGACAACAATGAATCCATATCGGGTCTATTTCGTGATAATTCACGTTTAAAACGATACCATGATGATTTACCACCACTTGAGTTACCGTCACCACTGCAACCGCCGCCGCCGCCACCTCCACCACCGCCGCCACCGCCTCCACCAACACCGCCGCCGCCGCCGCCGTCACCATCACCCGATTCTGATTCAGCTAATATTGGACTTAAAATTTCAGCACCACCCGACGAACGACGTCTTAGCAATTTTTTTCTATTTCTTGATGATTTTCCATTACAATTATTTCGATTTAATATTGTTAAATTATCACATGGTACAGATCCGCGTCGTTGAAAAACTGATATATTTAAATTATAATCAGTTTGCGGTTTGTCATTAGAACCTATAACAAAATTTATTGAAATTAATTAGCATTCCTAAATAATTGGCAAAAAAAAAAAAAAATATAAACTAAAAAACCATTTACTCATTCTCATAACATCAACCGGCATTGAACCACGTCTCATAAATTTATCACATGTCTTAAAAACTAATGATAAAGTATCTTCAATTTTAGTTGTTGCCGTGATTGTGTTGCCTGTTGTCGGTGTTGCGGTTACCGTTGATTTATTTGGTACGGCAACAGTGACCGGTGCTGAACCTCTTCGTCGATTTAAATTTTTACGTGATATACTTGGATCTAAATTTTCTTTTTGTCCGGGTCCAATTGATAGTTTTGCAATTTTGGATGATTTTTCAGATTGACCATAGTCGGCCGGTTCAGAACGTTTAACACATTCTTTTTTAGTTGTTAAAACATTTCGATTTTCAGGATCTAAGGAAGGTGATTCCGATGACGTTGAATTACTACTTTCGATTAGAGATTCTTGACACGTACCCATTTCGGTGGTCGCCGACATATATCGTGCCCGAATGTATGTATGTAACGGTGGAAACGTTTGTTGTCTGATTAATTGTTTTGACAATGCCATATTTGATAAATTATTGGTATTTCCTAAGCTTACTGCACCATGCATTACCAAATTTAAACGATCCGCACATGCACTATTATTACTCATTGTTGCTATACTTAAATCGGGCACCAAAGTTTCAGCACTTAACGGACGCTCGACGACACTATTGTCAGCGGATCGACCTAGCCCACCGACACCACGCCGATAACTATCACTATCCGATGACAATATTGAAAATGTATCATGATCAAATTTAATTTCCATATCTTCACGTATAGCTTCATGCGAAATACGGGCCTCAGCATGTGATCCATTTGTTGTTAAAATTATGCGTGGCGGTGGATTTACCGGCACCGAATGTCGTCTATCGAATTTACATGTTCTTAGCGACGGCACCTGTAGAGAGCTTCTTCTTGGCAATTTAATTTTAATTGGTAATAATATTTCTGAACTATCTGATATATCAGCATATGGTTCATCATCAATTATTATGATGTTACCATGTTCATCGATAAATTCATTTGTTGTTGATGTTTTTAATTTATTTTTATTATTTCTACTCTTAATACTATTATTACTATTATTTTTACTATTTACCGCCGCCTCATCATAATCATAATCATCGGCACCCTTATTAATTTTCCCACCATTCGCTTCGATTTCTTCTTCGTCTTCTTCCAACAATTCAGCATCTGATATTTCGGTGTGTGTTTCTTCTGCCATTTCAGCGGCTACCCTGTTTTCCCATTGCAATTGATTATATTTTAAAAAATGCATCATTTTACGGGATAATTTTGAATTCAAAAATCGTTGCCATTCATCAAACAATGGTGTTACAACAAATTTAAAAAAACCAACTTGAATTTTTGGTACCGACATTGTATAACGATCACATAATGATGTTACCGGTAAATTTAATTGTCGTTCATAGTCACCTTGACGAAAAAATTCTTCACAAACTTTTTGACTCCATTTTTTACTAATATCCCATGGTCTACATGGATTCGATATATCAGCACATTTTAAAGCTATTTGTAATATAAATAAACGATGTTCTGATTTTTTCATATCTAACGTATCGTTATCTAAATATTCACGAATTTGTTTTAAAAATTCGGGTTGTCTTGTGATGTCGGTGGCCAATATAAGAGAGCTTATTTGTTTTTCTAATTGTGGTCGAATATCATTTATTTGTTCAGCCACACCACTTTCCAGAAGACAACCGACGGCCGAACGCCAATGATGATTTTCTAATACCGATGTATTTTCATACAATGCGGCCAAATGATTTGATGTTGCTATTAAAAATGGTTGATTAACACCCGGATGATCTAAATCATGGGTTACCGCACCAATTAATGATGCCATAATTTCGATGGGCTCTAAAAATTGATATATTTTTGTTTCTTGTAAAAAACAATGCATGGCTTGTGTTACATCAGTCGCATGTATTGAATTATGATAAGGATTTGTGCTATGATAACCTTCTTCAATTAATGTAAATAATTTCCATAATCTAACTACATCTAAATTGAAATGTTCCATAAGGCCATACCAATGAAACAAATGAACACATAAAACAGGCAGTGAACGTCCTATAAATATATGAAAATACACGCACAAAAAAATAAGAAAACATAAAATTACATTAACATTTTAATAATAATAAATTATAAAATTAAATTATTTATTTATCGCACACACCACCAGTAACCGTTTCCAATGTGAATGCATTAAATCTCCAATTACCAACTTGATTTAGTATACACTGTACTTGACCATGTAATATATCATCTAATATTGCAGTATCTTGTAATAATGCACGTGTTGCTAACTTCTTACGACGTCTTTTATGCATTGTTAAAAAACGTCCGGTACATGCATGTCGCCGTCGTGGATGTTCCAATTTATCATCAATCATTAATGCATCTAATAATGGACGATCTTTATCTGTATCAGATACTCGACGTTGTTGACTTTTAGACGCTGTTACAAACAAATAAACGAAAAAAAATAGAAAACATTAATTGTTAATATAATTTTAATTGTTTAATAATTATAAAATTTTTATAATAAACACACATACACGAAGTCTTAAATTTAATTTACGTGTTTATAGTAAAAACTTTACTACTTTGTAATACTTAAAAATTATATGTTTTCCACGCATCTGCTAAAAATTACTATGAATATTAATTATTTATGGAAAAAGAAATGTGTTTAATTTTTTCGTTTTGTTTTTAATACACACAAAACAGATCGGCTCAATGATATATGAAACTTTAAAACAAATTATTATTATTATTCTACGAGTATAACTGGTACGGTGCACCACCTGCGTGAATGTAATAAAGATTTTTGTGTATAATAAATTAATTTACTGCAAATTTATATTTGTTTAATTAAAATAGCAATTATAGTAAAAAATAGAACAATTATTTATTTTTTCTAATAACACAATTATGTTAAAATGTGTTTAAAGTAAAAGTAGGTTATACTCGAATATGTTTTTATTATAAATTGTGTATGTATAAAAATTGAATACTCAAAAGACAAATTATACTGAAAGCCAACGTATTACGCGATAAAGATAAAATGCATTAGAAAATTAAATTCAGTTGAAATTTATATAATATAAGCGACGACACAAAGAAACAAGCATAAATACTTGATCGTATTGTTCGTGAAGTATATAAAAAGAATTAAATTTCCAAGAATATTTTCGATTAAAGCCGGCATAAATAATTCCATTTGCATACAACAATATTCTTATACTTGAAATTATTATTATAATTATTATTATTTATAAGCTATTGTATAATTTAAAAATATAAATGCTATATTTAAATCTACACAAATAAAAAAGTTATCAAATAAATATTGAGGAATTATAGGATTATTTTTACATCTTATGTCATTCACACAATTTACAAAACAATTAAAACTATACATGTGTATTACATGTTTAAATATAGAAATATATATTAGCAGTCAATTTATTTTTGCTTCAAAACAAACAATTATTTTACTAATATTCCGAAGTGAAGCTAGAAGATAATTTATTCTTAAAATTGGAAATTTATATACATTTTAAAAGGTATTTTACCGAAAACAAGTATTTATATATCCCCAACAACAAGCTTTCGGCGAATTAATAGGTATAGTAATATGATTTGATCATATTTTTTAAATCAATTAAATTTAATTTCGGTAAAAAAAATTTTTTATAGAATATAATTGCCATCGTTAAGTATAAACTTTTCCCAATTTTTTGGCAATTTATGAATACCATCAAACTAAATTTTCTCAGCTTTTGATGCGATCCAAAAATCGAGTCAATTTTGGGCGGCTTCATAATTGTGGAAGCGCTGTGTACAGAGTCCATGTGCCATCGATCTGAACAAGTGTTAATTTGATGGAGCAACATTTGCTGAATAGGGATGGTAACACATCCATCCGAGTGCTTCCAATGTTTATTTTACCGGTTTTGCGACATGAATACGAGCATTAGTCGTTTTAATCAAATCAAATTCTCGATTCAATTCAATCAATTGGTGTTTGTAGCGCTCACCAATAATAGTTTGACCAGGTTTCAACAATTCATAACGAACGACACGGCCTTCTGGTCCCATCAAATACACAGTAAAACCTTTTTTCCATGGATATTTCGTTTTGGCGTCAATTTCACTGACCAGGATCAGTGCAATGTTTAGTTCGTTTAGGATTATCAAAATTAATCCATTTTTCAACACCAGTTACAATACGACACAAAATCGACTTCCTTAGCTGTCTTCCAATCAACATTTCACAAATGGTTTTTTGACATACAATTAATGAATTTACCAGTTGTAATTCGGATCAAAATCACCATTTTTGAATCGTTTAAACCATTTTCTGCAATAACTTTTATGTAAAGCATGTTCACCATAAGCTTCGAAAAGAATTTTATGACTTTCAGCAGCAGTTTTCTCCCAATGAAAGAATAACAAGAAACATCTTCGCAAATCAGATTTTTCTGATGCAAACTACGACAATTTCAACAAACGAAAAAAATATGTTGTTTGCACTTTTAGCTCGTAACACAAACTGAATGATAAAGATATAAAGTGAATTCGTTCACAAAAAAAATTTCAGCTGAACCGTCTCTCATTTTAGGCAGTGATTAATCCGTGTGCGATCAAATCATATTACTATACCTTTAATATTGCAATTTATTTTGAATAATGAATTTATATGTACCGTATATAAATAGTATACCTTGAGACCTAGAGGATGAGAAAAATTTACAGAATAGCCTAAAACACATAGTACAACAACACAACGCAACACTATATATAATAAAATATAAATAAAAGTCTATAGTAAAACGATGAGAAGAAATTTAGTAAATATATGTATCAAATTAAATATTGAATAAGTTTAACTAAATAACTATAATACTGATTTTAATTTAATTTAATGACATTTAAAATACAATAACATTTAATTGAATTTTTCCACTTAATGCTGTTAAAAAATAAATTATAATTGTAATTTTCTGTAGAGTATTTCAACACTTTTTACACATAAACATCCTGCTAATAGAATACCTAACTAATTAATTGTATTGTATATATGGTTTTCGGTTTATACTTGTATGAATCCAAATAATTTAAAAACAACTTAAAATAAAGCAATCTTCGTTTTCCCTAAAAATCAACTTTCAACATGAAATTTCAAATATTTTGTTAGCATATTAATTATTAACTGAAATATAACTGCTTTCAAGAATATCTAATCATGTTTATTTTAATACCGAAATATCGAAACAATGACGGTCCTGTTTAGAATCGAAACACAGCACAAATATTCGTTTTTTTCCTGATTCCACATAGAAAAAAAACCAACCAATACTAAATAGTGCTACCAAAGGCACTGCGGGTTCTTCTATATATGCATTCGTTAACTAATAATATTTTTATTGATATTTATTATTGTAATATTTCTATTACCAAATAATAATTAGGATTTTGTACTGTATTTAAATGCATTCTATAAAGGAATAATAACAATTTACTGAATCGTTCCGGAATTCTTGTAAAACAATGCTTGTTGGATATTAACACTTAAAATTAGTAGCTTTATTAAATGTTATTATAGTTTTCTTTTATTTCTAGTATATAATTATTATACGTAAACACGACAACTGAAACTCTATCTATATAGCAGCAACGCCCACAAGTTTTTGTTATAAATTCATTCATTTATCGGGAAAATAATCTCACTCAAATATCAATGAGATCCTTTAAATTCGATGAACTATAAAAAGTCTTTTCAGCTAATTTGGCACATATTTCATATCAGTATTTTCTTCGAATAAAATCAAATTATTTCCTTCCGAAATATAGTTTTCTATTAAGAGATTATTAAATTGTTAATATTTTGTATTCTAATAGCCTTAATAAAATGAAAAATACGATATTTATTTCAAAAATAATTTATATTTTCTTGATTTGTTGCTAAATGTACGAGGGTTGTTCGATATATTTCCTATAAATACATCTAGTTACGATTATTTTAAATTATTACGGTTACCATTAAAAACAACATTCTTTTAAAACCAATTTAATAAGTTCATTTTCGTATTTTTCAGAAAATGTACAAATTACAATTTCGTATATGGTACAATTCCATGCCATTTTTTGGAAAGGATTATCAGCGACAGATATCGAAAAGGATATGCATAATACTTTGCGTATAGTTCATCACCATCATACGAAGTCATTCGTTTTTGGGTCACTGAATTTACACGTGGTCGAACGACCGTAAATGATGAAGACAGATGTGGCATGCCAAGAACAGCAACATCCATTGAAATGGTAAGAAAAGTATATGATGCAGTAAACGAAATGATCGACGAAAAAAAGAGAGCCGGATGAGATCTTCAAAATATCAAATGATAGTATTAGTAGGATATTACATGAGGAATTGAATATGAAACATAGATAAAGAGATCTTGCACATAGATGGGTGGCCGCATTTGTTAACATTACCACAAACGATAATTCGTTGTACACGTTGTGAGGAGCTTTTGCCTATATATCACCCTAAAAGAGTTTTACGGCGATACATAGGTGATGATGAGGCATGAATCACTCTACATACGAGCAAAAAAATCATGGTGGAAGTACACAGCCAAAAAAGACAAAAACGGAAAAATCAGCAGGAAAGGTTATGGCCACTGTTTTTTGGGATGGACATGGATATAATATTCATTGATTATATCTTACAAAAGGAAATACAATAAATAGTGAATATCATTGTACATTATTGGCTCAATTTGATGACGAAATTAAAATAGCAAAGAATACAGAATTTACAGACGAAATTAAAAAAACTTGAAAACCGTTTGATGAAGTGTATTGAGTTAGAAAAATTAAAGAAATATTTTTCCAAAAAAACAGAAAGTATATGGAATAACCCTCGTATTTTTAATTTTCATCATACATTAATTAATATTATTATAATTTCCATTTACAACAATTATTCATTTAAGTGTTAAATTTTGATTAATCAAAATTACCTGAAAATTTTTATTTATGTATACCCGTCTCCTCCCCCTTTCATTTATAATATTTAAAATAATATATACAAAATTTAATTAAATCTATACCGCGCATCGAGAATTATTGTTTAAAAGGTTTTACCAGTTTCAATATTTTATATTCAATAAAGTATAAGAAAAAATGTATTATTTATCAAAATTGCATAAGAAAAATATATCAACTATAAGTAAAAAAAAAAAATTGTTATTACAAAAATAATAAGAAAAAAAAAAACTTTTCCATTTTCATATTTAGAAATGTTTTGTTCAAATCATAAAAAATTCATGAATGAATGAATAATAATGATTTTCATATGAAAAAGTTTTTCCATTTTACCAAAACAATTTAAGCGTGCCCGCATAATACATAAATAATATTGGGGTTTGTTAAAAACTTCGTTATATATTTTACGGTTTTTTCTTTTCATTTCTAATGAAAATCGATTAATATTGTTTTTATTTTGGTAATGAAAACTGTATACAAATTTAAATTTAATATAATGTCTGATGATTCATTTTGATCTAATGCGACACAATATATAACCATTAATGATTGATTGTTTGGGCTACATATTATTAGTTGAGTAGGTATATAAAAAAACTTCAAAACAAATATACGAACTTTGTAATACTTAAATGTCCCATATTCCTTTTTCAAATTTTTTTGTTTTTATGATAATAATCTAATTAAATTCAAATCTCAGGTGGCTTATATGATTAAATTTTTATCCGTTAATTCCATCATAGACTAAAAAGGCTCACAATAAAAAGATCTGTTTTTTTGTCATAAATCATGGATTGAAGCATGCGTTAATGACATTTTAGTATACATATTAAATAAAATACAAACATTACTAAAATAAGTATTAAATTTTCACAAAAATGGAATAGAAATTAGTTACAGGGAGTCAAATCAGGTGAATGATTAAGAAAAAAGATTTGATTATATTATAATTCAAATTTGATAATCATTTATGGTAATTGATGTGGAACAAACTTTGAATTCACCTATAGAAAATCAGTTAAAATTCGATGAATTATTGTTTGTCGGTATTCCAAGCTACATTTCGATGAATCTCGCTGAAGATTTCTTAGAAATTTTCACGAAATCACACACTTTGTCAATGTTTTCTTCAGAAAATTGTTTCACATGGTGGACCTGGACGTTCATCATCACTTATATAGTGTCTCTGTCTTCTGTAAATCATTTATGCCATTTGAAAAATTGTGTTTTTAACACACAATTATCAACGATACGCAATTTTAAACAAATCATACATTTAAGTAGTATTTTTACCAATTTTACAAACCAAATATTATGTTGGTTCTTTGTTTTAATATTCACATTTTTCGACCGACGCACAAAAACAGCTGTAACTTTATGTGTTGCATAATTCAGTTTCTACTGAATGTAATGTCATGAAATTTTTACGCTTTGTTGAGGAACGTTCAAAGAATATAATCACAAAAAAAGTATGGGGTGGCGCTACGTGTTCTATGGTCTACATAGCCATTCCACTTTACTATGGAGCACAAGGTATATAAACATAATAATGAAAATTTAAAAAGATCGTGGTGCAATTAGGAAACGCTTTGGAGATCTGATGAAATTTTCCAATAATATTTACCTGGTTCAGACGTGAACACCTGGGTACTAAGTGCAACAGATGGTAATTAATTATAAAATGTCCCGCTATTGTCCCCCATCCACACATGATTCTTATACCCAACTCAGAATTGAAATTTCATTAGCTGCTGATGTATGTGCTATGACATATGATATAGTGGCGAAATACCCTAGTAACACTGTCAGTAGTTTGCCCACAAAATTTCCTCATTATATGTAGTAGTTAGTAGTTTCAATCCGAGGAAATATCTATGGATTTCTTACGGATGTCCGCTGGAATTTTATATGATTAGTGCAACCCTGTCCATGGATTTTTATAAAAAATATCCTTGGATTATCCGTATATTTCCGATGATAATTTCTACGAATTCTCCTTAGAATATTTCTCGTTGATATTATTCCACAGAATATCCATAGAATTTATATTCATGTTTTATGTGAGCAGATCAACGGATTTTGACAAAATTATTTTTTGATCGTCCATGTATTTTGACAAGTAATACACGTGAATTGTCCATATTAGCAGAATAAATCTTCTTATGACGAAGATGTCAAATCGCGGTTTGATTCATTTTTTTACCGATGGAACAGAAGTTCTATGAGTATGGAATGAAGATGCTGAAGAATGGCAAAAATTCGACGATTGTGCATTTTTTTTTGTAATAAACAAGAAAAAAAACCCGCGGATAAAATCCATGAAAAGTCTTACAATATTCCTCGGAAATATATAGATTTGAATTGTTGGTTGTTTTAAAAATTATGAAAATAAATTAAAAAGAGTGAGGATTATATCTAGATAAGCTAAAGAATCTAAATAAAATACTATTATATTAAGGGAAAATCTATGGATATTCTTTGGGGAAATTCCAATATATCTTTTCCATGGAAAATATGTGGATTTTTTCCACAGAAATTTTCTTAATTTTTCAAAGTACGGACAAATTGGATAGGATAGTCATAGCACTAAAATCAGTTTGTGCTAATGAAGTTGTTAATGTTGCTAATGTCAATATTGTTTCAATAAACACCATTAGATTTATTTCGATGTTTGCACAACTACTTGAATGATAAGAATTTCAATAATTATAATGATTTTAAAACACATTTGGTTCCATTTTTTGTTTTTGCTGAACTATAGGAAACCATTAATTTGTCAAATAGATGACAAAAGACCATTGAACAACGGAATGGATAATTCATTACTGAATAAAGGTATTTCGTTGTTTGAATGAAAAAAATTGTGATTTGTTGTATTAATAAGTGGCAAAACAATTTATCTATAAATAAGCTGAATGTTCATTGAATTAAATTTCACTGCTGCAAATAAAGTGAATATAAATAATATTAGGATTATAACTTTATATTTTTATACTTTTTCTTACACAAACACAAAACAATATATTTTTTTTTTCTAAATACTGATTTATTATATATTCAATTCACGTACGAACTATAATAATATATTTTTCATTCATAACTTATACCACTTAAGAAAAGTCATCGTACGAAACGTTTGTAAAAAAATTTATTCACCTATGCATGCATTAGAAAAATTTCACACTTTATACTTGCATTATGCATATACATGAACAGTAAACAAACTCAAAGTCAGAGTTTTGTCACCTACTATATTTTATTATAAGTGATCATCATAGTAACTAGTAAGTATAGTATTGAAGAATATACAATAGCTTGGATTGCAAATACAAAAATAAACTCATTGTCAATCAATTTAATGATACAAAACATGGAGAAATATACAGATTTCACTATATAAGTGTTCCAGGATAGTTATTTGAAATAATAAAATATACAAATGAATACATATTACAATAAATAATATCTAGATATATAAAGAAGTGGATATTTCATGTTTTTTTCACCTGCAGGAATTTTGTGAAAGCATTTATTATGATAAAAAACATAAGCAATGATTTGAAATTTGATGCTAGACTAACGTGGGTGGATGTATATAATATAATATATTAGCAATATATGTATAAAAATATATGGATTTATGCAAAAGAAATTCTTAAAAATTGAATATATATTCTCACGTAGCATGAATATAATAAAAATTCTATCTGTAACGTATATACAGACGAGACTCCTGATGTAACAACGTTCCTATTCAGTGACGCTTTTTATGTGTTAAGCTTTTTTATTCAGTCCCTTCGATTTTGCATGTAAAAAACAAGTTAAGTAACGACCTTTCCTTGTTATACCGCTTTCAATTAAATCACCTGCATATATTAATTAATAGTGTAAACATAATTCTCTTCCACACACACACACGATCTGTTTGTTACTTTATTTCCAATTTTCAACTCTTCAATTTATTGTCATTAAAATGTGTTTCCATTTAAATTTGTTGAACTCCCTTCATTTCACAGCAGTTATATGAAGTGATTACTAAATATACCGCTGTTGAATTGTTACTCATTACTTATTTTAAACGTTCACAGAGGTATAGAAAAATGTATCAAATATACATTTTTCGTAATATCTCATCATAATATAACAAACTCCCTTTGTATCAACTTTATTTCCCGGTTCCTTCAAAGGTTGTTATATCGCGAATTGTCTGTATATAAATTACACTCTGTGTCTGTATTTACTCCATGTATATACGGAACAATGTTTATTGAAACATGTTTCTATAATTGTACACAACAAATGTTTTTTATTATATTGTTTACAGATCCTCATGCAATGTGTCCCCATTTAAATATGTACAGTAAAGGTGTGTTCGTTCACATGCGATTAAATCAATGTGAATAACAATTTGTGTATATAGAAAATAATTTTATCATTTTTCTTCATTGAGAGGTTGCAGTACACAATTTCAATAGCACTATTTTATATTATAACATACATAAATTGGAAAATATATAACACACAAAAACATGCTGGAATAGAGTTTTATTGTTAATTATTAACGTATATTTTCAATAAAAAACATATAATAAGAAGAATACTTATGTGAAATACTGTATAGGTTTTTTTTGCTTTTAAGCTGCATCAAAATATTGAAAATTTTCGAAAAATAAAAATAGAATAACATCGTCTGTCCGCAAAATAAAACCGCAATGATTTTCTAATATATGGATCTGTTAAGACCATCTATTATATGGTGGCTGATTGATTTTTGTATTGTGAATTGTGACCAGACGCCGACCTTAACAACCTTATTATAGTTTAATGACATTTTCTTTAGTGTAAGCCGAAATATAGCGCATTAGGTGACAGTTCATTTTTTTATATTTTTTAACATTTGAAAATTTTCACAATATATTTAAATAATTAAAATTTAATTTTAATTGAATGAATTCAGAGCGGTTCATTGAAATGAAACTTGGTATACTATTCATGAGGTTTTATTTGAAAAATTGGTCTGCGAAAGATGAATTTAAAGTTAGTTCCGCGCATCAATTTACTGAGATGATCAAAAATTGCACTGAATTGATCATTCTAATGACATACCAATAGAAACGCTGGAAGTATGGTGATAATTTCTTAAAAACTATTGCAATTGGTGATGAAACGTATGGTGCTTTCGATATAAAACAAAAATTAATAGTCAAAGTTTCGAATGGCAGTTCCCACATTGATGGGAATTCAAATCTCGTTTGATGTTGTCAAAAATAAATTAATTGTTTTATATTTTTTTAGTAACAATATAGTAAAGGGTGCAAGAGACAATTGAATGCCTGCTAATCTATGATCTGATCACAATTATCATTTATTGTTTGTCGTATTTCAGAAGTTTTTGTTGTTTTTAAATAACTTCCATAAATTTTTAAATTAATTTCATTTCATATATCATTCCAATTTAAAAATACAATATATAATTGACAATTTTGTAATAGAATATTCACATGTGGACACAATATGATAATAATTAATATTAATTATAACATAATAATTGTCAAACACCGGTTATACTTATTTTTATTCTAATTTCTATTATCAGTTTTATCAGTCACACAATGCAACCCATTCTCATTCGAAGAACATATAACAAAAATGTAAGTATTAAATACCAATATCTTTCGAAAAGATAAGATTTTACACACAACTGCAGCAAAACGAAAACTTAAGGAAATAGCGATGGTCAGAGTTTACATTAAACATTATATTTCCGATTAGATTATCTTTACACAATAGAGATTTTAAACATTAAACTTTTCGGTGGTAAAGTAGTGTCGAGAAAATTAACATATAAAATTACCATTAACATTGGTATATTATTCCGTGCACGATATTTCAATTTGTCTATATAGTATAATGAATGTTTGGTATATAGAGGACATATGCTTTACTATATAGGAGGAATATCATCCATGGTATTAAGTATGGTGCGGTGTATAACGATTCCACTTAAAAAATCGATAAATAATAAAACGATCATTAATTTTTATTGTATAGTCCAATTGATAATATCAACACTTGTATTAATTCAGGCTATAATGTAAAACACATGCGATGTTTATATAAAAATCAGAAAAAAAGTGGATAGAAAGTATTACCGGTATACTGTATAGAAGGTAATTATAGTAAGAGTATTAATTAAAAATAAATGGTAATGGTATATCTATATATCAAAATGTAATCTACATAATATTCAATCATATCGCACGCATATACCATATATGTGAGAACGAAAAGGAATAGCATATACCCATTCTCCCATACACAAATACATATTTTATTTCTTTTCAATTGATATTCAAAATCTGTGTCATTCCATATATAAATTTCAAATATGTAAATGCATACGATACGAGTACATATACAATTTTATAATAAATATACGTCTATGAACAGACACCATGCATATATATTTTTATATTAAATATGTGTAAATTAGATATGCATTTTAAAACAAGTACGTAAACAAACATTAATTTGATTTCATACAACTTTTGTTTGAATTTTTTTTCCCTCTAATATATTATAATGTAATCCTCTGGCTGGTATATGCGCGCGGTATTTGAATTATAAACGGATTTTTTATTATAAAGAAAATTTATGGCATATTTAAATACCCTTATAACACGCGTATAATAATGCATATTTTTAAATTATCAATTGTTAATTTTATTTTGTGACATGACAAAGTGGATTGACATTGATAAATTACATTCACTTCACAATAATACTATGTACAGACCGACCGGGTTGGATGAATATATTATTAAAAGAAGGAATGGAAAAAGTAACTTATACCACTATATAGAAATATCAATATATAGGTAATAATCGATCGGTTGAAAATTGAAAATAATATATTTTTCAATATATATAAGGCCACATCTTCGATCACAACGCAATTTAGTAAGCTGTGACTTACGTTTTGCATATTTGCTAACGTGAAATCGCACACCCTCGATATAGCCAACGCAAATCCATACCGATATTTTTGATGTTCTGAATGTTAAATATCGAACTAAAAATACTAACGCCGCAGCAACATTTTAAATTTAATTAATTAAATTTTCTTAAAAAAAAATGTTATTTATTACATTATTACGCATTTATAAAGACATACTTACTTACTTACTACATGACGGTTTAACCCAGGTGCGGTTTTAGCCTTCTCCAACCTGACCTATCCACAGTCAATGTCTGCCAATCCCGAATTTTAAGGATCTTTATATCACAGTTTACTGCATCTAGCCATCTTGTCTTAGGTCTTTCGGATCTCATTTTACCTTCTGGATTACCATTCAACATTTTGACCGTACAACTTGTCTAATTCAAAACCAAATATGCCACGGAGTACCGTTAGATCTCGTTAAAGAAATGTAACCGTGCATCTTTTATTGTTATATAGACAGTAACTGAATAAAAATTCGCTCAACACAATCGAAAGGATTTTCAATATTGTACGAAATATATTTCGTATAGAACAATTGTCCTTTGTCTGCTTCGAATGGGCCTAAATTCACATACATGTCTTTTAATATTGTTATTTTCAATAATTGTTTTCATAAATATACATACACAATAAAAAAACAATTTAAATTTTGCAATTAGTTGCTAGATTTTGTGCTATGGGCAACTCAGTTGCGATGAAAATTATTGAAATGAATCTGCGATTAGTATATAAAATTTATAGATAATGTGAAATTTCAATATTCAGCTCAATCTACCTGGTAAGATCCATCAAAATCAGATACAGTACTGTGACGTCTTTTATTACCATTATTCGTCTTATTCGCTGTATACCAGAGTTAAAAATTTGATTTGATGTTACTGGCACATGCTTTGAATAACTTTTCTTAAGTTGCGATACATATGAATCATTCTAGAACACCAACTTCTAATATCAATAAGACAAATAATATTAGATAACAAATACTAATAAACCGGTGTCGATCGACAAGTTGGTCCATTATCTAATTTTACATATCACTCAATTTATTAGTAATTGTAATTAAATGTTCATATTTATAATAGTGTTTTCATTATAACGTGGTTATACTAATAATTTTGCAAATATTCGACATTAGTTCAATAAATTTATAGTCTTCAAAACTTCTCGATATACTTATATGAGATGGCACACCATTTTCTCTTGTTATGTATAGACACATTCTAAACTTTGCATAAAGTTATAACAATTTAAAAAAAAAACATATTTTCATTTTACGTTTTTTCGATAATTTTTTAAATTTAAAGCTAAAATATTGTTCTACATATTCTACAAAAGTACAACAGTTGTTCTCGAAGTGGACTTTATGGTATCTATATATCATCACCAGAGTTAAGTTGGTAAATTATTTTGAAGTGAGTCTATGTAAACATATTTTCTGAATTCTATATTATTTGCAGTGGTGAAGATTTTAAGAAGTTAAATTAGCTAATTTATATGTTATATGCGGTTCATTCTACGACAATTTTTTAATTTATTTAACGATATCTATATAAAAAAGGAAATAACTTAGTATCAAAACTGTTTATTTATGTAATTGTATATATTATGCAGGAAATATGTTGAGAAATATATTGTCACTATAGTTTTTCATTTATTGTTAAATTTTATACATATATATCGATGATATATAGCCATGCACTATAAGTACTCTGTAGCAATATATATATATATATATATGATATATATAGATACGTATAATATTAGCTATAAGTATCCGTAAGTATAAATTTATTTACATAGACCATATCTACAACATAATATTTTCAAAATATGCACTATACTTTGTATTTATGATGTATTATTATGTACACAAACTTTCGTATAATACGTGAAACGATCACACATTGTATATATTTAAACAAACATGTACTGTAGGAAAAGTTTTAGTTATATTAAATCTGAATATTATATTTTACCTATATCTATTTAACATTATGGATAAGCTTTTATCCATATATATATAACAAATAAAATATTGTACAATATATTCACATATAAATAAATATAAGAAAAATAAATAGAACACATTTTCTTTTTACTATTTATTACAAAAAGGATATTTTACAGTTTAGAATTTTCTTTCATTTTCTCCTTATTTTATATTTTCCTCTTGTACAAACTACAATATATAACGTCATATAATAATATCCGCTTGATAACTTATACAAATATAAATAAATATGTTATGAATTGTGATATATACAGTAAAATCTTCACAAAGGATTGCCCTGACAAAAAACGAATTGATCCTATTCGTGGAGATGGTTTTATTATAACGAGATTTTTTAAATTGATGGAACATACAAATATCTTATATGTTTTAATGAGTCATAATACTCATAGACATCATTTACAAGCATAACTTTGTTTTATTTATGATACACCACAATCTGCCAACATTTATTGTGTCAAGAAAAGCTCGCAGGTCGGATATAATAATTGATTTGATTTTTAAAAGTATTATTGAATCTGCAGCTGCGTTTATGTTATAAAATTCCATTTATATTGACTGATCAATTTACAATCGATTTATGATGAGTTATAGCAGATGTAAATAATGATTCCGAACTTGTTTCTACATCACAATCTATTAAGCTCAAACATTGTTTTCTTTTGGTAATCGCCAAGTACTTATAAGTAATTTTGTTTGAGTAAATGATGATTATTCTACTTCTATCTACTCGCACTTTTTCTTTTGATTACTTGCAAGTAGTTTTACGAGTAGCAAATCTCATAAAGAAAGGAATATAATTTTTTGACATATTGATGATTTTTACGTTGTATTTTTTTTAATTAATGAAGATTTAGTTTAATTTCAGTTAATAAAATTGCTTTGGAAAAAAAATTAACCCCTTTTAGCATTTTTAGATTATTTTCCACTTCTGTCATATTTTAAATTGCGTGTTTTTTTGGCGGGTTTTTGTCACTGCTTAATAAGTACTTGACGATTACCTAATGAAAACATCTATTAACTCCAGAAAAATTCTGGACAAGACATTCTGTTGCTAAATTCTATATCAGACAATAACAGAATAGCTTAATTAATAATTATAGTTTTAACTCCGTATGTATCGTTATTTTTGGGACAGAAAAAAAAACAATTTAATGTGAATTGTTTTTGGAGCTATAGGTTTGCAGAATGTTAAAGTAGTTTATTTGATTGCATTATTTGCACACACACATTTTTGTAGTTCAAAATAAAATAAAATAAAAAATAACTGATTGCATTCGCTAACAAAATCAAAAATAAGTAATTCGACAATTTTTCGTAAATTTCTTGTGCACTGTAATTTTCTATGTTTTTCAATATTTCTATAAATTTCTTTGTCTAAGCATAGCCAAGTTTCAGTAGCACCTTTCAACACTGTCACTGTTCCAGACCACTCTGTTTCTGTTACTAATTTCTGGGCCGGAAAAAAAATTCTGTTTTATACCACAACGTATAGCTTTAACAGTAAACACGATCAATTATCACTATAACATTTTAGAATTCATCGTTCTATTGTTTAATTTTCCAATCTTTGATTATATTATGGTTAAGCAGAGACTATTAAATCGAAACGTTAATCTACAATCTAAATAATGAAGAACTAAACAATTACATAACATATTTTTCGACAATTATTGATCAAGAAGGTGTTAATTTAATCCATACCGAATTTTTGGAGTATAATTAAACTTATACATATTATGGCAATACAAAATCAATTTCTATATTTCATAATGTTGTCGACAAATCCAGTTTCAGTAGAGAAAACATCTCAAGTAAAGTAAAGTATAAATATTTTATAATTATTATTTATTTGGACCAGTTTTTGAGGTGAGAAAAATCAAAATATAGAGTAGATTCTTTCGATTTCAGAGGTGAAAATTTATATGAAACAGACCATTTTTACAACATCGATGTTGGATTCATTTAGAATTGGTTCCATTACAGGTGCAGGTACTTTTCGGAGGTTTTACTGCACAAAACATATTTTTAGTACAGTTATGGAATAAAATGCGATATTTTCAAGAACCTTTTTTAATATCATGTATATATAAACATAAATAAATGTATAAGGAAGTAGTACAATAACATAAACATAGAATAGTATAGGTTAGGTAAATATACAATATATAAAAAAAGGATACTATAGGATACTTACTAAGCTATAGACTTATACAATATATGTATTATTTGCTGGCCATACATGTTTTAGTAATTTAATTTAATATAAATATGAAACGGAAAAAAATTATTGTATAGAAAATCTAACAAATTATTTACATAGCTACCTCTGTGCACCTGTACTGTAAAAGTTAATGGAGAGAAAAATGAAATATGCATTTTTTTTTACTATTATACAGTGCACGGAATTCATATGAACGAATTGGTTTTCTTTATCTCCGTTTTTATTTCTTTTACATTTCCATATTCATAAATTTCAATAATACTTTTAGATTTAGGGTTTTGGTCGGTTAATTGTTAATTCCATAAATATTTATTTATTTATATGAAAGACATATTATTTTTCTAGAAACAGATGATAATAAGTAAAATTTTAAGATTTATTACAATGTATAAGAAAATAAATGGGCTAATCACCAATATAAAAATGATAGAATTATGAAAACATCAATTTATCGTTAATTACAGTACAATTGGTGAATTATTAAATACTGGCATGCAGAATCATTTACCAACTTGGCTGTTATGAATGTTTAGTACGAAGCCGTAAGCTCCGCTTGAAAATAATATGATTTACAAATGAGAAGAAAAAGTTATTTTAAAAAGACCAAGTGAAAAATATTTAAATGGTTTGGGTAAATCAAAAATTTAAAAAACTAATGTATTGTAGGGCATGAAAAATTCACCTAAAATTTTCTCAGATAAGAAAAAGTCCAGATGATCTTCGTCAAAGTAATCCTGTGAGAATATGAGCAGAAACTATGGTGGAGGAAGTGTGATGATTTGTTTTTGTGGAACAAATGAAAGGCCTGTCTGTTTTATCAGGCTAAGAATGAATGAACTGTATGCTAAATTATTAGAAGATGTGTTAATAATGTGATAACGCAATCATTCAATCAATCATATGTGCGATGAGTTGTAAGCAAAAATATAAAATTTATGGAATGGCCGGCTAGGAGAACTGATCTGAAACTTCGCTGGAAATGTGTATGGGGAAGTTTTGTCTGAAACATCTTTTAAAGAAAAAATTATAGAGGAAAATCTGATGTTAGCCACAGGACTTTTTATGTAATTCTCTTAATTATTTTAATGAATATACCGTCTATTTGTTCATGTACGAATATCGCTACACAAAATATGGATCTTACCGCAGCTACAATTGCAAAGATTCTAAATATATAATTTTGTAATTTTATTTTTAATTGTTAATAAAGTGTTCATTAATTCTTGTATATTATCCATACGAATGTTTCACACTGTTTTATTTATTGCATGTAAATATTATATGTCTTCCATTGAACAATATAAAAGTAATACCACACGAAGTTATGTGAAAAGAAAATTTATTTTTAAATATATGTTTAAAAAATTATAAAATATTGAAATTATACGTTTATTAGATTTTCACAAATCCCAATATGCTTTTACATTCATGAGAAATATCCTCAATATATGTACTTATCTGTATCTATATGTGATTACATATAATGATAAAAGGATTTAATATTTTACAAGGTAAAGTGAAGGAGCATAAAGTAAACGTAATAGAAGAGAATTGTATAGAAAAAAATTATGGGTATAATTTTCTACATATAAAAACTTTATAAAAAATATTGATCGATTTTCCATTCCATGTCGGTATGAAAATATAAAAAAATGTAGTTTTTTAAAAATCAAAGATGAAAACTTCATTTTAATACCATTGTTTTCAAATTATATGAAATGTAATCATTATAAGGAACTGCCTACCACCACACACACCACCGCCATAATTGCTCCAATTGGAGCTTTATGTCATATAATAAACCTTTCATTACAGCCAAGTTGGCAAATTACTCCGCATGGGAGTATATAACAATTTACCAATTGTACTGTAATTAACGAAAGATAGATGTTTTCAAAATACTACTATTTTTATATGAGTGAGTAGCCCATAAAGAGGTATACTTCACTTTTATCACTATTGCGAAAAAAATGGCGCCGCTGACTCGCCAGCACTGTGTCATGACTGTATCATAAAATAAGTTTTAAGTGCATAATGCATTCACACAATATCCCTCAGTAATTCTCCTATACACTGCCACCAGATTATCCACTGTTACTTATTTTTTATTTGTAGCTAACCTATTACAGATCATTTTACTATTCGCAATCTATGGAACTGACATTGCAAATTTGCTATACCCAACATACTGCTCACGTTAAAGAAAATAATAAACATAAAAAAAAAGTGTTCCACAAAAAAATGTTCAATCGTAATGCAGAAGGCAGAAGAGGAGTCGGAAGGCCTAAGGCTGAATGGTTAGATCCAGTGAACTGTGATATTAAAATCCTTAAAATTCGTGATTGGAAGATGTTATCTGAAGATAGGCCCGGTTGGAAAAGCGCCTTCCCATTCAGTAAGTAAATAAATAAATTGACTTTTGTTGTTTTGCTACAAGGCAAGGAATATATATTGCATTATTGACAAGACAAGTGTGGTTTTACATATAACTTGGTTTCCTATACATATCATAGCATTTTGAAGTATGTCATTTCCAAAAGATATTGTTAGAAATTACCAACAAAAAATGTTACGTGTTTAGCTTATTATAATATACGTATTAGTTAAGTATAGCATGTAGTTTTTATAGTATAGTTGTATACATGTTCACCTCCATCAATCCTTTTATAATAAATTTATATTTTGGTGATACGTTAATGCTTCAAATAATTTTAAATTACAAGAAATTAATTTTCTGAAATTTTATAGATATACAAAAATTTATTAAAATATTTCTAGAATAAGAGTTGGATATAATTAAACAACGTGTTTCTTTGAATTTTGTCATCTTTTTTTGATGTTATTGTTACAAATTATTTATCAATAATTAAACAATTTTTAACAACAAAAATAATAATTATATACAACGCAGACTTTGTTAATTGTGTATTCTCTGAATTAAAAATTAAAATACATATGGATCATCCATATGTCCTTTTTAAACGCAGTATACTCTGGTTTTTACTTTAAGAAATTTATAAAATTGAATGGGTAATTATTTTTGATTTCAATGTAAAATAAATAAATAAAATATTTGCAACGAAATTCTCTACCAAATATAAATGTTTCGTTATAGAATCATTCACAAAATGTGTGTATGCATTTTCGAGTATAAAATTTAGGATAAAAATACATCTTCAAGTTAATGTATATTATATAAAAATTGAATTAATTAACATTTGAGCACCATATATTCAAATACATATTATTTCACTGATCTACTAAATATACACACACAACCGTAATGGATTTCCATATATCATTTAATTAAACAGTACTTGTTTTTACAAAGAAATTTGTAAAATTAAATGGTAATTATTTTTAATTGCAACACAAAATAAATAAATAAAATATTCACACAGAAATTCTTTCTATAAAATAAATGTTTCGCCATAGAATCAGTAATCATTCACAAAATGCATGCATATTACGAGTATAGAGAGGTGTAATTGTGTACATAAGAAAATTTCACCACGATTTTCAATAATTTAATGATACTTTTCTTTATATTTATTATTTCTTTCTATAAACAATATATCAATTATTTTGTTGTTGTAAATTACTACTAATTAATGAATAAATAAATTATATACTCGGATAATAAAGTAATTATATACAGTAAAAATTTCGATTCACGCACATTCGATTCAATCACAATTTCATTAATGGACACTACTATTTAGGCATCAATTCACCATGCTGTGACGTTAAAAATGATGGTCACTATAGAAAGTAATGCAAAAAATGCTAAATGATAATTTTAATCTTAATCCCATTAACATAATTTGTATGTTTAGAAAATTTCCAGAAATTCTTGAAGCAAATATATTATCTGGACATTCTTTGTTTCAGAAATTGTATAAAATTGAACATGTAGTTTTATTTTGAACATATATTTGCTAGATTTATCAATAACTGCAGAACTCACAAAAAATTCCAATAATATCAAATTTTAATAATTTTGTAAAAATTTTCAATTTAATGGACTGACAAACTGACATCAATTGGAATTCCAGAACTTCAATAATATCAAGTATTTCTAAAAATACCTATTAATTTAATGGGATCAAACTTTCATTTAACATTTATTACATTATTCTATAGCTATTCTGGTTCTTGAAATATAGCGTGGAGAATATGAAAATTCTATTCACGTATCATTTATATTCGATTAATGCATCATAATCGATCCAGAAATGTGCGTGAATCGTGAATTTTTACTGTCTAAAACCAATATACAATTTGTAGAAATGTAAATTTTAGGTAGAGGAATCAAAAGTCTTCGGTTTCTGAATCGCAAATATAATATATTTATAAAATGTATAACAACTCATTTGCGTATAAATTCTAAAAATTAATATTTTTTAATGTCACTGAAAAGGTCGATAATTTAGATACTGCATGCAAACTCTTTAATCTATTTACATCAACTTTCAAATACCGCAAAAAGTAAATTATAAAATTGTGGACAATTCTGCTCTAGAAAATTGAATATATTATAAAAGTATTAATATTTCAAATTTTGGGTTATTGTTATCGGTTTTGTCTTCTATTTGATTTCCAGTAATTTCGTCGATGTTTTCACTAGGTTATTAAGTCTCTGTATAGTCGATAAAAGTAATGTGCGCGTTAACAAAACATCATGTGGAAATATAGGAATCGCTAGCTTCATCTATAATCTAAAGTAACATACAGAAAATTCAAAGTAAACGCAAGAAATATTCATTTAGTTATGTTGTGTATTTGATGGTATCGGAAATATATCGAGGTGCATAATGAGCATAATACAGGGAGCATTGCAGGAATACAAAAAGAAGATAAATATTAAAAGCCCCGATGAAGTGATACAGTCTATGTTTCATTACAATATATGCTTCTGATTTGAATGAAACATAATGCGAGTACTGTTTGTTTGATAATGATAACTATTAATTTACCTATCCAATAAACGATTACCCAGTAGGTTAACATATATAACAATTATTATAAAATGGTATGAAATGTATTCAAAAAAAAAAGAAAGTAAAATTGGACGTAAAATTTCTTTTTATTGTACCGCTTTTTATTTATTTATATTTTTATTTTCTCCTATAAGCGCTCCCCATATTTATTTACGATAGCTCATCTAAAAATAACTTGTTTTATTTCATTAAAAACAAATAAATGATTCTTATATTATATTGCCATATACATTTATAGGGGAGCAGATGGATAAACTATAGACAGAGTGGATAAAGTAGACAATTTGAACTATGTGTACACATAATAAAATACCAAAATTGTTTTATTTTAAATTGACGTGGCATATTTGGTTCCGTCAAAGAACAGAATGGTTGGAGGCGAAGATACAATTTTAAATTAGACAAGTTGTACGGTCAACCAAATATTGTCAAAACAATCCAAATCAATAGATTGAGATGGCTTGGACACGTAGTACGCATGGAGGAGGAGCGTGTGCCAAAAAAACGGTTAAATAGTAAACCAGAAGGTAGAAGGAGAGCCGGAAGACCTAAGGCGAGATGGCTAGATGCAGTAAACTGTGATATAAAGAGCCTTAAAATTCGGGATTGGAAGACATTGACTGTGGATAGGTCAGGTTGGAAAAGCGTGTTGGAGAAGGCTAAAACCGCACCTGGGTTATAACGCCATAGAGTAAGTAAGTAACAATGGTAAGGTACTGAGAAACTATTCACATACGCAGAAAAAAACCACTACAAACATAACTCCTACAAGGAATTTATTCAGAATCAGAATAAATGCAAACCCTTTCAGAAATGTTGTCAAAGTATTATATCTATGGAATTCATTCTGAATGGATTCTGTGTAAATTGCTGGGAATGACTTAGTTCAGACCAGCCGTCAATATACATGTATTATAGATTCATATCAATTTACAAAAATAACTATTTACACTTCTCTGCTTCTTTCACCTCATTTTCATTATCGGAGTATTATCTCGGGTAAAGTGTTTCATTTACTAGAGTTGATTACCGTATTGCGTAAGCGATACGTATAATGTATTCTACATAAGCGAATTCGGATGACTTCCATGGAAGCGTTCTAGTAACTGCTCTATAGAAGTACATCTCAAAAACGGACAACTACATACAAATGTATTTAGTTCCAAAAACTTCGGAATAGCTTCCAGTATGTACTTCTGTTATTCAGGGTAAGTATTTCAAAATTAATTCGAAAGTCATTTTTGGATAACTGGGTATATATAATATATGGATAGTTCTATCAGTTCTATACAAATCCGAGTCTATATATAACGAAAATAATGCTGCGTATATTATTAATAGAATAAAATAAATACAATAATATTACAAATATAAGTTTTTTGAGATAATTAAAATTGTACTATAGATAGAAAAATTTGGGCATACATGATACACTACAGACACTGAGTGGCTGCATCAAAATATTAATTTATTATTATTTCACATTTCTATACACATTATAATTATTTATCATCTACATCGTAAAAAAGTTACGTTACTACACATAAAAAAGCATAAAATACCACCTTGTTCTATTTTTAGCCAAAGTCTTCATCTCTCGCTATGATTTATGCTACAGCTTTAATAGAGACAAAAAGACATTTTTGGGTCCTTTTTTTTTATCTATTTGTCTCGCACGTGTATAGCTGTAATTTTATTCATTATTACACAGGGTGAAGAGTCGGTCAAAAAATGCATCGCATTTTAAACAACAACTTTCTTTCCTTTTTTTTTAATGGATTGTACCTTGAGTATATTAACTTTAATATTTTTACACATTCCGGAAACATAAAAACCTTTTTTTTTTTGACTACAGTACAATGAATATGAAACTATTTATTATATGTTTACGGCATTTTACGAGTAAAAACATATTTTTATGTCTCCGGACGGTAATGTTTTAATAATTTTAATAATAATAATAATAATAATTGCTTAAAACAAAACGAAAAATATGTATATGTTTTCCATCTTTTTACAAAATAAATGAATCCTTTACTTAATTTAATTAAACTTAAATGAAAAAAAAAAATAGTAAAGGAATACCCATTCAAAATTGAATTGCATAATTTTCGAACAAAAAATGTGGTTGTGAATCCTTTTAAATTTGATGGCATACGAATTAATTTTATTATTTATATTTAATTTTTCAAATATGGTAATTGGAATTACTATATTTTAATCAGCACTACCATCTCACCTATTTTTTATATTGATATATATACGAGTATAGCATATAAAATATAGGGTACTAAATATCACTGACAATCTGTATATATTACTATAAAAACAAATACATAATAATAAGATAATATCCTTAATTTTAATATTTTTTTCTGTCTTCCTTATATAAAATTATTCCTTTTTATATACTTTTATTTTCTATGTTAACGTTAAAAAATTTACTACTCTTTCTTATAAATTTTTTTCATTGCATCCGACATTTGTGTTGTCGGCATATATGCAAAAACGATGGTCTCAGTCAGCTGTCAATACACTTATAAATGTTTATATATTTAATGAACACAAATCAATTTATACTGCGACATCCGATATCTGGGAGTTATATATTATTTGATATGGCATGACAAAAGCTAGTTATAGTATAATACTTATACGATATAGCATTAAAAGTGATATAAATATATTATATCCGTAAATATTAAAGTAAAGCTTTTTCCATTTATCTAATTAATTTACCTGAAAATTACCGACATAGATATTAGGTATAAAAGTTGAAAATACGCGTTTTTATGCCAAAACGTTGTTATCCATTCATCGAATCAATTTTTGATGGTTTTATATATGAAGTGAATCGTACGTCTAGGAGGACTGTCTGCATCAACCGGAATAAATGGTATAGTGTGAAGCAGCTATTATCATTATCATAATGAAAAATTACTTTCTTGTGTCTATTCACCTATTCTGGGTGTTTCTGCATCACTGCTTGCTTCAAACGCATTAGTTGTCGTATATAGGTAGACATCACCAGCAATAGTTTCAGTCAGAAGTTTTCAACAATTTATACTACACAATGCCTATTTGATCCCATCAAATACAGAGTATATTATTATTGATTGTGATGGACCAGCTTCACCAGCCTATACTCAAACATTTTTACGCTTAGGATTCATAATAAATCCATTGTTCACCTCCAGTCACAATTTCAGTAGCGTTTTTTTAATATAAAAAAAAAATAATAATAATACTTTCCACAAATGTCTATTATAAACGCTTTCCATTTTCATACGAATAAAAAAATATTTTGTTTACACTTCAATCAATAATGTTATAAACTACGTTTTTGAACATGGTGAATGCGGGTCGCTTCAAAAGACGACGAATTCCTCAGACTGGGAATCCGTAAATTTCCTGAAAGATGGGCAATGATTGTGCGCTTCCGACGGAGCATACTTTGAATAATGTAACATTTTTATTGCTAAAGAAATAAGTAATTTTAATGAACTTACTTTTGCTAAATTTCCAATGCATTCAGGAAATGCTGAATTACATGTTTTATAAATTATAAATGTGAAAGTATAGTGTAACTAAAAGTTATAGAAATAGTATAAAGTTATTAAACATCATTGAATGCTAATTGTTGATTCGTGCAAAATCGATGCGATAGCATATATAATTGCCAAATCACTGATGGATGAAATTGAAATTGTAAAGCGGTAGTAATATAATTGTCGTGCTCTAGGGCCAGAGTAAAGCCTATATGGCGAGAAGAGAAGCCATTTACCCAAAAGCTATAAGAAACACAATATGACGTTAGTTTATATACTAACCGTCGAAGTGTAACAGAAATTTATGATGATGATCAGATAGAAATTGTTAGCATAAATGTGTCAAGGGGACATATATAAAGTTTTAACGGAAGAAAATCACCTACATCAAAATCTGCATAATTTATATGATTTAAAATATAACCAATCAAAATCAATAATACCGAAACACAGAAAAAAAAACATGAAAATGTGTTTAATCATATTTTTTTTTTTCATTTCAAAGCATAACTCTATAAATAAAACATAGATTGTAGTTTATACTAACATAGAATTAGAGTATGTCTGCAATACACAATATATGGATTACATAAATCAGATAGAATTTGTTTCTGTTCTGTGTGTGTGTGTGTGTGTGTGTGAGCAATATATAGTTAAAGTATGCGATAAATTATAGCTACAGCAAAAAAATTGATAAAAGTATAAATAGATATATATCATTTTTATATCAAGTGCTGACCACTTCCTATATATCAATCTATATACACTTATAATTCCTCTATATAAATGTCCTCTTTTTTTATAGTTATAGATAGATAATTTTTATGTAATATACAGTGGAGCCCAATAAAATTGACCGTCTAGGTATACTTACAAAATTTATATAGCATTGATACAGTTGTGTATATATAATTTACTCCTTTTAGCGTCATCATATCATTATCAAGTTATATGTTACTAGTGGCTCTTATGTAGCAAGTTATGTTACTCCAAGTGGATCTTATGTGGCATCTACAAAACATTGATTACATCCAAGTTGGTAAATTACTCTACATATGGGAGTATATAACAATTCACCAATTGGTCTGTGCAATTATCGAAAGATAGATGGTTCCATAATTCCATATTTGTATATGAGTGTACCATTCAAATAACATATTTTTGCGGATATCTGTTCTTTTTATTCTATAAAAGAACAAACGGAAACAAATTCAGTATTCAAATATTATATAAACATCGAAAAATTTCGCTATGCATTTCTGGAATTGAACATGATCCAGTTCCATCGCAAGATACGTTTGAATGATGGTTTCGTCGTTTTAAAAGTGGTGATTCGGATGTTCGATGACAAGTGTTTGGGTGAATGGTCTATTATAAGCTGTTACAACCTGATGAAACGGTTAAAAAAAACGAATAGAATATGAAAAAAATCAAGACATTTTTTCCGCGACAATGCTCCATCATAAATACGCGGTGAAAAAACGGTTTGCAACACATTGGAAGCACTCAATTATGGAGAGTGATATCCCATTCGACTTAATAACACCAGACTTGACTCCTTCCGATTACCACTTATTTGCATCGATGGGTCACTTGCTGAGCGTAGCGAAATGGTTTGTACGAAGATGTGAAAAAATGACTTCTGCGTCAATTGGGGAAGATTTTTATCGTTGTGATAACTATAAATTGAATGAAAGATAGGCATATTATGTGTTACTATCTGGTGGAGCATACTTTGAATAATCAACTTTTTTACATTCTTCTCTTCTAATTTAACGTGTTTTGTCTACTTACTTGTACAAATTGTACACAATATCTGTCAGAAAAATTCTCGAACTATCAATAAATCATAATGTATGTGTTGATATTGGTTATTAGACAGACACATCTTTAACTGATGTTTTGTCAAAATTTCATGACATTGTTAACTAATAAATTTATTGCTCCTAAACCATTAATACATATTAGTGTCATAGGTGAACTAGTAAGTGAACTTTGATTGAACAAAGAGTTAATCTAAAATTTTGTTTTAAACTTGGAAAAACATTTTCCGACACTTTTGAAGAACTTATGTGTGGTAAAATCGTTGGAAAAATAGTCATAAACACATTGCGGTCTTTGATGATAGAAGTGGAAGGTCAAAGTCGGCGATTCTTCACAAAGAATTCGTTCCCAGTGCACAAACTGTCACTTGGGTGCATATTATTTTAGGTGTAATAAAACGTTTCCTTCAACGCGTATCGAATTGGCATCTTGCTCATGTTAACGCATCATATTTAACTGGCTACTACTATTTGCTATTTTAAATCTTCATTTGTATATGAAAGAAAAGCATTTTACTGATATCAATTCGATTTAAATGGCTTGTCATGAAGCATGAAGATGATTTCTATGCTAATGACATAAAGAAGTAAGTTGATTCAATTTTAGAGCCAAACGCTTTATTGCACCTAATGGAAATGTTATTTTGAATAAATAAAATGAAACACCTCTTGTTTTTATTTTTAAAAACCTTCACCTTTACCTAAATCGGTTTGAGGAGCAAACATTCTCTATAAAGGTACACATACCTTTTCAGCAGATTAGTTCATTGAGACTCTGTATAATAATTTGAATAGATTGAGATAAGGAAAAACGGTTATTTTAAAGTTAGCTACAATATGTCAATTTTATTGAGTACTACTGTGCGTATGCATACATCGATTACACCACACATAGGGACACATATGTGTATTATCTAATATAGACATTCCATAATATAAAATATAATTTGTCTATAGGGACTTTCTTTTTCTCTGATATAATATATTATTGATAACTATCAATTTATATACGATATATTATTATATTATGCATTATAATCGTATTTCTATATTATCTGTCTATTATGCGAGAGTATACTATTGTATAATAATAAATATATGTGCGGATATGGATACTGTTGAGCACAACAAAGTGTTTATATGATTATTATTATATTACATTAATAATTAATAGATAGTAGGCAATCTATAGCAAGTGTGACGCCGATATATACATACCAAACAATATATTTATTATATAGCAGAATTTCATTAATAAACACATTGCTATTATGAGATATTTATATAAAATATACATTTAATAAGATTTTATATTCTTAACCTTATTAAAAAATCATTTACTTAATTATAGATGATATCTGATTCTGATCTAGATCATTATTTATACAATAAATTATAAAATATATTTATTTACGCTATCTGTTGGAAAAATTATCGGAATAACTCTCTAATATATGGAACCGGTAACGACATGCATTAGCTGCTGATTGTGTTATGTATTGTGAACCGGATTTAACAAACTATTAAAGTTTCATATAGCATTTCCTTCAGTTTAATCGATAATACAACTTACATTTCCAAAGAGTAATTCCATAGACGAATAAAAAGAAGAATTTCTCGATGTATACAGGCATTATCAAATTAGAAACAATCTCCGATGCGGTGATCCGAACACAAGCAAATCGTACAGATAATGCGGCCAATATATTAGGTTGTCAAATATCTCCCTTCCGCCTTTTTGTCTTTTTAATTTCGCGGCTATGTACAAAGCGCTACAGAGCTCGTATCTGGCAACACTGTACATAATTTGAAAGCTCTTGACATAACAAACAAAACGACGCTATGTATGATTAGTTTGGATATTGCGTTCAACAGTTATAGACGTGTAAACATGGAGTTCACTAACGCCGAAATTCGCGCTATTTTAAAGTTTTCCTTCGTTAAAGGCAAATCCGCTAGAGAAACGTTCCGTGAGATTAATGGTGTTTTGGGGGATGGTACTCTATCACTTCGAACCGCGGAGGAATGGTTTCGACGATTCAGAGCCGGTGAAAACGACACCATGGATAAGCCAGCCGGCGGAAGACCTGTGACGACAAATACCGATCAAATCATGGAATACATCGAGTTAGACCGGCATGTGGCATCTCGTGACATCGCCCAGGAGATGGGAGTTAGTCACCAAACCATTTTAAACCATCTGCAGAAGGCTGGATACAAAAAAAAGCTTGATGTTTGGGTGCCACATGAATTAACAGTGAAAAATCTAATGGACCGAATTTCCATTTGCGAAATGCTGCTGAAACGGAACGAACTCGACCCATTCTTGAAGCGGATGGTGACTGGCGACGAAAAATGGATCACATACGACAATATCAAGCGAAAACGGTCGTGGTCGCAGGCCGGTGAATCGTCCCAAACAGTGGCCAAGCCGGGATTGACGGCCAGGAAGGTTTTGCTGTGTGTTTGGTGGGATTGGAAGGGAATCATCCACTATGAGCTGCTCCCATATGGCCAGACGCTTAATTCTACCATCTACTGCGAACAACTGGACCGCTTGAAGCAGGCGATCGACCAGAAGCGTCCAGAATTGGCCAAAAGGAAGGGTGTAGTGTTCCACCAGGACAACGCCAGACCACACACTTCGTTGATGACTCGTCAGAAGCTACGGGAGCTCGGATGGGAGGTTTTATCGCATCCACCATATAGCCCGGACATAACGCCAAGTGATTACCACCTGTTCCTGTCCATGGCGAACGCCCTTGGTGGTGTAAAGTTGATCTCAAAAGAGGCTTGTGAAAAGTGGCTGTCCGAGTTCTTCGCAAATAAGGAGGGGGGCTTCTACGAGGGAGGTATTATGAAGTTGCAGTCTAGATGGAAACAGATTATCGAACAAAACGGCGCATATTTGAACTAAATCCGATTACTGTAACACTTTTTATAAAGCATTGAATAAAGAGCAAAAAGGCGGAAGGGAGATAGTTGACAACCTTATATATATAATAATAATCCTGAATAGAAATATACACATTCTAAACTAATATACTTAAGTAGGTAACAACCCAAAAAGGAAAAAAACGATAAATTTGAAATTGTAAGCAAATTTCATTACTATAAAAGTACATCAAATTATTAAATCATCATTAAGCGTAAGTGACAACATCTGTTGGAATAAATTTCAAAAAAGAGTAAACTTTTAAATTTGAAAATTCGTTACATTACGATAATAATAAAAAATTAATGTAAATTTCTTATATAGTCGAAATAAATTCAATTGTTTTTTCTTTTCTCATGTGTCATCAATGTTTTTATGACACATTTCTAATTTCGATTTTTATTATTACTATAGTTTTTGTTTTGCTTGTGTCACGTCGTAGTAAATGAAAAATATGAAACAAAAAAAAAAACAATTTTAATCCATTTAATTATTTTATATTTAATAATTAATGTAAAGTAGATAATTTGTTACTTTTTAAATTTATAAAACCGAAGATTAATATTTAATATTATTTAAGTTTTTTTTTTCAATATATATTTACAGTGTTTTTAATTAGTGTGTGTTTAAAAAATGCCTAAAATATTTTCCCTTGTTTGTAAACGATGTGTAAGTGGTGCTCCTCATTTATTTCTACTTTCTACATTAAAATATTGTAATATTGTAATTGTTTTAATTATTTTTATTTTATTTGTTTCACAATAATTATCAATTTATATAATAATAAATATTATCGGAAAAGATGGTATAGATTTTAATTTTTTAATAATTGAATTTTCATTTTTATTATATGCGTACGCAAACACAAAAAAAAAATGTGATTGTGTCGGTGTGACGCCGCGGTGACATAAATTCTTATATAGCATTTATTGTTGTTGTTATTGTTGCGCTTTTTGTATTTATATAAAATTGCAAATTGAACTGTATATGTGCACAATATTCATTCTTCTGTTATCGGCTCCCCTGTTGCGCATAATTTGGGGAAAAGTGAATTGGTGAGTACACTTTTATTTATTATACATTTTACTTATCGTTTATATCATTTTATTATATAATATATAACTTTATAATTGTTTATGGAAAGTATATTTGCGATATTTTACCTATATTTTAATTTATAACATAAGAAAAAACTATAGTAACAACTTTTACCAATTGTACTATATAAAATATAGCCAGTCTTAAAAATTTTGATACAAAGTATTCATTAAAATTTAATTTTTTATGGTAAACGCAACTGAATACGAGAAGAAAGTTCTATAATCGTATATCGTTTAAAATAAGTGAATCTCTGATTAAAGAGAACAGTCCCAGCATAGCGAACAAGAGAATTGTAAGATGCCCATTTAGAAATAAAATCCAAATAAAACTTTATGTTTGAAATACATATATTGCAAGAAACGTAAATTTGAACATCGTTCGAAAACAGATGTAGTGATGAGAAATCATTATTATATATTGTAATAATAGAGAAAAAAATTGGACACAGAAAGAAAAGATGAAAAAGCATTATTAGAATCACAGAATGAAATTCTCAGAATCACAAATGCCCAAGAAAAATCCCATATATTTAACAGAAGAATAATATCGATTGTTTACGAAAAACCCGTCCTAAACATAACCAGTAATTTTGAGCAAAGCACCAGTGGGCACTATATGATGCCGCCTGCAAAAACAGCATTGTAATCTATAAAGGATATCACGTTAAATAAAGTATTGAGTAACCATCTGTGTGTCTTTATTAAAGTTTCAAAGCCTTTGGCAGCGATGGAAGCAATGCGTTAGGACGATAATCTCCAGGATTATTATAGTTGTTGATTTTAAATGAACTAACACATTACTGACCCATTTTCATATGCGAGCAGAAAACTTGAGAAGGCGAAGCAGTTATTAAATATAAATGTAATATGTAACCAAGAATTACTATATTGCATATGATGGAAGCAGAAGTTTGATAAAAAATTAATGAGCAATTCATGAACACTCGATTTCTTATAAAATAACTATTTATATTTTATTTAAAATAACATAATTATATCTATAAACAAGATATTGAACAAACAATCAAATAATCAATACAGAATTTAATATAGAGAACAGGACATAATATACTGCTCGTATAAATATCTATATTTAAATTAGTTGTGAAAACTTATTTGTTATATATAAATATAAGTTAGAATAACAATTATTTTTAATATTGTAGCATTATATTAATATTATGTTATTAATACTTCTGTCCATGCGAATTTTACACTTTACCAGTCAATACCAATTTTACATATGCTGAAGTATGAAATTGTTCAAATACATTATCATAAGGAGTCCCAAGTAACACTGTCCGTAGTTTGTCCGCAAAATTTCCGCATTATATGTAGTAGTCCGTCCGTAGTTTCAATCCGGGAAAATATCAATGGATTTCTTACGTATGTTAGCTGAAATTGTATATGATCAGTACAACCTTGTCCATGGATTTTTATAAAAAATGTCCTTGGATTATCCGTATTGTTCCGATGATAATTTTTTCGCATTCTTCTTAGAATTATTTCTCGTTGCTATTATTCCACAAAATATACATATAGAATTTATATGCATATTTTTTGTGTGCGCAGATCCATGGCTTTTGACAAAAATATCTTTGGATCGTCCATGTATTTTGGCAAGTAATACCCGTGAATTTTCTTCTGACGATGATGTCAAATAGCGACTTGATTCAGTTTTTTACCGATAGACCAGTAGTTCTATGTGCATGGAATGAAGATGCTAAATGATAGCAGAAACTCGTCGTAATAAACAAGAAAAAAAAAACCGCGGATAAAATCCATGAAAAGTTTTACAAAATTCCTCGGAAATATAGATGTATAGATTGGAGTGTTTTAAAAATGAAATTGAAATTGGGGGAACTCTTTAAAACAATTAAAAACATTTTTAAATATGTTTATTTCTTATTTATAGGAAGCTACTGAAAAATTTAAGTCGATTGACATTCGTTTTCATAGATTTGAAAAATAAAAACTTATACACATGTATGTTTGCATTGGCAGAAGGGTTAAATACAATAACTATGAGTACACTGTGTACATGTAAAAGGAATGTATATAATATAAATAAACTTTGCTTTGATGCAGGTTAATATAAATCAGTGCATATAAAGTTTTTTATTTATTTCTTGGTACACTCATCTGCAGTATCGCGTACACTCGTGTTTCCATTAGTTTTGCTTTTTTTTCAATCGGTCTTTAAATATTTTATATAAGAAGGTTTTTCAATTCAATTTTACTTTTTATATTTGTTTTAAATTGTGTAAGTATAGTTGAGAAGAGAAAAAAAAAAAGTCATATGAAAAAGATTTTTTTATATTATATGATTATTAACATAGTTTTTATGTATAAACTTTTTCTAAAAACTTATGATGGAATTTATTATTAAAGTGCATCCACTATATTGGAGGAAGGAAAATATGTAATAGTAAAAAACTATTCCACACAAATTTATAATATAAATAAAAGTCATTAAAAAATCATTAATAAAAAAAACTATATCCAAAAACTTTTAGCCGATAAATTTATTATCACTTTCATTATTTTATTTTTGAATAATAATACCATGGCCACAAATTATTAATATTATTATTATTATAATAACTAAATTTATGGTTTATTATCGTACATAAGTTTTATAAATAAATTTTACAATAAAATAATAATATTATTAGATAGTTAATTAAATTATAAGAATTTAATTTGACGCGGTCTTAAAAAAAATAAATAATAATTTAATTTAAATCCATATGTAAATAGAGTAACTTTTCGATAAAACTTATCTACAAATGAAATTTTATTAAATTTTATAATTAGTTTGGATTTTATAATGATAAAAGTTTATTTTTATTTTATTTTTTTGTATTTGTAAATATTTTAAACATACGTTGAATATGTACAGAAAATTAAATTATCCATACGAGTATATGTAATCTAATAAGTTTTTAATGTTATCACAGTGATTATAATTAAATTTAGATATGGTATTAGATATATTGTATATATATAGGTAAATTGCAAGTCTTATATACATCGACTATAAACCTATATCCCATAATAATCCGGAATGAATTAAAAAAAACACAAAAATAAATATTAAATTTTCACAAAAAACATTTTATTTATTCAAAATAATCTCTATCAACTGAACCAGCATCGATTTGCACATTCAACAAGTTTGAATCAAATGACTTCTTTATGTCTGTGATTGGAATGCTGTTGACAACGTGGTGATCGTTGCCTTTTGAAATGTCTCCAACTGATGCAAAACTGTTTCTTTTCAGAGCCACATGACGGTTTAGGGAATACAAATTAATCGCTGGGAGCTAAATTAAGTGAATATGGTGAATGATAAAGCAAAAAAATTTGAATTCACCTATAGTAGATCACTTAAAATTCGATGAATTATTGTTTTCGGTATTTCTAGCTTCATTCCGATAAATCTCGCCGAAGCAGTGGCGAAGGCTGAGAAATAGCATCCAGTTTTCAATATTGCTATATTTTTCTTATAATCTGGGTGAAATTAAACCAAATTATGAAAAAAAATTTGAGTGTCCACCGAATTAAATTTTCCGGAAAATCAACTTTTATGAATTATCATCTTTTTTATTTGCGGACCATAGTTTTAACGGAATTCCATTTTTTTCTTACTGCATTGCAAATTATAATTAAATTCTTATCTTTCATAGAAGAGATTTTTAAAATCGATTTACGCGTTCAAAAGATAAGATGCGAATTCCTAAAAGTCGATTTTCCGGAAAATTTAGTAACTGGACATTCCAACTTTTTTTCATAATGTAGTCTACTTTCAACTCGTCTACGAGAAAAATATCGTGATATTGCAATATGAAAACATTGGACATGTTCATCATCACTTATTGCTTCTCAATGCCTTCTGTGAATCATTTCCCTAGTATCAGTGCAACCCTGTGCATGGATTATTATAAAAGTTATTCTTAGATGATGCGTATATTTCCGATAATAATTTCTACGGATTCTCCTTAGATTTAGTTCTCGTTGCTACAGAATATATTCGTAGAATTTATTTTCATAATTTTTGGGAGCAGATCCACGGATTTTGACAAAAATACGTCATGCGACAAGTGCACTCGCACAAAAATTTTGTTATGACAGATTGTAACTTGTTGCACCAAAATTTAATGTAATAAATACGTCCGATTAAATTAATAAATTCGTAATATAATTTTGTAGAAATTTGGCAAATAAAACGCTTACATAAACAAGATACAATGCCATTTAAAAAATTATGCTTTTAACACACAATTAATCACCATATGCGATTTTAATCATACTTTTGAGTAGCATTTTTACCATTTTTAAAACTAAATTTAATGTTGGTTCTTTATTTTTACATTTTTCGACCGACGCACAAAAACAGCTGTAACTTTATGTGTCGTATTTTCTTTTCTACTGAATGTAATATCTTGAAATGTTGGCAGTTTATTGAGATCGGTTCACAGAACATATTCACAAATAAAAAACTAAGAGATGACGTGGCACGTGTTTTAAGATTTATATAGCCATTCCGGTTTATTATGGGACAGAGGATGTATTTTAAGTAGTATTAAAGATATTAAAATTTATAGTTATTAAAATCTACCAATAATTATGTGAGCGTCTATAATGAACTGACTAGTGAATTATGTTTACATTTTAATCTGTAAGAGTCTCATATTTTCAGTATATTTGGGTAAAGGACCCAAATTTCAGTCGCTTAAATGTAAATCCAACTTTAACTAATACAACCTGTTTACGTCAAAAGTTCAATTATGCATTTAATTTATTATTTTAATACATAATTGACTGAGACCACATATTTTCTAGGAATGTACTATGTTAAAAACAATTTCTGGCCAACAAATAGAAATGTATAAATGCAAATTGTAATTTTTTTTAATTAAATTTTTTTAAAACAATAAACATCAAAAAAGTGGATAACTCTTTACTAATTTTTAGTATTTGTTCATAATTTTTCAATTGCTAATTAATTGATGTGTATGTATTATAATTTCTTTCGGGTTTTCGTCAAAATGAGTGCTATCGTGCTATAAAAATAAATGCGAATAATAAGTGAAACGAAATCAAAGGTCACACTAACTATTTGATTGTTATGCAAATAATAAATAATTTGCATTTATTTACAGAGTTTCCAGATTTTGGAGTATGACCTGAATTATAGGATTCTTTAAATTACGCATAGTTTTGTGATTTAAGTATAAATACAATTTATTCTTTTTACATGTTTTATTACATGTATCAAACAATTAAAGTAATACATTAACAAAGTTTCAAGGAGATTTTCGTTAATTTTATATAAACACAAATTATGAATAACTTTACTATAAGTTTCCTTAATCATTGAATACATTTTTTTTATCGCTGACCTTAAACGTTGTCCTTTTATTTGACTCTTATTAGACAGTCTGTATATTGTGGATCATAATTAAAATATAGGTACATAGAACAGATTATTTTTTTATTTTTTGAAAACTTTTAAACATTTTACATTAGTTAGACGTTTGCCTTACTTCATTAAACAAAGAAAATTTTAACTATTGGTATAAGTAAAATTATCAATAACTTTGTCAAAACAATTGAGTTCAAATAAAAAATAAAAAAGAATTAGGTTATAAGGTTATAATAGAATCTCATGCATATATAGTAATATATACAAAATCTCATTGAATATAGGGATGCTTATATTGCACAGAGGAAATGGAAAAAGAACCAAACTGAAAAAAATGGCTTAGTAGAAGCAAAGTAAAGCAAACAAATACAATGCATGAAACATAACGCTTTGATTAATGCAAAGCAAAGCAACGATTCTCTATTTTTGTTTTGGCTTTGCTTATTTGTAACGTCAAAATTTAACTAATTAAAAATGCAACAACAGACGCGAGGAACATGGAATGGTTTTTAATGCAGTTGATGATGATTGAATTTCTATGTATCATAATTTAATTAATTCTTCCAAATCCAATTGTCATACCTTACTTATAACTTTTATTTTTAATAAAATATTTACCACACCTTATTTTCCAATGGAAATTTCTAAAATATTACCGATTTCAAATAGTAGTAATGGAGGGAATGTTACCATCTCTGATTTGACTGTTGTGAATTTACAACAATTGTATTAACGTTTTCGCATTGCAACCCACTGAAACGACATATTTATAAATGCATGAAATACTAATTACTGTCATGTCAGACAAAATTCGTACATCAGCTATATCCGAACAATGATAAAATCGTGGAAGAATTAAATTTCATTATAAATATATGTAATATTTAAAAAAAAAAATGCTTGAAGGGTCATACGCCACAAAGCACACGCAATCTCAATATACATAAAATGACATATATTTTTAAAAAATGTTAAAATCAGTTATTATTTTAAAGGGGAGAAAATAAAATAAATAAAAATATAATGCAAGGATATGACGCACATGCTATGTATTTTATTAGTACATTTTTATTGTAAAGGATGTCCCAAAATTCACGCAAGTTTTGAATTTTCCATACCATTTGTGTGGTGAAGTATTTTCAACGACAAGAGAGCTAAATCGTCAAAATTGCATCTATTACAATGTGTTACTATTTAGGGCAAATTTGGGGTTGGAGCTATCATCTGAACATTCTTTTTCGAAAATGCAACTAGTCAGGCAACAACAATAAGTGGTGCTCGCTACTGCATGTCTCATTTTATGATCGTGTAATTTTCCGTTTTGGTGATTAACATTGAATGCCCAGATTATGCAATTTAAGGTCGTGGAAATTTTTCTTTGCATTTTTTTGCTCATGGAAAATTACGAAAAAAGCGCGGTACGTAGGTGCCAGCAAAGCCGTGAAGCTCATTTACCCGAGATGCTATTCCAGACTGTATTTATGTACTTTATGAATCAATAAAAAATTTAAAAACTTGTGTTTTCCAATAAAATTACTTCATGCATGAATTTCGGGACACCCTTTCACAATAACAAAATTGCAAACGAAACAAATTGAAAATAAATTAAAAAATTAAATAACTCATATTTCACAAATAGCTATTCACAAATAGCCACAACAACATGGGCTCTAAATTTTGCATAAATTTTATCTGTTCTTTGATTTTTACCAGCAGTACCAACAACGAGGACGAGACACATAACTTGTTCTACACACAAATATGAATTCACACCACACACCTTTCGACATAAATTTTTGACTCAAAATTACCCACAGAACCAAACGTTTTCGTATAGCTGTCGCAAATTGGGACTCCCTGTACATGTAAAAATTAAAGTATAGGTTTTGAAAATATTTCTACAGAGAAAAAAAAAGTTCAAATATCGTGTACAAAAGAATTTTTTTATCCACAACCAAAGCAAAAAAAAAAAAGGAAAAGAAAATATATTGTCGTTCAAATAAAGAAAATAAGAAAATGAAAAATTTGATATATATATGTATTGCTTCGCAGTTGCCTCAGGGATATTTAAAATTTAAATCCTAAATTACTGACATGGTTTTTCATCATCATATCATCCGTAATCCATAGAAACTTTTATATATTTTTGAACATTTATAAATACATATATTTGTAAGTCGTGTAAGAACTTGATGGGTATTTCAATAACATAAAAAAATACATAATATATACATAAATACAATAAAAATAAATAGGTACACATATGCACACAATACTCGTCGTTATACATATATTAAAAAAGTTTGTCAAATCTGTAAAATAAAACCATGTCGGACATAAATGTTGGGAAAGAAATAGAAAATTATTTTACTTTTTATCTTAAATTTGATTCGGGAATATACAATTTTGTACATATATTTTTATTGTTTTTCAATGTAATTTAATACGATATCGAAAACCATGGTGATATAATTTTAAATAAAGCATTAGTATAAAATTTTTATAGGCGCAGTTTTTAAATTATTTGTACTTAAATTAAAGTACGAATAAATTTGAATAAGAATAACCCAAATTATAATAACAAAAATAACTTTATATCAAATTAATATTATAATTAATTTAATGTTATTATTAATAACCCACTAAATAAATAATTAAATTATAAGTAATATAAAATAGTCACTTAATTTAGTTATCGCAAAATATTCACAACAACACTTGAAATCAATGGCAATATTTTTGAACGATAAATCGTAAAAATCGTCTGAAAGAGTTAATAAAAGGGCAATTGGTAATAATCCAGTATATGTGTCTCATCCAAACAAATTTACCAACAGCAAAAGTACAAATAACATGAAACGACAATGACAATTAATCATTATATTGAAAACGTACGTAAACCAAAAATCAAGAACAATGAATGACAACTATACAAGCAACAAATAATACAGCTGTATCAATACGCTGCAATAGAAATAGAAACGAGAGCATTTAACCACAGATAATAAAGCATATATTCAATCCCATAACACCATCAAACGGGATAGACATATGAGACTAACAAAAAAAAATGTATGAAGGAATTGATATACGAAAGATAATTTAAAATCCACAATCATATAATAAATTTTCAGAATTTGATAGCATCATTAGAATGCATATATGCATTTTTAACCTAACCAGCAAATAGCAGAGTTCAACCCCTTTTTGTGTTTACATACATTTACAGTTCAATGGATATAGCAAACATTTGATTCACAATTTACTAATAAATGCCAGGAAACCAAAATCCGCGCAACCGGATTATTATTAATTATTAACGCATATATAATACAATACAATATGAATCAAAAAATTCCCGCGGTCATGCATTCAAACAATTTAACACCCATCCAATTTGATAACAAAGTCATGGGATTTAAAATTTAATTTACGCTCAATGTTTACATCGACAAATCAAGAGTTGTGTCAATATTTTTTTAAACAATATCATCAAAATTATCGAAATAAATTAAAATTGCATTTTTATGATGAATAAGGTTAATAACCTTATATATTTGTCAATAATACAAAACCAACTATATATAGAATGGAATAAGATCAGACTGTAAAAATTATATATACAATTAATCTGAACCCGATTCTTAAATTCGTCAATGTTGCGACCATGACTAATAATGGATTTTACATTAAATGTACTAACATTGCAGTAATGATACTTTTAGAAATTTTTGAAATACAGGAAATTTTAGCAATCAGACGTCAATTTTTTACATAATTTTTACCACCACTTTTCTAATGCGGTATATAATAAATGGTTTCTTCAACTAATTAAGGAACAATCCACTACTAAAAGATTTATAAAAATAAAATTTTAAGACGTAATGATAGAAATTCAACACATTCCTTACCGAACCGCTGAAGGAATGCCATTTGAGGTGACAACACACCCAAAATATTATTTATGACCATTTGAGACGGATAGACGAGAACACTTCTCTTATTATTATAATAATTAAGTTAATAAATCTTTGGGTAAAACATGACTTGCGAAAAAAAATATTCGGAAAACCAAATAGAACGTGCATTTGTGATAGAATTTAGTATATGGTACATATATTTTTAAAACATATATAATGATCATCACATATATAAAAATATACGTATATAAAGTCTACGTTCGATGTAATAACCTTCCAATTCGGTCATCCTTTTCAAGTATAACAACTTATTTTTATTCAGTCTCTGCGATTTTGTATGTAAAAGACAATTTATGAATTAACTTTTTCTTGAATAACACTTCCTATTCTATCAATATACCCATATAAATTAATATATATAGCTAAGATCTATGTATCGACTTATAAAATATCATAACTTATTTACTTACTCCATGGCATTAATACCCTCAGGTGCAGTTTTATCCTTTTCGAACAGGCTACCAATCCAACCCAATTTTAACGATCTTATTAACACAGTTCACTGCATCGAGCCAACTAGTTTTAGGTCTTCCGGCTTGCCTTCTTCCTTCTGGATTACCATTCAACAGTATTTTCTTCACACGTTCGACCTCCATGTCCATACATGTCCAAACCAAGCATAAACATAAAATGTATCCTTAATTCTTATGCATTCACAAATTATTCTATATATATAAGTTCTATTATTACCAAATTTCTACTCTTAGAGTTATTATGATAAAAATACGCTGCCATTTCATTGTTTACTGATTACTAGAATTAATTGTATAAATCAGAACCTAATCATATGATAAAATGTGTAAATTTTAAATTGTACACAAAGATGATGTAAGAAAATGTATTAAATTTACACTTTATACATTTTGCGTAATTTCTCGCCATTTAACAAACTCCCGCATGCATCAACCTTATTTCACGGTTCCTTGAAAGAATGTTACATCGACGGACCGTCTGTATGTATTACATATAACCAAATAATTTTCTTTTCATATGAAAAATTATATAGCAATACTTAAATATGCAAACATTTTCTTGATCCTCTTCTTTCAACAATACAACTTTTTATGTATTGAAACATATGGAAATATACATTTATTAAAGTTCAATATTGTATTCAATATTTTATTATATGATGTAAACGTATAGACTGGAAGAATATTGTATATGTGTACGTAGAATTTATTTTAAATATAGTTAGACGTACACATTATTTATATACTCTCATATAAAATACATCGTTTTTACATGTTTGTCATGTCGGCATATAAAACACAATATTTTACACCACAAATTTTTAAATAACATATCTGCAGGAAATATGTGTTTCGGGATATATATGCAACCATGCATCATATCATATACATACAATATTAAGTGGTGCTCGACTTTATTCCCATATATATTATATACTTTTCCACATTATATATAATTCAATAGGCTATATACAAGTACACATACAATCATATAATAATAACACGAAATATGTATGTTATGTAAATATATAGAATCACAGCATGATATATAAAGATAAGAGTATCTAAAATATTTCACCCGTATATACTAAAAAATTAACCATCAATATAACAGCGTTTCTCAAAAATATTTGGAAATGAATGAAAATTAAGGGACAAAAAGTCTCATGTTTTTATTTTAAAGCTTGCACAGTTTTTATTTTTCCACAAATATGAACGTCACATTAGCGACATTTTAAAATCATTTTAGATAAACGCACCTGTAATTATTAAACAAATTTATCTCTAAAAATTACTAAGTAACGCAATGGTATAACACTCATCTTATAACGGGTTCAATTCCCACTATTTACCTGGGAAATTTAACATGACTTACTACAAAAATCTCTAAAAATAGAACACAAATGTATAGTTGGGCACTATTTCGCAATTCAATAAATACGAATATAACTAAAGTGGGATTAATGTTATTTTAATGCTACATCAGTCACAATCACTATATTTTTAAAATTAGAAAAGGAAATAGACTATTTTTTTTTGGAAATATTAGTTTGTGATTTATAAAATGGTTATAATGTTAAAAATCAAATACACTTCATTTTGATTAAAGGCAACTTATACATATTTTGTCAACATACGAAAGGTGAATGATGTCGAACAATAGTTGAGTTGTATAGCAAAGGACAAAGAGTACTGTTAATAATATTATTGTCAACAGATCCCATAAAGAAAATCCAACATTATTAACTATAACCATAATGAAAGAAATATAATGAGGTCTGTTAAGAAAAACTCAAACATTTGTGCGCTCATAATTACAACAATTGTGAATAAGGTTTCCAATAAAAATGTAAGTGTAGAAACAATAAGATTATCAGAAATAAACGGGTTATCATTATAATGGTAGGGTTGTTTGCCACATGTAAGTGGAATCAATCGTCGTAAAGAAAAGGAATTTATCAAATAAAGATATAAACTTTTGTGATTTTTGCAGATGAAAACACGTTCAACATTTTTGGAACAGATTAATAAAGTAACCAATATTTTCCCCCACATTTAAAACATGAATGAGGTTTAATAATATATGGTTTTGGGTTTTATGTTGAAAATGTGATTTTTTGATGGTGCATCAATATTTAGATATTTTACGAAATAATTTAAAACAAATTGTAGGATAATGATGTCAAACACACAGCCCTTATAGCTCAAATGGCTACTTTATAACGACAAGAATCGAAAGATTTTGTAACAGGGAACAGAAAAAAAAAACATTTAGTGAAGAATGGCTTAATATTGCATCAATTTATTTAAAAACAAATTATTAATCATCGATGCCAAATCGCAATTGAAGGAAATAAAAAAAAAATAATGGAATGCCAATCAAATATTAAAATATATACGTTAACAAAAATTCATATATATAATTTGCTCTGCAAAAAATTTTGTAAGGAGAGAAACAAGTGATAATCGGAGGGAAGTAGGTCCGGCGAGTATGGTGGATGAGACAGTGCAGAGATGTTCATATGATGACTCGATCATTCAAATTCTTCTCACTTAACTCAGTGGCATCCATCTCGAATATTTCCACACCAATCCTACTTTCCGAATCTGGTCCATGGTTTGTTGAGCGAATCAAACCTTAACTGCATCGTGGTCGATCACCATCTTCTGCATGTTTTATCAGAAACTGTACCTTCACCAAACCCTCTTAATAAATTTCTACACACTTCTTCGTCTGTTGTCTTTCTTCCTTGTTGGAATTCGTACAAAATAAAGTGGCGTATAAATGTACTTTTATCAGTAGCCATGGTTACACGATCGCGTCTCACTTCATACTAACATGAATCATCTTCGTTTTAGTTCATTTGCTTGGTCAGTATGCATAGATTTACATTCAGTGATAAAAATAGAGAACCCTAATACACCTAAATAACATTAATTTGGTGTTTAATGGTAATCATTATGCAAGCATTCGATTTCTTTTGAGAGACACTGTACGTATTCACTTGACGCGTGTTTATATGTAAAATATGATGTATGGTGAAAAAATAAATATAAATTATGTATGATAATATGTAAAATAAAATATAATGTACATGAAGAATATTTTATGGTATCTTCATTCTTCAAAATATATATTAAATATACAAAGATTCTATTGGAATACATCTAAGACGACGAGAGTACATACACAAAAAATATATTATATAATTCTAAACACAACGAATTTCAAATATCAATATATTTCATTCATCAATTTATTTTTATAATAAAAATATGTAATAATAAGTACCTATTCATTCATAAATTTTTCCATAATATCATGATCATTTGTATACAAAAGTATGTATTATTAAAATTATCATTAATTATAGAAACATTTATTCAATTATGCATTATTAAAATATTCAATAATAATAAATTTAATAACCAATTTTTATTATTACGAGTTAGTATTATTACCATATAGATGATATAGACGCACACACATTATATATGTAATAATAAATAGATTGTATAATGATAATATTGTATCTATAGCCATGTAAACCATCTGTCCGAATTATATCGGGAATGACTTTATAATATATATATATATGGATCTGATAACACGATCTAATGTCAGATAATTGATTTTTGTATTGTGAACCGATCTTAATAAACTGACAAAGTTTTATAACATTATTTTCAGTTTTAGCCAAAAACGCAAGTTTATGAGCGACATCGACGATTTAAAAACGTGAAAAAAGATGTTGATGATTATGAACATCCAAAGGCCGACCATCAGCAACTATATAAAAGTTAGATCTTCAGTGATCATCACATAGAATCCAAACTACGGTTATACCAAAAACAATAATTCATAGATTTTAACCGACAAAATTTGTGTATACGAAAGATAAATTCAAAGTTTGTGTTACATCAGTTGATTGCGATGACCGAAAAATTGCACCGAACTGATTATTCCAAAGACATTAAAAACAAATCGGAAGAAATTTTTTAAAAAAAAACAATCATTTGATGCAATTGTTGAACGTATGCAAATAGCTGTATTTCAATTGAGAGAGAATATTTTGAATAAATAAAATTATTTTTATAAAAATTAGTTAATCGTTTGCATTATTCTATATGAAACTGAATACATTTTAGTTATTTTTCTGACAAAGAGAGTATAAATAGGTAAAATAAAATATTAAATTTTACAAGTAAATCGTCCTTTTAACATGCATACATAAGGATTCATCCAGCTTATATATATATTATACGTCTTAAGTGAAATTAAATTAATATCATTATGCTTATAACTATATCAACTATTATAAGAGCTATCAAAGGGATTGCAACTTATAACATTTTCAGATTGTACACACAAAATCTATATATATTATTAGGTTACAATATATAGAAAAGGAATTGATGATATTTTTGATTTTAGGTCATAATAATCCATAGTATAATATTCAATAAGTTAAAATATAATAACAATATTCTATCAAGAGACCATAAACAAAACTTAATTGATTAATTTGATTTAATGACTGCATCCGTTCAAGTATGTGTAAGTATATTACATATTAAGATAAATTTAATTGAAGAAAGAACTGCTTTGTTTTCAGATATAATTTGGGAGCTTCAATATTTTATATCAGGCTACTAAGACGCATATCCAAGCGGCTAGTGAAATATGAGTTTTCGCAAAAACTGATTACCGACTACTTGATAACTGAGCCAACTCTGAACTATATATAATGCGAGATATAGTATTTTCAAATGATGAACCAGTTCACATCAAACTCCACAAAGGTAGAACAAAAGATTATTGAATTAAATGGGCAATATTTGATTTGGCAAAACGATATAGAGAATTCAAAAAGGTAATCTAAATGTAAAACTTCTTCTCAAACCAATATATTTAAGCTTATTGTTAGATGAAAATACAATGTTCAATGTGGAATTGTTCGGTAAATCTCTGGTAGTATATTTTTACATGGGATTATATTTATTAATTATTTTCATGGATTTGTTTCCCCCGTCCGTATATATATGGAAAACATAAAGTACTGGGTGGGCCCACCATAAAAAAGAGGTTGCTGTCACCGGATATTGTCAATGACTCACTATGAAGAAGAAGAAGTACGCGAAAATTCAAATCACTTCAATTGAGTGCCAAATCATGTCGTTAATATACTAAAAAAAAATGCATACATAACAATTCTAACAAGTAAAAAGTGTGTGCATAAATCGTGCCTAAAATTGTGACTTTTATTTATAAGATCAAATCTGCATTCAAAAATAAACAAGATTGCAGACATTTGAATTTGTGAAAAAAGCGGCATGTGTCATAAAGAAGTTCACAGAAGAAAACTTCCTGCGCTCTTTTACGAACAATGGAAAATTCGTATGGAGCGTTGAATAGGGATAGAGGATAAGTGTATTTGTATTGAAATGGGAATAATAATTAAATATAGTATACATTTAAAATAAAATGTTGTTAATTTATAGCCACACCTCGTATATAATATAAACAGCAAAACCAAAAATTCTCTGAATTTGGGTTATTATTTTATTAATTTTAAAGTATCGAAATAATTTATTTCTTTCTATAATTTCATTAAAAACATGTACCTTTAATTTTTAATAGGATCCCAATCTCATTAATTTATAATGAATAAATATGTAAAGTATTGTACACGTACTATATATAAATGTCACGGACAAAAATATAATATAATAATGATGGACACATAAAAATAGAAGCGTTTTTAAAATTTGGGTAATCGTTATCGTTCATTTAAATTCTAAACTCATATTTGTTCATTTTTATAAATTTTCCATTTTTCTTTTATTTTATCATTTTCTATTTTCTATTTTTTTTTTCATTATAGATTTTATGAATATTATCCAATGGAGCCCAATATATAATAAAATACAGCAAAAAAAATATGTGAATAATATAAAGTCTCTGTCCAAAAAATAACCATGCAATTTATTATTAAATAAAGCAATCAATTAATTTACTTTTACAATAATAAAAAGGTTATTTCTGATGGGTTATCTTTCGGAAAGAAAATAAAACGAATGTAATAAGAAAAAAGCATTCCAATTTCAGGCCGGTCTATTTTCGAATCAACTGAAATACATTGAATTGTCGATGATGCACTCTCAAAAATTTGAGTTTTTAATACACAGGCATTTTATGAGCTTTTACCAATTTTAAAATGGTTCCATATGTACTTTAGACATTATTCGACTATTAGTATTGACGTTTAACTCGTTGTATTTTTTGCTTGACCGAAGAAAAAAATGTCATGAAATTTTAACACTTTGTTAACTAAGTTCAGGTCGAAATTCACATATATATCAAACAGCGTTACCAAATTCATATGTTCGAAATTCATTCTGTTTATTTTTCGAACAGAGGGTGCGATATATATCTAACATTAACTCTCCCCTATTGGGACATAAATTTATTGGAAAATTATTTTATAAATGCAAAAGTGACAAAATGTTGCTGATGTTTTAAATACAATTGAATTTCATTCGTAATTCATACACAAATACACAACTATTACCTTATTCTCTTTATATTGGTATATTTTTTATTCGTAACGCGCACATATTCAAATTATAGTTGGCTTTTTTTATTATCCATAATTTTATGTTTATACGTGTTTTTATTTTTAAACTATTATAAAATTAGTATATATGGCCTATCCATATTATATTCTAATATATTCTAATATTCCACAGGTTAATGGCACCAGTATTTAGCCACTAACCGTAGGCTCCAGCCCCTTATAACAAAAAATAGCACTTATGTTAGTATACTAATATTTGTGATATATTTTATTATATGCGGCTGGAGACTAATATAATTAGTTAAAATATTTTATTGTAAATAAGTAAACTTAATTGTGTTAATAATTAATAATAATTAATTTATAAAACTGTTCAAAAAAGCTAAATCTCGAACACGAGCTTTATATGTATTTAGAATAGCACGGGGTTTGCAAAATATCTAAACATTGATATATAAATTAAAATGAATATTTTCATTAACAACAAAATTTTGTTGCATATGTGGCGAGCTAATGACTTCAGGTCAACATTTTAGTTTCCCAATAATTTTAATTAATAGTAAAATGTAATGACGCACATGATATAGGTGTTTCCATTTTTTAATATAATCAGCAAATTTATGTTAAACATGAAATTAATAAATAGGTATAAAATTTACCTGAAATTATTACTAAATTATAACCTGAAAGAAAATTTAATAAATTACCTACCTAATAGTGCACCTATATATAATATAACTTTAATGTAATTTAACATTAAACATTCTGTTTCGATTGACATTTCAAAGCGGACGGACGTATACATCGAATATCGCCTCCGAAATTATATTTACAATGTGATATTTAATTAAATTAACAAAATAATTAATTGTGTAGTTATTGTGATACAATTCATTAAACTTAAAATTTAAAAGAAAATAATTTTTTTTTTTTATTTCATTACATTTAACAGTGAATCAAGAATTAATTAATAAAATATAAAATAATAAATATCCGGTTTACGCGGTTACATATAGTGTCATAGTATGACGTTTAATTAATATAATAAACCAATTGACATCAGAGTCGGGAAAAAAGGTGTCAATTTGAAAAATAAATTGCTATACGCAAAATCAATGAAACCTGCAGCAATAAAAAGTACAGATTGGTGTTTCAACAGCATTAATTATAAAAATTTTATAACTAGACAAGTTTGTGTTGTTTGCTGACGATATAGGAAATCAATAAACTAGAGGTAAGTGAAAACGCTTTTATTTAAATCACCAATAAAAACAACGAAGAAGTGGTGCTGCTTTTTTATATAATGTCACAATAGGTGAATGTGCAACCCGACGAATAAATATATAAAAAAATACAGACTCAGGTACCTTTTCTGAAGTTGTAAAAAATACAAATGTAATGTTAGATAACTTTTCTTTACAGACTTAACCTATAGAGTGTAATCCACTTTCTAACAGTCAGACACTTGCGAAGGAGACATATCAAAAGAAAAATTGGGGATTAGTGAGTATTCCATTGGAATTGTTGCGAAACCCACCTTCACAAATATACCTACTTTTTTCGGTGACAGCTACTGCATTAGTGGCTCAAGTTGTTTGTCAGAGAAAATCGCTATTATCATTTTAATGCTTAGTTAAGAACGCACAGTACATTAAATTAACTTATAAAAATTTGCAACATGGAAAAGTTCGTTAGCTGAACTAAGTAGTATTGTCATGAGGAAAACTAATATAGTACTTATACAACTACCTTATTACTTCAAGGGTATAGGATTAGAAGTATAAGCACAAATACAAGATCTGTTATTACGGTGTACAATAATGAAAGAATTAGGTGCATGTAATAGATAAAAACATAAGTGCTATACTTTACAACCTCAACTCAGTTTGAAGAGATTTGCATGCATTTTTAATTATTAATAATAAAAAATACCAATAACAATTTATTTAATTTTAAGTTTAAAAAATTAATATTATTTATAATATATTTCACATTGCTTAAACAAAATACTGCCTCAAAAATAATTAAACATTTTCAAATTTTAATAATGTAATGCATGTAATTATTAAACCTGTTAATACATGTAATTATTAAACCTGTTTTCTTAATATATATGTAATTAGTAAACCTGCTTTCTAATACAGGGTTAAAATTTTTAATTTTTTAATAATTTCTTCACATTTTATTTATATATAATCCAACACAGTTCTATAGGGATATAATGACTGACGGTAGTTGCTGAAATATCTGTACGATTGAGTCAAAAAAACATAAGGATCACATATAAGAAACATCTCTGGATTCATTTTTTGAAAATCTCCAACTCTTCGAGTATTAACTCAAAGGAGGAGCACAATCGACCTACCTGTGTTTAAGTGCCGGAATTAATTCCCCTTTTATTAAATCACAATCAATCAACTTTAATCTAATTTAACTTTAAGGAAATTTTTTTTATACAAGAAATCGTTAGTTAAAATTTTCTAATAATAATTAGATAATTATTTACAATAGGGTAGTTACATATAAGTTAACCTCATGTTGCTTGGGTTACTAGTGTTTATATACACTATAGATAGGCATTACCATAATTTGTATCGACTATTTAGTGAAATGAAAAACCAAAAAACAATAACCGCATTTCATTATATTATTATTAAATAAATTATTCGAATAATGAAATTTTTTTAAAGAAAAGACTATGAGAAAAAGAGTACATTTCTCACAATAAATAAAATGTATGTCAATATAGAAATGTATCGCATACACATCATTGATTTCGTATGAATTATAGGTTAAAGGATACGACAAATAGATATTTCATTAAAATTATATGGGTCTCTTGTGATTTTATATCGGTTCCAAATTTCTGATCAAAAAAATATAATGGAATAAATGAAATATGAAGTGAAATAAACGGTTGCTTAAGATAAATCATAATCCCCGGCGCCTGACCTATAATCGACGGCTTCCTGGTCTGCATCGGATACCACCGAGACGGAAGTTATAGAAACCTGACGGAAGATATTAATCGTTTTAAGCCAATAAAATACTGTAATGGAAAAAACAAAGGAATCTATTACCCCAAGTGGCAGACCATGGATTCTGGGAGGAATTGAACGGAAATCATATATGCAAGTTTGGGGAACAGTTCAAACAGTCTTATCAATTTTTCACCACTGACTTCTCAATCACAACACATTTGAATAAAATATAAATAATATACTCGAATACATAAAACATTTCATAGATTTGATAATGTTTTTGTAATATATATTAGAATATGATTTTTTTCATTATTTTGCAAATTGTTAAAGCATTTCAAATGTAAAAGTCAACTTGAAAAAAAAAATAAATAAAAAAAAAAAAGATGTTATCTTTAAATATAACCCAAAAGAAAATTGTAGATGAACACAAAATAAATAAATATGAATTCTTAAGAATAAATCTTTCATTAAATAACATTTTCGATGTTGTTTATTTTTTTTTATTCTATTATTTACTTTAAATTTTTGGTCCACATTTTATTTTATACATAAACAAAATATATTCCAAATATACAAAACATGCATAGAAAGAAATGTAATTTTTTTAAAATATTGGATGATTGCATATTTTCGTGCCCGCGATTTGAAAACTAAAATCAATAGGTTAAATTTCTTTACATGTATAAAACCTATTTTTATAATCTCCTTCCATTTATATATTACATATATTTCAATTTTAATTTTAATCCTAAATCGTGAACCTAAATTACGAAAAAATCTAAAAAATATTGGAATTATTTATTGAATCTGATGGTGTGACCTGTGGAACTTTTGCTGCTGACACCTTTTAGCAAATATACTTTTCATTTCCTCGATCCATTTTATTTGCGCTGTTAAACGGGTTCTCCAGTTTATTCGATATCGTGGAGGGTGATTTTGCATTTTAAAATGTTCCTTCATGCGTGAGGTAATATGGAAACTTTATAGCTGCGGTATTAAGTTCATGGGGGATTAGATGTCATACCATTGTTTATTATACCATTTATACTTCCATAAGTAATTCGCATATATTTAATTACATTCTGATTCTATAACCAAATCTTGTTTTCTCAAATTTGGGAGTACTCCAGAATTATACATATAGCTATACCTAAAAAGAGAATTGAACGATTTCAGATCTATTAGTATCTTGCCTCATTTATCGAATATCATCAACAATCAAATTTCTGTTTATATTAATTCACTGAATTTTTTTGTTTAATTTTCAATTAGGTATTGGTTGCAAACTACTTTATTAAAAATTACGAATATTATTCATAAAAATATGTTTAACAAACAAGAAAGTCAACATTTTGTTATTATTGGATTTTTCTAACGCATTTGACATAGTGTGATTTTTGATATTGCAAATTGCAAAACTAAATCGCTATTTTAAATTTTCGTCTTCTAACTAAATAATCTATTATTGCCAATAGGTAACAATTTGTTGATTTGGATGTTTCATATATGCCTCACTGGGTTCCATTCGCAGACTTATATTGTATTCTATAATTATTAATGATTTTCATGGAGTCCTCTCCGTATCATCCATTCATAAGTTCTCTCATTAGGTTAAAATATATATATAGGTTTTGTTTCATATTTGATATTGCTTCATGTATATATTTCTTCGGCCGCATATGAATGTTGACTTATATTTCGAATTGGTTATTATCGTTCCCATCCTTAGTACTTGTAATTCCTTTCATATATACCGTGTAATTCTAAAAATGTATGAAAAGTAATATCGGTTTAATTATGAATAAAAATAACCTTGACTTTGAGTTATCACATTAATGTGTAATTGCTTCAAATGTGTCCATTGCGTTTTAGGTAGATTGTGGAAGTTTTCTGCTGTCACTCCTGTGAAGAAATTGGTTTATTTCTTGTTAAAAATTTAGTCGTTCTCCAATTTTTTTATTTCACGATTTGGTTTTCTTTCCTCTTACTTAATTTCTGATTGTCGTAATAAACTGAATAACATTTCATTTATATTAAATATGTTTATCGTCTGCATCGGGCACGAAAATATGCAATCGTCTAATAGCCACAAGAAAAACGATACACATAAGTATTTGGAAATAATAAATGTATTCCTTCAAATAAAATAATGATGAGACATGATTTTATAAATTCTTTTTTATTTAAACCTCTGTTATGAGTATTACTTTGCATCTTAAGATAGAATTATATATTTTTATTGTAAAGATTGTTTGCAAACGAATATTTCATTAGAAAAGAAATTTTATGAAAGTTGAAAATATGGGAAAAAATTAATACGAAAACATTTATTAAAATCAATATAAAAAATAAATGTAATAATAATAATTATCATTATTTCAGTAATAATTTAAAATAAATAAAAACATATAAACGACATAACCCTAATTTGCATACGAGTGGTACTCCCCGATTGTACACAGGTAATAAAAAGTATTAAAACATTTTAGGTTAATTTCATTTAATTAGATTTTCATTTTAAATTATAAATTCTCATTGACATTTTCTATGACAATACAAAGATATGGGATTTAACTGGAATACTAAGTAAATTTAAATACAAGTGTGATACAATCGATCAATCATGGTCACAATGGACTTTAAATAGCACTAAATACTATATAATATAATCTCTATTCATATAGCGGTTTAATAAATTTAGCGCGTAATGTCGTGTTAATAGCGATATGTAAATGTAATACACATGAGAGAGAGGAGATGGAATTGCACTGTGTGTTATGTGAATTTCTATAATTTCTCGAAGACTTATTTTGAAAATCAGTCATAATTACCATTTTCTAGGAACTTCATTAAAATTGTAAATAATAATCCTTTTGGAAATCTACCGACCAAATTTTTTTCAAAATTGATGAAGAAATGGTAAATATTTTCAAAAAATCTGATCTGATCATTTTTTAGATACTTCTTAAAAATTGTTTAAGTAATCCTATTAGAATTGTCACGTTTCTGCAATCTATTCTATGAATCGAATCTGATTATAATTTTCTAAGAAATTTCATAAAAATTATTCTTACTATGAATATTATAAATCTACTTACCAAATTCGGTCAAGATTTAATAAAAATACTCGAGTTTTAAACATTTAACCAAAATTATCCCGTTTCTGGAATTAACTCTGGAAGTCTGATCTGATCACTGTTTTTTAAGAACTTCATAAACATTGTTTATGTTATCCGATTAGAAACATACAAACAAAATTTCATTATAATCGATCTAGAAATGCGACCGAAATTGGCACGTTCCTAGAATCGATATTTTGTGAATATTCTAAAAAATGTCATAACAATTATTCATACAATGACCATTATTAATCTACTTACCAAATTCGGTCAAAATTTAATTAACACACTCGAGTTTTAACGATTATTGAAATATAAATTCTGTAAAATACGATGTAATTATATAGTAAAACAGTATTGAAATACAATTATATCAGAATTTAAAGATAAACGGACTTAAATAAGTATATATAAATTTATAATAGATAATTAAAACTAAAGTATACGGTGGATATGGAAGCAGAGAAATTAGATAATTATCACAAATAAAAATTATAATACAAAATTATAAGAATCCACTATGCCCTTGCAAAATTGTCACAGAACTAGTAGATTTTGAAGCTATAGGCAAGGAGTTCCACAATTTTACGGCATGAACAAGAAAGAAAGCGAGAGAGAGAGAGAGGGAACGGGAAGTATGGTGAGGAATAATAAAATTAAGGTTTATGTACGTAGAACCAAAAATCAGTTGGTCGTATAAATAGAATGGGCATTTGGAAACCATAAAGTTAAAACTAAATGCGACATGGAAATGTTATATATATGGTACCTATTCGAACGCTACCATACTCGTATAAGTAGTGGTGTGTTATGTAGTGGTATGTTACGTACACTTAAATAGTTAAGATTGTTGCAAGAATTGGGTACCTGTATAGATTGTGCACAATATTCGATACTCTTTCATAGTGGTTGTAATCTTTTATATAACCGGCATTCAATGAATGCCGAAAAACATTATAAAAACTTGAATAGAATAAAATTATTGTAAAATAAAGAAAACATTAAATTTAAAATTTAAGTATTTTATAGTATAAAGTTGCTTAAAATATTTGTTTGGCACCCAATTATAAAATTACTAAAGCAACAGCATTCCAGAAGTTGCCGAATGATTTAGTCGACAAGAAACCCAAAAAAGTCAATTTTCATAAATAAATCATTAATAATATTTTTCAAAAAGTTATAGTAGAAAAACAGAAAAAATGGGAAAGGAATTTAATCGCATGAATCAATTTGGTAATAGCTCTATAAAACCATTTGATCAAAAGAATAAACGATGAATTATATATTATTAAAGGCAAATAAAGATAAAGGATACAGATTTGTATTTTATAAGTTAACAGTCAACAATTCAGTGTTTCCATATGTGATGATTTATTTATATTTATAACGTTTGTTTAACGCTTTTATCCCACAACGTTCCACTTCAATTACAATACTAAATACAATGTAAATATGACCACTGTATACTATAAAAGAAGCATAGACTAATAATATTTTTATGGTATAGCATTAAATTTACATATTCGAGAATGTGTACGTACTCGTATAAAATATAAATTTTATTTGTACAATACAATGAAATGAAACTATAATATTATGTGTTTACATAGCAATATACCTAATTTATTAAATTGTTGCCTATTTCCTTTAAACTATATTGTGTGTTTATATATGCATGAAATATATTATATATACCAGCTCTCTGTCCCATAATAATCGGGAATGGATTAAAAAATCCTCATAAATAAATATTAAATTTGTACAAAATATCCATTTTATTTGTTCAAAATAATCTCCACCAACTGAAATCGCATCGATTTGCACATTTAACAAGTGCGGATCAAATGATTTTTTATGTCTATGATTGGAATGCCGTGGAGAATGTTAAGCATAAAAATTTGATTATTAGTTTAATTCGGTATAATTTTTGATGTGGAATAAACTTTAAATTCACCAATGAATTATGTATTTTCGGTATTTCAAGCCCCATTTCGATGAATCTCACTGAAGATTTCTTAGAAATTATCACGAAAGCACCCACTTTTTCAATGTTTTTTTCCGTAAATTCTTTAGACAGTATACCTGGACCTGGTTTATCATCATTTATATAGCTTCTCTGCTTTCTGTAACTCATTTGTGTCATTTCAAAACGAATGCCTTTAACACACAATTATCACCGATACGCAATTTTAAACAAATCATACGACTGAGTAGTATTTTTTCCAATTTTAAAACAAAATTTAATGTTGGTTCTTTGTTTTTATATTCACGCAATTTTCGACTGACGCACAAAAACGGCTGTGACTTTATGTATTTATTTATTAGTTTAATCTCTCCTAGCAATTATGGCCATATAGAGACCACCAGGTTGAGGAACTTAACAAATGACGTTACGTGCGTTATATGGTTTACATAGCCATTCCGGTTTATTATGGGACAGCGGGTGTCTATCCTTTTCAAAATTCTATATATGCTAATATTATTACATGAAATTATTATACGACTATACGAGAGTGAGTGAGTATATAAAATAAAGTTTTCCATTTATTATATTTTAATTTATACTTATATAGAAAAGTTTTTATATACGGTTTTATTCCCCGTAACTGTATCTAGATAGGGAGTACAACTCATTTCTAAATTATAATGGCAAAAGGATGAAAAACAAAATATTTCTATTTATATGTTTCTTTTATTTTAATTAAAATAAGATTAATACTGCAATTACAAGTATTGTGTGCATGTCGTTATAAATAAAATTTAAAGAATATTATATGCACATTGTTATACAGGGTATCCGCCGGAATGGTTTACTAGTTTGTGAAGATGCACCGTCTGGCCGAAAGCACATGTTAATCGATGCCAAAACATCAAATTCTGGTGTTAAAAAGTTATTAATCGTGTTATGATAAAGTTACACGTAATAAGCACGCGGTGTCGCATTGAAGAGTTGATGGATTGAATACTTTCTTGGACAACAGCAATGTTTTTCAACTGATCTTGTCGTATACGTTTGTGGCCTATTAGGCTTGTGATTTTCTGCTGCAGAGCCGCTTTCTTCAAAATCTTTTATTAAACAAAATAAATAGTAGTTGTTTTTAATGGCACATTATTTCTACCCGTAACTTCTGCCATATATGAACCATAATGGTAACCAAACAAAGTAATAGTAAACATTCCCGGCGAACACCTTGTACAACATTTATACGCATAATATAAAACATATATACCTTTTTCGTATACCCAAAAAAAATTGTTTTTAAAAATACAATAAGATTATTGTGTACAATTAAAATAAATAATTATATTTATATACGTACGTTTTATCTTTTTATACAGTATCGCTGCTGGCAACATTATTTGTTATTTTTTCATTTGTTGTATATTAATTTCTATACTAATGCATATAAAAACCTAGATTTTTCATTTGAATTACATATAACATACCATACATATTTCTTAATTGGTTCATTTGATTCACCTAAAAAAATATTATATACCTAAATAAACAGTGTTACTGGCATTTTAATCGACAGATCCAAATATCTCCTATAAAATACGAAAGACGACGCATAATAATGTATATTTCAAATAAGAAACCCTATTTTTGGCAAGAGCGGGAAATATTACGTTAAAAATGATATTTCAAATAGTTTTTTTTGTGACTTTCAGAAGGTAATTCTGTAAACGTAAACCTCTATTTTGGCACGGGATTTAAGAAGAGCGGTAATTTTCACAATAATAATCTTCGACATATTATTTCACCACTAAAAAATTTACACTATAATAAACTTTGCGATGTTATTACGTACGTAAAATTGTCCACTCTTGCTGAATCTAGGGTCCAAAAAATTCGTATATCGATTACATGTACGCCGGTCACCCTGTACATATTAATTAATTATTATGAAAATTTTTGTAATATAATATCCTGTGTGATGATGATGCGATGATATTTATACATACAATATACAAAATTTAATAATTAAAACAAAGTTTTTAGAATATATGTATAAAATACATAAATAAACATAAAAAGAAAACATTCATTAATTAAGAGCACAAAAAAAAATAAAATAAAATGGAAACAAAATATTCCTTAATGAAGATTAAAAGGACTCACAGGAATGTATCTATATGATAAAAATGTATTATGTTGTTATTTCTATATATATGTTTACATATCCATATATACGAAAATCTTAATATCAATATTATGTTTTGTGATAATACATTAACCGTATGAACTCTGAGCTGAATGGTATTATGGATGATTGTATATATTTTGGTGCCCGATTTGAAAACTAATAATATAAATAGGATATATTTTTAGAAAAAACTTGATTTATTCAAAATGTCGTACAATATATACTAACTTTTTGATTTCCGATTGATATAATAATCTCAACAGTTATGGTTTTGGATGTCTTCGACTGATTTGGTGATCTTGCCACTCAGAGATCGGAATATATGTTAGGCAGAAAAAGTATTATCATCCAGAATATCGAGGAAGATGCAAAATTTTCCATTTCATCTTCATCAGTTTTTGTAGAGTCTTATGTGACATGTATGGCTCGTTAATATATTCAAACAACAACCGCCGATATTCTATTGAACTTTTTTTTCAGTCGTGCAGCGAATGTGGTACCCAAATATGTATCGAACTTAAAAGTGAATCCATCCTTTTTTAACTTACGAAAAACGAGAAGACAATTATTTAATTGAATAAACTTTAACGAGACAAAAGTATCTAAGCTATACGAAAATGATTAATTCGGCTTGCGGACATAATTCTGAATTGGTTTTCTCGCTACAAAAAACAGAATTGTTTGCACAAAATCATTATATATGAAAAAAGACATTTTATGGGCCAAAAAACAAGATCAGTAATATTGCTCCATGAAAGCTCTCGGTCACACACAGCAAAGGCAACCGCAAAGAAGTGATCTTCAACTTGTTCTGACGCATTCTTATACTTATTCTTCTTATCGAAAATTGAATATTTCATACAATGACTCGCTGACTGTTTTGCCTCCATATATCGTTTGTAACAAGTATATTTTTGACCAAAAAACGATTTCCATGAAATTCTTAACTTAAGCATTTTTATAAGCATTTCAATATACAAACCAAAGTAAAGAATATATTACATTTTCTCGTACAATCACTATACAATATTTAATTAAAACATATCAAAATAGTTTGGATTGTGTTAATATTCAAATGTTTCAGAACTATTGTTTAAAACAATAAGTAATAATTATTAATGTTGTTTATATATATTTAAAATGGATTCGAAATTCTATCTCAAATGACTCACGATTCTTTTGGGATATAGACTTCTCAATAATATTGATAAAGGATTAAAATTATGATATACAAAAGCAATGTTACTTACACCATATACGTCAGTCCATTTAACAGCACACAAAATTTTAACTCATAACATAAATACTTATACTATAAAATCGGATTAACATTAACATATCAAAATAATTGTTTTTACTATAAATCTGCCTGGTTTTTGATGGAGGCGAGATGATCATTTTGTTTAGCATATAATCGTCATATGTGTCACATAGAAACTTATGCTTAACTCAACTAAGCATGTTAGAAATAAATAGTATTAAACAAATATATATAAATGTAAATTTTAGTATAAAATGATTGCCATACTCATATATCATTGAAATTTAATTAAATATATTAGTTTACCTTTTACGTGTGTTATTAGTACTATGGGGTACTATGAACAATGTATATATCTAAATCATATTATTTAACACGATAACATTATTAATAATAACAATTTATTACCTATTCAAAAATACATGTATAACATTAATATTATATAATACGAATACGTAATGTACGTGTGTGTATTATACTAAGAAAATTATAATATTCATGTAAATTAGAGAATATATAATTACATTACATCATTAATGTACATACAATTATACAAATTATTACTCAGGATTCACATGTATATAGAAATTACATGTGTATAATAAGTATAAGTGTATAGTTAAATGATATACATATAGATAGTTAGATATTGCGTAACCATAGCAATCAATAAAGGATTCAAATAGGTACAATAACATATAAAGTATATTTTCATCATTTTTAACAATATTAAATATCAATATAATTTAGGTAAACATTATAAAATTAAAAATAGTTATAATAAATAAGCACAAACCATACATCAATATATTAAATAATACAATTATAATGCGGATATAGTTAAAGCAGTTATAGAATATTATGATTATAAAGGTAAAACTCATAATTTTACTATATTATCATATTATATTTATCATTATATACATTTAGGTTTTGGTTTAGCTTCAGCTTCAGTATAACATATATCTATAATTAATTGCCGGCGTGAAATATTAAAACTAGCAACGTCGCATATTTCAGATTTAGACTATTTTACGTACAATTTATAACAATATATCGCAATAATCAGTTGTGTGTATAATAACATTAATTGTATTAACACGTTAAAATGCGGAGTGTAAATAAGAGGATATTATTTTTTTAATTGAAGAAAATAATTAGATAGGACTCATAAAACTTTTGTATAGAAATGTAAATTTGGCTTTATATATTGTTCCATTTGTAGGGCCAATTAATAAAGGTTTTACATGAAGACGATATATAACAACAACTGGCAGATTCATTAAATTTATTCAATCATCAAAACATTTCCAATCGGCGTTTACATTCAATGGTATAGATCCCCAATATGGAAGTTGTTGACTATATATTAATTGAACAAAAAAACAACATCGAAAACGATAATGTCATTGCTTTCTCTGTACCAAAAACTATCGTTTTTATATCAGAGTGTGAGTGGTTGTTGATTTATTTCTATTATTCAATAAATCTTTGGTAGATCCAGTCCAACCATCACTATCACGTATGCAAAACGAAATCTGCACGGAAAGAAGATTTTTCTGTGTATTTAAAAAACTCTGGGCTGTAAACATTATTATTAACAACAACTAATCGATGTAAATCGTCGTTCATTATGAACCCAGCAACGACGACTAACAATTCCCAATTAACGATGTAAAATTATTTTCCATCACATGCAAAAGCTGCTCAACAACATGTATAGCGAAAGATGTTATGTTATTGTCAAATGAAACCAAAAAATGGAATGAATAGCCTAATAAAAACAGAATACATATTTTCAAAACACTTTTGACTTCACATTTAATGGTCTTTTGATATTATATTAAGGATAGATATGTATATATTTAGATTGTCGAATTCAAAACAATTCAATTCAGAAAATTGGTTAAATAAAGGGTATAAATATTATAAGAATTTTAAAAATTTTAAATTAACATATTTTATTTTCCGGCAAACAAATTACGTTCTAATTGTATTTATTTAATATTTATATTTAAATTTATTTGAGGGTGTATAAAAAGAAATTTGTACTTACGAATTAAACTAATATAAATTGAGCTATCGGTTTCCATTGTTGCTATTTCAGGCGCCTGAAAATAGAAAGAAAATAAAAATATATATAATCTTATAAAATTAAACAATAGATATTAATAAATTATGAATCACATATGATTCACATGGTGGCTGTAAATATAAATATTTATGACTATAGACTAGTATCACTAGTTCATGCACGACAATTACGAAAAAATTAATAAGAAAAATTGTAGGTCTATTCTCATCGATAAATTAAAAACTGTTAACTTTTGTATTATTATTAACGCTGGCATAGGAGTAACGATATAACATAATAAAATAACACGATGTTAATTTTCTGGATTGGAAAACTGCAAATGGTATTAACTGCGGTTAACTTTTAGTGAATATAAAGAAACGCAAGCCAGAGCTGATACTATATTTTTCATTGTTAAATATACACGAAATACGACTTTTCTGATTATAATATGCGTCTTACATTCAAGCGACGCTTCAAAACTCATATTAATACAATATAAATTTTTATATAAATAACCGCATTTATTTTATTTTCAAAAAATGATTTCAACAAATTGTTATTTATTTTAATATAATATATAAATTAAATTTAGTATACAAAATAAATTTGTTTTGTCGTTTCAAAGGTTAATCAATGTGTGGGCGCGTTTTGTTCATATATATTATCAAATTTTACTAAACAAATATGCGAGTACATAATATTATATTTTGCATCTAATGAAATATTTCTTGTAATAAAATTTAAATCACCATAGGGAAATTTTCAATTTTTATTATTTGATAAATGCGTATTGTTACATTGCTTTTTTTCTTTGCTAAATTATATAATTCGTCATATCTTATAAAAAAAATAAAATAATTTTTTATTTACTTAACTTAACTTAATTAAGTAACATTTAATTCATTCATTGTAAATTGATAGATCATAGAGTTGAGCAAACTAAAACAAGCATAATTACGGTTCGATAATTATTTAATATTAAAAAAAAATCAAGTGAACGTAAATTTGTTGAATTAATTCGCAAGTTTTTATAATTTATCCACCAAACACTGGCAAATTATTTTACCAAAGGTTTGTAATAAACCGTAATCTGAAACAATACCTATATGCCTCCGAAGGATTGGCATTTTTGAAAGACGCAGCCAATTCTCAAATAGGCAGGCATTGTGAAAGGATTAGTTCAAGGTAGATAATTTCTAAACACATAAATTTAAGAAATCTTTTCTGAATTTAGATATCCGTACGGTGACCCCCTAACAATAGATTAATAAATAATAACCGACGATGGTATACCATACGACCCGTAAAAATCATCAGATTTACAACCATTTAATCGTCATTAAAACTTCATCAGACAGATTGATATCAAATGATTGCAATTGTTCAAAATGTTGAAAATGCAAGTTAACATAAACGACAAACACAACCATTACACGAGGTAAAGAATCAGAAAACATACGTTACTATGATATAGTGACAGGATCATTGCGATAAAATTATCCATATAAGGCAATTGATAACCATTATATTATATGGATGAGTGCCACGTTTGTTGCAAACCAACAGATTTAGCTCAGACGAAAAAATCATCATCGAAACTAAAGCCTATTTTGAAGGCAAAGAGAAATCGTTCTACAAAGAGTGGGGTCGAATAGTTAGAAAAGTGCTGGAATGATTGTATTTGTCTCCAAAAAGAAAACCATTTTGCAGAATAAAGACAAATTTTCGCAAAAAGAGTGTTGTTTTATTACTTAGGCACGGGAATTTTAAACCCATGTATTATACAGGAAAAGTTATTATGTAAATTAAAATTTACCATAATTATTTATTTAACATTTTCTATTATACCAAATAACACAAATAACAATCCAATCAATTATTTTTATAAAAAATATATCAACGATAGGCTTGTTGACGTTATAACATTATTTATTTCTGAATTTTTATATAATAATCATATTTTATGCATTAAAATTGGGAATACTCATGGGTAAACCACTTTTTCTCTGTGGTATATTTATTTACAGAGATAGACTATAATTTTATAGTTAAATATTTGATATACAGCAATATTTATATGTACTATTTATACACACATCCTATACATACAGAATGTGCCGAAAAAATTATGTCCAATTCTACATATTTTATTTTCCCATAATATTTATGTGAGAAAAAATTAAAATCGAAATTGCTAAGAATCAACAGGGAAGAACTTGAACATACGCATACCTTCAAAAAAGTCATGAAGTTCCTGTTCCGGTATATCAAGCAGGAGTGGTGAGCTACTGATCCAAAGTACTGTTGTGATTTAGTGGAAAACATATGACACACAAAATTAGTATAGTGGGCACAAAATCTGGTGGTACACATTGAACATAAATCGCAAAATGGATATTTTTTTTAACACAGGAATCAATAAAATGCGATCAAAAATAATAATTTTTCTACATGCTAAAACATGAATGCAATTTTTTGTTTTTGTTATATTAAGAGATTATTAAAAATATTTTTATCACATAAAATATGTAGATTTGGATATAATTTTACGACACACTGTATATTGAGTTATTGAGTTGCATAAAATTTGGAAAACATCTTGCGAAAAATCAAATTTATATACGATCATCGAGTTTATATTTGTTTGTATATATGCAATATTTACGAAGATGGGTATACCCTATAAAAAATGAAGTACATTTTCAGCTACTGAAACATGTATGAAAAAAATGTGGAAACGATCCTTAAAATGGTTTGGGAGTCTCGGGAAGATTTTCAGTACAACAGTACTTAATAAAGTACAGACAATTTTATTACAAATACTGGCGCCAATTCTTACAGTGTAAAAAATTGAAATATATTGGTAAACTACTGGGAAACAAATTTATCGGGTAGATTTATATGATAGTATTTATGCGGCCACAACATTCTTATATGCACATATTCAAATTGTATACAATTTATAGCGAAAAATATGATATATTGGAAATACACTTCGGCATATTATAAACATTTAAAATATGTGTCGTGAAAATCTATCTATATAAAAATAAAAACTCACAGAAACATATTTAATTCAACTCGAATAATATGTATATTTTACAACAAGTACAACATAAAATATAATTTAATTTATTTAAAATGAAATGAATTTAAAGAAAAACAGCTTATGTTTACAGAATATTAACTATGTTAATGTAGGTACACCTTCTGTCCCATAATAATCGGGAATGGATTAAAAAAATACCAGAATAAATATTAGAATTTCAGAAAAAGCCATTTTATTTATTCAAAATAATTTCAATCAACTAAAATCGCATCCATTTGCACGTTCCACAAGTGTGCGAATCAAATTAATTTGTTATGTCTTCTGTAACTCATTTGTGTCATTTAAAAACTTGTGCTTTTAACACACAATTACCACTGCATACACGACTTTAAACAAATCATACGTTTGAGTAACATTTTTACCAATTTTACAAACAAAATTTAAAATTGATTCTTCGTTTTTAAATTGATTTTTCGGTAGACACGCAAAAACTGCTGTATGCTTTATGTGTTGCATATTTCCGTTTCTACTGAATGTAATGTCATGAAATTTTGACAGTTTGCTGAGTAACGGTCACAGAACATAATCACAAAGAACCTAACAAATGACGTTACTTGTGTTCTATGGTTTACATAGCCATTTCAGATTGTTATGGGACAGAGGTTGTATGCGAAGAACATAGACATATTCGGTTTATATATAGTAGATGTATTGCATAATGAATTTATGTATTTTCGGAAGATATTACATATAAATATTATAAATATAAATATACTCGTACAATATAATAATTGTATTTAAAATATAGGTATATAGGTATCAAATACATAAATACACTTATAAATAATTTATTCAGCTGAAGAGTAATATGCAAATGAATGAATTTTGTTATATTACAATATATTTAGAATATATACAATACAAATACATCAGATAATATTTTAAAATACATACACATAAATACCATAGAAGGTGTTCCACAATTACATATGTTTATGGAATGTAAAGGTTATAAAAGACTTATAATAAGTGGATATAGGAGAGAATTTATTCTGAATTTTATATATTTGCATATAGACTATGCGAAAGAAATGTGTTTTGTATGCGTTTTGTATAAACTTTCGTTATTATATTATAAAAAGATATTATTCAAGAACCATATATATTTTTTTTGTATGCGAATATACTTGAGACAATCTGTAAATTATGTTGATTTGATGTTATTATTGTATTTATACACAGTCATATAATATAATGATATTATTATAGGTATAATTGGAAAATATATGTGTACATTTATACAAATATTACTTATACTTATAAAAATTTCGGATTTGTTAAATATTTCAAAGGAAAATATTTTATTTTAAACAGTTTATATGTTTTTTGGGTAAAAATTTCTCAAACCAATAATATATTAATATTTTTTTTTTTTTATAATATTATGATTGTCAGATTCGATTGATGTTTGAATTTATTCCAATTCCACCAGACACATATATGTTGGAATAGTTTTAGAGTATATTAGTTTATATTCTTTTTTTATTGGTGTGGGAATTAGTTTATTGACGCTTTATAATATAATAGATAGAGACGATGGTTCAATATATATAGTTTTTATTTACATTATTTGTGAATATATTTATTTACTGCAATTATAATGGTAATTTTAGAAATGTTAAAAAAACAATCTTTCACATTTGTTATTTGCGTTATCACTAACTATAGAAAGTAGATAAAAAATGTATGTTAAGTTTATACCTATTCTGTTATGCACAACCGCACTATAGATAAATTAAATTATTTTAACATATTTTATGAAGGAATATTTATATCGAAAGTATATTTCATGTAAAATTTCAGTAATTTGCTTTCATTACTAATTGATGGCATTCAAACTGCATTAAGCTTATTATTACATTAAATAACACAACCGTCATCTGAAATATAAAAGTGCATACATCAAGAAATTATCTTTATAGACACTACACCGATACAATAATTTCTTATTTCACTATTGGCTAGCGTGTTAATAGCATAGCGATTGACAGCGTCTTGTTGTAAGCTTAGAGAAGAAATAATAATTCATAAGTCTGTCACTTAATGAACTGTATTTTGGCTTACACTGAATTGGAAATGTCATGAATCTATGACAGTTTGTTAAGGTTGGTTCGATAGTATAACAAATAACACGCAGTAATCCGAAATAACGAATAACATTAAAATTGTGAATATCCTTTATAGATTATTAATTAATTTATATTTTATTAATCAAAAAAAATCTGTTGAAATAAATTATAAATTATGAACAACTTTCGCAGTCAAATAAAAATAACCAAGTGTAAAGTGTAAGATACGTTAACATCACTGCAATTGCATGTTTTACTGCATACTCCATATAAGTATTTCAACCTGCATACTGGTTATCAATTGTTTCGATCGATAGAACATGTGGTGGTTGACAGGAACATCAAATTATATATCTCGATGAGCTGCATTAATGAATATATGTATAGTTTTATAGATTCAATTTTCAAACAGATAAAAAAAATTATAGCAGCAAAACAAATGGAAAATATTTTGATTAAAACAATCTAAAAATATATGTAATTAGAACTATTAGTTTCCATGCACCGCTAATACAACTAAAGTAAATATCAATTCGTGTATACATAAATGTTTATCGGAACGGAAAACTAATGAGTTTATTTTTTGTATTGCATATCAACACAATAAATAATAATATAAAATAAATAAACTTGGGCGCTTTGTTGATGGTGGTATTTTGATATTTTACTGATAGTTATTATTTGCATAATATCGAACCAATATGTAATAAATCACCATATACGCAATCAAATCAATATTATTATACTGTGTCTTTAAATTTCTATAAATTGTTTATACCCAGCTACAAACTCAATTTTATACCACTTTTAAAACCATTGAATGCATGAACATATAATCTATTTTAGAAAAATTTACAAAGTATTAACGAAAACTATATACCAACTATAACAACATTGAAATAGTAAATATATAGTACAAAAAAACTATAAAATGTTAGGTAACGCAAGAAAAACGATTTTTTTACACATATACAATTTAAACATATTTATACATCCTCTGTCCCGTAATAAAATGGAATGGCTATGTAAACCATAAAAAAATCTCTTTTAATGAATTCCAAACTCAATGCTCTGATCGCTTTTTGTCATTCCTACTGGTTCAACGGTTATTGCTAAGTATTACCATATGGTGTATTGAAGCGTTTCTTCTTATTTGTCGTATTTGTCCTGAATATCGAGAACCAGCCAGATAGAGGTTACTGCACCAGAACATCGTTCAATAATAATCATTGATTTTGCTAATCGATGCGATTTCAGTTGATGGAGATTATTATATTTGAATCAATAATTTGGTTTTTGTAAAAATTTAATATTTATTTTTGTGTGTTTATTTTTAATCCATTCCGGTTTATTATGGGACAGAGGCTGTATATACAGGAATAAAATCAATAATATTAATTAAACATAAAACGAATATAACATAATTTTTTTTATGTGTGGTATTTCTTCGTTTTTATAATTACAATTTATTTTACGTTTTTGGTTTGTATACATACAATTGAAAATTGTGTGTTGTAGAAAAAAAAAAGCCAAATGTGTGTTTGAAAATGCGTTAAAATTGAATGTTTACATATTTTGCAATAACATTTATTTATAACTCATCCTCAGCACACAAATGATAATAAATATAATGGTTGCATAAATATTTGGTTGGCAACTATTTTATTGCAAGTTTCATATATACATACAATTCATTAAAAAAAACGGAGGCGGTGGTATAGCAATTGGTTTGCTAAATTTCGTTCTGGTAATTTTTTATTTGCACACAAATATGATCAACGTTCATGTTCGATTGGTGTGAGATTCTAAAGGAATTGTTTGATTCGATTTACTATTTTACCATGCAATAACTAACAAAAAAGTTAAAGTTGCATTGCGTTTCACCATACCTCAGGCGAATCTTTGGTCACTCGTTACAAATTTTTAGAACTTGGTAGTGATGTGATGTCATATTCGCTTCTTATGTAGCCCTGACCTTGCCGCATTTATTTAGAAATTTGCAAAACTTATTGAATAGTAAAAATTTCAATAAATGTTGATAATATGAAATCGTACTAGTGATCAGTTTTTTTTGCGATAACGACCGCACGAAATGATAATGATGCTGCGAGAAAGATGGTAAACTGAATGAACTAAATACATTACCATATAAATAAAAGTGATTTCAAAAAATTGCAATGAATTAGTTACCAACCCAATTGGAACTTATATCTACAAGTCTATAAACATATATTATATTTGCCATAGATATATTAAACGTATAGAGAAATACACATTCGAGTTTGTTTATCTATAAATATATGACAGACATGAATGTTGTGTAGAATTGTTGTACATGTTTTACGAATATAGAAAAAAAAACATACATTTTTTTCTAAAACGTTATCATGCACAATATGAACAAATGTAGAATGCTAGCTTACACACAACGTTTGTATGTATAATATCTATATTTCTATAAAATCTCTAAACTTATATATAATTTTAGGATGTATTAATAAAAAGGAAACCATATTATTGATCAACTATGTTTTTTCAAAGAATAATTTTAACTCAAAATTGCTCTAATATGAATGGATTTTATTGTTGAATATTTCTTGGTACAACACATATGCGATAGGAGATACGACGTCTGATAATTTATCCATATATATGTGGGAAAATTTTAATATGACACATTCAGGAAATAAAATTGTTACTGACCAATCAATATAGAAATATTTTTTGTCATCGTGTAATGCAGCAAATATATTTAAATAGAAACATTTCAATAATCTATGGTGGTTTGGTTTGGTATTTATGTGAATTTATTACTCATATATTTAATAATTGTGATTTAATTTAATGAATTCAAGCAATTTTTGGTGGTGGCTATATTTTATATTATTATTATTATTATTTAGAAGAAAATTTACTGCATCCGGGCACCTTACCAAACAATATTTAACCATAAAGCTTTCTGGAGTATAGTGGAAAGCAACCTTAATGATGATAATGAAAATATAATTTTTTGCTGACATCAAATCCTAAATCAGTTAAGGAAGTGGACCCAATCCTTGCCATAAGAAAACTTGCCTGTCATGCTATCTGTAAAATTATTTTCTATGTAATTAAGTAATTTTTAAACGTTGACGAATGAGATTATTGGTTATTTAAACAATGAATGAATTCATATTTAAATTAGGAAAATTCTATTAAGGTTAATAATTATATTATACTAATCAAGCAAATGAACCCAATCACTGCCATTTTATGGGAAACTTTTACTTTGGTATTAATTTAATAATTTTCTATGATGCAGTATTTTGGTAAATTTAAACAATTACGCAGATTGCATCGCTGCAAATAAAAGAGCAAATTCATTCATAATAATCCAGCGGTCATAAGTCATAAGTATAAATCTAAAAATGACTGTCAATGGGACAGTGACAAAGATTAGGTCCACTACCTGATAATTAATTTTGATAGATTTTCATAAATCTTTCACCTCAAACATTGAAAATTTATTGAATCTTTGTTGGAAAAATAAAAATCGGAATAAAATTAATTTTAATGAAAATGTAATTTTCCGGAAAATTTTCCACTAGGTTCCAAAAATTGTTCTCACAAAATCCGTTTATTTTATATGTATACACGGTTTCTTCAAGAAATTTGCACAATATTTAAATTACATTATTCAAAAATTTTTTCTAGCTTCGTGAATGTGCACCATCGACAGTGTATGTATTTTATATGAGCGTAAAATTTTGATATGTATGATCACAATAAGGAACATGCATTTGTAGAATATCATATAATACCTATAGATTATGAGTATATTGAGTGAATATATTTGTTTTTGTAGTGGAACGACAAGCCATTTAGTTTTTCTAATATAAGAATTAACTGTAACAATTAGCAAATAATTTATTAAATGTCAAATATTAGAATGGCATATTTATTCCTACGTTATAAGAATTATGCAAATCAATACGGAATTATACACAGATGGTATTTTGTAAAGGGATATCTATCTCAACAAATTTCATTGATTACGATAACTTCATCCATTGGTTGATAACTCTTAGTACATTCTGTACAAACATGTATACATACAACAGATATATATTATACATAGATATATGCAATGTGTTCTACACATTATTTTCATATGGTTCATCTGTATACAATCTATTCCATTTGTAAAGATGAAGTATAAACATACAATAGAATTCCAATATAAAGATTATCATAACATAACATAACATAATATAACATAATACTACATAATATACATTTATACAAAACATAATAATATAAAATTATAAAGGTTTATTTTTATTAAATAGTAATATCCAAATAAAGGGTGTTCAAATTTAACGTATCTTTTTAAATTTAAGTGTTAATAAAAGACATAAATTGTCGTGAAATCTTTATATATTTATGGTGGCAATGAAAGTACATTGGTTACGGTTAATAATGAAAAAGAATGCCCTTTATACATGACCTCCTCTGCTAGCTCACGGCAGGCTGACAATCTTTTACCAAAATTTTTAATAATTTTTTCGCATAATAATGATTATATTATTTACTCCAAGATATTGTCTTTGAGGTGTTGAACAGTTTAAGTATTATCCGCATAAGCATTGCTCTTCAAAAAATCCCATAAGAAGAAATTCAATGGTGTTTAATCGTATAAACTTGGTAGCCAATTCACGTCTGTTCCTCGATTATTAAACTTCCTCTTTCAAAAGATCAATTGTTTCCGATGCTGTGTGGCATTTTACACCGTCCTGTTGTAACCGCATACGTATATGCTGCACATAAATATCTTCCAATTGACTCCACAAATAGTTTCTAATCAACTTTCGATATCGAAGAATTGATGTCCTTGGCGCTTCAGCAACACTTGGGCTAACGGTTGCAATATTTTCACCTGAACGATCACTACGATGATAAAATATTCTTCTATGATCTTCAACTGCACCAGTTTCTTCAAATCTGTATCAATGATATGTTTGATAGCACAGTTTGCCGAAGCATTTTCTCTAACGTATGTTGAACGATATTTTCCTTCAATTTCTGAATCACTTTCACCCCATAATTAAAATAAGTTTTAATAATAAAAAAAACACAGTGTTCACACGTGTAACGATACATTTTAACTAACCGGAATGACTTTACTGCATACCTAAGAAAAAAAAAAGGCGGCTTAATATAGTACCTGTCAAAAATTGGGTTGCAAATTTAAAAATATACGTCAAATTTGAACACTCTTTATATAAATCTATACGGGTATTTATATTAATATACAATATATTCGATATGGTAAATGTTTACTACAAAAAATTGATGGCAACGTGCAACTAATGATTTTTATTCTTAGTAACTATATTTATACGAATTATTTATATTTTATAAATTTAGCTTAACATTTTTATTATTATTATTATTATTATTATTATTATATTATTGGATACACACGCATACACTCATTCGTCGTAATATAAGTATGCATATACAGAATATAAATATGTATAATTAATGTTAACGATAGTGTGTTGCGTGTGAACAACATAATTATTATTTACATTTAGTATTTTGGTATATAGAAATAACATAGTATTATTATTATTATTTACTATATAAATTTAGTATAACATGTGCGTATAATAATTCATATAAGTACTTATACTATACATTTTGTACTACTATACAATATGCATTAAATTTTAGATGATTTTACAAAATATTTGTACTATAGTGGTGAACTTGCTCGTATAGTAAATTAAATGTTATGTGCATAAATACGATGTTATATTTATTACATATTTATGTTATTATATTGTAAGAAAAAAGTTTTTAAAAATTTATGAATTTATTGTTAATTTTGTTTATATTGATCATTATTTAAAAATGAATGAATGAACTTTCGACACTGACTCAATTTAACATGTAAGATTGATACGTATACGAGTTCAATGGCTAAAAGCGGAAACATGCGAAATACGTTCAAGAATATGTGCACAGGAAGTATTCGCCGGAATGGCTGGGCCCGGTAGGATAAGATAAAAATCGTACCTGGGTTTTAATGTCTTGCAATAAATAAGTAAGTGTTGGACATAAATTTTGAGTGTTCATATTTAGCTGTCGCAATAAAGTATAGAGGTGGGATTTTTTTATGGAATAATACGCTATAAACCAACGTCAATTATTGTGATCACTATAGAAAATTACCTAAAATTATTGGGAAGAAGTAATGTGTCATCAAAATTTAGTGAAAAATTTTAAAGAAAAAGGCTCTGTAGCAGATAATCACAAGACTCAAAGTACGAGAATATCAGCTGAAAGCTGATTATTTACTTGTTGACACCAGAATTGGATTAGAGCAAAGTTATTTACAAAAAATTAAATTGGTATACTTCACTTTCAAATAATGTTACAGAATAGATTATCAAATTCTCATATGCTTTTAATTAGTCAAATATAATTTTCAATTCGTACACTTCTGATCTAAATAAATAGTATTGCATCATTTTATGATATGGTACACACAATATAGTTAAATTCCAAAACAAATGCAATAACTTTATAAAAGGCTATGCAATAAATATCAATTTGTTTTGAAACATTTGAACAAAAAGTTTACAGGACTGTACAAAAAAATATATATGAAGTGTATTTATAATTTTTACATACACCATTTGAGTGAATATTATTAATTCTATTATTTACAGGAAACAACAAATTAAACAATACGTCATGAAGAGTATAAAAAAGTATATACCATACATCTTCATGTTTTATATGCCCTTAAAATTAGAATTTATCGGTTATGGTTGTTGTAATATATATAATATAAACAATTAGAAGGAATAATTTTAATCAAAAAATAGTTTGCAAATACACGCAGCGAGGGTCAGTAGTGTTACAAAAAGTACCGCCAGCCGACTAATATAGTCAAAAGCTTATCGCAATTATTTAACTTTTACTTAAACGACACGGCTGTTCATTTGAGAAGTCAATAAAAAACTGCTAATCACAAATTCTTTTATTTTATTTTATTCCATTACAACTCATCGCAAACGCATATTGTTTAAGTAAGTAACGTAACCGTAAGTAAAAATACATCACTTTCATTCGTATTAATGTATTAATATTTTAGGTGCATTTGTAATTATGTTTAATATACTCAATTTATATGATTTGCTGAACCACTCCACACACTATATACCAAAGCTGTTTATAGCATGAAAACTAGATTGATATTTAGAATGAAAATTATGATCATAAATATATGCGGAAATTTTCTTTTTCGAGAATACTTTAAATATGGGGATTTCAGATTAAATTTCATACCAAAAGATAATTTACTCCACAAGGCACAATCAATTAATTCACAATGTCACAATACCACTCCAACTGTCAAAACCAATACCACTCCCAATCTCACCTCCAACCCAAACCCAATCCCTGGTGGTCAGTCGAGATCAGATAGAAAAAGATGATTCGCAGGTCGGCATGTTCCGACCCGAAACTATCTGCATCTCGCCAAGTATCCGTACGCCTCCTCGTGGCGACCGCCGGTAACTAGTTATTATCAAACTAGGCTAAGTTACGGATACCATATATCGGTTTCGTTACATTGTGAATTATTTGATTGTGTCTTGTGGATTAAATCATCTTTTGGTATTGGGGTTGCGATAAAACAGACCGTTTTTCGGTCGATTTCGATCTCACTCTTTATGGCAAAAAATAATTACTGTGCGTTTAATCATTCACAGAATCATTCTTCTACTGTTTTGATTTTAAAAACTAAAAATGAAGTCAAAATGATATTATTTTGTTATAGATTTTTTGATCATATATTACAAACGACTCCGATTTGTAGAAATTTTGCATTTAATGAACTGGTATAAGCATTCGAACCATTATTAAGTCGCTACAGGATAACAAGTGTCTTAAATAAGTTGATGGAATAAGGAATAATAATACCTTAGTTTATGTTAAAAATTCATTTGAAATAATCTGTGAAAGCATTTATAATTAAATAATAGTTATTTGTAAACGTAGATAAAATTCTATTTAATTTCAATTAATTCATTTAATTACCAATATTGTAATGAGAATTAATTTTTTGTATAATTTACTATGAATGAACGGACGTCGGTGGTGTGAACGCGCCGGATTTTTTTTACATTAAAGTTAAAACCCAGAAAAAAGAAATTACTTTTATAAAGATATATTTAATTATTAAATAATGAACTAGTGGATTTTTATAATATTGTCTGGTGAAGTTTATAGTCCCTTATTGCAATTCTTATGTAAAGGAAACAAAATAGTGTTCCAAAATAGTATACCAATTCATAAGAAATTTTTGTTCTACATATAGTTAATGTTTGATAAAATCTAATCGAGATTAAATGGTTGAAAATTATTTTCCAAAGTTATTGTTTATTTTATAATAATTTACTATTTGGAAAATTATCATTATATTGTATGTGAATGTGAATGGGATCATAAACCACAAATATTTGTCTGTTTAATTGCTCCCTAAACAGTAAACACTCATTATATGTATTATATTACAAATAAGCAAATACATATATAGATAAATTATAATAGTAAGTATTTATTTACATAATTTAACTTAAATAATACTTTGATTACATAATAAATTCTATATTTACATTTTATTATAAAAGCACCAATTATGTTTGTGTATGGGTATGAAATACAATATATAATAATATATTCATATATAAATGATACATAAATGTATGAACTTATTTTTCAATGGCATTGACTATATGACAGTTCAAAAACTCTTATTTTTTACTATATTTTACACTGTTTATAATCGTACAGTGTCTCTCTATATCGCATATAATTTCATTGGTATGTATATATATTAATTGTACATATATAATAAATAATTCACTGTTGTTATAGTTGGCAAAATGCCAGAACAAAGTGAAAGGAAATTGTTTTCAAAATATGTTATATATATATACAAAATATAGAGGAGACAGGGTGTATTAACACTAATTATACTGTCATGCCATGGATACCTAACCATTTGGCAAGTAGGCATTTTTATTAAATTTTGTATGAAATCTACGCGGCTACTTTACGGTTAGTGTTATAATTTTTATTTAGTACAAGGCATAATGAGCAATCGTCAATTATCCAAACCGTAGCACTCGTTTCAATCAGCTGACATGAAAGTATTCATTTAATAAACAAACATAATATTATTCGATGTGCTTGGTATGCGAATAACTATAATAGACTTTGTCTTGGGTAATTAAATTAATTCATTTATATTTAAAGTATTTTATTAATTTAAAATTCTACGTCAGAAGAATATATTGAGACTGAAAATTTGATTTCTTTTTATTTTTTTATAGTACTATTTACATTTGTTCAACTTTGTTTCCTAGATTGTTATACACATGTGCAGTTATTTTTGTGATGCCAAGAAAATGGAAGCGTAGAAATCGTGTGAATATCGAACAGCTTCAAAAAACATTAGATGCTGTGTGAAGAAGAAATGACACAGCAGCAGCTGCAACAAATTTGGTGATAACTTGTCAGCACATATATCTTTGGCAATCATTGAAATGTTTATCAAATGCATCGCATTTACTTCATATTTTTAACTCATTTATAGCAACCTCTCGACTTTGTTGTGTTCTCATTTGTGAAAAGCATCAATTGGTGTGATGTATTAATAGAATGAAATAAAATGGGCAAAACGAAACAAGCATTTCAAAAGGATATGTTTCCTCATTATTGCGAATATTACCGCAAAAAATCGAAAATAAAATAAGCAACAACAAATGGTTTTAAATGTGACATATATCCAATGAATCCAAATGAAGTGTATTCTAGGTTTCCACCACGACCTTCAAATTCAACAGCAAATAGTGTCTTGTTAATTGAAGCCTTCATAAGGCACCTATACAAACGTTGCATATACAAGTTGTTTGTGAACGAAAAATATCATCTGAAGATCTACGACAACAAAATCCTCTAACGATTAAAATTGTTACACCATATCTGTATCTTCTTAATAATCATTTGTCCATTTGAAATGGTATAGTAAGAAGATGTGATCAAAGCTGATGATGACAAACCATTTCCAGCATCGGATTAAGATTAAATTCATTGTTTTTGATTAAATATACTATAAAGTTTTAGTTTTAATAAAAGAAAAAATCCTATTTCAGAAATCAATTTTTAAATTAATTTTTTCTCCAATGCGGGCAGCATTTCGAAATTTAGAAAAATTGGCTTTTTTTTTTTTATTAAAAAAAAATCGTATTTTTCCACTACAACCTATTTCCATTCTACACATTTTGAAAGTACTCACCAGGACTAGGAATACATGCTCACTCAACATGAACTTTTTGTATTTTAACATACAGCAATTTTACAGTGAATTTTTTTGCTGTCGTTAATCCTCCCAAATACAATCTTAAACAAATACTTATGCGTAAACACAAAGATCATTCCGTGTTTTTATATGCAGAGCGATGCAGGCAAAAAAATATCCATAGTATAGTAAAAGCGGGAAACTAATTATGGCAATCAACGAACTTACCGGTATCCGAAGACAATTTTGATAGTCTGCAATGAGATGAATTTATTGTACCGAATCAGATGTAAGTTACACAATATTTTATAATACATATATGAATGGAATTTAAGAAAAATTCTGTAAGTCCTTATATAGTTAAAATAGCAGATAGCATTTATTAAATTAAGAGGTTTCTTTTTATTTCAATTTTATAAGAATTCAGATGTCATAAATGTAAAATTATAATCGTTATGGTACCTTTTAATACATTCTGTATTAAATCCATATATTAATCCATAATGTATCTACTCGTAACATATAATATGTATTTAAGTACATAAAGAAATTATATACTTTATGTGATTATTCATTGTGTGTCGTTATGATGTTATATGATATACTTTTACATTTGTAAATTTTGATTTTGTAAATTTTTTTTACATATGCAAATAATGTTGATATGTAAATAAAATGCATGAATACAATACAATCTCATTATAATATAGCCTAAAAATCGTAAATGCATATGACAAAATATTATGTAACTAGACATATATTTACAATTTATTTATAAAGTTTGATATGTGTTTATTAGTAATAAATTGTAATTTGAATTTACATTTATGTTGAACACATTTGAATACACTCATAAATATATTATATAAAATTTAAATAATTATATGCAAATTTTAATGTATTTATTAATTTAAATGATTATAATATGAGCGGATTTAATATTAAATGTTATTATTGTAATAATGTAAACTAAATTGCTAATGCGCGTATACGCATTTACATTTCAAAATAACAATAAATTTATTAATTTATTTTTCGGTTCATACATAATTAAATCGACGTACCCAGTATTAAAGTTGTATACGAAATGACCGCATGCTAAATTTCATATAAAAATTTGTATAATGTTTTAAATATAATTAATAAATGTGTATTAACAACATTAATTAAACGAATACCAACATTTTGTTACAAAATTCACTCAAATCTTACCAGTTTACGTATACCGCATCGGAAGCTGAGCTAAAAAAATGTAGTTGAATATTTTACTATAAATAAATCACTTGTAATTTTTTAACGGATATTCAGAATTTGACAAGTTGCACATCAGTTGATTGGTAACTTCTGAACTTTCTAACAATAAGTCGGTTCAGGGATTAAAGCCAACTAAAATTAAGTATAAGGACAATGTATTACACAGATCAGTTTTTTGTGTGATAATATTTTGTAATATTTAAAAAAAATGCAAATTATTCATTTTACACGAACAGAAACATAACGAAATTTAATTATTTATTTTCCTTTAAAATTCTTGTTATTCATATGCTGAGCTCTGCTGTTGTTATTATAAACTCTAATCCGATTTCTGGCAGTTGATAAGTCTTTTCAATAATCGTTTTATACATTTACCACATGATTTTCTACATCGTTGAACAAACGTTCAACGCATCATTATATTTATTTTTATTGCAATACCCATAGGTGTACATAAACATAGTTTATGTTTACCGCAGAAATTCTAATGAAATCATATTATGTTTGCTCCATTGCATTCGTTTTTGTGTTGCGAGATTCTGGATATTTAATGAAAATATGTTTATTAAAGTGATACTGGGGTTGATTATGCTATATTAACAACTGTTATCGACTCATCCAATGTGGTTCAAAACGTAAACGTAGCAATATATCCACACAAGAATTTTCATTGGGAGGAAATTCTATAGAACTGGCTATTCTGCAGACAAATTTTTAATTAAATGTACGCGTGTTTAGAAAGTGATTATATATAGGTAGTTCTGTCAAAATTGATATTACTAAGAACAGTTTCATAGACCAGATTGGATAACAAATTGATTTATTGGTCAATATGGACGAAATCGTCAGTATAGTTTTGAAAAGGAATTTTACAGGTGTTTTATAATAAATTCTTTAAAATTTATATTATATATAGGTCTGTTATATTATGAACAGATTACATATAGCATAATGATTCCAAGTCTTGCATTCATGAAATTGAATATTTGGATTTAAAATAAGATTTTCGATTTTCCAAAAATTTCCATACAGGAACTATTTGCCAAAAATTCCATTGTAAACAAAATACGCCTTCTTCGTATGATATTCCATTAAAATTTGACATAAGAATTGATCAAATTTGTTAGGTTGCAAAAAAACTGGTTAAGAAAATTCCGATACCGATTTTCCAGCATAGCAACTATTCATTTATAATTCTGGATTATAAGCGTTTTGACATAAAATTTCTTCAAAATTAAATGATATTTGACAAATAATATGTGAATTTTCGAAGAAACTGATTACGAAAACTATTTTGGGTATCGATATTTAAGAATATCCATAGGAACGAACCATTCATATGATCGCAGTATAAAACTTAGTATACAATTTTGTTAAAAAATCCAACTTCATAGAGTCAGCTCCCGAAGTGTCTCCTCTCTTATCAAAATTCATTTTAAATAATGTAAACCTAGATAAATAAATTGCATAGAAAATTTCATATGATTGTATGCACCATCCATAAATCAATTAGAATATGAGGTGCCAAGGTGGTGACAAAAATATATTTGAGAAATATGGTGTTGAACGTTCATTCATGTAGCTAGAGAATCCAATACCGAGCTAAGGAATCCGATTGTGACCGGTATTTGAAGATTCGATACTGGTATTACGGTATTGGCAAAAAAATAATTTTTGATACACAAAAACAATGACCACTGACCAGTAAATATAAGCAAAGTATTTAAAAAAAATACAAAATTGTTAGTTATAAGATGATATAGTTATAGGAATTGTTCACCTACAAAAAGTAATATTAACCAAAATTACAATTTTCCTTATGTAACAAAATCAAGCATTTTCAATTCGCCTGTTGAGTATTATAAATACAAAGGGACATTAGAATCCAAACATAGCATTCGATGAGCGATTACAATAAGTTGTATATAATCAGATAAGGACGACTGAGGAAGATAGTAGAAAAGCCTGAAAATTGTTTGAAGAAGAAATTAGATCAAGCCATATTTTAAAAAAAATAAATAATAAAGTTGTCGAACAAAAAAAATTAGTATACGCAACACATCTTCCAAGATGTTTAAAGAGGGGAAATAAATTTATTTCAGAATGAATTTGTGCGAGGAAAATATCTCCAACAAGTGTATGAACTGCTTTTAACGTTTCGCCCAATCAACCAGCGTTGAGTGCGAAAGAGCTTTTTCTACTGTTAGTATTATTTTAAATAAGTTGCGGCGCAGAATGAATGAACGAACTTTGGATGCTGTTTGTTTTTTAAGAGGGTGCTTTAAAGGAGACAGGTCTTATAAAAAATAAGAATAATACGATTCACATTGAAATATTATTTAATGAATTTTTAATTCTTTATGTTTATTTTATTTAATATTATTTTTGAATTATTTACTTTTGTTTTTATTATGTATTTATGTTCAAATTAAAATAAATATATTACTTTATATATATTAGCTAATAAATAATATAATTAATTTGGTAACATTGTGAAATACAACCATTTTCTTTGAATACCGGTATCCTGGTATTACAATTTTTATATATTACCGAAATACTGGTATTAACTTTTCGTTCGGTATTGGATTCCCTACATGTATCAATTTTTGCACACAGAGCCCTATATAAAATCACACGTATAAGTAAAAATAATTGCATGAAGATAACATCTATATTTCTAAAGATAATTACAGATCAATTGGTGAAATTTTATTGTATATATATATATACTTCCGCCAATTTGATTGCAAATATTTCATAAGTACATGTCATTTATATATATTTATTATTTAAGTATGATAATATGATTGCATTTCAAACAATTATCAATGTTTAATAAATGGCAAATGTGTCACCAGTAATTTATGATATGGTGAACATTGCACAGGATATCGTACAATAGTACATTAAAATTAAATTAACATTCTAAAACTTTTGTGAAAATTACATGATACACGTTTTCTCGGCACACTCTATACATATATATATATAGAATAATATAGACGTTAAAATATATGGAGTGAATGGATGGGTATACCATACAAATACGATACGAATATAAATATAAATATATAGTAATGTATAAATTCAATTTTATAAAGTATTGTTGAAAAGTAATTTAATATATAATTGACAGTTTAATAATAAAGTTTTATATTAATTTAATATTTTCTGTTTATATCTATTCTATCCATATATTTAATATTACAATATAATTTACATCATTTAAAATACATGTTGTAAACAAAAATTTAAAGTTTATTATTTTTGCTTTTACAATATATATTGTATTTTTAGTATATATATTTTGCATATTCACATTATAAATAGATATATACCGTCGACCATATAAATATAATTATATATACGGAGCACAAATTTGAAAATGACAATTAGCATTTACAATACAATTACTATATATAGAGTGTTTTTTTTTATCTTGATATAGATCTTAAAATTTATAAATAAAACCCAACCTTAAAGAGATATATATTAATTAAATAATTTTCTTATATATGTTCAATCTGACAAACCATTTTGGTTTTATTATATATAAGTAAAATAATTGTTACTGAATTAATATGCTGGAGGCATGTCAAAAAAGATATAATAATATCCATTATTGGACAAATTGTCCGGTAACAATTGTCACAAATTGTATAACAATTTCTTGCTCCATGCTGTAAAGCCCGCTGATAGTTACAGCTGTAGAAAACTTAAGAGCTAATTTGAATTGTCTACATATTGTTATGTTCTCCCAACGTTTACATCCATTACTTAATCTCATACCATACATCCATGGAATGTTCTCTTTCTATTTAAGTAATTGTGGAACGGAAACGGTTACACTCACACAGCGACCTATTGTGTCCTTATAGTGAGTGGTTTTTTAAATGGGTTGATCACACAAACATATACGCAGTAATATTTATTTATCCGCAATAATCATCTAACATCGCAGGCAAGTTGGTAAACTAGCCACCACTAAACATACCCAGATGCAACCCGAAATTGGTGAAGTTTTTTTAAATTTTCAGTTTTTTTTTGGAAATATAATAAATAATAATTTTCAGATGTCAAAATGAATGTACATACTTTTTGTATGTTTTTATATTTTGAAGGAAAATTTTTTGGTGTTTTGGAAAATAAACTTTTTTTATGTTAAAATTGAATTTATGGATTAAAAAAAACTAATCTTAACTAGTTTACTACCAGGCTCTGTCTCATGCGGGGAAAAACGTCCACCACAGTCCATGATTTTTTTCGGGATTAAATAAAACTAATAATTATAAATCTCATATACCACCCAACGTATTAACAATTTTGACTTCAAAAAGTACGAAGGGTTGGTCATATACGATTTGACATCATTAACGGTTTCACCGCAAAAAAAAAACTGAAAATTTAAAAAATCTACCCCAAACCTTGGAGTTCAGGACAATATATTTTCAAGAAAATTCTGACTTATAATATCCTTTCGCAAGTAGCCTATATACCTTAACTACAATGCCGTGTTATTACTTGAATGTGTTCACAGGTCCACTTATGTTTCAATAGATTTTTTATTATTAATTAAATTGTTATTATGGTTTCATCGCTTATATAAGGTTGTCAAATATCTCCCTTCCGCCTTTTTGTCTTTTTAATTTCGCGGCTATGTACAAAGCGCTACAGAGCTCGTATCTGGCAACACTGTACATAATTTGAAAGCTCTTGACATAACAAACAAAACGACGCTATGTATGATTAGTTTGGATATTGCGTTCAACAGTTATAGACGTGTAAACATGGAGTTCACTAACGCCGAAATTCGCGCTATTTTAAAGTTTTCCTTCGTTAAAGGCAAATCCGCTAGAGAAACGTTCCGTGAGATTAATGGTGTTTTGGGGGATGGTACTCTATCACTTCGAACCGCGGAGGAATGGTTTCGATGATTCAGAGCCGGTGAAAACGACACCATGGATAAGCCAGCCGGCGGAAGACCTGTGACGACAAATACCGATCAAATCATGGAATACATCGAGTTAGACCGGCATGTGGCATCTCGTGACATCGCCCAGGAGATGGGAGTTAGTCACCAAACCATTTTAAACCATCTGCAGAAGGCTGGATACAAAAAAAAGCTTGATGTTTGGGTGCCACATGAATTAACAGTGAAAAATCTAATGGACCGAATTTCCATTTGCGAAATGCTGCTGAAACGGAACGAACTCGACCCATTCTTGAAGCGGATGGTGACTGGCGACGAAAAATGGATCACATACGACAATATCAAGCGAAAACGGTCGTGGTCGCAGGCCGGTGAATCGTCCCAAACAGTGGCCAAGCCGGGATTGACGGCCAGGAAGGTTTTGCTGTGTGTTTGGTGGGATTGGAAGGGAATCATCCACTATGAGCTGCTCCCATATGGCCAGACGCTTAATTCTACCATCTACTGCGAACAACTGGACCGCTTGAAGCAGGCGATCGACCAGAAGCGTCCAGAATTGGCCAAAAGGAAGGGTGTAGTGTTCCACCAGGACAACGCCAGACCACACACTTCGTTGATGACTCGTCAGAAGCTACGGGAGCTCGGATGGGAGGTTTTATCGCATCCACCATATAGCCCGGACATAGCGCCAAGTGATTACCACCTGTTCCTGTCCATGGCGAACGCCCTTGGTGGTGTAAAGTTGATCTCAAAAGAGGCTTGTGAAAAGTGGCTGTCCGAGTTCTTCGCAAATAAGGAGGGGGGCTTCTACGAGGGAGGTATTATGAAGTTGCAGTCTAGATGGAAACAGATTATCGAACAAAACGGCGCATATTTGAACTAAATCCGATTACTGTAACACTTTTTATAAAGCATTGAATAAAGAGCAAAAAGGCGGAAGGGAGATAGTTGACAACCTAATACAATAAATATAATTGTGTGTAAATATTTATGAGTTGTGTCCAACACTCTAAATTTTCTAATATATTTTGCGATTTTTGCGATTCCATAAACCAACAAATGGTAAATCAATTGAATAAATTTCAGTGAAAAATATAATGTTTAGTCACAATCACTATTTATATCAACAAATCTTTAACAACATTGTAGCGAGAAGTAAGAATTTCCAAGGACAAACAATTACATGTTTACTATATATGTTTACACTACATGTATACGACGTCAAATATAAATTTAATATCCATTTGTATAAAAAGTAATAAACAATTAGTCATTTCATTATACAAAAATAAATTCAATTTATTATCTGTTTTAAATCGAATTTATATATTTGTTAGCAATGATCGACGGTAACGCCAATCTTTTTATGTACGTATGAAATAGAAAATAAAATAATACTCATTGAAATACATAAATAAATCTGTATAGAAATCAAAGAAACCAACAACAAAAACATCAACAAAGCACCACCGATAAAAAAAATTGTATGTTTTTGATATAAAATAAAACAAATATCATATATACTTAGGCAGCCATAGCATACACCATACACTGTTCCACACACATCTCTTGTACACCATTTCTATTTCGTTTTCGTTTTTATACATGTATTTATATTTTATATGGACCATAAGAGAAAATATATAGGTCAACATAGATAAATTGCCAATGTAATATGTTGTAACACAAAATGAAGATCATTATTAGCGTAATAGTGTTGACGTCGTCGTATATACATTTTCTTATTATTTTATTTTTTTTTCCTTTTCATTTCTTTATTTTTATATATTGATACGATAATAAATAACATGCGGAAAATGTACATTGAGTTGAAAATTTTTTATTTTTTTTTTTAACTTATATATTTTATTTTGAAATTGCTGGCAACAGAAAAATCAATGTTTTATTTTATGTTATTTTTATATTATTATTGTTTGGGATTTATTGCTTGCGAGTTTATATACAATACAGATATTGTTGTTTTTATGCGAAATGAAACTTATTTTAAAATTTACCAATTATTAAATCAATTAATTATTTTAAATAATAATTACAATAATATATACGAAATTATATAGATACATCTTCGGGAATGAAATCGAAAAAAGGATTTTTACTGCGTAATCCTGAACGGATTACATAAGGAGAATATAATTGTATATTGACAACAACTATCTATATTTATAAATAGCAACCATTAAACAAAAGATAGACTAAAATTGCGAGTGCAATATCCATGGACGAGATATAAAATTCCGGTTTTTAAACTAAAACATAGCTTACACCGGACAAATAAACGTCTGGTGGATAAATCAATGAAATGTAATGAAAAAAAAACTAGGAAACGATTTAGAAATTTAAATTTGATAGAATTGCGAATTATATAGAAGTTGAGAATATTGTATTGTATATATGTAGTGGAATACGAATTAAAGAAACATAACATTGATATTTGTGGTATATCTGATACAAAGAAAAAAGCAAACAATGATCGATAAAATACTTCTTACTTACTGGATGACATTAAAATCCAGGTGCGCTTTTCACATGTGCTTCTCCAGCCGGATCTATCTGTAGCTAATGTCTTACAATCCCGAATTTTCAGTATCTTAAAATTACAATGCATTTATTCATTTAGTTTTAGGTCCGCTGGTTCATCTTCTCCGTTTTGGTTTACCATTCAAGTTCAACAGTTTTTTATGTGTCACTTAATCACATCTTAGTTTATTGGCTTTTCAGCTGTTTTGACAACATTTGGTTTAACGTACAAACTGTTGATTTCAATCTTCGCCTTCAACCATTTTGATCTTTAACTGTACCAAATATGTCACGGATTGACCTTCGTTCCAACATAATTGTTGTTGTTGTTCTATGTCATGCACCATACCATACCTCGTTATAATATTTGGAGTATGTTAATATATTATACAGCACACTTTACATCTCGTTGTAATGTTTTTGATTGGAATTGTTTTTTTACCTGTTTCCAATTCTAATAAAAGAAGACCACAATAATCATCGTTCACAAAGAAATGAAATTAATTGAAATTAGCTAATAACAACAAGCGCATTGTCTACAAAATCGATCAACTACCCACGATATTGTTGATTTTGTTGTATCAAAATTCTGGTTAGTGTAACGTCATAAAATTCATGAACCAACAAAATACGACAAAATTAAAGATAAACAAAAAAATTAACGTATATTTTGTGTAAAGTGTCTGTACAAAATGGAATTATATTTTCCATTAGTCCTATTTTATTCAATATATAATAATGGATAAAATTTAAAAATTGTGTGCGGTAAATATTTATGAATTAAAATTACGACATATAGAGATTTGACGAAGGCAATTAGAGTTAAAACAAACAAATCTTTGATATGGTTTTACGATATCTAGCTGATGTTGTGTACATGGAAGCAAAATTTTAATGATCATTCCCGCACGAAGGTTAAAATCTACAAAACGTGCATCAGAACAGTAATAACATATGCCGCATAGAATAAAAAGGCGCATACATTTGGTAACAAAGCATAGATACTTAGAAGCGCAGAAATGAAAACTCTAAGATACAAATAGTTGTTAACGTCATATTAGGGACCGAATTCGGAATGAAGATATACGTAAAAAGTGTAATATTTGAGAAGAAGCAGATAATTATTTAACGAAGGAATCATTAGAAAATCATTTTATATCACACCATACTGCGGGTGTGGATTACTTATTTTGAGACAATTTTTCTTATGCAAGTTTTCTCAAACAAATTTTTAGATAAACAATTATTATACATAGAATATTTAAAAATATTATATTATTCAATTAGCAAAATATGCGCATGGTCTATCTCACAGAAAACAGAACTTTTTGAAAATAAAAACAAAAGCTTATTGTTAAAATCTATTTTATTCAACGTAGTTTACTTCGACTTCAATAGAACATTTTGCACGGTCAATTAACATGTCAAATTAATTTTTAAGGCCATCTTTAGAGAAGTCCTTCAAGAACGCTGTCGACTCCTTTTGAATGGCTTCAATGTCGGTATAACGCTGTCCGCTCGTCGGCATATGTAGTTTGGAGACTAGTGAGAAGTCGCAGAAGAACAAATCAGGTGAATGATTAAGCAAAACAATTTGATTATTAGTTCAATTCGGTGCAATTTTTGATCATCATTTTAATTGATGTGAAACAAACTTTTAATTCACCTATCGTAGACCAATTTTTTCAGTTATAAATTCGATGAATTATTGTTTTCGGTATTTAAACCAATACGTTTGAGTAGCATTTTTAACAATTTTAAAAACAAAATTTAATGTTGGTTCTTTGTATTTAAATTAATTTTTCGACCAAATGCTAAAAACACACTGTCACTTTATGCGCAATTTCTTCGCTTCTAAGGTTGCAAACGTTATGAAATTTTGACATAACCTTAGTAAAAGATTAACCTTTCCGATACAGATTTTTGTTAATAAATGGCGCCACTAAAAGTTAGTAATTCAAAAAAGTTCCGTTTTCTGTGAGACAGACCATGCGCATATATACTCGTACATAATATACACCATGATAAACATATATATTTCAAAAATTCATATATACTCGTATTTAATTATAACTTTTATTGTCTATACATACATCAAACAAGCTTCTTATTATTTAAATTTCATTACATCTATCTATAGATTGTATATTGTATACTAATAACATACATATATATATATATATCCTGTATAAACAAGAACGACCCCATAACACACTTAGGGTATCTTATATTTTCAACCATTTTCTATTTTAATTTTAATATATTTAATGTAAATTTACTTTTCATGAAGATATTAAATTATACATATATTAGTTATATATAATGTATAAGTATATAAGTGATTTATATATACGTATATAATTTAGTATATAACTAATATTTTACATATGTATACATAAGAAATTTACTGAATAAATATTATATACAGACTTAAATAATATACTCGAATATATATAGTACCAATATTATGTACGAGGATATATATGGTATATACCATCCATTTTATGCTATGTAACATATATAGGATTGTGTGTATTTATAGGTATACATCTTACATCTAAATTACGTAGGTAGGCACTTATACATAGTTTATATACATATATTTCAATATGTGGTGCGCATCGCATATATATTATTACATATGCGAATACATGTAATAATAATCATATAAATATTAGGAAAATTATACCTCATATATGTACTGAAACTAGTAGTAGTATATATAATTACATTCATTATTAAATATGCCCCTGCAGTAAATGTTGAAACTAGTTCTGCAACTATTGTAAAATGAATTAGGTACGGAAATTTTAGTGCAGTAGAACAACATTCTATCTAACGGTAGATTGTTCCAAGAATATGGAATTCAAATTAAAATAACCAGTTCAGTAACTAAAGTTGCAGAAGAACTAGTACTAGCACTTAACTGTTTACATTTGAACTACTTCAGTAATTGGTTACAAATTAACTAGTTCTTCAACTAGTTGAAACGTTATGCAGAAGAGGACAATTGTCTTTTCGTAGGACATCTACATGTTAAAAGAATCATTTCACAACATATAAAAGGGGTTTAGAGTGGAACCAGAGCTATTTATTTTGTAACTAGTTCTATTACTAGTAGTAGAATAGTCCTCTATATCCTGCAAGGATATAATATTAATATGATATTGTATATTTATGTTTAGGTGGGAAATTTCGATAATTCAATTCTCTAAATTTTAAATTAAGAGATTTATTTCTATAATATACTTAAGTGTGTATATAAAGGGAAAAAATTTTAAATTGAAATCTTCTTGTTATAAAATTATTAATTAGTATCAAATGGGTATATTTAATAGCAAATCTTATTAATATAAATACATATTACTAATATATTCGGTTGACAAGGAAGTAATTTCGGGTTTCAACAAACAGATACCTTAAATTTTATGTTTGTTTTTCTATTTGTGACATATAATATTAGTGTCACCAATTTTGTTTGCAGCTGTTAGTATCGTATGTTAGTACTATATGGAGTACCAAAACGAACATTTTCGTTGTATTTTACCCTTTTTTATTTTTATTTATAATGGCAAGAAAAGCTCGCAGAGCAAATATGTAAATGATATGTTGTATTGATTTACAAAATTTCGTCCTGTAAACTTTTGACTTAATGGAGGGCGACAAATTGAATTTTTATGATGACCAAAATATTATATTGTATATTTATGTTGTGAATTTTGAGGTGTTTTCAAGAAAAACCAAACATTCGTTTTATTACTGTTAACGTCTGATGAAATTGGAGTAAGTAATAAATAAATAAACGGTTGTAACCGCTGCGCTCAGATTGGTACGTGAATGTACATGGCATCAAACTGGAACAATCTATATATGGGGATAGAAAGATCTTGATAATTATTATAAATAATGAAATTGGATATGTCTATGAATTAAATCACCCATAGTACGAGAAAGGTATCATAAAACTGTCATTGAAGATGGGACGCTTTATGAAAGGTATTCGGGCGTCGATCGCAATCTTCACGGATGGATTCCGCATGGAAGATATGGTGGGTACTGGAATTGTTTTCCAGAAAGTTTAACTTATCCTGGCCATATATTAACCTGGGAAAATACACCTCAGTTATCATAGGCCGTGATGTTGGTCTTAATACATGCTTTGATCATATTCCATGGTTTGGTGGGGCTATGCTGTGGGATCGACAAGATATAACACTTGAATGGTTCTAAGCATGAATCGAGGAACCTTTAAAAAATTGCTCGTTAGGGGGACAAAAAAGGATCCAATTTGTGATCTGTTCATTATCCCCGAAACATTTTATATATAATCAAATAAAAACTCCCACAATTGGCAAATCATTCATTAGCTGGTCACTCCGCAAACTTTATTGGAGCTGGTTGAGATGCATTGACACATCCATCCATATATAATTCTGATTGTGCAACACCGGCATTAGACTGCAATTTATTTAGTTCTTCTTGAATGGTAAAAATTGTAGTGTAATAATGATGCGATGTAAAATCGCAATTTTGGATTCAGTTTTTGTCGATATACGGAATCATGAAAATTCCTAATTTTTTGTTACATCCACATTTAAAAATACGTTACAAATAAGTATGGAGTACACAATATAATCAAGAACATCGCAACAACGAAGCAATGTTAAACAATAGAATGATGGCAAAATAATAAAGGCAAATAAAATATTTTAATATATTATTGAATATGAATTCAGTTTTCGTTGTTATAGCAGTTCTTGATTGTAGTCTTTGTTATTGAATTCAATAATTTTCGTGAATTTCACAAATATCTTGGTTATTTATAAAGTTTGCTCCGCGTGATAAGAATCAACGCCATAGTATATTAATTATATATTTTTATAAATACATATATTATATTCATTCATGTAAGATATTATATTGCACGACAAAGGTATAATAACTTAAGTAGACTTTATTTCATATTGTTATCATGTATATATTATTATCTCTTCTGTTAATTAATATTATACTTTAGTAACTATATGTAATAACAGCTTATAATATATTCGTATCGATTTTATACAAGATATATTTATGGTATATTGTATAAACATCAATCAATTATATGTAAGAAGATAATAATAAAAGTTTACTTCGTCTGGAAATTACACAAGTAATTTTATAAGCTATTATTTCCCGTGACCATATATAAATCGGATACGATATATGGAAACAAATAAATTGTATTAATTTATTAATAAATCAAATATACGATTCTTAATACAGCATACTTATTTAAGTGTGTGCGTATTGTATGTCATATATTCGATTTTAATTAAAAAAAAGACTAAATAAATATTTATAATTTTATAAGATTTTACCATATATAGTTACATGCAAATATGGGTGTATCTGTATATGTATACATAGCAAAGTAAATAAGATAAATATAAGACTTATATATAAACTTTTATCCCATACTATACTCGTATTCATATATAATTTATTGGGTTGACAACAAATAAATTGCACTTTTTTGACATATATAGATACAAAATAATCCTTTTTCTTCATATATTACATTTTTGCATCCACGAAGGAAATCCACGCATCACAAACTCACAAAAAAATATGTGCTCTGTGCATGGTGCGCTAAAACCTTAAAAAAACGACAGTTTTAAATTAAATTGATTAGTTCACTTTCAGTCCGATGATTTCTCATTCAAAGATGAACAAGGTTCAGGTTGAAGTTGATGCGACGATCAAATCAAAGCTAAAATCGGATCGTTATCGCACAACACGTGCGATTGAAGAGAGACTCGATGTGTCACGTACATGCATTGAAAAGCAAGTTTAAACCAACTAGACTATGAAAAAAAAATCAATTTATGTGTTTCGCATGAACTTAAAAAAATTCACTTAACACTACGCATTGTCAAATATGGGTTGTATACAATAATGCAAATCTAAAAATGGTCGTGGAACAAGGAAAATGAAACAGAACGAACAACATCCAAAGCAGCGATTTTTATCAAAAGAATAAGGAATTATCTTATAAGTTTGGTGTGTGAGATTACAAGGGAATTTTCTATTTTGAAACTCATTCAACTAACTAAATAAACTAACCAAAAAATGAACAATGTCATTTAAGAAAAGCGAATATAGGGTGTTGTGCTCCACCGTATCTACTATCAGATTACCATTTATTTCGAAGATTGCAATGGTAAGAATTTCAACAAATGTTGATTGTGTCAAAACGCAATTGATACAGTTTTTTGCCGCTGATGATAAGGACCAGTGAAATTCTATGAGTTCGTAATCATGAAGAGTTCATCAAACAAAATGGACAATACATTAATGAATAAATTTATTTCATTCTATCTAAAACTAGTGTGTGTTGATTCGTTAAAAAAAAGTGTAATTTATTAGTTGCCAACTCAATGTACAAATAAATATATATATATATAACGTGTAATTAAATTTTGTAAAACAAATAAAGTTTTAGGCAAGCTGCGGTATAGAAAAGCTAACCAATTTCTATATAGGAAATTCCATGTAGACCCTTTTTTTGTTGTGTTGAAATTATGAATAATATACGAGCGCAAATATATAAAGTATTATTTAGTTAATGTAGAGAGAGTAATGTTAAATTGTATACTATAGACAACTAAGGACTGTTTATTACTATGTGGTTTTACCGTCCGGCTATACTATGGGTACTATACTATGGTAATTCCCAGAAATTTTAGACGTTTTAAATTTTTTTATATTTATCGCTTTTATTTTTTTATGGCTTTATAAAAGCACTATATTATTCACCATTTCATAGAATATATGTTAAAATATAGTACATATTTTAATTTATTATATAGAGATTCGGTAATACATATAACGTGTCAAAATATATTAACGATAAAATTGGATTATATGGAGGCGAAACAAAAATATAAAAATGTAACTAGAATTAATAATTTTAAATTAAATTTTATTGGCTATTGAAAATGGTTACTGTGGAGCGGTCCTTTTTATGATGGAAAATATTCGATATATTAAGCTATGATACCCAATATCACAATATACATCATATTCTAAGCCCTATTTGAAATTCATAGAGATATGTGAAGGTATCATTGCATATATTGTAGTTAACGGAAATGCTATAGATTCTTATATGCGGAATCAAATTTAAAATTATTTAATGTATATATATACAAAAATGTATTCAAAATTTACAATTTAAGATGTTCTGAGAGTGCTCTTGTTAATTGTTAAATTTTCTGAAAATGATATAGTGCAAATATAATAAATAGAAAGAAAGACAAATTTATTTTATTTGTAAAATTGTTAAAAATGGAAAAAATCAATTACAATTTTTTGATCATTAAAAATTTATAATAAAATATATATTATTTGTATATCGATAAAACACTTTAACCGCATGTAGTACACCACACCACCTAACACAGATATCACACCGCCAATATTACAATGAAAAAACATAAATCAAATAATATAATATTATTCGACTAAATTATAACAATAAATATGGTCATTTGTCTATATTATACACACACATTCTAAAATAATATGATGTTATATTATATCCAAACTCAATTCAATTGATAATAAACCACAACACAAGCGACAATAGCCGCAATCCCATTTGTATAGATAACATCAAATATAGTACTGATGTTCAATAACAGACAATATTATTCATTCGTATCATATTAAATTATAACGCATATAAAGATTAAAACATTTAACTATACACATACCAAAATATAAATGAAAATTAATAGTTCAATGTGAAAGGATAATTAAAGATTACGTAACACATGCACTTTATTCAATTTATTATGTTTAATGAAATTATATCGGATAGTATACGGGAATGAAATTGATGATGATATTAATATAATTTGGAAAATACGAGTTATTATACCGGAAATTATTCAATTGTTTATTTAATTATTTTTTAAATTATTTTGTTATTGCAATCATTTATTTAAAAGAAAAACATTAATTACTAATTGTATAAAATTAATTCAATTATTATATGAAAATTTCTGTTAGACACTAGGTCCTTTTTATAATATTATTGTATCATTTAATAAAAATTTCTCGTTTGAGTTAATAATAATAAAATTGACTGAATTTGAAGAACTTAAAACGATCATAAATGAGTTTATCATGACGAATATAACCGATCTTCGCAAATTCTTATTATTAATATTTAAAAACAATTTATCTAAAATTTTGGAACAAATTTTATCGTTTAACGATATCCATGCATGTTTATGAAGGAAGAGTATGTATAGGCATATCTAAAAGTTGGAGTTCATGGTCATATTGTATAGACGAATATAAATTGATGCGACCGCCGGTATCTTAGCGCAAATATAATGAATCTTCTTTAGAATTCTTGATTTATCTACAATAAAATATGGTGCCCAAAATTGCATATTCTCTATAGAATAGGTTACAACAGAGAAAAGATGAGTGCCCTTAAGGCCTTAAATGATCGAGATCAGAAGAATCACGACCCTCGTGAATATTAAAACTTAACACTATAAGTTCGCTTTATGTTATATATATATATTAATATTTTTACAAACGCCGCACCCAAGATTCAATGTAGACACGATCACATTATACAAAACAGATATATATGAAAATAAACAAAATTAGTAGCTTTTAAGGGTATAACGCATTAAAAATTTAACATTTGTTAATATTTAAAAATAATTTATTCATAATACACAGCAATATGAAATCATCCTCTAATAATTGTACATCCAAAATGTAATTTACAGTTCCTTAAATTTCAATATTATCATCGCATAAATCTTATTTCCGTTGTGAAATTGGATAGAATTTCGTTTAAATATAACAAAAGTGTGTTTCGGTCAAATTATTATAGTTGCAAGAGAAATTCATTAGATAAACAATTGTTTTTTTTAGCAATTCACGAACGCTACGAATAGATATAACATGATACAATCCACAAGAAACTAAAATATATGATTTCGCCAAGTAGTTATTAAATTTTAAAGTTAATTAACGCAAATGTCCTCTCTCATAAGTGGTCATAGTTAGTAAATAAACAACATGTATTGAAATATATATGGAAAACCACTAAAATTTCTAAAATAAACTAAAATATAATAGAAACGAAGTGTATGCAATCAATCAGCTAGTCGTCTAATGCAAATGCTATATATACAGCTTAGGTCTCGATTTACCTGGTTATTGTTCATAACAGCCATATGTATTAGGCTGACAAAAATTAAGTTGCTTATCAAGAATTTTGCAAAAAAATTATATTCTACGTTCGTCCGTAATCTTCGATATAAATTGGTCTTTATTTTGATTACGCTTCAGCAGCGCCTTCAAACATTAAACATATCAATTATTGTGGGTCGCAAAGTTAATTGATGTTGATAATTTCAAAATGTTATAGTATACCATCGGTTGGCCACTAACATCCAACAGGTTCACGGACAAAAATTTTGTGAGATAAACTGTTTGCACTGCGCGAGTTATATTAATTTTGTTTTGTTCATATATGAGATGCTTGCGTGCGTGTGTTAAATCAATAGAGAATTTTCAAGTTTAAAAGTTTGACATGAAATTTCTGTTATCTCTGTGATTGTGAAAATGTAAAAATGATGTGCAATACAAAATTACTTTATTCTCAAATGATAAACATAATGTGTGGAGTAAATTGGTTAAATACATTTTTTTTTCGTCGTATTCAACGCAAGTTTTAAGCGACTTTGTTTTTAATATTGTTATTATTAAGTGGATTATTAAGAGATTTCGATAAAAATCAAAATGTATGAGAATGTTAATTGATTTAGTTCGAAATCAATCCAAAACCATCAAAATCAAGTAAAATTCCGGTAGATGCAAAATGTTAACGCAATATAATAATAAATCAGTTGATCATAGCAGTTGAAATAATCAATAATTAACAAATAAAAAAATAGCCTCTCTGACTGAATGTTTGGTTAAGATGAAAGCAATATTGTACTACATATATCCATTTAATTAAATCCAATTTACAACATACGTAGATTGCATAAAATATGTGTGTACTTAAATATACGATTGGTATCATCAAAATTTAATAAAATTTTAGAATTACATCAAAGTTATACCAGTAGTTATATACGCACAATATATATATGAATGAATATTATATAATTAATCATATTCATGTAAATACATGCTATCAATAATATTGGTTTTGGCAATGATTTTGATATCTTTATTTTATAAATTAGTTATTATATTGAATATTATTTATAATTATATTTCTGTCGGAATACTAAATAATCAGTTCCATTTAATTAAATTTCATGATGAATACTTAATATGTATGTAGTTATATTTTATATATTGTAGTATAGTAGATATGTTAGAGTATATGCGTAAAACCCATATGTTTAAATATAAATAAACTCCATAATGTTTATGATGTGTATAGTTATACTAAAATGTTTGAATATTGTGCAATAGTGAACAAAATAAAATACAAAACTGTGAAAAAATGTTTAAATTATTTTTAATATAATATCTTTTTTTGCATTATTATTATTATACGATAATATTGAAAACATCAAATTTACAATCATTTAATTGAATATAGTTTAACAGAAATTTTAAATTTATATAGAACAAATAGTATTTATCTAATAATAACGGAAACTTCTCACGCTCAACACAAATAAAATTTAGATAATTTTTCATAATTATTTTCACAATATCTATAAAAAAAAATTATTAATTAACGTTGTGACATATAACAGAATTTTTTTCTGGTTCAGAATTTCATACATTAGCTCCAGAAAAATTCTGCATCAGATTCTGTTGTTAAATTTTGTATAGTAGACAACAACAGATTAGTTCCGTTTTAACTCCGTAAACCGTCATTTTTGCGGTTGTATAGAGGAATTCCTTCCAAATCTTCTTTAATTACTTCTAACACAGATGCAAAGAGACGCGGTGACATGTACGTAACTATTTCAATTGAATTTCGTGTCGTCATCCATCATGTGTCGTTCAATCAAAATAATATGTTAACAAAATACAATGCGAAAATTTGCTTCGTAAATTTTTTGTGCACTGTAATTTTTCATGTTTTTCAATATTTCTATAAATTTCTTAGTTAGTTCATTATTTGGATCAGAATAGCTCTGAGCCAGACCACTCCGTTTTTTGTTACTAAATTCTGGACCAGAAAAAAATTCTGTTTTATACCACAACAACGTAGCATAAATGGTAATAAAAATATGAGGGCTTAATATATAGTTTAAATAACATTTTATTATTATTCCCACCGTACTTCAAAAGCTCAGCGATAGAGAGGTGAGGTATAAACAAAATTGCTTTATTTTTACTTTCACATATTTTATATTGTTCGCCACTGTATATTTACTATTTATGTTATAAAAACACTAACCGCATGTACTAATAATAATACGATACAGTGAAACTTTATTGCAGACAGCTTCATTAAAAATTGATAGTTTTTAGAAGTATGTGAAAATTCGTACATGTTTGCATAGAATGGGATTATATAAGATGATTTTGTAACAATTTCCTTAAAAATTATAAACACTTCTATACGGATCACATTACAGAAGAGTAGAGACAATTGAGTTTTACAATGTTGTTATAAGAATTTCATATAATCATACTATAAATATAAAAACAAAATTCAATCAAAATTTCAAATTTTTCTTAGGTTCATGGAATTTTATAGTATAGCTGGTAGATTTATTTATTTTCTAATAAATTCATAATTCATTCAAATATAATTCATACAATTATAAAACTTTAATATACAATACTTCGTTAAAAACGTTGAAGAAATACTGCTCCATCTTTAAATTTGACCATAATAATTGGTAAAATCAAATTTCAACAAAGTTCGTTTGTAAATAGTCGAGTAACACGATTCGCGTGCGGCAAACTAACATATCGGGATGATTTTTCGTCTATTTTCAGAGGAACTACTGATCAAAGAAACCATTATAAACGCATACAAATATTGAAGAAATAAAAACCATCTCCACATAGTGTATTCCACCGCCGTAGCTGTTATTCTGTATATATTTTTATTTTTGTATATAGTAAAAGTTATATCGTTAGAAATTTTGATTGATTGCATACAAAAAATAATATTAATAATAATAATAATAATAATAATTATAATCAATATTATCAATAATTATCTGTATAGCGTTTAACATATTTATTATTATTTTAATATTTAATATATAATATCCATTTATATCACAGGAATGTGCAGATTGTTGATAATCTTGATTAAAGATTATTATAAACAACTTTATTATTTATTGATCGAATTACGCGAAATTTTTTGGATGTATGAAATAATTGGTTTCTAGAGGACGGTGCAACATGTCATACGCAGCAACGGAAACGATCGTTCTTTTGAATCGCAGAAATTTGGTAATCGAATAATTTCTCGAAGATGATAGTTGCGGCTACAAAGATCGTACAATCTAACATCATTCGTGATTTAAAAAAAATATAATTTAAGCAAATCATTTAAATTGAACCGCAATTATGAACACGTGCGATGGAAAATTTTTCTAAAAGATTGAAGGCATGTAGAGCTGCAAGTGGTGGTAATTTATATCATCATCATTTTTAACCGCAATATGTCATGATAAACAATTGTGTACTAATGCCCTGTGCGAGATAAATAATTTCAAAGTGGTAGTAAATTACACTATTCGTGTTTTTTATTCTAAACTTATTGGCTCAAATTTTTGGAAACAGCACTGTATGTTTTAAAAGTAGGAAAGGATTAATATAAATTAAAAATATCCAGGTTATTTCAGAAAAATTATTTTATTAAAAAATTAAAAACTCTAACTCTTATTTGAAGAACCCATATAAATGTATCAGCAATACGATGTCGTTGACAGAAGAATTTAATTTAAATGGTTATTGAACTGTAAGAAAGAAAGGAAATGTTTCTAAAAAAAAAAAAACTACAAAATAATATGAAATAAAGAATTGCATTTGCCGGGAGAACATCATAATAAGGCGGAAAAATTTTCAAAAATTTAAATTTTGGAATGTCAAATGTAAATTTAATGTATGTATTTCTGACGACCGAATATATTGAAAACGTTTAATTGCTAAAAAATTGGACGCGGAGTACACAAATATTGTTATGGTGGTGTGTCATTGATGGCGAGGGGTGTTTGGTTTATTTTTGGGGGTAGGTTCAAAGTGTTCATATCATTGGTGAGATGGCCGACGAAAGTTATAAAGACATTTCAACAAATAAATAGATAAATTACCCCAAGCATTATCCCAATACTACTAAACAGTGGACGGCAGAAAATAAAAAAATTATAAGTTGATGAAACGATTCCAACCCTAACACCATAACCTAAGATAGAGTGAGAGCCATAGAAAATCATAAAGGTATAATAAAAATGGTCTGTAACAAAACCAATGTGCAAGAAAATGACACACCTATAGTGATGCAAAGAGGCAAAAAATATCCTCTATTTCAAACATCAAAAAATCACTGTCACCGTACATTTGGATTTGAAGCATGAACCGAATAAGATTCGAAAGTTACATTACTTCATCGTTAAATTGAAATGATGTTAACAAAAGTTACTTACTTGGTACATTGGGGAAGTAGAAGATTTGAGGCGAATGGAGCAGGATAACCATTCAGCAGTGTTAATCATATAAATATACGTTGGCGTCAAGGTGCAGCGTAATTATAAAACAGAATGTCCAACCAAATATTAAATTTGAAATCAAATAATTATTATACTTAATATTTTCTATACATTAGTCAATGATGACTCATTTATGATGTGCCACAAGTATTTGTTATTTTATTTTATTTTATTTATAATAAACAATATTACGAAATGAATTAATAAGACGTCTTGGGCTGTGCGTACGTGTGTTTGTGTGTATATACACTTCTTTTATGATAAGAATGAAAATTTTCTAAAGTATATTAGTAGTTCGTTGACTTTTATACGTATATATAGATTTTGAAATATCAATATGTCTGGCTGTTGTTAATTATACTATGAAATGAAATGAAATTAAAGCTAAATGTCAACACCCAAACAAATACCATAATCAATCACATATGAAATTTTACCTTTTTAAATATATGGTAACAGAAGTTTTATTTGAGTCACCCCATATATTTATGTGATTATTTGCGTATATGCGTTTATAAAAATTACAGTTTTTTAAAAAAATTAAATAAATTATACAATATTATTTCCTAGTAACAGTCAATAAAATATAAAATGTTCACAAAATTTTACTATAATCACAAAAAAAATATATTCTTATCACTTCAAAATGTATATTTTATTAAGTAATTATTCATATATCAACATTAATATTTTTCAATAATGCAAATATGAGAACACGAACAGCATTACTGATCGCAAAAAATATGATGATAATATCGATAATGTAAGTAGCAATTTGCAATAAATTTACAAAAATTCATAAATATAAAATTTTTATTATTGATATATTTTCAATATAATATTTACAAATACTCTCTCTTAACAAACAAACAAATATAATATTATATGCAATTTAGTAAATTGCAAACTGAATAAATGATTTAACAAAATCATAACTTTTATACAGATTTCATTATTATTTTTATTATTATTATTATTATTATTATTTTATTTACTACTATTTTTGCAAAATGTTATTTGCATATTTTCATAAATAATTATTTAAAATTTTAAATTATTCACTCGCTCTATATACTTTAGAGTACTCTACATATTGAAATAGTTAGTTATATACAAGTATTTGTGTACGTACAATAATAATTTAATATTTTATTTACAATATTTATGACATTTTTCTGCGATTGTAAAATTGTTACATTTATTATTATTACTATTTTAATTTTGTTTTTATTGTTTGCATACTATATTTAGACACCCGTTGCATTTCAATTAACCTCATTGGAACAAATTTTCAAATTAAATAAATGCATAAATGCATAAATTCATAGAATTATAAAAATAAAATTTCTAAATTTATTTTATACTTCGATATTACTGTGTACACGTTCAGCTCTCTTAAATTCATATAATACTTACACGTGCATATTAGGCTATTAATCAATATGCAGATGGTTATCATTATCCATCCCATTGTGATTATCGTAGTATTACCGCGGTAAATTATATGATTTATTGTAGTAAATTTAAAATTACTGCATTGCTTTTAGTAAACGCCAAATAATAAAAAATAAACATTTCTTCTTTTACAACTGACCATAAAAGCGCAAGTGATTTTTTACATATTTCAAATTTTTCTTTATGTCAAAAGCATTTAATAATATTTGCGTAGATAAAAATCGAGCGAAAAACGGCATGTTTCAACCCCAATATTGTAGCAATTGGTTCTAATGATAAGTCTGAAACATAAGCTATTCTATTGTGAAGTTTGGAAAAAAATAGTCTACTTTTTGTACCTGAGATATGGGGGACTAGAAGTTCCCATAGACGAAAATCTACAATCTTCAGAATATATGAATATCTACTGAAATATATACATATGCGAATACATAACTTCTATAAAGGAGAATAATGTTTACAGAGACTTGGCTAAGAATTAATTAGGGATTGGGGCGGGGGTGGGGGGGGCGCATATATATAAATAGGGATTTCAGATTAGATTTCATACCAAAAGATGATTTACTCCACAAGGTCAAATCAAATAATTCACAATGTCACCGAACCACAACATCCGGGTGTTTTCATCACAATTCCTAGAATTGCAAACAACTGAGTTTCATCCACATTCAGATTCAGACTATAATCTTTTCTAAACCCATTCCCATTCGCATCATCAATACAACCCTTGCTCCCAATACCGTTCCCACTCCCAATCTCGCCTCCACCCCAAATCCAACCCCATCCATGGTGGTCAGTCGAGTGCAGATAGGAAATGATGATTCACAAGTCGGAACGTTTCGGCTCGAAACTATCTGCATCTCGCCAAGTATCCGTACGCCTCCTCGTGGCGACCACCGGTAACTAGTTATTATCAAACTAGGCTAAGTTACGGATACCGGATATCGGTTTCATGACATTGTTTATTAATTGATTATGCCTTGTGGAGTAAATCATCCTTTCATATGAAATCTAATCTGAAATCCCTATATTAAAAGTATTCCCGCTATCCTGTTTCTGTAAACACTATTCACCTTTACAGAAGTTATACATTCGCAGATTTCAGTGGATATTCATAAATATTTCTGAAAATATGCATTTTCGTCCATGGGAATTTCTAGCCTCCATATTTCAGGAACCAAAAGTGGACGCAACTCCAAACTTCACAAAACAATAACTTATGACTCCGGCCTATGATCAGAACGAATTGAGACAATATTGGAGTTGCGATGAAACAGGCCGTTTTTAGTCCCACTCTTCATAATTCTTCCTCATTAAAATATTTAATAATAGTTAATTTATTATTTTGTTCTATTTTTAATTTTTGTTAATGAGTTTTTCTGAATTTCGATGTTTACGCACAAAAACGACGATTATCGTAGTTAAATTTTGGTCAGAATCTCAATAATCGCCAGTAATTTTCTTTTCTACGTTCATATTTCTAAAATTTAGTCGAGCAGATTACTAAGGCATATTACTCCGATAATCAAAACGGGATGTATAATATAATAACGTTTTGGATAATGAGTCAAAGATAAATTATGATAAAAATATTAATTGTAGAAGTTGAAAATACCCGTTTTTAAGTAGATAGTGTATGTATTACATGAGTGAATCGAATTTACAACTATTTATAACTTTCAAAACGTAGTATATATGACATTTGGTTAATGTATAAATAAATTTGTTTCTTATTCGCAGCGAAATGGAAAGTGTTGTATCAAATAAACGATATTTGTGGGAAGCATTTTTATTTTTGTGGTGAAGCTGGTCCAACACAATCAATGCTGATAAGGTTATGCTCCGTATTTGGCGGGATCACAAAGGTGTTCTGTACTATGAATTTTCTGAAAACTTCTGAAACAATATAACTGTGGTGGTGATGTCTACCGTCGACAACTAACGTGTTTGAAGCAACACATCAAATTAAACTTTCACATTCATTTTTGTTCGTGAATAAAATGAATGTTTTTAGGTGAAAAACGGCTAAAATTAATGTAAAACATTCATTGTGAATTTCAGAATAGCTATAGGGTCACGCCATTTAGGACCTAATTCATTTTTTATTTTTATATTTATGGGTGGCCTAATATTTTTAAAATATCTGAATATATAGTAATGATTTTAAAATTTATAGGAACATTGAATCCAATCGCATCGTATTGGTTTCCTCCGCGATAAGTGCCTCATAAAAAACATGACTAAACTAAGGTTATTTAAAATTATTCGTATAATGTTGTATTTAATATATTCATATTATCAACTTCGAAACTAATACTGACAAGATATTTGGTGCGATTACATTAATCACAAATTACATTTTTTAATGTCATATATTTTATTATATTGTTAATTTGAAAATTTGTATCTTTATTCGTGAGTATCGTGAGCTGTTTATATTGTGTTCGAGTATTTTTTTATATTGGTTCGTTCCTTGAATTAAACTCGTCCGTTTTGGTTGTCATTTTGTAAAATTGATATTACAAAGTTGATATCAGTTTGCAATGAAGATTCCTTAAATTTGGTTTGAGACGTCTATACCTTGAAGTGACTCAGTAAGATTGCCTATTTATAATCATTATTGAATTATATTATATTGAATATTAAAAATACATTGAGAATTTATTGGTTTATCTGTAAAATCTATTATATGATGTGAAATTGCCCATAAATTGTAATTTAAATTAAATAGTATAGGCATTTTCGGAATGTTTATACATTTTTCATGAGATTAATTATATTGTATTTGGTGTATAGTAAATATATACGAATGAGTTCATTTTGTATAATAATTTTATTACATTTTTAAAATATATATATTCAAATTATTATTTACACTCTATTTTTATGTTAACTAATATATTAACTTAAAATATAAAAACGTATAATGTCTGACATTAAAATTGTTATAGTAGGAATATTATATTGTGTGTTCTATCTAGACATAAAATATCGTATCCTATAAAATAGTTCTCTTGGCTTATACACCGCACCACACACCGTATATATTCATTAAAATGATCGGATATGTGCTTTTAAACACAATATAAAATATGTGTATACATAATATTATGACGTCACTTCAACAACATTGAATTAATTAGGTTGCGGTATTTTAATTTATGTTCATTAGAATTTATAGCACGTCCATTTGAGCTAATTTACATTTACCATTAACTTATTTATTTATTTGCATATACGCGCAGACACATTATATTACAAAACTATAATATATTTTATGTGTTATATGTACAATATTTATATGATTATAAAATACAAATATATAATTATACGAGGTGTGACTATAAAATAACGAGACTAATGCTATAAAATATTTTATTTTAAATTTATACATAATTAGTTATTATCTACTACAATATATCAAATACAATATATCATTTTCAACGTTGGAAATGCTGAAACCATTCAAAACACTACACTGAGGACAAACATTCATTGCCATTAATGTTTCAGAAGCGGTTCTTCCAATTTTTTTTACGAAATTTTCACTATAATTCTTTGCTTTATTAAAACACATAATTTTTTCGGCAAAACAAAATAACAGATCTTATATAGAAACGGTCAGAGGCTAATATGTCTACAGAGTGTACAGACACTGGAGGAACGGCAATTGAAAGAGCAGACTGTTATTTTATAACCACACCACGTATTTAAATTAAAAATATGTACTGAATGTTATAAAATATATTATTTACATAAAATGAACGTGTGTGTTTTGTTTATAATCATAACTACACGCAATATATTTTATGCATATTAATAATGTAGTTTAATAAGAAAAAAAGTATTGTATCTTTTCCTATTCAAAATGTTGAATTTACCAAAAAGAAATATTCACTACATAATTTCATGTCACCTAATTAATAAAATTGACAAAGTAGTTATGTATAACTTTTAAATTACGGGCTTCGTCTTCAAAGCGTTTTCTGCCGTATTGGAAACGATATCTACTACTTGTAAACTGTTAGCTGAAGGTCTTCAGCACTATGTTTAACGAATTTATGGCAGAAATTTGAGGCCGCAAACAAAATTTAATGCAAATTCTTTGCTCAACAAAATCGCATACTTTACTTCTGATAGGTATTGAAAATGTTATGAAAAACTGTGTTTTGTGATACTTTTTGAGAGGAACGTAAACTTTTTGACACGGAATTCATACCATTTCTAATACAAATACAAATAAATATTTAAATAACAAAATACGAATGTAAAATAGAAAAACTACAAATACTCGTTCATTTCGTTATGGAGATTTTCGAATCATTAAAATTTGCGATAATTAATTAAAATGAAAACATTACAAATACTTAACGAAATAATTAGCCTAATTAGAAATAATTGTATATGAATTATTTAATTTTGCTTGTTTTTATATTTGCAACAATGGCACGTAAAAAAGTAAATAATAATATTATAAACTTTACAACAAGATAATATAAATCGATTAATCCGGACCATCTGAGTTGTATTATTACAATATATATATTGGGAACTTGCACGTGCTTCCGTTCTTTTTATTTTTTATCAGTGAAAAATGGATCTTGATAAATTCTTTTTACAAAATGTCCTTTTGCGCACTATTTTGATTTGAAAAAAAGTGTAGCAGAAACTCATCGATTGCTTGAAGAAAATTATGGCGAACAAGCTCCAGCATACATTTAACTGATGTTAATGATAGGGAGTACGTAAAAATTTAAAGACGATGAATTGCAAGCATTATTAGACGAAGACGCGACTCAAACACATAAAGAACTTGTAAATAAGTTAGAAACTAGTGAATCCTATGCGTTTGCAGGCGTTTATATGCCATGGGAAAAAGAGTTATGGAGAAGGAAAATTGTAACCGCATGAATTGGCAGTAAAACTGTCATTGCGAACCGATACAATATCGTACTTTCTTTGCTTGCCAGGCAAAAAATGAAGAAATTTCTGTGGCGTATCGTGACTGGCGAGACTACTACTACAATCCAAAACGCAAAAAATCATGGGTAGACCTACGTGAACCATTTACATCGACAGCAATGCGAAACAATCATGGTCTAAAGGCATATTTGGGGTGGAACCAATAGGGTATAATATATTACGAGCTCTTCAAACCAACGTACTCACCAGACATAGCACCTTTTGGTTATCATGTCCATGAATGTCCATTTTAAAAGAGGCCGGCAATACTTTCGAGCACCTAATAATATATTTCTATTTATAATATGAATTAAGTGTAATCAAAGCAATAAGTTACATCTGATTTAATTGAAGACAGTGGCGAAGGCTGAGCATTGAGTTTTCAATATAGCTATGTTTGTTTTATAATCTGGGTGAAATTAAACTAAATTATGAAAAAAGATTTGGTTGTTCACCGAATTAAATTTTCCGGAAAATCGACTTTTATGAATTATCTTCTATTACGGGCCATAGATTTAACGACTTTCCATTTCCGCTTACAGCATTGCAAATTATAATCAATTTCCAATCTTTCATAAAAGAGATTTTTAAAATCGATTCACGCGTTCAAAAGATATGATCGATTTTCCAAACGATGGCAGAGAAAATTAAAAGAAATTTGTGGTACTGTAAAAAGTCAACACACCAAAATGATACAAAAAATTTATACAGGGTGTCCCAATTATCGACGGCAATACGAAAACACTAGATTCTCTGGGTCATTTTGCGTCGAAAATATCATATAACATTTTGGCCGATTCGACTTCGTTACCAAGTTACACGCAAATAACCAAATTTTCAATCAGACCATGTTTTGCACTCTACTGGCATCGATATCTCAATAACTAATTAACCGATTTTGAATTTTGGATACACTATTAGCATTAGCATACCGAGACCTTTAATTTGACTTTAAGATAAGACAATTCGGGCATATGGTTATCGAGATACTTACAGGAATGTTGACAATTTGATGAACGCCATTTTTTTTCTTGAAAGTTTGTTCAAGCAAAAGTCGAAAAATCATGATGAAAAAATTTTTTCGGTATAAGTTTAAAAACTTGCCACATTCATAAGCTTTCGTTTAAGCTATAACATTACGATAGGTCTCAATTGGTTCCAAAGATATACACAAATAACTACAACGATGTAGGCATAAAATTGATATTCGCTATGGAAAAATTTTATCTTTTTTTGATTTTTTCCAAAACCAACAATATGGACGTGACAGATAATTGATTCCATACACTCCTATGCATTCACACAAACCTTCACACACACACAAACGATCTCACACACAAAGGCCTACACACATAAACCCACAAAAGCACACGTACGCATATCACCACAGTTTTAAACCAACAAAACCTAAAGTAATTGCTGAAAATGTGCTTCTTCAGCTCGAATACATAGACAACAATGTTTTTCAATAGACCGAATCAATCTAAGTGTTGGTTGTGACTTGTGGCGAAATTCTTGGATACAGTCTTCAGTACGTTGAATCAACTCTTCACGTGAATTAATCACAGTTGCATATACTTTTCTTTAAGGCAACTCCATAAATAGAAATCCAATGGATTTAAGTCTGGAGAACTTGGCGACCATCTTATGGGCCCACCTCTGCCAATCCATCTTTGATAAAAGTTTGCGTCCAGTCAGCATCTAACATTCCCGCCATAGTGCGCTGGGCCTCCATCATGTTGAAACCACATCTGCACTCGTTCAAAGATGGATTGTTAGAGGTGGGCCCATAAGCTGGTCGCCACGTTCTCCAGACTTAAACCCGTCGGATTTCTATTTATGGGGTTGCCTTGAAGAAAAAGCCTATGCAACTGTGATTAATTCACTTGAAAACTTAATTCAGCTTATTGAAAACTGTATTCAAGACCTTCGCCACAAGCAACAGCAATCACTTAGATTTGTTTGGTCTATTGGAAAGCATTGTTGTCTATGTATTCGAGCCGAAGGAGTACATTTTCAGCAATTACTTTAGGATTTGTTTGTTTAAAACTGTGGTGATATGCTTGCGTGTGCTTTTGTGGGTTTATGTGTTTAGGCCTTTGTGTGTGAGATCGTTTGTGTGTGTGTGAAGGTTTGTGTGAATGCATAGGAGTGTATGGAATCAATTATCTGTCACGTCCATATTGTTGGTTTTGGAAAAAATCAAAAAAAGATAAAATTTTTCCATAGCGAATATCAATTTTATGCCTACATCGTTGTAGTTATTTGTGTATATCTTTGGAACCAATTGAGACCTATCGTAATGTTATAGCTTAAACGAAAGCTTATGAATGTGGCAAGTTTTTAAACTTATACCGAAAAAATTTTTTCATCATGATTTTTCGACTTTTGCTTGAACAAACTTTCAAGAAAAAAAATGGCGTTCATCAAATTGTCAACATTCCTGTAAGTATCTCGATAACCATATGCCCGAATTGTCTTATCTTAAAGTCAAATTAAAGGTCTCGGTATGCTAATGCTAATAGTGTATCCAAAATTCAAAATCGGTTAATTAGTTATTGAGATATCGATGCCAGTAGAGTGCAAAACATGGTCTGATTGAAAATTTGGTTATTTGCGTGTAACTTGGTAACGAAGTCGAATCGGCCAAAATGTTATATGATATTTTCGACGCAAAATGACCCAGAGAATCTAGTGTTTTCGTATTGCCGTCGATAATTGGGACACCCTGTATATTGTAGTACCATTATTTCATACAAAATTTCAATGACATCAAATGGAAAATTGGTCATATTTTTTGAACGTGTGAATCGATTTGAAAAATCTCTTCTATGAAAGATTGGAAATTGATCATAATTTGTAATTCTGTACACGTAAATGGAAATTCAGCTATGGTTCGTAATTCTAAAATGTGATAATTCTTAAAAAGTCGATTTTCCGAAAAATTACTTACTATATTTCTGACATTCTGACATTCCAATTTTTTTCATAATGTAGTCTATATTCAACTCGTCTCCTAAAAAATTTTGTGATATTGCAATCTGAAAACATTTTTTCACACTTCGCCACTGTTTGAACCGTTAACGCAATTTCATGATATGAAACAGAAGTTGCATAATAGCATATTTTCCATATAATCCATAGTTTAACAATGTTTCATTATTTGATTTCTTATTAGTAATTTGATAAGAAATTCATCAGAAATTTATATTCTGTACATATCCATTCGAATTTAATATATTGTATTAATTAGTATTTTACGAATTATCCATGTTTTTAACGCACGCAATTCTCATAGTCTCGCATTACATATTTTTTCCGATCAGCAACTGTTAAGTGAATAATCACAATTCTATCGATAAAATTTCAATATATTTTTTTAACCAATTGCCTCCTATATTATTTTTGATGTATGATATAATTACGTATATAATATAACTCATTCATATATTTAATATATATTTTAATTAAGTTTTTATTAGTTCATAAGAAAATTAATTATATATCAATAAAATGAATATTTATATATGGAAACCGCATTCATTTGCATAGTATTAACATATATTGAATATCTTGCATGTTTGATATAAAACTAATTAAATTTTTGAGTTTAAATTTTAATAAATAATTTTGTGGTTATACACATTTATATTGTTCAAAATTACTTTTACATATTTGTAAAACACAATGTGAAAACATTTGGTATATTATTGGGATATACTCGTCGTATCGGTTATATAAATAATATTACATATGGAGATATATAGCCAAAGTAAATAAATAATGTATTAAATGAATATTTGAAATATTTTATTCATTTTATTATTATAATTTTATACCGCTCGCATAACATAAATTTTCAATTTTTTGTATATAAATATTTTATTCAAATTAGTTATCTATAACTATAACATTAAGAAAGAAAAATGAAAATAACCTTTATTAAAGTTTTATCGTTGAAATATACACCATCAATAGATATAATATAATAAGATATGTACGCACGCGTGATTTTATTAATTTATATATTATAATTGAAACTTAAGAAAATTAATTGCATGTATGTTCTTTAATATATAGAAAAATATATACTTCAGATCTGTCCAATTTCATGAAAAAAATTTGGAGACATCCTTACGGAGGAGAGAAAAAGAGGTAGTTCCGCGTCATCATTCAATGTAAGGTCTTAAAACACCCTGTATTTTATACATATATTTGAACCATATACGTACAGTATATTTATTTTGTCGATCGATGTTCTGATATGTTTCCAGTACCCAGTATATCATAGCAAGCAAAAATATACTCTTTGCGATTATAACGACACAGATAGTTTACCCATCGATTGCCAACTAATTTATATTACAACAAGAAAATGAAAATTACTACTTTTATTTAGAAATGCAATTTTTTTTCAATTTATTCCCTAATTGCATACAGAAAGATTCATTCTATGTGAAAGTATAATACCATACATAAAAAATAAATATTAGTTTGGTGTATAAGTCGAAACATAACGTTTTATGGTCAAAAACATCTGTGTTAAAAACATACTTGTTAACAAACGTTAATAATCAAAATATTCACCATTACTATCTATTAAGTATTGATGGATGTTCTCGCGATAGGAATATGGTTAATTGGAGACAAAATCGTCATCGAGTCATTTTTACGTACATCTTTAATCGTTCGAACCGCTGGTCAGCCAAATAAGAATGCAGCGATCTAAACAAACAGTAGTCGGAAATGCCAAGTTTATATGCAGAATACGCCGCATGCGAAGGAACTGCTCAGAACAAGTTAGAAATCACCTCGTAAATATGGTTTTTTTCCCTCTAATGCATCAGCCAATTCGTTCATTTGAACTTGATAACGTGTGACAGTTTGAGTACGTTATCATGAAGTTCATATTGGATGATCGCGCCAAATACACTTGACAGAGATGGTTGACCTGGATCAATCCATGCTTTTCTTCGTTTATAGGATTATCGTATAGAATTCAGTTTTCATCGCCAGTAATTTTTATTTTATGCAAATAATTCTATATTTTCTAACGAGATTGCATGCAATCGATTTGAAATTGCTGCTTGTGTAACTGTTAACTGTTTTCCAAGTTCTTGTTTTGTTTGAGTTCGGTTTTCATCAAGTAAAGCTTGAATTAATTTATCTTCAAACTGTTTTTCCGCACCTGGACGTGAGTCGCGGTCTTTAAGATTAAAATTTCGATTTGGAAACTTCATAAACCACTTTCTTACAGTTGAAGCACCAATAACAGCATTTATACCCAATTTAAAACAGAATAACATTGACACTCTTAAATTTCCAACTCTTAAAAATTTGATACACACGCTTGCAGTAAATGACTGAAACTCATGTCATATAAACAACAATGACAACTCAAAAAAATACACCTAAATTAGCTGGTGAATCGGATACGTTAAATTACATGTTTTTTTTTAATACAACCAATTTCAGTATGCTATGTTTCCACTTATACACCTAATAATATGTAAATTTAAATATACATATTCTGATTTTAATGTTTTTCTATATATATTCAAGATTGCAAACAGCATGTTTTGGATATAATTATATATTTTAGTTATACATATACTTATTATCTATATATATTATATATAATTATATATAAATACATAATATGAGTATATAAGAAAGATATAATCAAATTTATATTATAATCAATTTCTATATTTGGTCACGTTTCAATTCATGTGTTTCTTTCTTTATTGGTAACATATATATACTCCGACTTTGTATATAATGTTCATATTTATTTAGGTTTATATATTATAAATATATATATTCGTATTTTAATAAAAATGGATAAATCATGGTACATAAACAATTCTGTCTTTCCCATTGGATTAATAATTAAATAGCATTATGCTAATTCTATGTGTTTCTTCATAGTATCTACCCATGTATATGTATAAATATGTACAATAATATGAAGTGAAAAATGTAATTCAAATAAATTAAATGAAATTGAATTTTCAAAATATATAAATACGACATATATATTATAAATTGTATTCCAATTCAATGACTTCCAAAAGCAATATAATGTCGCACCACGATATATTGTAATTTATACATAGTACGTATATAATTGCAGACATATAGTTGACAATATAATATAATTTATTATAAGGTCGAATTCATAGCTTTCGCATTCTTGATACTTTGAAGAATGTCTCAGTAATCGCGTGATAAATTTTTCAAACTTGAAAGGTGTGGACTTTTTATTTTATAGACAAATGAAGAATATTTTCCTGTAATTATCGATATTATAGGCGACATCATCGAACATAACGTTTTGCATATTTGCAAGCGTAAAATCACATCCTCAATAGCTATCGCAAGTCTACCATATTATTGTGCTAAATTGTGAGCTTGTTGTGTGCTGAATGTCACATAGTATTAAAACTTCTGTACATAACGAAAAAATTTCTTAGAAAAATTGTCCTTCAGCGATGTCGAATGACCATTAATTCCTCCATTCTTTTTTATTTTTAATATATCTAATTTTTTATTTTATATTCTTTTTATTAATTATGTGTTATAAATATTTTATTTTATTTTCACCACTCTCAAATACTTTGAATTTTTAATGTCTTCAGGTTTTTAACAACTCTGGAGGATGTGAAATTTCCATATTTAGCTAAATTAGCTAGCTTGTTTGCTTGCGATCGTATCGAGAATGTGGTCCTATATCTATTTCTCAGTTGTAAAACAACTGTCAACAGACAAACATTTTATTCCCACACTTAGGGAATCCATGAATGCGGTAGTTTTTATTCATTTTATATGTATAATGTTTTAATTCACAAAAATCCATAAATATATTGGGTGCACAAATAAGAATCCGTCTTTTTGGATAAATAAAAGACATTTGCTTGTTTATAAAATGAAGCACTCATTTATTCAAAGCATATTCCAATTTAAACTACAATCTTCGTCCATCTTTTGGACAATTTACGGTAATAGTTTCAATTCAAATGGTTTCATAGTCGCATCTTCAAATTATGTTGCCGGC